>CM065592.1:230084545-230684545 GCA_033119425.1 Bufotes viridis
TCGTGTAAAAGAGCCCTAATCTGGTCACCAATCTCTGAACCCTTCCTAGAGCTCCTATACGCTTTATAGTACATAGAGCTCAAAACTAAATGTCATACTCAAGATGTGGCCTTACAGAGGTTATATTACATTGGGATCACAGGTTTTTATTTTTATACTACCTAAAATCTTAGGGTGTATATGGCTGTACATGCAAAATGCAGACACCAGTGCACATGACCATATTTTGCATTGTGTTGAACCACACATTTTGCTGATTGCACAAAACCAGTTTATTTCTATGGATCCGCAAAAAAAAAAGGGGCAGCAGACATATTCATCCGTGTGTTGTCCACATCTGTTACGCAAATTCTAAAACCGTATTGCAAACAAGAATAGTCATTTCTGGTGACGGGAGAGAGAAAAATGTGGAGGGCACAAGGAAGGTGTCCGTATTTTGTGGATTCGGTGGGTTGAGGACTGCAATTCGGACACGGTCATGTGCATGAGGCCTTAATGAGCGCAAAGAAATAGCTGAGCGAGAGACCAAGCGAGAATGTGTAGCACTCCAGCAACATAGTGAATATGCAAAAAGTTGCCCAACACTCTGAAATAAAACTGTCACTTCTTTACACCAAACAATTAAAATTCACTCCGGGGGCATATTACATAGCTGTGAACGGGTTTCAATCAACAGCGCTTACTCATGACGTCATGGTGTCAGGAGTAAGATTTGTTGATCGAAACGCGTTGACAGCTTAATATGCCCCTGGGGTGAATTTTAATTGTTTGGCGTACAGAAGTGACTTTTTTTTTTTTCCCAGTGTTGGGCAACGTTTTGCAGATTTACTACGTTGCTGGAGTGCTACCCGGGCACCGGATTACTGCATAAGTTTAGGTCTTACTTCTAAAATTCACCTATATTACACGTATTACATATATTCTTATAATATCTTATCTCATAATTCTTATAATATGCTTCACTAGTTAAAAGCAGATAGATCGAAATATTCCCTTTTTACAATATGTTTTACTTTCTGATTGTAGGGTTTTTTCATCCTACTTTCTGTACATGATTACGGGGCAGTTAACTTGCCTTACACGGACCATAGGTCACAATACACTGAATATATTAATTGACTTCTATGGGAGAGTCTGGGACATGCTCTTCACAGAAACAATAATCTAGGAGGGAGAGTAGATAAGCTGTAGCAGAAGTGTTCTCTTTCATCGTATTCGTGGCTTAAGTGATAATGAGGTGACTGCTGAAAATGTACAGACCAGGAAGCGTGCGGGCAGTGCAGAAAAGAAGGAGGATTTTAGAAATATTTTTAATATAGATATTGACAAGGAAAAACATGGCCAGAAATTCTTTAAAAATTTACAGTAATTGAATCAAACACACATTGGGGACGTTATGGCGGTTTTACATTTGCAAAGCACATAAAACCTCGATTTAAACAGTAGGTCATTTTCTGATGACACTCATGCACACAAACATATTTTTTTACGTGCTGTTCCGTTTTTCTTGCGGACCGTAAGCAGAACCATTCATTTCAATGGGTCTGCAAAAAAAAAAAAAAAACGGAAGTTACTCCGTGTGCATTACGTTTCTGTATGGCCGTTCCCCCCAAAAATAGAACATGTCCGATTATTGACCGCATCACAGACAAGGATAGGACTGTTCTATTAGGGGCCAGCTGTTCCATTTCGCAAAATACGGAATGCACACGGACGTCATCCGTATTTTTTGCGGACCGCAAAATACATAGTCGTGTGCATGAGCCCTTAAGCGGAGGTCTCTTAAACATAGGTTGTATACGCCGTAGTCCATATGCAATATTGTCTTTTGGAGCTTCTTAGCCAGTAAGAATCCCAGACACTACATTGCCATGGATCCTAACTGCGGTGCATGGACTACAGCACTGATTGCACACGTTCTACCAGGTACAGTAATTGGATCAAACACACATTGGGGACGTTATGGTGGTTTTACATTTACAAAGTGCAGTTTGTGCGAATGCTGGCACAACAGCTTTAACCACCAGTTACCACAAAATATAGAGCATTTCACTATCAAGAGTCATTCTGAATGTTTGACACTTTGCCTCCTGGATAAAACATTTTACCATCAAGTCTGTCGAGTCTCCCCTGTAATCATCTTGTCTGGTGACATTTGAAAAGGAGCGCAGCGCTCCTGTGAGACGAGGTAAAACCATCTCTTTCTTATTCAGTGATCCATAGGATGAAAAATAGGATTTCGCTGCAACTAACACCTAAAATGAAACGGGAAAAATATTTGAGAAGCTAAAAATACAGTTAAGAAAACAAGCATACAACAAGCAGTGTCAATAAACTGCAGCAATGCGCACAAATCTGCAGAAGATCACCTCTCTGAGAAGACCACCCCTTACCCAGACCAGATTTCCTGTGAACAGGTTTCACTGTAACACATTTTGATGTTAATATCATTAAAGTGAAAAATGTCTAGTCTAAAAGTCATAAACTTTGTTAAAGGAAGATTACTAAAAAAATTCTGCTGGGTGAAAACATTTCAAAGGAAGAGGGGCTTCATAGTATTCAATCAGTTTTCTACTATCATTCTCTCAACTGCTTCAGACAAATGAAAATTGGCATCTTAAAGGGTAACTGTCATATTTTTTTATTTGCTAGTTTATTAGAGCTAGGCTTGTATAGCTGAGTTAGTCTGTCAATGATTGTCAAAAGATCTGTAATTACCTTATAATAAAAGCTTTCATTAATGTCCTCTGTCCCTTTCCACTGTTCCCTTAAAAGACAGTTGCTATGGCTTGTCTGTCTCTGGCTAAGAAGACAGATAGACGGACGGGCGGTCCTTCACACTGCATGCCGGCATTAGGCCTCTTTCACACTTGCGTTGTGTGGATCCGGCGTGCACTTCAGTCGACGAAAATGCCCGCCGGATCCGTTACAGCGCAAGACAACTGAAAGCATTTGAAGACTGATCAGTCTTTAAAATGCTTTCAGTGTTACTATGGCAGCCAGGACGCTACTAAAGTCCTGGTTGCCATAGTAAGTAGTGGGGAGCCATGGGAGCAGATACTTACAGTCTGTGCGGCTCCCGTTGCGCTCCACAATGACGTCAGAGCGCCCCAAGCGCATGGATCACGTGATCCATGCTCATGGGGCGCTCTGACGTCATTGTGGAGCGCCACGGGACTCAGGAGCCGCACGGACGGTAAGTATACTTCTCCCCTGCCTCCCCACTACACTTTACCATGGCAGCTGGGACTTTAGCGTCCTGGTAACCTTTTACAAAAGCAAAACGTCGGGTCCGGCGATGCGCCGAAACGACATTTAGCTTAATGCCGGAACCGGATTAATGCACTTCAATGGGCATTAATTCCGGATCCGGCATTACGGCATGTCTTCCGGATTTTTGGACGGAGACAAATCCGCAGCATGCTACGGTTTTGTCAACGTCCAAAAAACGTTCACATACTGAACGGAAGACATCCTGATGCATCCTGAACGGATTGCTCTCCATTCAGGATGCATTAGGATAATCCTGATCAGTATCTTTCCGTCCTAGAGCCCCGAGGACAGAACTCTAGAATGGAAAGACAAAAGGCAAGTGTGAAAGAGCCCTTAAGCTTCAGAGAGAGGAGGTGTGTCTCTCAGTAATGCAATCTGATTGGCTGGCAGGGAGCCGCTGGCTACAGCAAGTGTGTATGTGAAGTGAGGGAAAGCAGTTTTGGCCTCAGAGAACTGGCAGAGCAGGCATCTTGAGAAGGTCCTCATATTGTAGAGCAGGCATCCTCAAACTGCGGTCCTCCAGCTATTGCAAAACTACAACTCCCAGCATGCCCGAACAGCCTGCAGCAGGGCATTGTGGGAGTTGTAGTTTTACAACAGCTGGAGGGCCGCAGTTTGAGGATGCCCTGTTGTAGAGGTTAAAACAGCCATAACTAAGAGAAAACCTCAAAGAAAACAGTGGCATGTGAAGAAACTAAATATTGCTTTATGCATAATGCTGCAGCAGTAGTAACATATGCTAAAATTGATTTTTTTATGAAAACATCAAAAAACTTTAATGGTTGGTATATGAAAACAAAAGCTCTATGATGACCCTGAGGTTTCAGATAATAATTGGTCTAAGCAACAAAAAATAAATATGATTTGTTATAAAATAAAATAAATAAAAAATAAAAATAAAAAGAGCCCTCACACAGCTCTGTACACATAAAAAGTTGTTTTTATTTTATTTCAGTATTAAAACACAAGGAAACCAATAAGCTGCTTCATGCAGGCAGTGGTGCCACAAAATACACAAAATGATTCCCACGTGCCACTTTACAGACAACTGCTGTAACTCCTTGCACATCACCTGAGACGTTTCGGAAACGAAGTCCCCCTTTCTCAAGCATGCATTAATACACAAACTGCATATCCAGTAACAATTAATTATTTACAAACGCTGTTCCTTCATAAAAAAAAATAAAAAAAAACTTTGGGGGTCATTTACTACACTGAAATATGCCTATATTAAGTGCATTTCAGGCGCAGATGGCAGCGAAACGGTTAGTTGCACCGCTATCTGCAACTTTACCCCGCTCCCGCCAAGTCTAAAATTGAGGGCATGGTGTGGAAGGGGATGGGCTGGTAGGTCCGTCTCATTCACTATTTGCAACACCTGTTTTAAGCGTAGAAAATGGTCTAAATGTAAGCTAGGAAGCTGTCTTACATTTACAACTGGCGCTGGATGCGCCAAAGTTATGGAGAGGCCTGCGTCTCTTTATAACTTCGGCAGATCCACCGCCCGCAATGGGCTTTTATTAAGACCGGCGGGGGGGGGGGGGGGGGGAATGTCTGTGAGTCTTATGGGGCAAATACAAAAAAGTGCTTCTATAGGGGAAGTGCTCATTAGTACAAGAGGAGAGGGGAGCGGTAAAAGCAGCGCTCCCTGTGTGGGCTCTGTACCTATCGCTTTCTGGTCTTCCTCAGCTGCACGCTGTTGGTGCGCTCTGTGACCTCACACTGTGCAATGTCAGGTCACAGCACGGCGCAGCAGGAAACTTTATCTCAGGAGCGGCGGTGTCCAAAGCAGGAGAGCAAGTTGATTTATTTTTTTTGTCTCTGATCTTATTAGGTCTTATTAAACATGGGGGTCTGATATGAGGTCTCCTCCTCAAAAACCTAGGTGTGTCTTATAGGGCGAAAAATATGGTATATTTGTCTCTTAGCATTTTTTTTAGATTGCCAGAAACTACACAGTATATGGAGCTGGAATCAGACAGCTCAGTACACAGTGCAGTGGCTGTGCTGGATACTGCAGCTCAGTTCCCACCTTAAGTGAATGGGGGCTGACCAGCCTTGCAATGGAAACTATACAGTGAACAGAGCCTTTTTCTTAAAGTGGTTGTCTGACCTAGGTCATCAATATCAGATGGGCAGGGGTCTGAATCCCAGCACCCTCATTGATCAGTTGGCTAAAGAAAAGGCATCGCTGTGCCTTCTCTGCTCTGTGTACCTGTTTACCGCAGCAATTGCAGTATGGCGTCTCCATTCACTTCTATGGGGCGGCTCTGTAGTATTCACTTTGAACAGACAGAAGTCCAATAGTGAATGGGGATGCCATACTTGTAATAACACTGCTCACCGCTGCCACAAGCAGGTAAACAGAGCAGAGAAGGCGGCACTCGTGCGAGCGCTGCCTTCTCTTCAAACAGCTGATCAGCGAGGGAGTCGTACCTCCGTCAATCTGATATTAATGACCTATCCTGAGGATAGGACATCAATAGTAAAGAGTGCACAACCCATTTAAGCTACTTCCATGCATGAAAGTAAACTACCTAGGGCTTATTCACATGGCAGGGATTTTCTTTCATGTGCTGTTCGTGTACTCCAGGGATAGCACATGGCTCCATAGGGTATTTTAATGTGTTCATTCACACATCTGTGTATTACATGGACCACAGGCCAAAAAATAAGACTAATGCTCTAAGTCAGTCCGTGTTACTGATCAAACATGCCCTTTCAAGTCTATGGGCCCAAAACCACTGTTACGAGAAACGGCATCCGTGTTTGGTCCATTTTCACCGATTCATTACATAACAAAAATATCAAAATGCAGTTCTTTACGGTAAAAAAAACCCACTAAAATACGTCCGGACCTCGGACCTTTGTGTATGAAAGTATCGGTCCATAAAAAATGGACTTGCGAATAAGGGCTAACCTTGCTCCAGCGCTGGGGACTATGCCATATTCTTCTTCTCTGGGCTGCTGACCTGTAACAGTGCTGGTGGCATAAATCCAGTGGCCAGCGAACTGCAACCTCCAGCACTCCAGTTGTTCTGAAAGTACAACTCCCATACTCCTCCTTTCACTTCTGTGGGAGATACAAGAACAGCTGAGCAAGTGTGCATGTTGGGAGTTGTAGTTTCACGTCAGTTGAAGTGCCAAAGGTTACTGACCCCTGCTGTATGGCATCAGCCATATTCTAGGAAAGTAAATGGAGACCTGCTCGGCAGTAATTGACAGTGGGTACATGGGCTCTGTGGGGCACTGCTGGTGTCCACTGTGCTGTGGCTCATGTTATAAACTACTGCTGAGCTGTAACAGTGCTAGGGGCATATATCAAATATGTAAATGCCACGGCAGCTGGAGATTAGGGGTGTATGATATATGATATTATCGACATAAATTCGGGCAACGATTTAGATTTTAGCTATATCGCAATAGATGACCACGGAGCGGTAGTTAATTGAAGACGCTTTCCACTCACCGCTCTGTGGCCTTCCGACTGCACTGGCCAGGGCCTTACGTGCACACATAGTCAGCGCGCTGGCTGACGCTGTGCGTGATGACAGGTCCCTCCCAGTGCATGCAGGAAAGAAGACATGGTCCGTCTCCTGCGGACTCCATCAGCCAGCCGCGCACCCTGCAGGAAATGTAATAAAATTAGCAGGGGCCCGAATTTACCGGGGGCTGGGGGTGGATGGCTATGGCATGGGTCTGATGGCACTGGCAGGTGGCAATGGCATGGGGCTGATGGCACTGGCTGGGGGACATGATGATGGTGGCAATGGCATGGGGCTGATGGCGCCTGATGTGGGACATGATGATGGTGGCAATGGCATGGGGCTGATGGCGCTGGATGTGGGACCTGATGATGGTGGCAATGGCAGGGGCCCGAATTTACCGGGGGCTGGGGGTGGATGGCTATGACATGGGTCTGATGGCACTGGCAGGTAGCAATGGCATGGGGCTGATGGCGCTGACTGGGGGACATGATGATGGTGGCAATGGCACGGGGCTGATGGCAAATGGCAATGTAATATATCACGATATATCGTTATATCGCACATGCTTCAGATTATATAGCGATATAGATTTTAGGCCATATCGCCCAGCCCTACTGTAGATACTCGGTAGTATGGAGATCGACAGTGGGGTCCATCTCTAAGTAATGACTCTATACCAGGACCACCGCTTAGTAAACCCTGCACAAATTATTTCTTAGGAGGTCTGAAGGTGTTTTTGCAGCAGCCGTTCCCCTTCAATACATCATACAGCGGCTTGCAGAGATCAGCTGACACACACACATACATTTATAATGTGAAACCTTGAAGAGCTCAGGATTTTAGCTGACAAACAAGCGTGAGAAAAGTTTGCGGCCTGTAGTAAAGACGGGACTTTTTGGCAACTGAGGCGCTGGTGATGCATGTGTTGTCAGCAATTGAGAAGAGGGGAAATGAAAGGTTAGTGACAGAGTGAAGGGTGGTAAAATTGGATTTCAGTTTTTGTCACATTAAGCTTCTGGCAGCTGGATTTAATCCAGCAAGAACGGAGAAAAGACTGAAATATGAGCCTTGACCTGTAAAAGGTGAACAAAGGGAAAACATGGGAACTCGGCTGGTATTATCAATTCTGTATGTGCAGAAGAAGACACTCAAAGAAAAATGCAGATGAGACTCTATCCGAAAGCTGTCTACATATAAAAGACTGTGATCAACAAGCACCTCCACCTGCTCATGTATATCATCATGACTTTATTCACATGGTTTCATGATCCCAAATAGAAAAAGAATTAAAGGGGTTGTGCAGTGTTTTGAGTTAGGCCCCCTAGTGTGGGCTCATCCTTGTTGCCTTTGAGAAGGGCTGCGGATAGGATCATGTCTGCCACTGCAGTCAACGAGTAGCCTTAGTAGTGACCTGTCCCCAAACAGCACACAGTCCACAAATGATGTGCCATTTGGGGACACATCACAACTGAGGCCAGTCATTGGCTGCAGTGGCACACGTGACCTCATTCACATCCTGGCCGGAGGACAACAAGCTTAGGACTGGAAGATCACTGACCACAGCGGTGCAGACCAGGTGAGTATACTTCTTGTACTGGTCAACCGTGTTAGGCAACTTTCACATCAGCGTTCTTTGCTGGATCCGGCATGGATCAGCAAAAACGCTTCTGTCACGATAATAAAACCGTCTGCATCCGTTATGAACGGATCCGGTTGCATTATCTTTAAAATAGCCATGACCGATTTACCATGAACACCATTAAAAATCAATGGGGGACAGACCAGTTTTCTATTGTGTCAGAGAAAAACAGATATGTCCCGATTTACTTACTCTGTGAGTCAAGACGGATCCGTCTTGCTGCACACCACATTGTGGACAAAAAAACGTTGCTTGCGTTTTTCTGTGAGGATGCAACCAAACGGAACGGAATGCATTCTGGCGCCTTTCCGTTTCGTTAACTTCAGTTTTGTCCCCTTTGACAATGAATGGGAACAAAAAGGAAGTGTTTTCCCCCGCTATTGAGATCCTATGACGAATCTCAATAGTGGAAACGGAAAGCGCAGGTCTGAAAGTAGCCTTAGAAGAACTTAATCAAAACCATGAGGATTCAGGAAAACCCCATGAAGTACACTTTTGCCAATGTTTTTTTTTATTAGGCCATATGTATACATTGCATATCATAGATTTCTATGAGGCAAATATGTATCCAGTCTCAGCAAAGTCAACGAGTTCAAAATCGCATCTACAGACTGCAGACAATTTTAAAATCCACACTGTCAAATTTATCTTGCGGATACATCCCCGATTTCTTACAGATATTCCGTATCGACTTCAATGGGAGGAGGTATATTTCTAGCACCAAATCCACATGAATAAGTTTAGAATAGTCCTAGATAATAAAAACAGAATACTCACATCCCACAAAACAGCTATCCAAAGACTACTTCGGTACCAATTGGTACCTCTGTACAAAGTTTTAAAATTGTTTTTAAAGTTCAAAAATCAAATCCCAAAGTTATTACTTACTTCCCCTTGCCGGAGCGCATACATTTTGATGCTCTACGGAGACAGACCTCCTTACAGCATTAAAACCAATTTTGTAGCGAAGTGAATTTGGATCTTGCATCCGAAGCTCACTTCGCTCATCCCTAGGGACAAGATGTCATCCACAGATCGGAATGGAAGCCGACAAGGAAGCCAGAGAAGTGCCAAAAGAAGGTTAGAATTTTTACTTTTTTAGCCAGATGCCAAAGCTGAAATCTGCCAGCGATCTGCACAATTTGGTGCAGATCTGCAGCTGCAGATTTTCCAGCAAATTCACGTGCAACTGCTACAGAAACTCTAGGCAGCGATTTCACGTGTGCAAGTTTTTTTTTGCTTTTAAAATGAAAATATCCAACAATCCCTTTTAGGTCCTAAATATCATTGTTTTGGGATATGTATTTTTACGGCAGTCATTAATGGGCTTTATTCTAGAGCGTTTTTTACTACAACACTTTAGAATAGGATCACACTGCATGCTGTCAGCTAGAGGCTTGTAGATTATTTTGGGGACCAACCTGTGAAATTCAGACATTGCTTTTGAATTGTGGTTCAACAGAATAACTTATAAATCAAAGGAATGAAACTGGCCTGGACAAAAATGATGGTACCATAACTTAATATTTTGTTACACAACTCTCAGACTTCTGCACCTGTCCACAGGTATTTTGGCCCACTTCGAGAGTAAACTGTTCCAGCTGTCTCAGGTTTGAAGGGTGCCTTTTCCAGACCATGATTCAGCTCCTTCTACAGATGTTCAATAGGATTTAGATCAGGGCTCATAGAAAGCCATTTTTGGATCTTTTTAGCGGTGTTTCGACTCATTATCCTGTTGGAGTAACCATGACCTGAGACTGAGACCAAGCTTTCTGAAACTAGGCAGCACATTTCGCTCTAGAATGCCTTGAGATTTCATAGTACTCTCCACAGATTAAAGACACCCTGTGCTAGATGAAGCAAAGCAGCCTGCAAATATAAATAAACCTCAACCATGTTTCACAGTAGGTACAATGCTCTTTCCTTTGTATTCTTCATTCTTGTATTTGTGAACATAAAGCTCATGTGACTTTCCAAAAAGCTCCAGTTTCTCATTTGTCCAAAAGACATTCTCCCAGAAGCTTTGTGGATTGTCAATAAGCACTTTGGTAAATTCCAGTCACACTTTTTTATGATTTGCTTTCAACAGTGGTGTCCACATCGGTCATCTTCCATTAAGTCCACTTTGGCTAAGACAGCGACGGATATTATCCAACACTGATGTACACTAACTTGAAGTTCATCTATAATCTCATTGGATGTAGTTCTGGGCTTCTTGCTTACCATTCATATTATCCATATTATGTCCCTTCAATCTGTCATGAATTTTCCACTTGCGGCCATGTCCATGGAAGTTGGCTACAGTCCCTTAGGCCTTAAACTTCTGAATTATATGTGTAACTGTAACAGGAACAAGTTTATTGGGGATGGTGTTACAGCCTTTACTTTTAACATGTTTGGCAATAATATTCTTTCCAATCTCCTGAGACAAATCTCTCCTTAGCGTTATTATTATTATTGTGATGCTAATTACAGGACACACCTATGGTCAAATTATTTTCAGTCTTCTCTAGGGGTACCATCATTTTTGTCCAGGCCCGTTTTATTAGTTTGTTTTTCAAAATGATTCTGTTGAACCACAATTCAAAACTAAATGTCTGATTTTCAGCGATTTTTATTTTATTTATTACTACTTTTGTCAGTTTCAAGTTATTTCAATGACCTTTGTGGGAACGAACAATTTTGTCCACGTTTTTAACATGGAGAACCTGGTACGTCACTAGTTCTCCAAAAAATGAAGGGCAGGACAAAGGAGAGCATTAGAGCATAAACATGCTCTGATGCTCCTATCAGAGGGGCTACCTGTGTGAAAATGGGGATATGTCCGGGTCCAGTTCTGAACTCAGACAACCCCTTTAAATAGAAGACCCCACCCCCCCAGACAAGCCACCTTTTTTCCCCAATTTGAAAACTTTTTTGAACTCCTCTCTGCTTCTTCTAGGACAAAAGGACCTATTCGGCTTTAGTAAACTGGGAGTCGTAAAACCCTTCTTTTTGTCTAAAGCCTTCTCAAAGATGTATCCAAAGCTGATACAAATAGACGTCCTCCTTGACAAGGTAAAGCACACAGCTTAGACTTTGAAGCAAAGCTAATCTTCACAACCGGGTTATCTAACTTGGGAGCTGTATGCCACATCGCAACATCATCTTCCTCAAATAGATATTTTCTTTTTTACCCCTCTTGGAACAAATATCTTATCTAGTTTACTCCATTCTCTCAAAGTAGTTTTCCGACTACAAGACTGGCAAAGCAACTTAGTATCAGATGTTGACAATGTCTTTGTACACATGCCAGATTCCTTGCCCTTTGACTTGTTACTGGACAGTAACCACGCTTAGAGAATTAAAGATTCCTGCATATGCAAAAATTATAATCCACAACTCCTTCCCCTGGCTGGGGTCTCCACCTTAAAGGACGCTCTTCCACTCCCGCTGACTGCTCCTCCCCACTTCCAGGTTCATGCTGAAAAGCAGATGTCACTACCACTGCACCACTTCTGCCATGTGTGCTGCGATCCCAGGACCCTACCAAGCCCTTCAAAGAGCGTCATGCCCCAAAGGCCAGCACCACATGGAAGGCTGGGGCTCCTCCCGAGCCTGTTGCTCCAGACACAGTAGGACATAGATGAAGGATCAGCAGCCATCCACCACATGGTAAAAGATACACCAGACTATATACCAGCTGAGAGTGGAGGCTTATGCCAACGGGTAAACTCCAACCCATACAAATTTGTGGAAAAAGGAGCTGATGAGGGAAATGGTAGTATTTTTTATAACGGTCTTGCAGGTTCCTGTTTCCTGTCCTGATGGTGTCTCACAGGTGGAAAGCTTCATTCCGAGTGCCGGAAAGTGGGATGGTGCATGATGTTATATGTCAGTGCCACCCCTCCCACTTTAAAGGGATTCTGTCACCACCTATATCCCCTCTGAGCTAAACATATGTTCATGCCCAGGGTAATATTAGGATTCCTAAGGTTGCTTTCATAAAATCGATTCGTGGCTTTATTTCGCTAAAAAAATTGGTTTTACTAACCTGTCGATCACTCATTTAAGGTGCCCAAGGGGAGGTCCGTTGATCCATGGTGCCCGGCCGCACCCATCGCCGTTCGGTGCCCAGCGCCACTTTCCCTGTGTTCAGCGCTGCCTACTACACCTTGAGCGAAGTGCGCATCAGGCCGGCGCATGCGCACTTCGCAAAAAGAAGCCGATGTCAGCAGTCCGCATGGGCGCATCAGGCTGAGCCTGTGCGCATGCGTGTGATCTGGAAGCGGGAGGGAGATGCGGCACAGAGATGTAGTAGGCGGCGCTAAACACAGGGAACGCAGCGCTGGGCACCAACCGGTGATGGGTGTGGCCGGGCACCATGGACCAACTGACCTTCCCTTGGGCACCTTAAATGAGTGATTGACAGGTTAGTAAAACCTGTTTTTTAGCAAAATAAAGCCACAGATTGATTTAATAAGGCCAGCTTGGGAATCCTGATATTACCCTGGACATGAGCATATGTTTAGCTCAGAGGGGTTATAGGTGGTGACAGAATCCCTTTAATATCTTCAGGCTATAAACTAAACTAGTCAGTGTTGTCCATACCAACCAGGTCTCAGAGTTCATTCTTCCAGAGCAGCTCTATATATTAAACAAGAGAAAGAAACTGCTGCTACGATTAAGGCTCCATTCACACGACCGTATGTTGTCCGCAAAAAAACGGATCCGTGTCCGCAAAAAAACGGATTGCATTCCGTTTTTTTGCTGATCCATAGACTTCAATAGGACATGCCCTATTGAAGTCTATGGATCAGCAAAAAAACGGAATGCAATCCGTTTTTTTGCGGACAACATACGGTCGTGTGAATGGAGCCTAACACTGACATTTCTTTCTACTTGAGGCTCATCATGTTCCAAAAAAAACACAGCTAACCATATCCCAGGCACAAAAAGACAAAAACAAAAAAAGACAGACATCATATAGTATATAATACCTTTCTAACAAAGCTAGAACCAGCCCTGTATCATGCATGGATCTATAGTCGTAGCCAAAAGTGTTGAGAATTACATAAATACTGGAAATTGGAAAAGTTGCTGCTTAAGTTTTTATAATAGCAATTTGCATATACTCCAGAATGTTATGAAGAGTGATCAGATGAATTGCATAGTTCTTCTTTGCCATGAAAATTTACTGCATTTCATTGCTGTCATTAAAGGACCTGCTGAGCTCATTTCAGTAATCGTCTTGTTAACTCAGGTGAGGATGTTGACGAGCACAAGGCTGGAGATCATTATGTCAGGCTGTTTGGGTTAAAAAGAGGGTGATGCTTGAAATCATTGTTCTTCCATTGTTAACCATGGTGACCTGCAAAGAAACGCGTGCAGCCATCATTGCATTGCATAAAAATGGCTTCACAGGCAAGGCTATTGTGGCTACTAAGATTGCACCTCAATCAACAATTTATAGGATCATCAAGAACTTCAAGGAAAGAGGTTCAATTCTTGTTAAGAAGGCTTCAGGGCGTCCAAGAAAGTCCAGCAAGCGCCAGAATAGTCTCCTAAAGAGGATTCAGCTTTGGGATCGGAGTGTCACCAGTGCTCAGGAATGGCAGCAGGCAGGTGTGAGCACATCTGCACGCACAGTGAGGCGAAGACTTTTGGAAGATGGCCTGGTGTCAAGAAGGGCAGCAAAGAAGCCACTTCTCTCCAAAAAAAAAACATCAGGGACAGATTGATCTTCTGCAGAAAGTATGGTGAATGGACTACTGAGGACTGGGGCAAAGTCATATTCTCCGATGAAGCCTCTTTCCGATTGTTTGGGGCATCTGGAAAAACCCTTGTCCGGAGAAGAAAAGGTGAGCGCTACCATCAATCCTGTGTCATGCCAACAGTAAAGCATCCTGAGACCATTCATGTGTGGGGTTGCTTTTCATCCAAGGGAGTGGGCTCACTCACAATTTTGCCCAAAAACACAGCCATGAATAAAGAATGGTACCAAAACACCCTCCAACAGCAACTTCTTCCAACAATCCAACAACAGTTTGGTGAAGAACAATGCATTTTCCAGCACGATGGAGCACCGTGCCATAAGGCAAAAGTGATAACTAAGTGGCTCGGGGACCAAAACGTTGACATTTTGGGTCCATGGCCTGGAAACTCCCCAGATCTTAATCCCATTGAGAACTCGTGGTCAATCCTCAAGAGGCGGGTGGACAAACAAAAACCCACTAATTCTGACAAACTCCAAGAAGTGATTATGAAAGAATGGGTTGCTATCAGTCAGGAATTGGCCCAGAAGTTGATTGAGAGCATGCCCAGTCGAATTGCAGACGTCCTGAAAAAGAAGGGCCAACACTGCAAATACTGACTCTTTGCATAAATGTCATGTAATTGTCGATAAAAGCCTTTGAAACGTATGAAGTGTGTGTAATTATATTTCACTACATCACAGAAACAACTGAAACAAAGATCTAAAAGCAGTTTAGCAGCAAACTTTGTGAAAACTAATATTTGTGTCATTCTCAAAACTTTTGGCCACGACTGTAGAGATCTCTCCATTCATTGCTCCAATTATTCTGCTAGATTCTCTTCAGCCTGGCAGCTCAGGGGTGTGTACTTTATGCTGAGGCTCCTCTCCCGTAACAGTCAAAGCTTCTAAGGCCTGTTTGGAAATCACGCTCCGTGTGTGAGCATGATTCCCCGTTATACACACTTCTCGTTTCTCAGGAGCACACACTATTATACTGATTTATAATGCTGTGTGTCTCTACAAGAAATGTATCTACTGAATTATGCTGACAGTGTTATGTCCGTATAATTCTGTAGAAGGTCATGCAGAGACACACAGCATTATAAATCAGTATAATACCATGCTCTTCTGCGAAATGCACAGTGTACATAATGGGAAATCACGCCAACAGGAAACACACGTCTAATACTAGCCTAACAGAAGATATTCTTGATGGCAGTTGGAAGATTTAAAGTGAGCACGTTTGACTAGCTCAGTGAGGCGGACAAAAATAAGGAAAACAACAAACAGCAGATGGCGCTATACAGATACATTTTATTGAACGGCTCAGTGGCTACACTAAATTTTGAATTACATGAAATTACAAAAGTATCCAGGTCTAGGTGCTGGCTTGAAAAATCCATGGTATTTCACTAGTTAGGGCTCTTTCACACTTGCGCTTTTGCTTTCCGTCCTCGGGGCTCTAGGACGGAAAGATACTGATCAGGATAATCCCAATGCATTCTGAATGGAAAGAAATCCGTTCAGGATGCGTCAGGATGTCTTTCGTTCAGTATGTGAACTTTTTTGGACGTTGACAAAACCGTAGCATGCTGCGGATTTGTCTCCATCCAAAAATCCGGAAGACATGCCTTAACGCTGGATCCGGAATTAATGCCCATTGAAGTGCATTAATCCGGATACAGCATTAAGCTAAACGTCGTTTCGGCGCATCGCCGTATCCGACGTTTAGCTTTTGTGAATGGTTACCATGGCAGCCAGGACGCTAAAGTCCTGGTTGCCATAGTAAGTAGTGGGGAGGCAGGGGAAAGGTATACTTACCGTTCGTGTGGCTCCTGAGTCCCGGGGCACTCGCCAATGACGTCAGAGCACCCCATGAGCATGGATCACATGATCGCATGGATCAGGTGATCCATGCGCATGGGGCGCTCTGACATCATTGTGGAGCGCCCCGGGAGCCGCACGGACTGTAAGTATCTGCTCCCCTGGCTCCCCGCTCCTACTATGGCAACCAGGACTTTAATAGCGTCCTGGCTACCATAGTAACACTGAAAGCATTTTGAAGACTGATCAGTCTTCAAATGCTTTCAGTTGTCTTGCGTTGTGACAGATCCGGCGGCCACGCCGGATCCTCACAACGCAAGTGTGAAAGAGGCCTTACTGTACTATTTCCAAACATTTGTCAGGCTACTTAAGTTTTGGTGCTCATAATGATATAAAATAATAAAGTCATACTCACCTTACCAATCTCCTACCACTCCAGTTCCAACATATCCTGGTTTGCTCGCTGTTCTCCGTACTTCCTGGTCCCTCTCGACAAAGCCATATGACCAGTGCAGCCAATGACTGCAGCTTCACATGTCTGTATCATATGGACGTACTAATAAAAGAGGACCCCCACTCATCAGCCAGAGCAGAGATGTGGGCATGAAATGATTTAACTAAGACATCAATTGACATCAATAGGCACCATATACAAAGTACAAAATCATAACTTAAAGTGATGGTGTGAGCATCCCCTGAACATACTTAGTTCAAGTTCAGAGAAAAAGAGTATGCTCTGAATGCTGACACAAGTAGGCCAGCTTGGCTGTTCACACTCACTCTCTTCCTGTTATGACACACTTAAAAGGTTTGTCCCACCATAACAAGTCATTAAAATTAAGCATGTTTTTAATTTACATACTGTTGTACTTGTGTTTTAATACTGAGAAAAAATAACTTTTGAAAAAATAAAAAAATTCAGGATTACACTTGCCGGTAATCGTTTTCCATGAGCCCATGACAGCACCCTTGAGAGACCGCCTCCATCCAGGACAGGAACTTTTGTGGAGAGCTCTTAAGGAGGGGCATTGCCCCTATAGCACCAGTTAATTGTGAGAAATTAACCTCATCTTATAAATCTCAAATCTCTATACTATAGACTTTTTTTTGTAATATATTTTTTCTAGAGGCGACTACAACAGAGCGGGCACCATCTTTAAAGCCTCAACATCGGGAAGGGCTTAATGAGCTCCTCTCCAGTGAACACAGGGAAGAAAGCTATATCTACTAGCTGCTATGCAGTAAACAGAGCATCTCTATGCAGAGTGTAACTGAGCATGTGTGACCAGCAGCTGTAAGCTCAGTAGATGGACGTGCACAGCTCACATTGTTATACACTTTGAGCTCCAAAGCTCCATCTTCAATGGATCCTTTTTGAACATCATGTAAAAGGGAAATATGTTTCATCTTCAATGATTTATAAAATGAATATAACAACGGTGAGAAACTTTTTAAAGGCTATGGACACCCTTGTGCCATAAAAATCAATAACCCCATATCTTACCGTAATGCAGCACATAATAAAATTGCACTTGTTTGTTTAATGGTATTGGCTTTGCTTCACATGCTCTCAGAAATTCTCTGATGTGAGATTCACTCACAGTTGTCAGGTCTCCTCAGCTCTGTGGGCGTTCCTGTGGATTTCACATGGACAAGCACAAGCTCCACAGCCCTGCCTCCAGCCACTTGTATGCTACTGCCTGTAATCAGCAGATCTATTTCTCACTTTCCATTCTGTAGATAGTCCATTATTTGTAGACACAACAGATATTTCTGCTGATAACGTTAGTGCAGCGATCTACAGTCGGAACCATGGTGTTATAGGCAGGATGAAGATCTCACTACCTGCACTCTCTTCTGAATACAGTATTTTGTGCACTTTGCACAGTGAGCAGTCACTTCTTCCACACAGATTAGTACAGTGTGACGACACAGTGTGGGAGATTTATCAAAACTAGTGCATATTTTTTATATTTTTGGGGGGATTGTCTTAGGTTAGATCTCATTTTGGGCCACATATGCATTTTTGATCACTTGGTATTACACTTTTTCCGATAAAAATGGCTTTTTTGGCACGTTTGTTATTTTAGTTGTTTTACGGCGTTCACCAGACAGGTTGGATCACATGATATTTTTATAGAGCAGGTTGTTACGGACTCGCGATACCTAATATGTGCCTTTTTTTACTTTATTTTACACAATAAAAGCTTTTTTTTTTTTTTTTAAATCATGTTTTTGTGTCTCCATTTTCTGAAAGCAATGTTTTTTCACATTTTTTGGGCGATTGTCTTAGGTAGGGTCTTGATTTTTTGCGGGAAGGGTTTGATTGGTACAATTTTGGGGCACATATGACTTTTTGATCGCTTGGTATTACACTTTTTGTGATGTAAAGTGAGCCTATGACAGCACCCGTGGAGAGACCGGCTCCTCCTCCTCAGGACAGGAAAAAGGAACCAGACCCGCTTTAAAAGAGGGTCCACCCCCTTTACCGGCAGTCCTTTTCCAAGAACTAAAGAACATAACATTTCAATAAATCTAAATCATTTCAATTATCCCTTTCCTTTCTCTTTTCCCCTACTACCTCAGACAAAAAACATAATTAAAAAAAAATATATTATTATAAATATTGGGGAAAGGGGATTAACCAGGTTCTGCCATAGGCTCAAAGAAAACGGATTACCGGAAAGGGTAATCTAATTTTCCCTTTCGCCTATGACAGCACCCCTGGAGATTAGGCGAGAAAAATCTAGGGCGGGACAACAGCTTGGAGCAATTTATGGCCAAAAGCAAGGTGCTCATTAGAAGGCAGCTGAAGTCTATAGTGTCTGAAAAATATATGTGGGGAACTCCAGGTGGCAGCCCTACTAATCTGCTCTATAGATTTGGAAGAGTACGCTAAAGTACTCTGTGGAAGAGTACTCTAAGTAAGTAGCCTGTCTAATCCACCTAGCAATGGTCTGAGAAGAAGCAGCAGAGCCCTTCTTCACACCTTGGAATAAAAGCAGAGAGAAGCACTGAAGGAGCGTAAAACTATCTCCTGGGAACTGTGAAAATGAGAAGAGACCTTTGGTAAAGAAGAAGGATCAGGAGAAATCACCACCCGATCCTCCAAGATCCTCAAGTAAGGCTGGTCAATGGAAAGTGCAGTGATCTCACTAACTCTCCTAGCGGAGATAATGGCTAAGAGAAACGCAAGTTTAAGGGACAGCATCTTTGGGGAAATCATACTGATAGGCTCAAAGGGATCTATAGTGAGAGCTGAAGGCACTAAGTTTAAATCTCAGGGAGGAACCATCTTTACAGACTGGGGATAAGTTAGATACTGCAGTTACAAATCTCTTAACTCAAGGATGATCAGCTAACTTAAACTCATAAGGCACTTAATGCTGAAATCTGCACTTTTAAAGTGCTAGGTCTAAGCTTTTCTTCCATACATCTTGTAAAAAATCCTATACAAGTAGAATGTCTGGAACATCTAGCACATCTACTGGTCAATTGGCAAACCTGTAAAAAGCCCTCCAAACTCTCAAACAGATGATACCTGAAGTGAACTTCTTACGACTCGCCAACAGAGTGCTGATAACATCCTCAGTGAGCCCTCTTTTCCTCAAAATTTCCCTTTCAACAGCCAGGTGAAGATTTTTTGCTTCTGGGTGAAAGACTGGGCCCTGAGCCAGAAGTCACTGGCATTCCGGAAAATCCCAAGGGGTGGCTATCGACATCCTGCGGAGCCTAGAAAACCAAACCCTCCTTGGCCAAAAGGGAGCTATCACTATGACTGTGGCGCTTTCTTCCTTGATATTCCTGAGGACTCTTGGTAACAGCTTTAGAGAGGGAAAGGCATGGAGAAGGCCCCTCTCCCAGCATTAAGCAAATGCATCCACTGCTTTTGAATGCTCCTTCGGTGAAAGGGAAAAGAAACCCTTTACCTTTTTGTTTGACCTGGTGGCAAAAAGATCTATCTCCGGGAAACCCCATAAGGATGAAATCTGATTGAATACCCCATGGTTCTTCTGAGCTTCGTCCTCAAAGGACTCATTAAATGATAGCCATTCTCCCGCTTCCTCCAATCCTGAAAGTACATCACTGTTACTGGGGGGGGGGTTGTGGATCAGTGCTTCTCCCCACGCGCATGCAGACAGCCGGACATGCGATCACAGCCACAGAGGTCCGCAGACACCCCTGGGAGGCTGAAACCCTCCTGGACCGAGAAGGAGACAGAGTGGGGTAGGAGAGAGAAAGACACCCAGTCTCTTGCAGCGGACGCCGCCCGGGATAACCCTCCCAATACTATAAACTAGTCGGGATTCAAGCAGCTCCTCTTCAGCTCTTTAGCGGTTCCAATAGGTTTGCAGCTTGTTGTCGCACTGGACATCCTGAAGGGGAAGGGGAAAGCTGGTTGTATGGAAGTCACTGATTGCAGGTGAGGACGGTGATCTTGAAAGGGGGGGAGGAAGGGGGGGTTTAAGTTGGTTTGTTGGGGGCAGAGGGATGGCATCGGCCCGATGGTTAGCCCCTTCCATACAGCCGTCACTAAGGAACACGGCATGGAAGGGGTTTTGTCTGCAGTTTAACTTCTTGCCGACCGCCTCACGCAGGATTGCGTCCTGCGGGCGGTCGGTCTGTTCCTCGTTGACGCGCCCGCGCGTCATCTCGCGAGAGGCGAGATTTCCTGTGAACGCGCGCGCGCGCGCTCACAGGATCACGCCGGGAGAAGGTAGCTACAGCCTGCCAGCGCTGATCGTGCGCTGGCAGGCTGTAGAAGTCAGGAATGGCATATCAGACGCTGTTTTGTTAACAGCGTCTGATATGCTTGCTGATCGTTCCTTTGGTGGTCCCTTTGCTTGGGACCACCAAAGAAACTTTTGTAAGTGCACCAAAACACCACACAGACCCCCCCACCCATCCACCCCACCCCCCACCCCCGTTACTGATTAACCCCTGATTAACCCCCGATCACCCCATGTCACCCCCTGTCACCCCTGACACTAATTACCCCCTGTAAGACTCATTCAGACGTCCGTATGTGTTTTATGGATCCATGGATCCACGGATCCGCAAAAACACGGACACCAGCAATGTGCTTTCCGCATTTTGCGGATCCGCACATTGCCAGAACTATATAGAAAATGCCTTTTCTTGTCCGCACTGCGGACAAGAATAGGACATGCTCTATCTTTGCGGAGCTGCGGCCGGATGCTTGGGGGCCGAAACCCGGAAGTTTGCGGCCGCAGCTCCGCAAATGCTGATGCGGCGAGCGCATAGTGTGCTCTCCGCATCACCGCCAGCCCCATTCACACTGAATGGGTCGGCATCTATTCCGCAGAATTTTTGCGGACGTGTGAATGGGGCCTTACTACTTTTTTTTTTGCATTATTTGGCAGAGATTTATTCATCCACATTGATCGATGCGAATGAAAAAATCTGTGCCGTTTTTGTTTTTTTTGCATATTTAGTAGAGATTTTTTCATCCACATTGATTGATGCGAATGAAAAATCTGTGCCGTTCATTTTTTTCTTTTCAGCCCAGAGGCTGAACGGGAAAAATCTCATTACCCGTATGCTCAATATACGGAGAATCGCAGAAACTCCTAATGCTGGCCATACGTGTAATGATTGCGGAGACCCTCAAATGCCAGGGCAGTATAAATACCCCACATGTGACCCCATTTTAGAAAGAAGACTCCCCAAGGTATTCCGTGAGGGGTATGGGGAGTTCATGTAAAATATTATTTTTGTCACAAGTTAGTGGAATATGAGACTGTAAAAAAAAAAAAAAATCAATTTCCGCTAACTTGTGCCAAATTTTTTTTTCTGTGAACTCGCCATACCCCTCACGGAATACCTTGGGGTGTCTTCTTTCCACAATGGGGTCACATGTGGGGTATTTATACTGCCCTGGCATTTTAGGTTCCTAAAGTGTGAGAATCCAAATGCGTAAAAATGGCTCATGAAATCCTAAAGGTACACATTGGTTTTAGGGCCCCTTTGCGCATCTTGGCTGCAAAGTGTCACCATGTGGTATCGCCGAACTCAGGAGAGTAGGGCAAGTGTTGGGGTGTATTTTACATATACCCATATTGTGTGTGAGAAATATCACTGTAAACGACAACTTTTTAAATTTTTTATTCAAAGTTGTCAATTTACAGAGATATTTCTCTCACTCCAGCATGGGTATATGTAAAAATACACCCCAAAACACATTGCCCTACTTCTCCTGAGTACGGCGATACCACATGAGTGACACTTTTTACAGCCTGGGTGCGCAAAGGGGCCCAAATTCCAACGAGTACCTTTAGGATTTACATGGCTGCTCACAATTTAGCCCCGCCCAAAATGCCAGAACAGTACAAACACCCCACAAATGACCCCATTTTGGAAAGAAGACACCCCAAGGTATTCGCTGAGGGGCATAGTGAGTCCATGAAAATTTTACTTTTTGTCAAAAGTTAGCAGAAAGGTAGACTTTATGAGAAAAACAATAAAAATCAATTTCCGCTAACTTGTGCCAAAAAAATCTTCTATGAACTCGCCATGCCCCTCACAGAATACCTTGGGGTGTCTTCTTTCCAAAATGGGGTCACACGTGGGGTATTTATACTGCCCTGGCATTTTAGGGGCCCTAAAGCGTGAGAAGAAAAATGCGTAAAAATGCCCTCCTAAAAGGTACTCATTGGTTTTAGGGCCTTTGCGCATCTTGGCTGCAAAAGTGTCACTCATGTGGTATCGCCGTACTCAGGAGAAGTAGGGCAATATGGTTTGGGTGTATTTTTACATATACCCATACTGTGTGTGAGAAATATCTCTGTAAATTGACAACTTTGAATAAAAAATGTAAAAAGTTGTCGTTACAGCAATATTTCTCAAACGCAGCATGGGTATATGTAAAAATACACCCCAAAACACATTGCCCTACTTCTCCTGAGTACGGCGATACCACATGAGTGACACTTTTTGCAGCCAAGATGCGCAAAGGGCCCTAAAACCAATGAGTACCTTTAGGATTTCACAGGCCATTTTTACGCATTTGGATTCTCACGCTTTAGGGGCCCCTAAAATGCCAGGTGAGTATAAATACCCCACATGTGACCCCATTTTGGAAAGAAGACACCCCAAGGTATTCCGTGAGGGCCATGGCGAGTTCACAGAATTTTTATTTTTTGGCACAAGTTAGCGGAAATTGATATATTTTTTTATTTTTTATTTTGTTTTTTACAAAGTCTCATATTCCACTAACTTGTGACAAAAAATAAAATTTTACATGAACTCACCATACCCCTCACGGAATACCTTGGGGTGTCTTCTTTCTAAAATGGGGTCACATGTGGGGTATTTATACTGTCCTGGCATTTTAGGGGCCCCTAAAGCGTGAGAAGAAGTCTGGAATCCAAATGCGTAAAAATGCCCTGTGAAATCCTAAAGGTACTCATTGGTTTAGGCCTTTGCATCCAGGCTGCAAAAGTGCACACATGTGGTATCGCCAGCATCAGGAGAAGTAGGGCATGTGCTTGGGGTGTATTTTTATATATACCTATACTGTGTGTGAAAATATCTCTGTAAACGACAACTTTTAAAAAATTTTATACAAAGTTGTCAGTTTACAGAGATATTTCTCTCACCCAACATGGGTATATGTAAAAATACACCCCAAAACACATTGCCCTACTTCTCCTGAGTACGGCGATACCACATAAGTGACACTTTTTGCAGCCTGGGTGCACAAAGGGCCCAAATTCCAACGAGTACCTTTAGGTTTTACATGGCGGCTCACAATTTAGCCCCGCCCAAAATGCCAGAACAGTAAACACACCCCACAAATGACTCCTTTCGAAAGTAGACACCCCAAGGTATTCACTGAGGGGCATAGTGAGTCCGTCTGAGATTTCTTTTTTTTGCCAGAAGTTAGCAGAAATTGAAACTTTTTTTTTTTTTTCTCAGAAAGTGTCATTTTCCGCTAACTTGTGAAAAAAATGAAATGATACATGAACTCACCATGCCCCTCCATGAATACTTTGGGGTGTCTTCTTTCTAAAATGGTGTGATTTGGGGGTATTTATACTATCCTGACATTCTAGCACCTGAAGAAACATGACAGGCGCTCAGAATGTCAGAGCTGCTTCAAAATGCCGAAATTCACTTTTTGCACCATAGTTTGTAAACGCTATAACTTTTACCCAAACCAATAAATATACACTTATTGGACTTTTTTATCAAAGACATGTAGAACAATAAATTTAGAGAAAAATTTATATAGAAATGTAGTTTTTTTGAAAAATTTTACAACAGAAAGTGAAAATGTCATTTTTTTGCAAAAATATCGTTAAATTTGTATTAATGGCAAAAAAAGTAAAAATGTCAGCAACAATGAAATACCACCAAATGAAAGCTCTATTAGTGAGAAGAAAAGGAGGTAAAATTCATTTGGGTGGTAAGTTGCATGACGGAGCAATAAACGGTGAAAGTAGTGTAGTGCGGAATTGTAAAAAGTGGCCTGGTCATTAAGGGTGTTTAAGCTAGGGGGGCTGAAGTGGTTAAAGCAGACTGTCAGCTGTATGTTACAGCTGACAGTCTGCACCGCTCTGCCATCTTAAAGGAGAGGGAGAGAGAGTGCACGCAGGAGGAGTGACAGAGAATCCGTCAGATGAAGGATTCTCTGTAAATCCACTGAGAGCAGCCTGCTGTGCATAGGAAGCACAGCAGGCTGTAGAACCTAAATGAAGAAAGATAGATAAACAGAACCAATTGGAGATTTTCTCCACAAAATATATTAATTAGTGTAAAAAAAGATTATTGTTTTTTTAAGAAAGGTGTCCATATCCTTTAAGCAAGGGCTACACAGCAACACTGGTCATGAAGCACCTGTCATGGCCAGGATTGCTAAGTAGCAGTGATCCCATAGAAATTAATGGGATTGTTGTGGAAATCACAAGAAATCCAGCTGTTTTGGATTTCTTGCGACTGCCGCGGCGATCTCATTCATTTCTATGGGATCACCGCTACTTAGCGATCCTGGCCATGACAGGTGCTCCGTGACCAGTGTCGCTGTGTAGCTTTTTCCTTAAAGGGACTGTCACCAACTTTATGCTGCCCATACTAACGGCAGCATAAAGTAGAGACAGGCGAGTTGATTTCAGCGGTCTGTCATTGCAGACTGGGCCTGGAAAATAGTCCCGGCCACTTGAGAAGAGTCCTGGTTATTCATGAATTCCTGCTCCCCCCCCCCCCCCCCACCTGCTGATGACTGACAGGCTTCTACCTAGTTGTCTCCCTTTCTCTCTAGGAGAGAACTGCCAATCATCAGCAGATGGGTGAGAGAGCAGGAGATTAGGAATAACCATGACTCTTCTCAGGTAGATTTCACTCTTTTCCAGGCCTGAGCTGCAATGATTATGATGATGGTTCTCAGCAACCAGTTACTTTTAGCTCATGAGTGACACACCACTGAAATCAGCATTTTTGTCACTAATTTATGCTGCCATCAGTGAGGTCAGCATAAGGGTCCATTCACACGTCCGCAATTCCATTCCGCATTTTGCGGAACGGAATTGCGGACCCATTAGTTTCAATGGGGACAGACGATGTCCCGGCCGGGTCCGCAATTGCGGATCCGCACTTCCGGGTCCGCAATTGCGTTCCCGAAAAAAATAGAACATGTCCTATTCTTGTCCGCAATTGCGGACAAGAAAAGGCATTTTCTATGAGCGTGCCGGCGATGTGCGGTCCGCAAATTGCGGAACGCACATCGCCGATGTCCGTGTTTTGCGGATCCGCGGATCCGTGGATCCGCAAAACTCACACGGACGTGTGAATGGACCCTAAAGTTGATGACAGGTTCCCTTTAAGATTTCAGAAAGCTTGCCGCAGTTTGTGTGCAAACGTGTACATATTGGGTAAATGATAAAACGCAAATATGGTAGAAAAAGCAGCACAAATGTCAAGATTTAGAGAGGATCTACCACCAGATTTCACAATACAAACCGTGCACACTATTAACCCCTTTCCGTATGCAGCAATTTACAATTTTTTCCTTCTCATTTTTATTCCCTCCCTTCCTGGAACCATAACATTTTTTACACTTACATAGCCGTATAAGAGGTTGTTTTTTTACAGGACAATTTGCACTTACTAAAGGCCATTTAATATTGCATGCAATACAGTGGGAATCTGGGAAAAAAAATGTAAATGAGGTGGAATTGGAAAAAAAAATAAAATTCTGCCATTGTTTTATGGGTTTTGTTTTTAAGGCGTTACCTATTCGGTAAGAATGACTATTTTGCTTCTGCGGGTCAGTACGATTACAGAAATACTAAAATGTTATAGGTTTTATTGTGTTTTAAAGGGGTTGTCCAAGTTCTAAAAAAAAATATATATAGAACTGTAAATCTGATGGGCAGCAATATATAACTGCGCTAAGCAAGTTTTAGGTAAAAAAAAAAAAATTATATTTCCTAATTTCCCTGGTTCTATTCTGGCCCTTTGTTTACCTGCGGTAACAACAATCTCTGCCCCTCTCCCTGCTCTGCAAAGGGAGTGAATATAAGTGCTGCTCTGAGTGACATGTCTGCCTGCTGGGATACTCAGCAGCATGTTGTATGTGTAGGACTACAAGTCCCAGCTGTACAATGACACTGCTGATACACACAGGATCTTCTCCCCACCTGTCCTTGTGCAGAACTCCTCTAATCTGTCAGCTCCGGTGCCCAGCATTGTCTCCTCACTGCCTGCAGCTACTCAGTAAAGCCTTCAGCCCTGAGTCTGTGCAGCTGAAAGGGTTAAGAATCCAGGGAGAGAGCAGAAAGCAGCAGACGGCAGAGAAGGGGGCGTGGCCAGCAGTCGCTTCCTGTACAGACACACATCTGCTCTCTCAGGCTTGTGCACGAATCATCATCAGAGCAGGGAGACAGGCTGACATCACAGGTCATGGGACCCTCAGTAAAATCTGAGAAAGGAGCAACTACAGATGCAGTAAGTGCATGGCAAAGCTGTTACATTTAATTAGTTAGAAACATACAAAGAACAAAAAAATAACTCAGACAACCCCTTTAATATTTTCAAAAAATAAAGATTTTGAAAAAAATATACTGTTATATTTTCTTTCTTTGCATCACTATAGTCTGACCCCCATAGCTTTTTTATATTTATGTCTACAGAACCGTGTAAGAACTCACCTTTTGCAGGAGTATATGTTGCTTTTTATTGATACCATTTTGGACTGTGTATGACTTTTTGATTACTTGTTATTCCACTTTTAGAGGTTACACAATAAAACAGCGACTCAGTCATACAGGATACAGGGGTAAATACATTTAGATTTTAACGGTTCGAGCATCTTGGGAAGTGGCAATAATAATGGAGTTTATTTTTATTTGTAAAATGGGGAATTTTTAGTCCCCCTAGCAGACTTTAACATGGGATCGTCTGATTGCCTCTCCCATACACTGCAATGATTTACCATAGCAGTCTATGGGAGCTTGAGTGTGGTCCAATGAAGCCCTTTCACAGGCCAGGCTTGATAGGAACTTTGCTATGACAGGCCTGAGAGCCTTCAGAAGAACCAAAGCTGCCATAGTATCCCCCCAGCTCCCACAATCTCACTGCAGGGGTGCCGTTCAGACACCAGGGGTGCAGCACTCCCGGTAATTGACTCCTCAGATGTCATGGTCACAATTGACCTTGACAAGTTCAAAGTTTCTGACTGGTGTTACCGACAATCACGGATTCTGCCACTGCGTGTCTCATGTGTGGCTATGGTGCCCACTTGAGTGCTGAGCAGGCACCATCGTTATAGACCAAAACATCTGGCATACATTTACACCAGATGTTGGGAAGGTGGTAAAGCGACCCCCCTGTTAAAAAATAATAAAAATCACAACTGGGGAACGAACAGAACACTTACAACATGCCCTCCTTTTCATCTTTCTAGTTGACCAGTGCCGTCCAAGGTGGCTGCTCTGCTTCTCATACAGCCTGTTGTATACTGTGCTTCTGGTAGCCCAGGACACCACCTGCTGACTTTGGATTGGCCAGCAGCGCTCATGTGAACAGTGCTGGCCAATTCAAAGAGCAAGGCTGGACAAGTAGGAAATGTCTTGGGTTACCAATGCAAAGTGCGTATCAGACAGGCGAAGAAGTGGTGTGGCCAGGAATACGGATGACACAGGGAGGGCAAAAACGGACCAACCATGGATCCTTCACAGACACGAGAGTGAGGCATGGTCCATGTCTAGACAGCCTGGCTGGTGGAGAGAACTCGCGGCACGCCAGAATAGTCTTTGCAATTTAATTTAGGATTTTATTAGTGTGAAACCAGGTAAAAGTGCATCAGTTTCGTTCTAGCTTATCGTCAAAAGTATAAAAATATAAATAAAAAATACACTGGACATTTCAGTCCTGTCCAATTAGGAAAAATATACTGACCGTTATAAATGAATAGAACTGGCCCGGATATAAAATTCACATAAAGCAAAATAATCTACAGAAAAGCGAAAGAAGAAATCCCATAAATAGGATAAAAATAAAAGTTATATAAAATGTAAAATCTAAGTAAAAAAGGGCACAAAAGTAATCAAACCTAAAACAATGCAAACAAAAAGAAAAAAATTAAAATGCACTGAAGGGAGAATATTACAACGAAAAATACAAAACATTATCAGACAAAGCAAAAAATAGCATATGTAGCCAAAATATGCATAGAAGAATACATATGCTGGAAACAATTCATGCAGAATAAGGCAGGAGGTAGCTCCAGAGGAAAGGTGACTAAATAGAAAGTAATTAGTGACGTCACTGCGGGTAATGAAACACATGGGCACTAGGTAACTGTAATCACATCATGTAAACTGTCTTAAGTCCTATGTACAGCCAGGAGCAGACCTGAGAACCGGAGAAGCAGGACGTATTGTTACCTGAGGCTACACGGAGCTGAGGGGGGGCACCTGGACGTTACTGGCCACTGCTATGGCATCTGCATGCATCCAGAACTGCGGGGCAGCGAGGTGTCATGACGTCACGGCGCAGACGCGGCACGACGTTCCCCAACGTGGAGCGAGAGGGAGGACGACGGAGCGTCATGAGGTCACAACGCGAGTGTGCGCGACGCCACGACGCTCGTTGCTATGGTGACGGGCGTCGTTGTGTAAGCGTCCTATCGTAGGTGAAAAGTAGGGCCATGTGACTCGCTATGAGGCAGGATGACTAGATATGATTACATAAGGACAGCATGAAAGAAAAGGGAGGGCAGTGATAAGGTATAAACCAAGCATGGAGAGGAGAAATGAAAGCAAAGGGTAAAAGATAAAGAATATAACATAAACTAAGGAATAGAAAAGTAGAGGGGAAGATAAGGCATTAATAATCAGAGTGTAAGGATGAAATGAAAATTAAAATGGAGAATGAAAGTAAAAATAAATAAATATGCTGTATATATGTATGTATTGTAGATGAGACATAATGAGTAACAAACTACCAATAACCGGTCCCTGATATATCAGTCAGAGGAGGTGATTTCAATTCTTCAACAGAGGGACAGGTATGTTCCAGCAATGGCCAGTGTCGCCAGATGACCAGGTGAATTTTAGGCAAAAGAGGATGGTATATGAGTCAGAACGTTCCTTATCAGGTAATGAAATCAGATGCCCCCCGTGTTACCATGTTTGAGACATATCAGTCATCGCTCTGTGCCTGACGAGTCTCCGGATCAGTTACAATCTTGGCGACCTGCTTGAATTGTGACCGGGGGAGAGAGTTTTTAGTTGCAGATGGACGACAGCTTTCAAATCGCAGCAAATGATTGCAGTCGCTGGGTTTGTTATATAAGTGATTCCCCCCTCCGTTCCTTCTGACTAGTGTATCCAGAAAATGAATGTAATCTTTCTCCGCTGAAGAGTAAAACACCACTCCAGATGGACACTATTGAGGAACTGATGAAAATCAAGGATAGTCAATTCTGGGTCTTCTTGGTAGGTTTGCCATCCAGCAGGTAACTCAACGGCCAAGCTAGTAGTTCAGTGCCCCTGCCGCTGCCTGTAATTTTTTTCTACCGGCAATAATAATTGCCAGTATTCCTGTTTGGACTGTTACCAATGAGCGCTTCTATTGTGAAGCGCTCATTAGTACCGCTTTTTACTCCTGCCACCACCTCCCCCACTTCTGTTAAGAAAAAAACAACTCACCTCATCCACTTGATGGCAACGGGGTCAGGACCTGCGCTCCAGCGTGATGATGTTTCGCAGCATTGACTGGAAGCAACAGGAACTGCAAGTTGTCAGCACACTGGAGCGCAGGTCCTGTCCTGAGCGTCCAGTGAGCAGCGAGTATTCACAGCAGCGCAATCATATGGATGAGGTTAGTTCTTCTTATTTTATTTTTTTACACAAGCTGAGAAGGGGGCATTATTAAAGGGGTTGTCCGGGTTTCGATCTGAACCCGGACATACCCATATCTTCACCCAGGCAGCCCCCCTGATGTTAGCATCGGAGCATCTCACGCTCCGATGCGCTCCCTTGACCTGCGCTGGATGACGCATGGCAAGGGCTTTTTTATTTACAATAATACACTGCTGGGTGGAGGCTTCCCCCCAGCAGTGTATATGGTGACGTGACCGGCTCTGATGGCCGCCTCCGCTTGGCAGCCCTAAGGAGACATTACCATAGCAAAGGCAGGTGCACTCTGCAGCAATACTAAACGCTCACACTGATGTAAAATTGAGAGGTTAGTTCGACATATCCTACTAGGAGGACATGTCTTAAGCTCGGACACCATGTCAAGGTCTCTCAAGTAGCCCGAGACCCTACCACTCAACCTACCTGTGCCGTATGGGCGATACCAGGGGCTGTTGGGCATTACGGGAGCGCAAGGCCTGACTCACAAACAGCTCACCAGTGACCTCCAGCATGTAACCATGCTTGCGATAGGAGGTGGGAGGTGCCTGTGAGCCCCACCCGAGACTGGCTGATATGGCCCAGAGCCTCCCAGGTGCACCTGAATGTAGCCTGTAGATGAAAAGCAGGCACATTTAAATCGGAGTTTATACACCTCCAAACGTATTATACAAACCATTAGAAAACGGGGTGTGGTGTTTAACAAGCAGGATATGCTCAACCCATATGCAGTTGTGCATGTATATAGGGGAGCACATCCTGCACTTGTAGTCCGTTGCATATGAGTTGAGCATATCCTGCTTGTTAAACATCACACCACGTTTTCTAATGGTCAGCCCTAAGGAGAGCCCGGTATGTCACCAGATCTACTGAAAATGCCTTTGCCCTGCGGAATTCATCGCAGGGCAAAGGAGAGCATAGGTGCCTGAAATTATCCGATACTCTTGTCAGGGGGGCTGCCTGGGTGAAAATATGGGTGTTTAATATTGAGGGGCACTAATGGGGGCTTTAGTAATTCTGGAGGACACTAATGGGGGCATAAATATTACTGGGGGAAGCTAATGGGGCATTATTAACCCCTTTACCCCCCAGAGTTTTTTTTTTTTTTGCATTTTAGTTTTGCGCTCCCTGCCTTCCCAGAGCCATAACTTTTTTATTTGTCTGTTCACATATCCATATGAGGGCTTGTTTTTTGTGGGACAAGTTGTACTTTTTAATGGCACCATTTAATATTGCATATGATGTAGTGGAAAGCAGAAAAAAAATTCCAAATGGGGTGAAATTGCAAAAAAAAAAGCAATTCCAACATAGTTTTACGGGTTTTTTATCTACGATGTTCGATGTGCGATAAAACTGACCAGTTACTTTAATTCTACAGGTCAGTACAAATCTGCCGATACCTTATATTTATAGCTTTTCATACGTTTTGATAGTGATAAAAAAATTCAACAGTGGGAAAAAATCAGTTTTATTTTTTTGTCACTATATTTTGACCCCTATAACTTTTTTTAATTATGTGTACGGAGCTGTATGGGGGCTCATTTTTTGTGGGGCGATCTGAACTTTTCATTGATACCATTCTGGGGTGTGTATGATTTTTTGATCACTTCTTATTTATTTTTTTGTAGAAAATGAAGCGACCAAAAACAGTGAATCGGACATTTGGACGCTTTTTTCCTTTTTGCTGTTTGCCATATGGGGAATATTTTATACTTTTATACTATGGGCGTTTTCCCAAATTGCGACACCCATGATGTGCATTTTTTAAATTTTTTTAGTTCTTTTTTTTTTATTTTCGGAAAAGGAGGGTGATTAGAATTTTTATATTTTTACACTTTCCCATAGGGAACTATAACAATCAATCATCTGATTGCTAGATAGGGGGTGCTGCACACAAGCTCCTGCTCCTTCGATCGCCACACGGAGGAGCCGGAGCACCACTGAAAGTGCGCGCTCTCGGTTCTCAGAACACTCAGATGCCGTGGTCAGGATTGACCACGGCATCTGAGGGGATAAATGTCCGCAATCGGTATTAATGCCGATTGCGGACATGAGCCGCGGGTGGCTGCCTGCTTCTTATAGCAGCGCTCAGGAGCGGGCGCCATCTTTTAAGACCCGGTGGGTGAGGGGGTTAATTCTGGGGGCACTAATGGGGGAATTAATATTACTGGTGGCACTAATGGGGCATTAATTTTACTGGGGGAAGCTAATGGGGCATTATTAATTCTGGGGGGCACTAATTGGGGCATTACTATTGCTGGGGGAACCAATGGACACACTTAATTCTTGGGGGCACTAATGGGGGAATTAATATAACTGGGGGGCACTAATTGGGGAATTATAAATTCTGGGGGGGGAACGTATGGAGGCATTAATATTACTGGGGGGCTCTAATGGGGGCATTATTAATACTGAGAGACACATTATGACATAGGGACTTAACACCCATGTTAAAGAGAACCTTTCACCACTCCTGACATGTCTGTTTTAATAGCTTTATGCTTTCCCCATGTAATAACAATTCTGGAACATCTATTCTTATATATGTATGTTGTCCCATTCCTTTACTATTTCTACTAGAAGTTATGAAGTAATTGCTATTAGCCTTCAGTAAGGGTACAGAGGGGAGGTAACAATTTGGGGGTGTGTACCTGCACAGTCTGAAAATGGCAGCACTGATTGGATAGAGTGAGTCTGTGCAGGTACACCCCCCCCCCCCCAACTTGTTACCTCCCCTCTGTCCCCTTTGTACCCTTACTGAAAGCTAATAGCAATTACTTCATAACTTCTAGTAGAAATAATAAAGGAATAGCACGACATAAGAAAAGATGTTTCAGAATTGTTTTTACATGGGGAATGCTTGAAGCTATTAAAAGAGACATGTAAGTGAAACGTCCTCTTTAAGCCATGCCCCCACAACCACACCCACGCTAGGATGTGGCTTAACTTGGCGGGTATTTTTTGTTGGGACAGGTGGCAACCTTACCTCCACCATATGCAAAAAATATTATCAATAAATCGGAGCCCTAAATTTGCATGTTATAAAATTCTGTTCATGAGGCATAGGAGTAATGACCTTTATTCAACTCCATTCCCAGGTACCCATACTGGGTCTTAAAGGGGTTGTCCATTAATTAAGAAAATTAAAATATGTAAATATTACTTTATTATTAATACATTTCCAAATACCTTTCATTAGTTATAATTGCTCATTTTCTCTTGGGAGAAATAATTAGGAGAAATAAAATGGCTGTCATACTATAAGTGCACACAAAACCTGTCCTAATCACACAGGAGGACAAGTTACTTCAGAGCAGTGAGGTAAAAAGCTGCCTCATCCTCCTCTCTGCTCTGTTTGTCAGGGGTTATGGTCCGGAATACAGTTTAATATGATCTTCAGCTGAATCTCAGTAGGAATGGAGTTCATGAGGTGACATGAAGTACAGAGAGTACAGACAGGGCAGACTATTGGTAATGGAGGCTGCATACAAGTGCTGCTGTTCATCAGCCACATCTCCAACTCTATGACCTACAGAGATTCAGCTGAAGATCATATTAAAATGTATTCAGGACCATAATCCCTGTAAGAGAGGAAGATGAGGCAGCTCTTTAGCTCAGGGTTGTGAAGTAACTTGTCCTTCTGTGTGATTAGGATAGGTTATGTGAGTACTAATAAGATGGCAGTCATTTTATTTCTCCTAATGATTACTTCCCAGACAAAATGAGCCAATATAACTAATGAAAGATATTTGGGAATAATAAAGTAATATTTTGGTATTTTCATTTTCTTAATTCCCAGAGAACCCCTTTAAGGTTTATGATCACGTTCTGTTCAAACAACATATGTTTGGAATGGGTTTCAGTAAGAATTCAGCACCTAAGATGTGCTGAAACTACCTCCCATTGCTTTCAATTGGAAGCCGTGCCGAAGTTCATGCAGCGGTTTTCCAGATCGCGCTTTTCCATGTTCATTCTTTACCTTGCAGACACATCAGAAGGCCACGGCGGGAGCCTGCACACCGGTCTAGTTCCGTTCAAAAGAGCTAAACTGAGAATGGGACTGCACTATTTGAAATTAAATTTTGGATTTTGACACAGTGAAAATCTGTATTGTGAAATACACTTGTGACAATGTACACTAAAAAAAAATCCTGAAAACATGACATGCTGGCGGTATGTGAGGACTGGAGAAACATTGGCCAATGCAAAAATATTAGGTGAGGCCATAAGTTGTGTTTTTGTTGCTACATGTTGTCTCACCAGGGGCTTCGCCAGGTCAAAACATTCAGGGCTTTTTATTATGGCTGCTGGCTATTCAACTGTATTACTATCGCCGCTCACTCTTAGAACGGCGCAGGCAGTCGCCAAGATGCAGACAGCGTGGTGACTTCAGCACAGTAGGCTGAATCGAGAAGCCGCTAACTCGGGCCTCAGGCGACGGGAAGTCAAGTGAGTATTTTCTTTTTTTTTTTTTTGCGTGTCTACAGTGGGGGCTTTGTAAATGATGGGGGCATTATATAGTGCGGGCTTTATAACTACAGGTGTGCACTAAACGAGGCATTATAACTATGAGGGCCACTATATGGGGAGCATTATATCTATATGGGGCACTATTAGTACTGCAGGCACTATAGAAAAGTTAATAAATACAGGTGGAACTACAAGCTGCATTATACCTACTGGGGCAGTACAGGTGGGCATTATACCTATAGGGGGCACCAAAGTAGGTCCTTATTACTACTAGGACACTACAGGAGGGTATTGTACCTATAAGGGGCACCACAGGAGGGGCCTATTACTACTGGGGCAGTACAAGAGGGTATTATACCTATTGGCACCACAGGAGGGCAATAAACCAGGGGGGGCACTACAGGGGGAGCATTATAACTATTGGGGGAATTATACCTACTGGGGCACTATAAGCGGACATTTTAACTACTGGGGCCACTATAAGGGGACATTTTAAGTGCTAGAACACTGTTGGGGGCATTACAGAGGACATGATAACTACTGGGGCAGTATAGGGAGACAGACAGTAACCACTGGGGCACTATAGGGGGCATTAGACAGTAACCACAGGGGGTCCTATAGGGGACATTATAACTACTGGGGACACTATAAAAGTACCTTTAGGCTACCTTTACACGACGATATTTTCAGCGCGACATTTTGTCGCACCAATGTCGTGCGTTAATTTTTATAATGATAGTCTATGGTGTCGCACTGCGACATTCTGTGACTGCGACATGACAGTTGCAAAAAACCCATCCAAAATGTATTTTTCTGCGACTGTCACAGTCGCAGCCTGTCGCACAGCGGCACCATAGACTATCATTATAAAGATTGTCGCGCGACATTGTTGCGACAAACTGTGGTGCGATAAATGTTGCAGTGTAGTTGTGCCCTACGCGACACATGTCGTTGTGTAGCCGTAGCCTGATACTACTGGAGGCATTACAGGTCTTATTTATACCGTAGAGAGCCTTATTACTGCTGGGTGCACTAGGTTACCTATCAGCATAAGTCTCCACTAGGAGCCACAGTGAACCAGGATGTTTCTTTCTTGCCTTGCGGAGGATTCTGTGCTCCCCTACATCCCACAGTGATTCTTTCAGGAGGGGAGTTGTGGGTAGCGTAGCTTTCTTCCTTCTGCATCCTCCTGCAACCTGGTCTGGTGTTTCGAGTGCAAGAGGGACATTTGTCTTCTATTTGTGGGCTTCCGAGGCACTATGCTCTGGAGCCAGAGTTGCCACTGTGTTTGGGGCCACAGCGTGGACAAGCACTGGAAGAGGCACAGCATAAATAACATCTGCATTTCAAAGTAGACCTGGTAGGAGGAGGGGTTGGCAGCAGAGGAACCAGTGCCTTACAGGATGTTACTCCAACCAGCGGCCAAGGGAAGGAGACAGTGCCTTCAGTGCAAGTTATCCTTCCATAAAAACCAACTCTTGAAGCAGATGTGCATGAGAGCGAGTGCACCCAGCGTGCTGACCACCAGGAGCAGGGATATGACAACAGCACAGTACTTTGGTTTTCATAAGAGTGGTTTTACCGCAAAATCAATCCGTTGTGAAAGGGGTCTTCTTTTTAAGTCCCAACCTCAGTCCTCAAATAACACTCAGCAATAACGTCAGGCCAGAAAGATTCAAGATCACAGACTTAGTCTACATTTACACGACAGTGTTCTTTTGGAAGTCCTCAAATCACGGAGCCACAAAATACGGATCAGGTCCATGTGTAACTCACAGTTTTTGCTGGCCCCATTGTAAAAATGCTTATTCTTGTCTGCAAAATGGACAAGAATAGGACATGTTCTATAATTTGCTGCACCAATGTGCAAAGCCTCTTAGTTGTTTGTGCAGTTTTAGAGTTCCAGGAAAGGGGAAAAAGTTACCAGCCATACGATTGCTAGGGGGATTACTAGTTTCTTTGGGTTCTCAGCTCACAGGATTGGGGCCATTTCTACCTCTTGGCTAAGAGAGCATTCACCTCTATTGATCAGATCTGTAGGGCAGCTACTGTAATTGGAGTTCTTAGAATTTTTTTTTAGACATTTAGACTAGAACTCCTGTCTATTGATGATTTCGCCTTTGCTAGGAAGGTTCTTCAGGCTGTGGACCCACCCTAGATTATCTGGTCTACTCTCACAGGTGCGATCATGTGGCATAATGGAAATATGGAGATTACACTTACCGATAATCGGTTTTCCATGAGCCCATGACAGCTCCTCCTTTATTCCCACGCAAAAAATATAAAAAAAATAAATGAAATAAAAATGTATAAATAAGCTAACATTTTACGGAAATAAAACAGGGAAGTTTTGGTGAAAGTTAGAAATTAAAAACTTATTCAAACTACGGAGAGTTTGATGATCCCGGCACTCCCGTCCTCGGGAACCACAAGATTCAATTTTGCCGCTGCTAGGTGCACAAATAACTTGGTAGACTGCCAGTACCCCCTATAATATGTATATATAAATAGTTCAAAAACGTGAACCCGCGCTGACTAATTGAGTATCAAACAATACTATAATATTATAAGGCACACTAAAAAACACTTGCTTTTCAAGCTGTAGGGTGAGCCTTTTTTCTTTGATTTCCTCCAAAGAGATATAGGAACTGATCCAAAAGCTTTGAGTTCTAACCTCAATGTGCGGCTACTGCCGGTAGCCCGCACGTGCAGGGAGTAGCTACGTTGTAACCAAGAAGACGGGTATTCAGTGTGACGTCACACGCTCTATGGGTGCCTCCTGAGTCCACACTTCCTTCAACGCGTTTCGGAATACTCGGATTTCTTCATCTAAGTATTAACTTCTAACAGGACTATGGGTCTTTCTATAGACTGAGGGAGTAGTCCTTTTTAACAGTCTTGGAGGTTTCCTGTTTGAATCAGCATCTCTCTGATTCTAGCTATAGTGACTCCTGATATCCTACATTACCACGGTTTTCAATATTTTTATTTGCATCTAATTTCACATATTGATGTTCTGTTATATACCTGTATAAATTATGATTTATCCGGACACCCTGGATTGGATGTACTGCCTTTACAAGAGCTATGTATTCTCTGCTGCAACATATATTGAGTTACATTATTGACATTGGATACTTACCTCCTGTTTATTTATTTTACCACTGATGAACACTTTATTATGTATCTCTTCTACTATTCTGATGAAGGCCTTATGGGCTAAAAAACTTTAAAATAACATACTTACTAGGAGTCCACACAATAAAAGAAAACACTACTTGAAGTGCGGGAGTCTACTTTATTATTTATACTGTTTGTTAGTAGACCAGATGACTAGGTTTGGGGATCCGTTAGTCTATGTTCATGTACAGATTGTTTTATCTGCTAGAGAGTGGAGGGAAATCCATGGCAGCGTCTGCACGTGGTAGGCTTTATTCGTGTTCTGTCTGTGGACTCTATAGACATGTTTGGTCTGCGGCACAGAGCACACACACACACACACACACACAATGTCTGGGCCCTCATACAGACAATACTTACCTGGTCCCAGAGACCTGTGTCCTCCCGGATCCCTCCACAACCTTTGCTGCATCTCCCCATCATACAGATCACAATATCCGGGGATAGGGGTGCAGCCATGGCAGGCCGCGATGGTGACCTTCCCCCTTGCGTCATGTATGGCATTTGGGAGGGGGGGGGGGGGGTGGTTTGAATAACCCTTTTAAAATCCCTAGATTCATGTGCTGACAGCTTACGGTGGATGTTCTATGTAGTAAATAAAATCCAAAACAAATCCTTTAAAAAAATTCTGCAACACATTTGTTCACATCACAGCAAGAGAGAAAGCAGCAGCCACTGAGGAGAGCTGATGTCTTCTCCTCCTTGTATTTTTACTGCAGATTTACATATTTGATGCCAGAGCTGAGCAGGAAAAGTAGCAGGAGAACGAAGGGGCCAACTGAAAAAAAAAAGTTTCCTGGAATTCTGAAAGGAACAGAAACAACAAAAGGCATTCGATTTTGAAAAAATGGCAGGTCCTCTTTAAATGTTCAGTATTGAATTCATTTTGCTATTATTTGCTATTATTTCCCCTTATAACTATGTTACAAGAGAAAATAATAAAATCGACATAACACCTAACCCAAACCCGAACTTCAGCGATGAAGTCCGAGTTCGGGTCTGGGTACCAAACATGCCGATTTTTCTCACGAGCGTGCAAAACACATTAAAACAGTTTGCACTTGCGTGGAAAAATCGCGCATTTGTGTGTGAAAGAAGCCTTAATCTACTATACAGTGGGCTAAATAATGTGTGGATCTATATGCCCAGTGGAAATGACCTTGTCTTCTGTCACAGAACAGAAAGGTGTCAAAAATTCACTTTGTCTTTCAGGCTGATCTGATATAACAGGCTGGAACAGTCATCATCTATAGTACAACTAGCTTGGACCCCTGAACAAAAAGGGTACCTGCACAGAAAAAAAACATTAATAAAGTATTTTAATTAATTTAAGAGGATTTTGAACATTTTAAAAAATTTGTAAAAAGGGTTAGTTACCCTTTATATCTGCTTTTCTCAGCTCAGTTGTAAATGGGTGCCACCTTATCAGTGACTGACGGCTATGTATACAAACAAAGAGAATCTTATTAATCTTAATAATGATCTTGTAGAAGGCTTGCACAGGAAAATGTAAATTTTTTGCAGATGACACTAAACTGTGTAAAGTAATTAACACTGAAGAGGACAATATACTGCTACAGAGGGATCTGGATAGATTGGAGGCTTGGGCAGAGAAATGGCAGATGAGGTTTAACACTGACAAATGTAAAGTTATGAACATGGGAAGGAATAATGCAAGTCACCCGTACATACTAAATGGTAAAACACCCGGTAACACTGACATGGAAAAGGATCTAGGAATTTTAATAAACAGCAAACTAAGCTGTAAAAACCAGTGTCAGGCAGCTGCTGCCAATAAGATAATGGGTTGCATCAAAAGGGGCATAGATGCCCATAACGAGAACATAGTCCTACCACTTTATAAATCACTAGTCAGACCACACATGGAGTACAGTGTACAGTTCTGGGCTCCTGTGAACACAGCAGACATAGCAGAGCTGGACAGGGTTCAGAGGAGGGCAACTAAAGTAATAACTGGAATGGGGCAACTACAATTACCTGAAAGGTTATCAAAATTAGGGTTATTCGCTTTAGAAAAAAGACGACTGAGGGGAGATCTAATATCTATGTATAAATATATCAGGGGTCAGTACAAAGATCTCTCCCATCATCTATTTATCCCCAGGACTGTGACTGTGACGAGGGGATATCCTCTGCGTCTGGAGGAAAGAAGGTTTGTACACAAGAAGAGGATTCTTTACAGTAAGAGCAGTGAGACTATGGAACTCTCTGCCTGAGGAGGTGGTGATGGTGAGTACAATAAAGGAATTCAAGAGGGGCCTGGATGTATTTCTGGAGTGTAATAATATTTCAGGCTATAGCTACTAAAGATGGGTCGTTGATCCAGGGAGTTATTCTGATTGCCTGATTGAAGTCGGGAAGGAATTTTTTCCCCTTAAGTGGGAAAAATTGGCTTCTCCCTCACAGGGTTTTTTGCCTTCCTCAAGATCAACTTGCAGAAAACAGGTCGAACTGGATGGACAAATGTCTTTTTTCGGTCTTATATACTATGTTACTGTGTTACTAAAGGGCCATTTACAGGGACCAACAACTGAACAGATCATTGCTAACACGATCTGCTGCATTAGCTTGCAGTTAACATCTCCCTCACAGCAACAGTAAACTGACAATGGATTACCTATCTATATTGAAGTTTTATCTCTCCCTGGTGACTTCTACAGGACAATATTTTGTATTTAAAGCAGCATGCCATGCTTTTTTTTTTGTCCTATATAGTAGACCATTATTAAAGAATAAGATTTAAGAGGTTCTTGTCTATGCCTTATGTATACATGTTTTATTTGATGGCAATTGTGTACCATCCTGATTCCTTCTTTCCCTCAGATATGGTTTTCCTAATAAATCCTACATTTCCCATCATGCCTGGCTTTGCAGGGGACCGAGGGGTCAGAGTCTCATCACACTGCATTGCTCTGACTCCTGTGTAAGGGCAGCCAAAACAGATCCGTGACAGAGAACCTCTGTCCCCTTACAGTGCAGGGACTCCATGTTTTCCTATGTGATGCAGCTTGAGCCTGTCTGCCTTGTCATCTCTCTTCTGTCAGCTCTTACATGCATGAGGCATGGAGACCAGTGTGAAGCTAAATCCCTTAGAACTACACTGGAGAGTCAGGCAGTGTGATTCAGGAGGTTTATATAACTGCTGCTATTCACTGTATGCACTTATATATCTGTATACACTATATATCTGCACTCCTGGTCCTTTAGTTAGGGGAGGCATTATCTATCTATCTATCTATCTATCTATCTATCTATCAGTATCTTGATATTCAGATATCTCCATGTGTTACAGTTGAGCTGAATTGCACAACAACGGGACAGTCACAAATACAGCATATATTAAGCACATGTTAACACTAGCACAAAATAAGACACTAAAACAAATTTACTGCTGGATGACAGGATCCGAATGCGGAGGAGATGATCCAGTAATCAAGTGGATGGCCAATAAAAAGCATATACTGTAGGTAGAAAGTTTAACTACAGATACCAAAATACACAGCAAATGCACCAGTCTACAAAAAGAAACGATCATGGAACTACAGATCACAGAACAAAGTACAAACTGTCTAGAAGGAATGCACTTAGCAAGCACTGTACCATGCAACCAGAATGGAATACGGGCAGAATATATAAAGTTTAGACAATTAGTAACTCTGTCCTTATTAAAACATAGTAAATCCCATATTCAGATGCAATGCAGCTCCATAGCAGTTGCCCAAACAAAATTAGTAACTAAATGAATATGGGACCCCTGATGCAAGATCCCATAGCAAGATCTTGAATAATTGAAAAAAAAAAAAAACATTTAATCTAAATACATTTTTTCATTTTCTTTATTTTATTTTTTTACTAAAGTGGTTTCCTCACTATTGCAATACCACAACAGTTTTTGAACAGAGCACTTGCAGAAAAGCACTTACATGTGGCAGGGGCATAAAAGCCAGATTGAAAGTCTTTTAGCAACATAAGACCTCAAAGATCGGATCCAGTTGTATGAGATGAGCTGTGCGTAGTTGTTTGCAAGGTGCCAGTTATCACCACTTGTCGCAAACTGAGATGGACATAATCTTGGATTGTGTGTAGTCTCCTGTTTGCGAGGTGCCAGTTATCACCACTTGTCGCAAACTGAGATGGACATAATCTTGGAACCAAGGGACCTTGGTTTATCTCTCTGGCAGATATCTGCATGCCTAGGCTGAGATGTCAGCAATGTTGCATGTCTTGGGGGATTGGATAACAACGACAAACTGGAATGACAACAAGATGTGCACAGAGGCAAACCTCTGCATGGACAGATTGATTTCAAGAATGACACATAGTGATCCATCCTGTACTGAAAGTGAAATTGGATATCACATTCCAAGCCCAGGGTGGAAAACAGTGTCTATCCAAACCATCAGAAGGCATTTGCGCAACATTGGGATATGAGCCAGACATCCAGCTACAACTACTCCATTGACCTCATGCCAGGACTATCATGGAGCACAGCAATGGACGCTGGAGCGAAAGTTTGTCCTCTTCTGCGATGAGTCCCGCTTTTGTCTTAAACGCAATGATAGCCTGAGATTGGCCTAGACACTACGTGGTCAATGTCATGAAGAGGCCTTCAGAAGGCAACATCATGCCAATCCTACTCCCGGTATTATGGTATGGGGTGGCATAATGTACAGTAGCTGGACACTACTAATCTTCATTTCAGGTACACTGACAGCTCAACATTATATTGATTTGGTCGTGGAAACAGTGGCACGTCCTCCCTTCAGAATGTCCTAGGAGCCGTTTTTCAACAGGATATCGCCATAATTCATGTTGCTAGTGCTATTTTGTGCCTGTGTGACCTAAAAATGATACCATGGCCTGCAGTGTCGCTGGAATTGTGTCCCATCAAGAACATCTGGGATGTCATTGGTCGGAAATTGCAAAGGAAGGTGCCAGCAGCCATTTAATCATTTGCGTGCCCACGTGCATTCAGCATTGCAGAACATTCCCCAACTATTAATAACCTCATTGGTAGCATGCCAAGGCTTGCAAGTATGTGTATTTCTGCATGTGACAGTCATACTTGATACTCAATAACGCAAGATGTTTTATTAAATATTTTCTTTCAATTTTTTACAATTTCCATATCATCAACATGTCTATAGATCCTGTGATTTCCATAATTCCACGACTTTTTATTCTAAGTGTTTCAATTTCAATGTTGAGGAGTGTATTTATGGACCTATGTGGTCTCTAAGATCAGTTTACAACGTAGAAAGGATAAAAGCCACATTAATGCCATCAATATGAATTATGTATAATTTACAAAAATCACTTTAAAAATTGCACTTTTGTCTGTTTGTACTACCTTTACTGGTAATTCATCTAATTGACTTCAGGATCTAGTTAAAATTTCTTTTTTTTAAAATTGCTATGGAAATGTCTATTGAAGAATATCTCATGGAATTCATGAAAGAGCTATATTTAATTCACCCTAAAATCCCCTGTGATTTACAGTATAACGTTGACCATAGTCCATTGTCAGTTTGATTAAGTTCACAGTGATGGAGATTGATGGGACTTCAATGTTGAACTGACAGTAAATCCTGCATTAAAATTTGACATTTGCATCATATAATAGAAATCATTTAAAGAAGTAATGCATTTAAATCTTACATTTTTTAGGTAACAGTTTGGGAAATGTTTTTGGCAAAAAGTAATATACACACCTGTCCGTGTCAATCAGAAGGCGATGACAGAGGTAACAGGAGAATCAAAGGTGTACAGAGGGACTTGGCCTGCCCTCAGCACACTGTTCTTTTTCATAAATAAACAGTGTAGGTGAACATAAGAAACTTTGTAATATAGCTTATCAGAGAAAGATGTCATGTTCTCGTCTTATCAAACTCCTCTCCTGTTCCCTCTCCTCGTCATTAATTCTCAATTCACTGCTTAAATTCATCTTCAGTAAAGATGGGCTGCCTGCTCACTCAAGAATCCAATTATGTAGAAGTATATGAAGAGAGGAGGGGCTGCTGATGACAGAGACAAGCAAAGAGACCGCTGTTTACTTGCAAGTAATTTATTGTCTTAAGTAAATACTTTATTTACATCAAAACTGCTTAGTTCTGTTCTATAATGTCTTCCAGTAATGACAAGGCTTTTTAGGTTGTACAGTACAGCAGAGGATTAGGAAGCAGGATCCCCTGTTTCTCCATATGTAGTGCATGGGCAGACTTATGATCAGGATTATCACAATGCATTCTGAATAGAGAGAAATCCATTCAGGATGCATCAGGATGTGAGCGTTTTTTGGACGTTGATAAAACCGCAGCATGCTGCGGATTTGTCTCCGTCCAAAAATCTGGAAGACATGCCACAAGGACGGATCCGGAATTAATGCCCATTGAAAAGCATTAATCCGGATCCGACTTTAAGCTAAACGTCGTTTCGGTGCATCGCCGGATCCGACGTTTAGCTTTAAAGAATGGTAACCATGGCAGTCAGGACGCTACTAAAGTCTCGGCTGCCATGGAAAAGAAGCGGGGAGCCGGGGGAGAAGCTACTTATTTTCTGTGCGGCGGCTGGGGCGCTCCTCGATGACATCACCGGGTCCCTGCATCGCATGGTTCACATAGGTATACTATGTGAACAATCCGCTGTATGGATCGTATGGCGCATTTCTCACATAGCATAGCTATGTGATCTATGCGACGCAGGGACCCGGTGACGTAATCGAGAAGCGCCCCGGCCGCCGCACGGAATGTAAGTAGCTTTTACCCCGGCTCCCCGCTTCTTTTCCATGGCAGCCGGGACTTTAGTAGCGTCCTGGCTGCCATGGTTACCTGAAAGCATATGCTTTCAGTTGTCTTGCGTTGTGACGGATCCGGCGAGCATTTCCGGCGACGAAAGTGCACGCCGGATCCTCACAACGCAAATGTGAAAGAGGCCTAAGATGGATACCTTAGGGGAACAATATTAAAAAGTCACTTTGAAGGAGCTTGTAATGTTTTGGTGCCTGTCAACAGTTTTCTGGCAGTACAGTGCCATAGAAGCAACAATAGAAAAATAGGTCGCCAAAATCCAAAAAGCGCCCCAGGCTTTTGAAGTCTTGCGTTGGGTACAGCCAGTAGATAAATTATATAAATAGCGATCATTGTCAGGGTACAAGCATACGGTAATGGTTTTAGAAATGTTTTGTCTTGAAACCTTTTGTAATAGTTAGAAAAAAATTAATAAGAAAGGGAAAATATTTTTTTTTCAGAATTTTCAGTTAATATCTAAATTATCTAATGCCACAAAAGAAAGGTCTAAGGTGTCCCTTGAAACATAAAAAATGATATCAAAGAAATTAATCAGTTATTTGATAAGCCCATTGCTACAACTGAAAAATTGGCCTGGTAAGGAAGTTGTTAAAGAGAATCTGTCACTAGTTTTATGGTGCCCTAACTGCCAAGTCCTAAAATGTCCAGCACATGAAAAGTCCTGGTCCAGATATTCATGACCTCCCAGCTCTCCCTGTCCCGCTGTCGCTGCTGGACAGTTTTGTTCAACTGGAATTAGCAGCAGGTGAGGAATCCTATTGTGAAGCACTGTCACAGCACTGTTCCAAACTGTAAGATTTATTATACTTTCAAAATTGCAGATAAAATCAGCATATATAGTAAAATCTATTTCATTGCTGTCAACCATCACAGCTCACCCATGGTGCAAAAAAAGGAATTTGAAAAAAGGAACATTAGAGTACAAAGTTTGGTGTCCAAAAGCCGCAAACAGGAGTTAAAGAGGACCTTTTATCAGGGTAGAAAAAAATGTGAACTAAGTATGCTGACATGTAGAGCGGCGCCCAGGAATCTCCCTGCACTTACTATTATCCCTGGGCGCCGCTCCGTTCTCCCAGTATAGGCTCCGGTATCTTCTTTTACTTGGTTCTACTAGGCGGAGCTTAGTATCACTTGGTTATACTAGGTGTATGCCAGGCTGTAGCGCTGGCCAATTGCAGCGCATCGCTCATATCCTGGGAGGTTTTTTTTCTCCCTGGCTGTGAGCTGTGAGCTGTGCGCTGCGATTGGCCAGCGCTACAGCCTGGGTGTGGACTATATAGGGTGTGACAGCAATAGTAGAGGCAGCAGTAACAGTACAGCATAGAATACAAGGCAGTGGAATAGATAAATGTGCAGCTGTGTAGGGATAATGATAATAGTAGTAGTAGTGGCAGCCTGGTAGAGCAAATGTTAGTGGCAGTAGGAGGAGTAACAACTGCAAAAGCGGCAGCTGCAGCAGCACAGCTATAGAGTACTGAACATGATGGTAGGCAGGCAGACAGCAACAGTGGCTTGATGGGGCTAGCGATCAATAGTCACTGTCAGCTATGTCAGTTCTATTCATTGATTTCAAAAATTATTGGACTATAGTACGTTGCCTGGTCTTGTGGTGCAGGTCCTAGTGTGAAGTGGGTAGTTTTCACAAAGTCAGTATATTAGATATGCAGGACCGCGCTGCTATTTTAAGGAAATCTCATTCTGAGATGAGATTTCTCTAAAATAGCAGCACAGTCCTATAGTTCTATTCATTGACCTCAGCCAAAATTGTGTGAAAATCCTCATGGATCAATGCCGCGTTCATTTTGACAAATGTAATGTTTTGTAGACTGGCAGTGGACAAGTTTGTCTGATTGGGTGTGACACTGACACTTGCCACAATCTGAAGGTTGCAAAGATCATGCCAGACAACGTTCGTTTCGGATTTCAGGCTCTAATCCTAGTTTCACGCTGGAGAAGTCATCTTAGAGCCAGACAGTGTCGTCGGGGTCGTTATTGGGTGCAATTTATTTTGGATAATGTTTTAAAGTTGATATTCATGGTTTAACACCAGAAATCTTTCCGAACCCCATATTAAAAAAACTTATTTTAACTAATTAGTTTCTGCCTTCTGAGTTCAGAATTTCGCATGCCAAGGAGGCCCTGCATTAGTATTGTTCACAGTGACTTTAACATCTTGTATGGTCATGATTTTACCCATATATCGGCCATTACTGATGTTGAAAGCACTGCGAGCAATTGCAGTCAGCATATGCCTATTGTTCACCATGTAGAGCCCATAGAGAGTCCGTTCTACAACATAACAAATGAATGGCCAGTTTAAGGTCCCAAAGAATTGCATACAAGTGATGTATCTTGTATTGTATTTGTTTGAAAAGTATACATGATTTACCCATATATATTTTAATTTATTTTTAGATTTCTGGCAACTGGAGAAAGTTTCACTTCACTCCATTTTTAATTTCGGCTTGGGATATCAATAATTTCCATTATTGTGAAAGAGACATGCCTTGTTTTGTGGGAACAATTGCATGATGAATTTATCCCACATCCAACTTGCCAAAAGTGGACTGAAATTGCAGAAAAATTTATGGAGGTCTGTCAGTTTCCTAACTGTATTGGTGCGGTAGATGGAAAACATATCAGGATTATCAAGCCCCAAGGCACCGGATCCGAGTTTTTCAACTGCAAAAAATATTTTTCTATCATCCTAATGACCATCGCTGATGCCCAACATCGTTTTGTTGCCATAGTTGTTGGGGCCCATGGACGCACAAACGATTCAATGGTTTTTAAGAATTCTTATATGGGGCGAAGTCTATATAATAGACAATTTGATTTTCCTCCGCCTCAACCACTGCCAGGTACAGATGCCCCGCCCATGCCGTTTGAGTTGGTTGCAGATGAGGCGTTCCAAATGTGTGGAAATCTTCTGAAACCACATTCCAGCCGTGGATTAAATTTAAAAAAAATGCACATTCAACTACCGCTTGAATGGATGGTGGAATGCACATTCGGGTTTTGGTTGCCAAATGGAGGGTTTTCACTAAACCCATTCATACAAAAGCTGAAACGGTCGATGAGGTGGTTAAGTGTGCTGTTGTGTTACATAACTACCTCCTTACAAAAGAACACCTAAATGTGGAGCAGATACTGGAGGACAGTGAGATAGCCAGCATTCAAAATTTTGGCCATGGTCAAGTGTAGCGGTTGCAAGGATGAGAGACTCTTTTGCAGATTATCTCTGCTCTGATGCCGGATAGGTGGGCTGGCAGGACCGATTTGTTTAAACTTTTAAAAAATTTTGATTATTTTTTTCAGGAAAAATTAATGTTATTATGTTTGGTTGCCTGGTTATGTGGGTGGGTACAGTGGGGTGTATTGATGTTGAACAGTTGTATATAAAATTTTTGGTTCATTAAATTTTGTTGACCACTATACATTGAGTCTTGTTTATATATTTATGTCCCCATGCTAGAGGAGCGACACATACTTGTGTCGCTCCACCGGCGCGGGGAGATTATATCCGGCCTCTCCTACACACTATTTGTAATCTCCCAGCACTGGTGGAACGACACAAGTATTTGTAGCTCCACAAGCGATGAGAGATTTTAATTCTTTTATTTAAAGTAAAAAAAAAAAACACCAAAAATATTCTCAAGAAAAATAACATTTATTTATAAATATATATTTTTTCAAAAATAAATATATAAACAGAAAGTAAACAAAAAGCAAAACAAAAACACAAATGCCTAAATGAAGGCCTGGTTGGAGTAGAAGGTTGGGGGGTGGAGGACAGATCACGATTTGGTCCTCCTCTGTCCTGTTCTTGTGCCAATGTGGACATAAACATAGGTGTTGGCGGAAGTGCAACAGAGGGAGTGTGTAGTCTAGAGGATGGGGCAGGAGATGGAGTCGCCCGAGCAAGAGTAGAAGGAGCCGTTAAAGTGGTTGGAGGAAAGTAGTTAGGAGGAGAGGGAGAAAAGTGATGAGAAAAGTGCTCGGGGGTTTGGGACTGGGAAGGGGGATTGTAAGGGGAATGGGGAGATGAGAAGGTTGGGATGGGGGATGAGGTGGTTGGGATGGGGAAAGGTAGTTTGGGAAGGGGGATGTAAAGGTTGGGAAGGGGGATAGGTAGTTTGGGATAGGGGATAGGGGTGGTATGGGGGATAGGTAGTTGATAATGGAGGATAGGTGTGGGATGGTGGATAGGTGTGGGATGGGGCATAGGGCATGGGTGGGGGATAGGTTTGGGGTGGGGGAATGGATGTGGGGCGGTGCTGCACTTGCAACAAGACACTGTCCACTTGTCTTCTGGCCTCAAACAGCTGGTCGGGTGTAAACCGTTCCATCATGAGCAGCAACGATAACCAATAGTGATGCACCGGACCCATCTGCGACGTCAGCACCGCCCCCTCCTGCAGACGTCGCACATTGTCCTCCAAAGCGGCAACTCTATTGGTGAATCCAATCAAGGATTCGTAAACGAGCCTTGTGAGATCCTCGTAGTCCGCCTGACGGCTCCTATCGGACCTCTGGTGACGCATGAGGGCCTCAAAAAGTGGGGCCATTGTAACCATAGTTGCATCACCAGAGGGCTTATGTAGGGGAACATTGAGGTCCTGACCAGCTGTTAGAGCAGGACAAGAGGGACCCGCGGTGAGCGGCTCTTCAGGGACCGCCTCCATACCGACCTCCTCTGGTAGGACTTCACGAGGAGCTTCGGGCGTAAAGCAAAGAAAAAAAAAGATACATTTTTGTAATTAAAGAACCTCAGGATAGAGTTGAGCAAAGGGACTTGGGATGCTACATGTAAAGTTGCATATATAAAAAAAAAATTACTGTACAAAGATAGAGCCCATACATTCTAGTAGTGTACAGAGAAGTGTCTATGTACAGTTTTTTTTTTTTTTTTACAGTAACTTCAGATGTATCATCTGAAGCACGCTTTGCTCATCTCTATTCTCCACCAAATACTATGTGGATGTCGCGGACAGAGTGCCAAATGACAGTCTGCCTGGGCCATACACATTCATTGGAGATCATAATTAATAATTTTTTCTAAACATTATATCTTACCTTCGCAGCTGTAGGGTTCAATCTTAGGAACCCCAATGCGGCTGCAATAAAATACAGCCGCTTGCGGGTTCCTCCAGACCCACTCGGGTGCTTAACCTGCTCGTTGAAGTCCTTTTTGTAGAAGTCCCTTAATGACTGTCACCGTACCATGATTGTTGTCCCTTGCCAAAAAAATAAAAAATTAGTCTTTAATATACATGATTTTTTTTACCTCAAAAATGGTTTACTATTTGATTAAACCTGCCACAACAACAATAAAAAAAATATTTGTTGTAAACTATTGGTGGCAGTGACCCACTTCAACCAGACAGAAAAACCACTTTTGACCAAGAAGCAGACGTGTATGCAGTGTACAAATTAAATACAATATATTTATGGCAATCATCCCGTTGACTTTCATTGAGGTCTTCCCAATTGGGCACAAGTGCTTGGCAAATCTCGAGCCAGAGGAGCCGGGTTGCGTCATGGTCTGCGTAGCGGCGGTCCGTCTGGTCCCACAATGCGGTTTGTTCCTCCACCATCTGGATGAGAAGGTAATTATCTATCCAAAAACTGCAGACGTCCTCCACATCCGTTCTGGTGGAGGCCCGGGAACCCTAAAAAAAGAACATCAAATTAGCATAATGTCTTAAACATTTTGACATAAAAAGGTGGTACAAGTACATAGTGGATACTAGGAGTGGTATTGATTAGGACTACTACTCCTACCATCCACTATGTACTGGTACCAGCTGCATTCCCTATGTACTATTGCATAGGGACTGCTGGTGGTACAAGTACATAGTGGATGCTAGGAGTAGTAGTACTAGGTACTACAACTTCTAGTATCCACTATGTACTTGTACCACCTGCATTCCCTATGTACTATTGAATAGGGACTGCAGGTGGTACAAGTACATAGTGGATGCTAGGAGTAGTAGTCCTAAGTACTACCACTCCTAGTATCCACTATGTACTTGTACCACCTGCAGTCCCTATGCAATAGTACATAGGGAATGCAGGTGGTACAAGTACATAGTGGATACTAGGAGTGGTAGTACCCTGGACTACTACTCTATTGGAGTTGTGGTTAGCTGGTGTAGGGATCTACTGAGTTCCTGGTGCTGCCATAGCCACTTGAAGTTAAGTGTTTTCTTTCCCTTTTGTATTTTGTTTGGGTTCTTTTGTGTGTTGTATTTCCCTGTCATTTCTATTAAGGCCTGAGGGAGACTCCTGTTTGTCCTTCCTTTTGGAGGAACAGGTTGTCTCAGTCCTGACCTAAAGGGTGAGTTAGGACACTAAGTATTCCTGTGTATAAACTCACCTACCTCTGGGGTCTGTTCATTCTGGTAGTTAGTCAGGACTTTGGTTAGGGTTTTACTAGGAGGTGTCCATTTCCTTTCCCTAGTTTCCAGGCCTTATTCCCTCACCCCTTTCCCTCCTATGTTCGGTGTGGTGTTTCCCTCCCACACCCGAACGTGACATTGTTTCAGGATCTGTTCAGGAAAAAACTGATGGTTTTACTCAGTCTGCCCTGACCATGGACTATGTTCAGACTATGCCTTTTTCCCTGATCTGTGGACCTTTGCATGGGTGTCTCTGATCCCTGTGGGTCAGCTGCCATTTACAACAGGATTACTCCAGGAGGTAGTGGCCTGGTTGGTCCCCTCTGTGAAGTCCAGATCCCTGTAAAGGAGTAAAGGGTGAACACCAGGGACAACTATTTTAGGTTAAGCCCAAAGTTAAACTGATTAGTTGGCATAGTGTGTCTGCACTTACTGCCCATTACAGGCATAGTAATGCAGTTTTTGCTGTACCTACACAATATCCTGCAGTAATACAATGTGTTCACTAACATGGGTAAGCTAATGGTGTTATTGCAGTAAAACTCATTTGCTGTAACTGAACGGTATTTTGCAGTACTACAATGCGTTCACTAACACGGGCATACTAATAACGTTATTCTGTTAAAATTATTTTGCAGTTTTGCAGTAATTGGACATTATCTTGCAGTAGTACAATGTGTTAAGTAACATGAATATATTTATGCTCTGAAATGCTCTGAAAATGCCCAATTACAAACAGTATATTGAGTGTTTTTTTTTAAAAAAAAAGGGGCAATAAGTATTGCAGCAAAATGTATGATATTGAGGTGCTGGCAATAAATCTATAAACTGTAAAAACATTTAAAAAAAACGAAAAATAAAAATGGTCTGGCTGTTCATATAGAAAAGAGTCCCTCCCTCACTCTCTTTGCTAAGCTTTCCCTGATAGAACCCTAAAATCTACCTAGTTATATCTCTGTTTCCCTATAGTGACCCTAGTACATCTAGATTACTGGCTTGTGTCTGCAATTGCCTTTTGGCAGGCACAACCACAACTCACGCTATTAGAACACAAGCTGAGAACAGAATGGTGTGTAATGACATTCCCAGCGGAAGGACTTTGCAGAATTCTGCCCCTGATTGGCCGATCATGCCGTTTGTCAGAATCCAAGCCAGTCAGGACAAGTCCTCCTCTTCCTTCCTGTTATTTTCCCCACCAATTTTTTACAGTGAAATTATACTGGGTCCTGTTTTTGCTTGATCTGTCTAAAGCAAATTGCCAAAACTTCAGATTCGATTGGCAGACAAATGTTTGCAAAATTCGTAACATATCCAATTCGCTAACCACTAATTAGGATTTTTCCGGCAAACAATGCAAAACTCATCTGAATTGTCAATAAAAATGAGTTTTCTTCGCATTTATTTCAGTTTTGTTCTATGATTTCATTTTGTCAGTATTTTCCTTTCATGTCACATCAGTTGGCACCAGTCTTAATCAGTTTTTCACATCAGTGAAACAAAAAAGAATAACACCCAGTATCAACTATCAGTGAAAAACGTCTATGGTCTCATGCACACAAACATATATATTTTTTCTGTTTCCATTCCTTTGTTTACAGATCCGTATGCGGAAATAACTCTGTGTACATGCCGTATGTATATGTCTGCATGTCTGTTCTGCAAAAAAAAAAATAGAACATGTCCTATTCTTGTCAGTTTTTCAGATCTGTGTTTTGCAGAGAGTGAAATACATACGGTTGTGTGCATGAGCCCTATCTATGTACTTCAGTCCCCGTCCCCCCCGCCTATGACTGCACCCTTGGATAGTGTCCGCCCCCTCCTCAAGACAGGAAACAGGAACCACAACCACTTTAAAAGGAGGGACCAACCCCCTACACGCCAGTTCTGTTTCCTGTCCCAAGGGACAGGGTTGGATACCACAGCCACGATGAGCAAAAGAGCTGTGGGCGCCCCGTGTATAGAATTATGAGGAGGGCCTACCCGGTGGCTTAAGTCTTCTGAGGGAGCCACTGCAGAGGATGTGCTATGCTGAAGACCGGAAGTGGGGGGAGCCGGCGCGCGCCTGGCAGAGTTTAAGTTCAGCCAGCCCATACTGCTAGCTGGAGAAGAAACTAGCAGTCTGTTTTATCCATTTCTGCTGCTACAGCGTGTGACCATGGAGCAGACACAACGCGTAGATCCCACTGAAACCACCAATAAATCTTCAGTACCATGGTGGGGTAAGAGGGGTGAATACCCCATAACCTTTAAGGTTAAATAAACACCAACAAAAATTAGTGACACACTGGTCACCACCTGCGTGAATAACATCACACACCTATCATTAAAGCACAACGCAGGTAATTTAAACAAGTACCTTTATTAATTCAACAATTACTTAAAAACATGATCCACAATATCGACTGCAATGAAAAGGCACAAACTGAGATGGGGAGGAAAAAAGCTCCCTAAAAATGTATGGTCAGTAATATCATAATAGTGTTATACAGGCCAAGGAGGCAAAATGAACCATAGTAGTATACAAGTAAAGTGCAAAGTGCAATCACTACAATGATAACAACAGTATGTGCCCCCCTCCCTGTGAGTAACCATGTATACAGACCACAAATTGCCCGACGATCATTTCGCCAGCTGCTTCATCAAGGGCGTCCCTTGAAGAAGCAGCTGGCGAAACGATGAGTGTGGGAGCCTGTCATCAGGGAAGAAGGTAAGTATGTGTTTTTTTTTATAAGGCTGCAGACTGGGGGCAAAGGGCAAGAGGGGGGGCATAACTAATTTGAGGGGGCACCTAATCTGGCATAACTACTGTGAGGGGGGGGCACATAAATCAAGGCATAACTATGAGGGGGCACATATGAAGGCATAACTACTGTGAGGGGGAAGGTAATCTGGCATAACCACTGTGAGGGACACATATGTGGGCATATCTAATGTGAGGGACACATAATGTGGCATAACTACTGTGAGGGGGTACATATCTGGGCATAACTACTGTGAGGGGGCACATAACTGGGCATAAATACTGTGAAGGGGCAAATAATCTGGCATAACCACTCTGAGGGGGCACATATTTGGGCATATCTACTTTGAGGGGGGCACATAACTGGGCATAAATACTGTGAAGGGACACATAATCTGGCATAAATACTGTGAAGGGGCACATAATCTGGCATAACCACTCTGAGGGGGCACATATTTGGGCAAGTAGTGGTTAAATGGCAAAAATTATTAAACAAATATTATGAAGATCTGTGCTTCCTGTAAAAGTAAGGTTAGGTTCTTTTGTTTCTGGTAGTCTTTTTTTAATTTGGTTTTAGTTTTAGTGGAGTTTTTACAAGAATTTTAGAGGAGTTCTTGAGGTTTTTCTGCTCCCCATTGACTTTTCTGAAAAACATCATCAAGCATGCTTAAAAGAAGTAACATGTTGGTATGGAGTTAGTGCAACCTTTTCTCTTGGTGAAAACATCTCCTTCTGCTTAAGGGGGGCTATTTCTGTTTCAAGTGATACATACACTACTGTTCAAGTGGCTCTGAACTTTACAATTTCAATGAAAACTCATAATTGAACACTGTATATTTAGTAGGGTGTCAAACTTTGATTTAATAAGACAGGGATGGCCAACCTGCGGCTCTCCAGCTATAGTAAAACTACAATTCCCACCATGCCCTCCTGTTGTCACGGTATTGTTGTTGTTTGTTCTACCGTGACACGTTGGCCGTGCATACTGGTTGCCTGTGGCAACGTGTTGTGTTCAGTATGCACATGCACTTCCCCTTTAAGTTCTTTCCTCCTTCTGTCTGGTGCTTGTGGGGTTAATGTCTTTCTAGGTGTGGAACTGGGTGCGGCCTTTTGGCTCTATATATCCTTTTGTTGTGAGCCTGAGATCGGTTGTTGGTCTCCTGCCTTGGTGTGTGTTGGAGTGTTGATGTTCCTGGATTCCATCTATCCAGTCTGAGAGCAAGTCCTAGTATAACATCAATGTCATCCCCTTGTTTCTATGTTCCATCCCCTACCCTTACCTGTTGTTGTATTTGGGTTCATGTTGGGTGTGTGGTGATTTCTTGCTTGGTGTACTATGTCTGGCATGTTCGGTGTAATGCCCAACATGGTTGCTAGACATTCCCTTGTCTGTGTTGGCCTGCGGAAGTGGGCTCTATGGTTTCCCGGGGGCGTGAACCAAAAGACTATGAGCAGCCCTGCCTGGAGCCACCATGCATCCGGTGTCCGCATGAGGGTCCAGGTAGTTTTGGAGTCGTAGTTCCATCTTTGCTGCTGCAGGTAAGTGTTTGTTATTATGATGTGCTGTTGTTACACTGGCTGCTTACCTGCCGCTCAGTTGCTGCTCTTTGTCTCTTCCCTTTTGTTACTAGGCCGCTGGGAGACTCCTTTTCTTCCGTGTTGTGGAGAAACAGATGGTCTCTTGCCCTTTATTATACCTAGGGTTACTCAGGGATTCCAGAGTTCTGAGTTTACTGAGTATGGGCCCTCCTACCATCTGGGTCAGCTCATACAGCTAGGAGACCAGGGCCGGGTTTAGGGATGCTGTAGGAGGTGATCGGCTCCCTTTTCCCTTTTTCCAGGTCTAGTTACAGTTCACATTATACGGTGGGGAGTTTCCCCCACTCCCCATCGTAACATATGTAGGCTGCTGGCTGTAGACAGCCAGTGCATGCTGGGGAGTGTAGTTTTGCAACAGCTGGAGAGACGCAGGTTGGCCATCCCTGTAATAAGAAATTATTTACACCCAATTACAGCTTTGCAGACCTTTGGCTTTCTAGTTCTGAAGTTGAGGTACACTGCAGAAATTTATCTCACACTTTCTGACGCTTTTCCCACACTTTGCATTAGCTTGATGGGCACTTTTTTCTTACCAGTAAAACCGCTCTCAGAACTTACAGTAGTAGGGCTGAGATCTGATGATTGTGCTGGTTAAACCGTTATAGACAATATCAGATGGCTGCTATTTTCCTAAATGGATCTTGCTTTATTTAGATAAGTGCTTTGGGGCATTGTCCAGTTTTAGGATTAAACTGGCTCCAATCAAGCACTATTGTTACTAATCTATCCGGATGATACCAGCTCTTCTTCTACTTCTGCCTGTGCCAGACTTTATGAGGCTCTACTGTGGCACCGGTTTGCCAGATTTAAAATTTCTACCTGGTTTGATTGTGCAATTATAGCTTAAGTGCTAGACTTTTGCTAGTGCCACTGAATGCTAGTCTCAGTTGAGCCCCGCTGTTTCCTAATTGCCTTTTTTTTGCTTGCTCTTGGACCTCTCTCTTGGCTGCTTATTATTTTATTCCTAAACTTCAAAAACTTATAGTTCTATAGCTCTGATTTCAGCTTGTTCAACACCTTGTTACCTTCTTTGCCCTTGGATTGGTGACACTTGTGGTTCTATAGCTCTGAACTTCTCTTCTTTGGACTCTGATATTTTCATCCCCCTGGTACTTCTGCTGATCTCCTCTTGCTAAACTCTGTCTATTACTAGACTATGTTTGCTATTGCTACATTGTCACTATTAATGCAAGACTACTTTGGGTTGGTGTACCCTGTAGATTCATTGTAGTAAAGTCCACCCATCCTTGTGGGGGGTATATGGTAAAGAACAACTAATCCCTTAGTCTCTACAGCCTGGTCTGGCCTGCGCCAATCAGATTATGGTTTGGAGGATCCAGAACTTTCCTTATGCCTTCCTTGTTTAGGATTTCTTTTATCCTGTACAAATTTCCTGCATGCAGTCCTCCAGCATCATTCCTTTTGTCTCACAAATGTTCTCTGTGATTTAATACTCTGTGATTGACTGTGATTTATCTGACCACTTTTCTCCCTTCATCGACTCACCAAAGTCTGCATTCTTTTGCCAATTGTATTCACTTTTTATTGGTCATTCTTGGATATATCCGTATCTATGAAACTTTACCTAGGAGGCAAATATCCTGGAGTTTACTTTTAACTGTTGAAGATGAGATTGATGATTTGCAGGTACTTTTTAATAGGACCTGTGAGGTGCTAGTTTCTTAAATTATAGACTTTAATGTGTTTATGCTTCTGCACAGTTGTACATCAGGGCCACACACTTTTATCCTGGTTTGATTCAGTTTGTACTATTCTGCAAAGGGAGTAGTACAAATCTTTCTAAAATATTTTCAGGTTCCTAGTAATTTGTTGCATGGAATAGCCTTCATTTCTCAGAGCAATAATAGACTGAGTTTTGTGAGAGTTTTTTTTGGGCCTATTGATGCCATAAAGAATCCCAGACATACTAATTCTTCAAATACTCAAGAAGCCAAAATTGTGTCAGTTTTATTGCGTCTTTAGAGGGAATCTGTCAGCAGAAAATTCACTGTTAAACCAGGCACTGTGTCTTGTAGGGCTAGTTCAACTGAATGTAAGGTTATCTTTAATTTAGCAATCTGTTGCTTCATTGTGGAGAAAAAGAAATATTCATCCATTTGCAAATAAGCAGCTAAGTTTATCAAGGGCAGACCCTGGCCACTCTGTGCATCCTTGCTCCTCCTTCTTCCTCTGCCACCCCCTTACTCTCCTTTATTACCAAGGCCAGGTTCCTACATAGCCATCCCACCTGACTCTGTCATTCAAAAAGGGAGGGGCTCTCAGAGAAAGCAGAAGGACCAAGGATGCATGGAATGGCTTTGGCCAGCCTTTGCCGCACTACAGAATGAAGAAACAGATTGTTAAGTGAAATATATCATTACATTCAGCTGAGCTAACCCTACAAGGCATTGTGCCAGGTTTATTAGTACATTTCCTGGTGACAGATTCTCTTAAAACAACACAATGATTTACAGTTTCTGATGATGAAGTAGGCTTTTGACATGATAACTTGGAACACAGGAGTAAAGGTTGCTGAAAATAGGTCTTAATATGCATATGTAAATATTGAAGTAATTTAGAACATTTGAAGCGCTGTGGTCTCCTCACAGTATACTGGGCACAACATTGTACATTGTACAAACAGCTGTCCGTGTTATTCACTTGAATAGAACTGAGCTTTACAAAGACCATCTAACCAATTGACGTGAATAGTGTTGAGCGAAGTGGTCAAAGCTTTGTTCCAATGCTCTATGGAGATTCGTCTGTGTACAGCAGGGGTGGGGAAACGTTTTGCTGCCGAGGACCATTTGGGTATTTGTAACATCGTTCGCGGGACATACAAAATTCTCAACTTAAAAATTTGACTGCTACATTTGGTCAAACATATAACTGACTTAGGGGTAAGTTACAGAAATTACGCTTCAATTTAAAAAAATCCAGAGTGCTGTATTTTTTAGCACAAAATGATGCCTGCACTATATATATCTTACATATAGTACAGGTGCCATTTTGACCACACATAGCAGTCTAATTTTTAAGTTCAGAATGTTACATATTTAGTTTCTTATTTGGCATTAATGGCAGTCAAGCTTATCCCAGGGGGGTCCAGAGAGAGATTCACCCAGCTTTCACTCTGTCACTGTCCCTGCCTCCTTTAGAACTGTCCCTGTCCCTTTCTCAGCCTCAGATCTGCCCCCACCTCCATCAGCCTCCTATCAGACTCCCCAGCCTACACTACATCAGCCTCAGAACAGACCCCCATCAAACCCTCCCTAGATTCAGATCAGACTCCCATCAGACCCCCCAGCTTACATCAGCCTCAGATCAAACTCCCATCAGACCTCCCAGCCTCAGATTAGATCCCCATCAGACCCTTCATAGATTAAGATCAGACTCCCATCAGACCCCCCAGCTTACATCAGCCTCAGATCAAACTCCCATCAGACCTCCCAGCCTCAGATTAGATCCCCATCAGACCCTCCCCAGATTCAGATCAGACTCCCATCAGACCCCCCAGCTTACATCAGCCTCAGATCAAACTCTTTAAAAGATACATTAAAATGATAGTTCTTGGGGGAAAAGTCAAAGGTCAACAAACTAACAAAAAATGGATGTATCCCTGGTGAGTCAATCGGTAGTCCATCCAGCGGATTGGGAACACATGAATCATGGATGGATATCCGGAAGCCCAAAATGGTGATTTATGGACTACAATTCACCTAATGGAATTACAACCGCACTGGTGTGTGATCACTATCCGGCAAAAAAGTGAACAATCTGAGGGGTACAGAACTTTCCCTACTATCAGAAATCACTGCCTAATAGTGGAACACACACCACCACCAAAGGAAACATTCCCAGTACCGACGTGACACAGTTGACTTCAGAGAGGGTCATCTATTTGATTACAATACCAAATCGACAAAAGGATTAGAAGGTGAAACCGAACCTTCATCCTCTGAGGGTGAAACCGACTCTGAAGTCACCTATAACCCACAAAACTCAAGACCCCCATTCAGGGGTAGGGGTAATAGGGGTAGATCACGTAGAGGTAGAGGAGCTCAGAATAGGGGCAATTTTTTAGGGCAGAGTCTCCCTATCTCGAGTTATCTTCTGAGGGAGCGGAAGGAGCATTAACGATGTGCCCCGATATTCCCTTAGTCCCTAGTTCGGATGAACTACAGATCATTAACTTATCAGATAGGATACTAACGGGGGCCAAACTGAATGTCCTGAAGAAAGGACTATCCTTTGTCCCCACCCATTCCTTTGATTCATTCGGATGGGTGAAGGATTTGAACTTATTTGTTAGAAAACTAAAGTGGCGTAAGTTCTTTGCGAGCCATGATAGATGCCAGTGTTCTGAATTAGGGATTGATGTCTCTGATTTGGGGGACATGAGGAATCTGGTGGAATTATTACAGGAGAATGAGAAAGTCCCGGGTGAAGGACCCTTCACCACTATTAAGAAAAGGTCCCATCTTAACCCCCCAATTGGTGACACTACGCCAATGGATGTCTTCCTAAAAGTTGTCACTGATGAACTCAAAAAATTGGAAGGTAACAAATGTGGCAAGAATAATCTGACCTATGATGAACTTAATGGCCTACTATCTTTGGAGCAAGATTGTCATTGTCATTAAGGCAGCTGACAAAGGGGGCAATATAGTGGTGATGGGACATGAACAATATCTCACCATGTGCATGGACATACTACGCGACAAAAATTGCTATGGTATATTGCCATCAAATCCCACAACAAAATTTCTGGTGGAACTTAAGGTGATCCTGACCTCCGCACTGACCTCGAACCTTGTCAGTAAAGCGGAGTTTGATGCACTATTAACTGTGCATCCACAACTGGCCTGCTTTTATGGTCTACCTAAAGTCCACAAAGGGCTACGACCATTGAGGGGCAGACCGATTGTGTCGGGCACCAACAGCCTCACTAGTCAGATCAGCAATTACGTAGATCACATTTTGAGACCTTTTGTGGTATCCCTTCCCTCATATGTTAGGGACTCAATGGAGGTTCTAAAGAAATTAGACGGCCTCTATGTCGACCAGCATACCTTGCTTGCGAGTCTCGACGTAGAGGCCCTCTACAGCTCCATCCCTCATAAAGAGGGTTTGGAGGCCATTGAGTTCTTTCTGAGGGAACGGGGGATTGAATGTTCACGTCACAATCAATTCGTTATTGACCTCATGGACTTCATTCTCCACCACAATGCATTCCTCTTCAACAGTCGTTTCTACCACCAGCTCAGGGGCGTGGCCATGGGCAGTCCCTGCGCACCGTCTTACGCTAATCTGTACCTGGGCTGGTGGGAGAGAACTATAGTGTTTGGTGAGGAATCAGCAGCCTGGTCCGCACATGTCACTCTATGGTTGAGATTTATTGATGATGTCATCATCTTTTGGAATGGTTCACAGGAGGAATTCACCAGTTTTGTTAGGGCCCTTAATATCAACAACTGTGGGCTGTTCTTTACATCTGTGATTGATCCTGTGCATATTACCTTCCTGGATCTCACCATTACCAAGGACTGTGATGGTAAAATCCATACGGACCTTTATCGCAAACAGACGGCTACCAATAGCCTTCTCCATTGGGGGAGCAGTCACCCCCCGCTTTGAAAAGGGGCATTCCAAAGGGGCAATGTTTGCATGTTCGCCGCAATTGCTCCTCCTTTTCAAGCTTCCAAAACAAAGCTCCAGACCAGATTCCTATGTCGAGGGTACCCCCAAAAAATAGTTTCATCTGCTTTCCATGACTCAGTAGCCTGCACTCGGGAATCTCTCCTTATTCCAAAACGCAGGGATGAGGGTGGAGACCAGATCCAATTAATTGCAACCTTTGATGCCGCAAATGGACCCATTATGGATTGCCTACGGAAACATTGGGGCATCCTCCAGATGGACAAAGATATTGGACATCTGATGGGTGATAAACCTGCGGTTACATTTCGTAGAGGTCGCAATTTAAAAGACCGTCTGGTCCACAGTTTCTTCCAACCCCCTCGCCCGAGTACGTGGCTTACTAGTTCTGCCACAGGTACATTTCGATGCGGGGACTGCATAGCTTGTGGTTCCATTCAGACGGGACGCACGTTCACCAGTACAACCACATCCAGATCCTACACAATTAGATCATTTATCAATTGTTGGACGTCGGGTTTGGTATACTTGGGTACATGCGTATGTGGCTTGCAATATGTGGGAAAGACGATCCGGGAGTTTCGCAGACGAATTGGCGAACATCTCAATGACATCAGGAAGCAGTCAGATACCCCTATTGCACGCCACATTGATATGCAACATTCTGGTGACCCCCGCTCGATCAAATTTCAGGGTCTTGAGGTCATCAGACCCTCACCTAGAGGTGGTGATCTAGACCGTCTGATCCTACAAAAAGAAGCACAATGGACCTACAGACTGGACACAGTTCGACCGCGTGGGTTAAATGAATACATTTCATTTACCTGCTTTATTGAGTAGTCCTATCAGTCATCTTCACACCGACAGGTCCTTATTTCCCCATGACCACTATGAAATCTGTGGTACACAGGGGCGCTCACAATACGGTGGGGCTATTGTATTTATTTGCTGCACCACTGCACAAATTATAAACATACAGTATTTTACTGCGCTTAGTCATCACAGGTGGCATGTGACAACATGCCATGCTTCCCCATTATACACCACTAATTGTGACCACACCACTTTCTATCAACTCCTCAGGACACCCCCCCCCTTTTCTGTTGTTGTATAAATGGCACTTTGATCTGTTGAGGACGAGGCTGTCTTCAACATTATACATGGGTTGATAGATAGCCTTCTTCAACAGCGCTATTTATAACATCAGATAATATACAGTGGGGACCGACACTTTTGTCACCTGTCCTTTGCTATTTTGTTGCCACTGCAAGTAAAGCTATCAGCCTGCGATACCTTAATCCAGTGACGGGCTGATATTTCCCGACGTCAGGTTATGGGCGGGCACTGTGTACTTGTTACCGCCCCCCCATGTCCTGTTTGGTTGTGCTCAGCCCTTGTCCCTCCCCTTGTGGGCGGTCTTATGTCCTTATATTTCGGCGCCAGAAGCGGCCATTTACGGCCATCCTAGCGCCGGACTAGCTGTCACACACCATCAGTGTGACGGCGTCTGTACACCCACTTTAGTAGCGCTATTACTCCTGATGATTTAGCACAAGAAACGCGTTGAGTCAGACGCTAGCTAGTGAGGAAGCAACCTAGTTTCTCTATGCTAGGTAGTCAGGTGAATCTATGTGTGGTAACCAGGGCTCAGGGTGCTTATGTCTATTTATTAACAATGTGCAACCTCACCTCCAATGGTGTGTGTTCCACTATTAGGCAGTGATTTCTGATAGTAGGGGAAGTTCTGTACCCCTCAGATTGTTCACTTTTTTGCCGGATTAATAGTGATCACACACCAGTGCGGTTGTAATTCCATTAGGTGAATTGTAGTCCATAAATCACCATTTTGGGCTTCCGGATATCCATCCATGATTCATGTGTTCCCAATCCGCTGGATGGACTACCGATTGACTCACCAGGGATACATCCATTTTTTGTTAGTTTGTTGACCTTTGACCTTTCCCCCAAGAACTATCATTTTAATGTATCTTTTGAATAAAAGTATATTTTAACGTTCCCTTTACACAGTGAACCCCTCTAATTATTAGGGACGTCTACCTTTCTATGTCAGTTTTTCCGTGAATTACTTAGATCAAACTCCCATCAGACCTCCCAGCCTCAGATTAGATCCCCATCAGACCCTCCCTAGATTCAGATCAGACTCCCATCAGACCCCCAGCCTTAGATCAGACTCCCATCAGACCCCCTAGCCTCAGATCAGACCCCTAGCCTCAGACTAGACCCTTATCAGACCCCGAGCCTCAGATCACACCCCCATCAGACCCTCCCTAGTCTCAGATCAGCCCCCCTCAGACCTTCCCCACCCTCCATTAGCTAGAGCGGGGCTGGAAGAAGACCAGGGAAGATGAGGACAGGCAGTGCAGTTCTCACCTTCCTGTGCCTCCTGCATGCTAATGACCGCTTCTATAATGGAAGCAGTCATTAGTATTTTCACATAATGTTCTGGCAGGAGGCCAGGGCCACATGAAATTATCGCCTTCTGTACAGCATTCAAATGTATGGGCTCCAGTGAGGTGAAGTGAGTTATCAACAAAGTCTTGGGATTTGATTTTTATCTTCAGCATTTAATTTTTAAACTTTCAAATCATTTTAAAACATGGATCGGAAGTCTGCTTCTATACCAAGGTACCAGTCGCTACCGAAGCTGACTTCGGATTCATGTTTTAAAATGGTTTTAAGGTTTAAAAATCGATGGCCAAAGTTATTCACTAAAGTCTCACGAGATTTCAGTGATAACTCACTACGCCTTGCCGGAGCCCTTATAATTTAATGCTGTATGGAGACGGGTCTTCATAACGCATTAAAAAGAAGTTTGGAGCCAATCGACTTTAGATCTAGGATCCGAAGCTCAATTCACTCAACACTAGATTTAATGTCACAGGTTGAGGAAAAGGAGCCAGTGCTTTGGTCCCTTCAAACACCTGATCTTTGGGGAGGCCAGGAGTCCGATGAATAGGTAATCAATATAACCCAACTCCTTTAATGGGAATGTGTCATCTACAGGGTGGGCCATTTATATTGATACACCTTAATAAAATGGGAATAGTTGGTGATATTAACTTCCTGTTTGTGGCACATTAGTATATGTGAGGGGGGAAACTTTTTAAGAAGGGTAGTGACCATGGCGGCCATTTTGAAGTTGGCCATTTTGAATCCAACTTTTGTTTTTTCAATAGGAAGAGGGTCATGTGACACATCAAACTTATTGGAAATTTCACAAAAAAAACAATGGTGTGCTTGGTTTTAACGTAACTTTATTCTTTCATGAGTTATTTACAAGTTTCGCTTTGTTTACAGCCATTGACATGTTGCCAAGGTTAACACGTGAGGAGCGGATAGAAATTGTGTTGATGTCTGGTGGTCTGGTGAACGCAGTAACCGGGCCCGGCGAAGCAGTGTGCAGGCGCGGGATCTCGGCCAGACCTAGGGATGATACAAGGGAATAGGAGGGCGGGCAAAGGAAGAGGATGGAGAGGAGTAACGCTAAAAAGGGCAGAGTAGCCTGGGCTCCAACACACTGAAACGCCGCCCCTGGGCACTTGCGGGTGCTCATTTGCATATGAAATAAACGCCACATTCATGTATAGGTGTGCTTCAGCGCCATGTAAGAGCTGTATATGGTTATATAGTGGTGACCGCACTCGCCAACCAGATAAAATTCCTCTTTATTGAAGCATCAGGTGGTACAAGATGTGGAGTAAAACAGAGGGTCTATAGTTTTGTGCTATCTGCACTTTATCTGGCCCTTGATTTACACAGGTTTATACCTACGTCATATCAACTTATCAAAAACAAACCCACATATATCAAAATATACATACATAAATTACATCTAAAGTATAAAAGTTATGCAATTAACTTTCAACCAGAGGAGTTAACAAGTCTATATTCTTAGTTCAAAAAGACGCTCATGTAATTTCTGTCATTTAGGCTAAGTGGCCCCTAGGCTTTTGTTTTTTTTATTATCTCTGATTCTTTTCGTAACAATTCTCTGTGTCTCTCACCCCCCCCCCCCCTGTTTATCACACCAGCAAATCATTATGCTCCTAGGCCGAGATGTCTGCACTGTTCAACTTTCTCAGCGGTTGGGAGAATAACAACAAATTGGAATGACAGCACAGAAGAGAATCTCTGCATGGATGGATCATCTGGTTAGAAGAATGGAGAATAGGAATCTATTCTGTACTGCAAGTAAAATTGAACATCACATTTCAAGCCTAGATTGCCAAACAGTGTCTACACCAGGGATCAGCAACCTCCGGCACTCCAGCTGTTCAGACACTACAACTCCCAGAATGCTACAGTCACTTCTATGGGAGCTAGAAGAACAGTTCAGCATGTCTGCATGCTGGGAGTTGTAGTTTCACAGCAGCTGGAGTGCCGAAGGTTGCTGATCCCTGGTCTACGCAAACCAGCAGATGGGAAAAGATGAGAACCATCAGAAAAGATGAGTTCCACTTTTGTCTCAGATACAATGATATCCAGAGATTGGTCTGGGGGCCATGTGGGCAATACTATGAAGAGACCTGCACAAGGGAACATCAAACCAGTCCTACTACTCGGATTATGGTATGGGATGCCATAATGTATGGTAGCCAGACCCCCTCTATTCAGTTCAAATACACTAACAGATCAGCATAAAATTGATTTGGTCGTGGAACCAGTGGTATGGCAATTTTTCCAGTGTCCCAGGAGCCATTTTTCAACAGGACAGAGCTAGGCCACAAATTGTTCGTGCTACTCCGAACAGCCTGTATGGCCTACACATGCAACCATGGCCTGCACATCTGGGATGTCATTGGTTGGCAATTGCAAACGGAGCTGCAAGCAACGGATCTTGATGATTTGTATACCCAAGTGCATTCAGCGTGGCAGAGCTTTCCACAGACAACCATTATTAACCTCATTAATAGCATGACAAGGCATGCAAGTGTGTGTATTTTGTGTATGTTTTTATATTGCTTGTGGTGCTTCTACTCAATACTGAATAAATAAAAATGTTTTGTTTCCATTTTTTTAATCATTTGCATATGATTAACATGCCTATTGATCCTGTGTTTTTCATAATTCCACAATTTTTCCTTTTTGGTGTTGCAATTTCAATGTTGAGGAGTGTAGATTGCCTCGTGAAATATTGTTTTAGATTTTCCTTAACCCTTTCCTGACTGCCAAAGGCTATACACGTGCTGTAATGGATTTCCTGGCACCCCGACTGAGTACCTCCGTTAATGAATGCTTCTAGTGCTTCCCGAGGGCTCCAAGCACTCCACTTGACACCATAAGCACTGCAGACCCCACAAACCGCCGCAGCTTGGTTGAGGTCTCGCCGTCTCCCACCCACCCTGGACCTAAGACCAGGCTCCAGGCTCAAGTGGGGGAACCTCTTTTCCTTTAGAGAGCGAAGCAGAAACAAGATCTTAAAAGAGCTAGTGATTATACTCTGAGGAGTATAGCAATCCCCAGAGTGTAGTTCTCCAATGCCCCAAACATGAGCCTAGACTTCATGAAGGGTTGAACAGGACGACTTTAATGAGGCTACATATCAGCCTTTTATGCAGGTCTTCCAGCAAGGGACACCCCCCGGGGACCTTGTGGAAGACTAAGACAGCTTTTACATTAGCCAATCACATGCATTTACAGTATGGAAACACTCCCAGCAAATGTACACAACCCCCCCCCTTTGCCTGGGATACAATTAACAACCACAATGGGCTCTGCCTGTGATGCAATTAACAAACACAGGGGGCTCTGTCTGTGATACAATTAACAACCACAATTGGCTCTGCCTGTGATGCAATTAACAAACACAATGGGTCAACTTAATCACTCACAGGCAGAAAACACACATTTTTCCAAAAACACAGAAAACCCTTCAAAAATCCCCATAAATAATACACCCCGGGATAGCTCTGATCTAGGCGATTTCGGCTGTGCGGCCGGTCTACCTTCTCCTTCAAGAATGTACAAATTGCATAAACGGATCCATTAATGCATACTTTCGTTAAAAGCGTCTTGTTCGGTAGTTTATCCAGTAAATCCCATTTGCTGAACCACATAGTAAAAAGACAGGAACAAGCCTTTTTACTGAGGGGAAACAACGTTTTAGTGTATGGGCCATAATCCTGAGGCAAAACCCAGTGGCGAGGTTATTCTCGCTACATTGCCTCATGAAATATTGTTCTAGATTTTCCTTAACCCCCTTCCTGACTGCCATACGGCTATATACACGTGCTATCTGCACAAACCCCGTGCAGCTAGCACATATATAAACGTCATGGCAGCTCTTTAATACAAAATTAAAAAAATTAAATAAACTACATATAATTTGTATCACCGTGTTTGTAATGACCTGATCTATAAAATGATCATGGTACTAATCCCGCATGGTGAACGCTATAAGAAGATAAAAATAAACAATGGCAGAATTGCTGTTTATTTTGCTTCACTTCCCAAATAAATGTAATAAAAAGTGATCAAAAAGTCATATGCATCTCAAAAATGATACCAATAAAAACTAAAGCCATCCCGCTAAAAACAAGCCCTCATACATCTATGTTGACGGAAAAATACAAAAAGTTATGGGTTTAAGATTTTGGTGATGCAAGAAAAAAGTTTAATAAAAAGTAGTTTTCTGATTTAAAAGTAGTAGAAAATGAAAAAAAAAATATACAATTTTGGTGTTGCCATAACCGTATCATCAAACAGAATAAAATTATGATATCAAATATACCACATGAAAAACCTCACAAAAAATAAAAAAAAAACACTGACAGAAATGCATCTGATACCACTCCATTGGATGGATGTCATCTCCTACAGTTCAGGAATGGAGAGCGAAAGTCCGCCAAGTCTCTCAATTTGAGGAGATGACTAGTTGGCTAAATAGATCTCATGATAAATACCTTAAGGTGTGGGATAGATGGAATTCAGCGACTAGTTCTGCATCCAGTTAGAGTTAAAGTTTGCTCCCTCCTGATACTTTTTCAACAAACTACAGGGTGTAAGCTTGGTGATCTGATGGGAATGTGGGTGCGGTCAGAGAGAGCCCTCCCTCCCCACCACTACTACTCCCACTCCCTTATCCTTACCTGGGTGTCCCCTTGTGGACCAGGGATCCTCGGGTTGAAATGTAATGAATTGTCATGTACTGTTAAACTTACTATTGGCCCATTAGGTGGTTGGTATTCACCAAAGGCCACTCTAAGTTCTAAAAAAGTTTAAAAAAAAGGGATTTTATGATATAAAAGTAGAAGAACATGAATAAATCAATATAAATTTGGTATCGCCAGAACCATATCAACCCACAGAATACAACCATCTTATCAAGTATACCACATGGAGAACCCCATAAAAACTAAAAATAAAAATAAACACTGTCAGAATTGCAAAATTAGCCACTTCACCTCATAAAAAATTAAAATAAAAAGCGATCAAAAAGTCATATGTACCCAAAAATGGTACCATTATAAACTAAAACCCACCCTGCAAAAATCGAGCCCCCACACGAGCTAAGGCCCTTAAAATCTAGAAAATGCAAATGCTGCTCCTTTCCTTTTGAATTCTGCCGTCTGCTCATACAGCAGTTTACAACCACATATGGGGTGTTGTCTTATTCAGGAGAAAATGGGTAACACATTATGGAGTGTATTTTCTCCTGTTATATCTTGTTAAAGTTAAAAATTTGGGCTTTTTGGCAGATTTTTTTTGTAAAAAATATAATTTTTTATTTTCACAGCCATGTGTTTCTAAATATTATGAAACTCTTCTGAGGTAAAAATGGTCAGTAAACCCCTCAATGAGTTATTTGACGGGTGTAGTTTCCAAAATGGAGTCACATTTGGACACTTTCTACCGTAGGGGTGCCCTAGTGTGCCTTCAAATATGACATGACACTCAAAAGCTATTCCAGCAAATCTGCTCTCCAAAAACCATATGCTGCTCTTTTCCTTCTGAACCCTGCCATGCGCCCATGGGTGTTTCTGTAAACTGCAGAATAAGGGTAATAAATATTAAGGTTTACTTTGCTGTTAACCCTTGCTGTGTTATAGAAAAATTTGGATTAAAATAAAAAACTTGAATTTTTTTAACTTTTCCTTTAATTCTTGTGGGACACCAAAAGGTCATTTATGGGTAGTTTCTATTATGTAAGGAACTCAAAGTGACTTCAGAACTGAATTGGCCCTTTGAAAAAGTCGGTTTTGAAAATTTTATAGAAAAGTTGAAAAATTGCTTCCTAAATTCTAAGCCTTCTAGCGTCCTAAAAAAATAAAATGTGATTTTCAAAATGATGCCAAAATAAAGTAGACATATAGGGAATCTTAAGTAAAAAGTATCTAATGAGGTATCACTATCTGACTTTAATGCGTAGAAATTCAAATTTAGAAAATTAATTTTTTCCAAATTTTCTGTAAATTTTGGATTTTTTTTTATAATATAAAGGTAAAACTTAATCACCTAAATTAACCTCTAACATTAAATATGAGATGTCACGAGAAAACAATCTCAGAATGGCTTGGATAAATAAAAGTATTCCAAAGTTAGGCCTTATTATTAGCACATAAAGGGACACATGTCAGATCTGCAAAATTAAGCCTGGTCACGAAGATGAAAAATAACTTGGTCTTGAAAGGGTTAAATGGGTTGTCCCACGAATAATATATATTTCAAAAAAGAGAAAGAAAAAGAGGTAGGATCGTACATCCACAAGCTCAGCTTCTGATCTTTAACTGCTTCTCAGCAAAATTAATATCGCCTCTCGGCGCAATATTTACTATACTGTCCCCTATACTGCATGCTATATAAGAGGCATTAGTGTACATTTTGATCAAAAGGCATAAGCCCATTTACCGCGCCAAGGTTGCCTCTTTGAGTGGGTCCTACTCTAAATTTAGCGCAGCCCTGCCCTGCAACCGCCGTTGCCGCAGTGTCCCACGAATAATATTCTACAGTTTTCAAACCAGCACCTGAATACTTTTGCAAATGCATGTAATTTAAAATGTATTATAGCTACTGAGTTATTCAATTAAACATATCTGTATAGTGCAGCACATGATCAGTAGTGATGTCCCGAACTATTCGCCGGCGAACGGTTCCCGGCAAACATAGCTTGTTCGCTTTAGCCGCGGCGGGCGAATATATGCGATGTTCGCGTTAGCCCCTATACTTTATCATTGAGCAAACTTTGACCCTGTACCTCACAGTCAGCAGCCACATTCCAGCCAATGAGCATACCCTCCCTCCCAGACCCTCCCACCTCCTATCAAAAAGCAAGGACGGCATCCATCTTAGATTCATTCTGAAGCTGCAGTGTTAGTAGTTGTAATCGCAATGCGATTAATATAACCTGTATTTATCGCATTGCGATTACAACTTAGATCTGAGTTCCTAATGGTTGTATTGCTAGTATATAACGAAGATAACGAATATAGCGCAATATTTTCAATCTTCGTTATATTCTAGCAATACAACCATTAGGAACCCAGCTCTAAGTTAAATTTGCAATGCGATTAATGCAGGTTATATTAATCGCATTGCGAATTCAACTTACCATGGATCCCCCTCCGGCATGCCACAGTCCAGGTGTTAGTCCCCTTGAAACAAATTTTCCATCACTATTGTGGCCAAAAACAGTCCCTGTGGGTTTTAAAATTCGCTTGTCTATTGAAGTCTATGGCAGTTCGCCCTGTTCGCCCGTTTAAATTCGCGTTCGCCATTCGTGAACGGAAAATTTTATGTTCGCGACATCTCTAATGATCAGTTCCATTCTTCAATTTCCACTAGCTGCAGAGACAGGACATGCCCTCTGAGAAAGGACAGTTACCAGCTGGAAATAAATCTAGCAAAAACAGTTGGAGTAATGAATGGGAAGATCTCCGGGTCCCCATGAGTTACAGGGATGATTTTTAGCTTTGTTATAAAGAGATTTTCATAGATTATGTATGATTTTCATTTTTTACATTAATCATGGGATAACCCTTTTAAGGTAAAGCCCATTCACTTGCGCCAATGATCTAGCAAATGACTGCATTTTCAAATGCTGGTTTACGATCATTGCCCATATAAACATGCACAACAATCAGCCAACAAACATTTAAATGTTCATATGCCATTGACTGTATCTTTTATTAGGCCATAAAAATCATTGACCATTGGCAGCACATCGCATCATGTAAACAGGTATATGCTGCCAACAATAAAGAACCTGTATATGCTGAAATGATCAAATGCTCTATATAAACAATTGCTGATTGCCATATTTTTGATTGGTGCTCATTAGTGGCAAAAAATATTCCAGTGTAAATGAACCTATTGCTTCTATGTATAGTTCTGACACCAAAAAGGCTTTGAGTTGCCCAAAATTATTTTTTTTCACTCCTGGTATATGGTTACAGGTTAAGGTTACATTCATACAGTATATTTATCTAAAGAGTAAGCCTACATGCACACGGCAGTGTTTTTTTGCGGCCTCCATTCCGTTTTTTTTGCGGATCCGATGGTTTCCCATTCATTTCTATGGATCCGTTAAAAATGCGGATGCCTCTTCCGTTGCCTGTCTGCGTCCGCTGTCCGCATTTCACGTCCGCAAAAAAAATATAGCATGTCCTATTCTTGTCCGCAAAAAACGGTTTGCGGACCCATAGAAGTCAATGGGTCCGCAAAAAATGCGGATGACCAACGGAAGCCATGCGTTTGTCATCCGCATCCGTTTTTTTTTGCGGATGGTTGTTCGGAAACCAGGGCACTTGTACAGGTACTTTAAGTAACTGATTCAAGCCTTCCGTTTTTTTTACGGATCCGCAAAAAAAAACGGAAGACAAACGGAAACACAACCTACAAAATTTTCGGACACACGAAACGGATGTGGATGTGAAAAAAAAAAGGAAGACGGATCAGCGATTTACGGACAGCAAAAAACAACTGTCGTGTGCATGTAGCCTTAGTTGTACAAACCCTTCTCAATATTTGTGATACGTCCTGGGGATTTGAAAAGGTTCCACATTTTAGGTGAGAAGTCACAGAGCAAGTGCTAAAAAGACACACTATGCATATGGAAGGATATGTTTCTGGTGTCTGTGTAATGGATTATTAACAGCTTGAAGGGGTTCTCTGGCATTCTATACTGATTACCTATCTTCGGGGAAAATGGAGTGGACTTAGCAAAGTTAGAAACAGCCAGATAGTTGTCAGAACCAAATGGCCAAGCAGAACGCAAGCAAGAACACGAAGAGCAAAGGGAAAGGACAAAAGCAAACACATGACAGGAATAAGGAGGAAAGTCAAACAGTTTTACAATGTATTGTTAAGTTTAAAATCTTGGTTATCAGAAAAGTCATAGGGCCAGATTTATCATTAGCTAAAGTCACTTTAATGGAGTGAAAAAGTCGCAAAAAAATGCACAGTCAGTAAAATTGCGACTTTTTTGCGACTTTTTCAAGCTCTGCACTAAGCTCTCCAGTTTTGTGACAGTGGCTGTGTTTTCTTATGTAAATCAATCTCTAGACAGATTTACTATTGCGACCATTTAAAAAGTCGCAAAAAAGTCGCAAAAAAATTCACAATTTCACTCCAGGGGGGACCATGCTTATCTTATGCGACTTTTTAATAGAACATGCGACTTTTTTGTAAAGATGTGCGACTTTTGTAAAGCCTTTTACTGAAGGATGAACTGCTACCATCGAACCACATTTATCACAGTATTAAAGGACCATTAATAAATCTGACTATCCTAAAGTGACTTTGGTCATATGTAAAAGTGGAGTAAGATGTAAGTGTCGTGATAAATCTAGCCCATAATATTGTGATACTGCAGCTATCTACAGTACATCTTTAATAATCACTCAGCTTACAAAGAGAACTGATGCTTTTTCCAATATTATTCGCACTTGAAAACCAGAAAAAAAACATTTTTGTGTTTCTATTTGGAGCTGTGTCTGTAACACATTTATTCATGTAGTTGTATAATATTTATCTATTCCAATTATGAAAACTGAAGATACAAGATTTACCCTGCAAAGCAATCTGTGTAGTTGTTACCAGCAGATGTCCATTTTAATTTACAAGCGGGGGAAATAGGAGACTTAAATTTCACTTAGTTCTCTTTACAAACAATATTATTTTAAGTAGATTTTTTGTAATTCTTCAGAAATGTTCAACTTGAGGCTCTATACTTTGGAGCCCTAGGGTCTCTGTAGTGCTTTCCACGCTCTGGTGGATGATGTATAATTGAGAGACTCTCCTCTGTAGTGATGCTTCTATGTGATAATTATATAAAAAGACAAATTGACTGGCTCACATTCATTTGCATGTGTCTTTACTTATTTGACGGTTAATAAAATACATAAGTACATTTACGGTACATTTCATACAATTCATAAAATCTTTCAATAAAAATAAAATTTATACATTTAATGATCCCAGTCCCTTAAACCATAGAGGACCCGCACCGTACATGCACGGCGCTGTGATCAGGCGGGTGCAGGAGACCGATGCCGGAGCATTAACCCTTGATGTGCCGCGGTCACTGCTGACTCTGGCACGTGCGATGTCCATGCGGGGACCGGAGCTTCCATCGTGTCCCCGTGCTGCTGTGACAGGGACCCGATGGCAGGGAAGGCAGCCCAGTGCCTTCCTTAGGCATCGTGGCTTCCTTCCGGGAGAGCTTGTGAGATCCAGACCCCTGCTCTCAGAATATGGAGACACTAAAACATGATTTTTTTTTGTTTCAAAAATGGAATCATTGTGTAAAACTTAAATAAATAAAAAAGTATACATATTATGTATTGCCACGTCCGTAATGACCTGCTCTATAAAAATTTCACATGACATTTCACATCAGCTAAACAGCGTCAAAAAATTTAAATAAAAACTATGCTAAAAAAACATTTTTTGTCACCTTACATCACTAAAAGTGCAACACCAAGCGATCAAAAAGGCGTATTCCCACCCAAAAAATAGTACCAATCTAACCGTCACCTCTTCCTGCAAAAAAATGAACCCCTACCTAAGACAATTGCCCCAAAATTATAAAAACTATGGCTCTCAGAATATGGAGACACTAAAACATTATTTTTTGGTTTAAAAAATGCTGTTATTGTGTAAAACTTAAGTAAATAAAAATAAAGTATACATATTAGGTATCGCCGCATCCGTAAGAACCTGCTGTATAAAAATATCACATGACCTAACCCACGGGTGTCAAACACAAGGCCCGCGTCATGTGGCCCGTGTAGCCGCCGCCGGCTGCCAGCCTTCACCTTTTATTCTTGCTTTTTCTTTTTTTTTGACACAAGAAAGCCGCCTCTTCAGCGCATGCGCGGCAGCCTACAAGCCAGAGAACGTCTGCCCTCTAGCGGCGCCGGCCGTTCTACACAGGAAACCTCCACTTTACATGCATTCAGGAAACCTCCACTTGTTTTTATATTGAGCGCATGCCATCCTGTGATGTGACAGATCCAACGGCTGCCTGAACCCTTCTCTCCTGTACTGTAAGTACATATGATGTATGTGGGGGGGGGGGGAGAGGGGGGGTCTGGGGGGTCTGCTTATTATTCTGCTTAAAAGTCTGAGCGGTAAACTTTGGATATACTGACCACTGACCACTTCTGTGTCACTTTACAGTGGTATAGGGACCATAAACTACAATCAAATAACCCAAAAATGTCCAAGAAAAGAAAAGTTGATGCAGAGGGAAGGCAATTTCAGGAGAGATGGGAAAGTGAATACATGTTTGTGATTAATGGAGACAAGCCGGTATGTCTTATTTGCTATGAGGCAGTGGCAGTGATGAAGGAATACAATTTACGCCGGCACTTTGAGACCAAACATGGAGCCAAATTTGCAAACCTTAGCCACCAGGAAAAGCAACAAAAGGTCCAAGAATTAAAAGGTAGCCTGCATTCTCAACGGAATATTTTTGCAAAAATGACAGCAAAAAATGATGCAGCAGTGAAAGCCAGCTATCTTGTGGCTGAAGAAATTGCGCGAGCTTCTAAGTGCTTTTCAGAAGGTGCATTTGTAAAGCAGTGTATGCTGAAGGTATGTGAACAGGTGTGCCCTGAGCAGAGACAGAGACACATAGTCCTACAGATACAACCGGCCCTTTGAGGGTGACCAAACTGCTGATGCGGCCCCCGATGAATTTGAGTTTGACACCCCTGACCTAACCCCTCAGATGAACACCGTAAAAATAAAAAAATAAAAAAGGGTGTCAAAAAAGCCATTTTTTGTCACTTTACATCACAAAAAGTGTAATAGCAAGCGATCAAAAAGTCATACGCACAAAATAGTACCAATCAAACCATCATCTCATCCCGCAAAAAATGATACCCTGCACCCTACCTAAGACAATCGCCCAGAAAATAAAAAAAACTATGGCTCTCAGACCATGGAGACACTAAAATGATTTTTTTTCGTTTCTAAAATTATATTATTGTGTAAAACTTAAAGAAATAAAAATAGTCGACATATTAGGTATCGGCACGTCTGTAAGAACCTGCTGTATAAAAACATCACATGAACTTAGCCCTCAGGTAAACACCGTAAAAAAAAAGTTTGCCAAAAAAGCAATTTTTTGTCACCTTACATGACAAAAAGTGTAATACCAATCAAACCGTCATCTCATACTAAAAAAAATGAGCCCCTACATAAGACAGCTGCCCAAAAAATAGAAACAACTACAGCTTTCAGAATGTCATTTTTCAAAAATATTTGGTATTGTCGCATCCGTAGAAAACTGCTCTACAAAAATAGCACATGATATAACCTGTCAGATGAACCTTGTAAATAACAAAAAATTAAAACGGTGCCAAAACAGCTATTTTTTGCTAGCGTGCCTCACAAAAAGTGTAATATAGAGCAACCAAAAATCATATGTAGCCAAAAATAGTACAAAAAAAAACTGCCACCTTATCCCGTAGCTTCCAATATCGGGTACATTTTTTGGAGTTTCTACTCTAGGGGTGCATCAGGGTGGCTTCAAATGGGACATGGTGTAAAAAAAACAGTCCAGCAAAATCTGCCTTCCAAAAACCATATGGCGTTCCTTTCCTTCTGCACCCTGCCTTGTGCCCGTACAGCAGTTTACGACCATATATGGGGTTTTTTGTAAACTACAGAAACAGGGCAATAAATATTAAGTTTTGTTTGGCTGTTAACCCTTGCTTTGTTACTCGAAAAAAAGTTATTAAAATGGAAAATCTGCCAAAACGTAAAATTCTGAAATTTCATCTCAATTTTCCATTAATTCTTGTGGAACACCTAAAGGGTTAACAAAGTTTGTAAAATCAGTTTTGAATACCTTGAGCGGTGTGAATCATTCAACTTCTGCTAGTTAATTGCTCACTGGTTTTTAGGCTGCCCAGAGAGTTTTTCTGTCACTTTTTTCTGGGGTGATTGGCGGCCATTATGTGTCTTGTGGTGAAACAGCACAAGCTGCCACCAAGACCATCAATCCATCGATAGTAGTTTTTTTTTTGCTATATCCTACAGGGGCTTGGCTGTGCTTATTGTCACCCCTAGAAACTCAAATAGCAATCCCCTAAATATGGTGTTCCAGCTGTGGCTAGCCAAGAGTAATACTGTCTGCTGTCTGGCAAAGGATATTTTTTTTTTCTGGGGTGAAATTCAATTGCCAAAATAGAAATCCCCTAAATCTGGTGTTCCAGCTGTGGCTGGCCAAGTTTAATAGTGTCCGGCAAAGGATAGATTTTGTTCTGGGGTGAAATTCAATTGCCAAAATAGCAATACCGTAAATCTGGTGTCCCAGCTGTGGCTGGCCAAATTTAATACTGTACGGCAAAGGATAGATATTTTTCTGGGGTGAAATTCAATTGCCAAAATAGCCATACCGTAAATCAGTGGTTTCAGCTGTGGCTGGCCAAGTTTAATAGTGTCCGGCAAAGGATAGATTTTTTTCTGGGGTGAAATTTAATTGCCAAAATAGCCATACCGTAAATCAGTGGTTTCAGGTGTGGCTGGCCAAGTTTAATAGTGTCCGGCAAAGGATAGATTTTGTTTTGGGATGAAATTCAATTGCCAAAATAGCGATCCCCTAAATCTGGTGTCGCAGCAGTGGCTGGCCAAGTTTAATAGTGTCGTGCAAAGGATAGATTTTTTTCTGGGGTCAAATTCAATTGCCAAAATAGCAATAACTTAAATCTGGTGCTCCAGCTGTGGCTGGCCAAGTTTAATGGTGTCCGGCAAAGGATAGATTTTTTTCTGGGGTCAAATTCAATTGTCAAAATAGCAATAACGTAAATCTGGTGCTCCAGCTGTGGCTGGCCAAGTTTAATAGTGTCCGGCAAGGGATAGATTTTTTTCTGGGGTGAAATTCAATTGCCAAAATGGTAATCCCCTAAATATGGTGTCACAGCAGTGGCTGGCCAAGTTTAATAGTATCCGGCAAAGTATATTTTTTGTTCTGGGGTGAAATTCAATTGCCTAAATAGCTATCCCCTAAATCTGGTGTCCCAGCAGTGGCTGGCCAAGTTTAATAGTGTCCGGCAAAGGATATATTTTGTTCTGGGGTGAAATTCAATTGCCAAAATAGCAATCCCTTTAATCTGGTGTCCAAGTAGTGGCTGACCAAGTTTAATACTGTCCGGCAAAGGATAGATATTTTTCTGGGGTGAAATCTAATTGTGAAAATAGCAAAACCGTAAATTAGAGGTTTCAGCTGTGTCTTGCCAAGTTTAATAGTGTCCGGCAAAAGAATAGATTTTTTTCTGGGGTGAAATTCAATTGCCAAAATACCAATACCGTAAATCTGGTGTTCCAGCTGTGGCTGGGCATGTTTAATAGTGTCCGGCAAAGGATACATTTTGTTCTGGGGTGAAATTCAATTGTCAAAATAGCAATACCGTAAATCTGTTGCTCCAGCTGTGGCTGGCCAAGTTTATAGTGTCTGGCAAAGGATAGATTTTGTTCTGGTGGAAATTCAATTGCCAAAATAGCAATATCGTAAATCAGTGGTTTTAGCTGTTGCTGGCCAAGTGTAAATCTGTCCGTAAAAGGGCATATTACACTCAGCGTATTAGCTTCTAAATACAAGGCCTGATAAATAAATCCTCTATATTTGCACATGCTACCGTGCATCTCCAAGTGTATTTCTTTCCGTAAAAGGGTATAATACACTAAGTGTTAAAATACAAGTACTGAAAGCATAACCCTCTACTTTTGCACACACTATTGTGCATCTCCAAGTGTAATTCTGTCCGTAAAAGGATACCTTTCATCCAGGGCCTAAATGCTAGGCCTACAATTGATATTCCCCTAAATCTGTAGTTACTGCTGTGCCTGTATTAGTGTAATACGGTACATAAATAGAGCCTGAATTTGAACTCAATACATTGGGCCTAATTTTTTTTTTCTTATTGTGGTGAATGGTAACAATGAGGAAAACATCTCGTAAGGGACGCGGACATGGTCGTGGTGGTGTTAGTGGACTCTCTGGTGCTGGGAGAGGATGTGGCCGTTCTGCCACAGCCACACAAACTAGTGAACCAACTACCTCAGGTCCCAGTACCTGCCAGAATTTACAGCGATATTTGGTGGGGCCCAATGCCGTTCTAAGGATGGTAAGGCCTGAGCAAGTACAGGCGCTAGGCACACAGAAAACGCACAGGTGGCGCCTGAAAACCAAGCCCATCAGTCTGTCACATGACCCCCATGCATATCAGGGAAACTGTCTGACCCTCAAGTTATGCAGCAGTCTCTTATGCTGACTGAAGTCCCTGCTGGCAGGGTTTCTCAAGGGAATCCACCTAGCCCTTCCCCAGCGGTGGAAGACATAGAATGCACTGACGCACAACCACTTATGTTTCCTGATGATGAGGACATGAGAATACTACCTCATCCGAGTCCGCACGTCTCTGATGATACGAAACACAGGTGCCAACTGCTGCATCTTTCTGCACTGTGCAGACCGAACAGTAAGTCAGGGAGGAAGACCTGTGGAAGACGATGCAGGGGACGATGAGGTCCTAGACCCCACATGGAATGAAGGTCGTGCCACTGACTTTCATAGTTTATAGGAAGAGGCAGTGGTGAGACCGAGCCAACAGCGTAGCAAAAAAAGGAGCAGGGGGCAAAAGCAGAACAGTTCGCCTGCTACTGGCCACCGCCACCAGGGACCGAGCACCCCAAAGGCAGCTTCAAGGAGTTCCCTGGCATGGCACTTCTTCAAACAATGTGCTGACGACAAGACCCGAGTGGTTTGCACGCTGTGCCATCAGAGCCTGAAGCGAGGCATTAACATTCTGAACCTTAGCACAACCTGCATGACCAGGCATCTACATGCAAAGCATGAACTGCAGTGGAGTAAACACCTTAAAAACAAGGAACTCACTCATGCTCCTCCTGCTCCCTCTTCTGCCTCGGCCTCTGCCTCGGGAGGAACGTTGGCACCTGCCACCAACACCACCACCTCCGTCACCAAGCATCTCCACCATGTCACACGGCAGCGTTCAGCTCTCCATCTCACAAACCTTGGAAAGAAAGCGTACATTCCCACCTAGCCACCCTAGAGCCTTGGGCCTGAATGCCAACATTTCTATACTACTGGCCTTTGAAATGCTGTCATTCAGACTGGTGGACACGGACAGCTTCAAACAGCTGATGGCGGTGGCTGTCCCACAGTACGTTTTTTCCAGCCGCCACTACTTCTCCAAGAGAGCCGTGCCTTCCCTGCACAAACAAGTATCCGATAAAATCAAGTGTGCGCTGCGCAACGCCATCTGTGGCAAGGTCCACCTAACCACAGATACGTGGACCAGTAAGCACGATCAGGGACGTTATATCTCCCTAACTGCACACTGGGTAAATGTAGTGGTGGCTGGGCCCCAAGCGGAGAGTTGTTTGGTGCACGTCCTTCCGCCACAAAGGATCGCAGGGCATCATTCTTTGCCTCCTGTTGCCTCCTCCTCCTACTCGGCTTCCTCATCCTCTTCTTCCACCTGCTCATCCAGTCAGCCACACACCTTCACCACCAACTTCAGCACAGCCCGGGGTAAACGTCAGCAGGCCATTCTGAAACTCATATATTTGGGAGAAAGGCCCCACATCGCGCAGTGGTTCTGGCGGGGTATACAACAACAGACCGACGAGTGGTTGCTGCGATGATGGAAGAAGGTGATGATGGAAGAGGATGTGGCCCAGGAGGAGGAGGAGGAGAAAGAGGGGTTATTTTTAGCACTTTCAGGCTAGTCTCTTAGAAGTGGCTCAGAGGGAGGTTTTTTGCAAGCGCAGAGGCCAGGTACAAATTTGGCCAGCCAGGGCCCACTACTGGAGGACGAGGAGGAGGAGGTGGGGGAGGATGAGGATGAAGCATGTTCACAGCGGGGTGGCACCCAACGCAGCTCGGGCCCATCACTGTCGCGTGGCTGGGGTGAAACGGAGGACGATGACAATATGCTTCCCACAGAGAACAGCTTGTCCTTACCTCTGGGCAGTCTGGCACACATGAGCGACTACATGATGCAGTGCCTGTGCAACGACAGCAGAGTTGCCCACATTTTAACGTGTGCGGACTAGTGTGTTACCACCCTGCTGGATCCCCGGTACAAAGACAATGTGCCCACCTTAATTTCTGCAGTGTAGCGTGATAGGAAGATTCGCAAGTACAAGCGCACATTGGTAGACGCCCTCCTGAGAGTATTCCCAAATGTCACAAGGGAACAAGTGGAAGCCCAAGGCGAAGGCAGAGGAGGAGCGAGAGGTCGCCAACGCAGCTGTGTCACGGTCAGCTCCTCTGAGTGCAGGGATGTGGAAAAGTTTTGTCACCGCGCCACAGCTAACTGCACAACAACCTCCGTCACCAAGCATCTCCACCATCTCCACGGCAGCGTTCAGCTCTCCATCTCACAAACCTTGGAAATAAAGCGTACATTCCCACCTACCCACCCTCGAGCCTTGGGCCTGAAGGCCAGCATTTCTAAACTACTGGCCTTTGAAATGCTGTCATTCAGGCTGGTGGACACGGACAGCTTCAAACAGCTGATGGCGGTGGCTGTCCCACAGTACGTTTTTCCCAACCGCCACTACTTCTCCAAGAGAGCCGTGCCTTCCCTGCACAAACAAGTATCCGATAAAATCAAGTGTGCACTGCGCAACGCCATCTGTGGCAAGGTCCGCCTAACCACAGAAGCCCAAGGCGAAGGCAGAGGAGGAGCGAGAGGTCACCAACGCAGCTGTGTCACGGCAAGCTCCTCTGAGGGCAGGGATGTGGAAAAGTTATGTCACCATGCCACAGCTAACTGCACCACCACCTGATACGGAACGTGTTAGCAAGAGGCAGCATTTCAATAACATGGTGGAACAGTACGTGTGCACACCTCTCCACATACTGACTGATGGTTCAGCCCCATTTAACTTCTGGGTCTCCAAATTGTCCACATGGCCAGAGCTAGCCTTTTATTCCTTGGAGGTGCTGGCCTGCCTGGCAGCCAGTGTTTTGTCTGAACGTGTATTCAGCACGGCAGGTGGCATCATTACTGACAAACGCAGCCACCTGTCCACAGCCAACGTGGACAAGCTGACGTTCATAAAAATGAACCAGACATGGATCCCACAGGACCAGGTGCAGAATAGACATTTATAACTACCTCCCCTTAACCATATATTCTTGTACTCCAGGGCACTTCTTTATTAAATCCTCTTTTTTTTATTTTACCATTATTTTGCGGGGCAACCCAAAGTTGAATGAACCTCTCCTCGGTCTGGGTGCCAGGGGCCTAAATAACTAAAAGTGGCCTTCTCCGTTGGTGGGTGACATGATGCCTCTTTTGCTGCTATGGGACCTCTCTCCTCTGTCTGGGTGCTGGGGCCTAAATAACTGAAAGTGGCCTTCTCCATTGGTAGGTGAAATGATGCCTCTTTTGCTGCTATGGGACCTCTCTCCTCTGTCTGGGTGTCAGGGTCCTAACTTTCACGTACTTGCTTGCTGTCTTGGTGGCAGACATTTAACTCTTTTTACTGTCTAATGACCTCCCCATTGTCTGGGTTTTAGGGGCCTATATGTCGTTTAATCATTTGTTGTCTTGGTGGGAGATATTAAACTCTTTTTACTGTCTAATGACCGCCCCATTGTCTGGGTGTCAGGGGCCTAAATTTCGTTTAATTGCTTGCTGTCTTAGTGGCAGACATTTAACTCTTTTTACTGTCAAATGACTGCCCCATTGTGTGGGTGTCAGGGGCCTATATTTCGTTTACTTGCTTGATGTCTTGGTGGGATACATTTAACTCTTTTTACTGTCAAATGACTGCCCCATTGTGTGAGTGTCAGGGGCCTATATGTCGTTTAATCATTTGTTGTCTTGGTGGGAGACATTAAACTCTTTTTACTGTCAAATGACCTCTCCTCTGTCTGGGTGTCAGGGGCCTACATAAATGATAATGGCCTGTTCCATTGCAGGTTGACCTGAGGCCTGTGTTGCTGTTACGGGACCGCTCTCCTCTTTGCGGGTGCCATGGCCCTGAGTCTGTGAATGAGGCCTGTGTCACTGCAGGCAGACATAAATCCTTTTTGGCTGTGATGAGAACTTCAACTCCCATAGCATTCCCATCTGACGCCACCCCAACCTCCTATTCCACATCCTCCTCCTCCAAGTTGCCAATTGATATTGGTTAATTTTTATTTATTCTATTTCATTTTAAGTCACTTTCCTATTTGTTTGCAGTGTATTTACCTACATTTTTCTGCCTTTTGCAGCCCTCTAGCCCTTTTCTGGGCCATTTTACAGCCTTTTTAGTGCCCAAAAGTTCGGGTCCCCATTGAATTCAATGGGGTTCAAGTTCGGGTCGAGTTCGGATCCCGAACCCGAACATTTTCGTGAAGTTTGGCCCAACTTCTCGAACCCGAACATCCAGGTGTTCGCTCAACTCTACTTATAACCAGATAGTGTCGGATTGTTTTAATCGCATAAAGTTCTCAATGAGGATAAATTGGAAGCACGTTGTTGTATTTATTTCACTGTAAATACCGGCTAACTTGAAAGTTTTTAACACAGTGTAACAACTGATTTAACCACTTTGTTGCACTATTTTAACTTCAGTTACACTGCTGGTTAGTACTTAAGATGTAAATGGAACACTTGTTTAGTCCTCTTTCTGTCACAACAAATTTTAATGGCACTTGATTTAATCCACCCTTAGATCTCACAATATGTCCGTGTTACTCACAGTTATGTTGGATTAGTTCGATTTCACCCGCTTGCAGCTTGGCAGCGTGACTCCTAGTTATGCCACTCCCCGCTGGATCTGCACACTCGCCAGCTGTAATTTTCTCTGTTGAACCTTCTCTGGTGCATGCGCTCTAAGTTCTCCGGAACGCTAGAACTTGATGAAGAATTATATTCGTGATAGTGCTTCTAAACCTCCGTCCACACCGTCTTCACGCGAACCGACACTGTACGAACTGCCACCAGACGCGTTTCTGAACCAGGTACTTCCTCAGTGGTGCAAAGCTTAAAATTAAATAGAATACTGGGACTTGATACTAGACTTTTAAATTGTATCAGTTAGGATCAAATATCTGGACCGGATCACCCCCAAATGTTATACTAAAACTACCATTGTTTAATCTATGTCATTCACATTATACGTCTTTTTCTTCTTATACCATATCATGAAGACATACATAAGTTGCCTTTTTTATCAATTGTCTTAGCATGATGAATAACACAATCAAAAAGAATATGTAAATAAGGAAAAAAATAGAAAAAAATAAAAAATAAAATAAAAAAAATAATAAAAAAAATAAAATATAGAAGATATATGGAAAAGTACACTTATTGTAGCATAAGGTAAACAGCCTAACATTGACGCCTAATGTGTTCTTTCCCCCCACCCATCTAAAGTAACCCCAAAATTTCCAGTTCCACATTGAGACCTTTTGGCATCAAGGATCCAAAATCATATATTTTCTTTGCTTCACACCTAGAGATTCGAGAAATAAAATCAAACCCCCCCTCTCAAATGTGTAGGTGTGAAGCAAAGAAAATATATGATTTTGGATCCTTGATGCCAAAAGGTCTCAATGCGGAACTGGAAATTTTGGGTTCCTTTAGAGTTGTGGGGGGACAGAACACATTAGGCATCAATGTTAGGCTGCTTATCAGTGCATTGATGCCTTCTCAATAGAAAAATGACCCATTTACACATGTTGAGACACTCGGATAATTATTTACAAATGGTCCAAAGGACGAAAAATTGTCTCTAGGTTACATGTGCTACTTATATTTAAATTAAAACATATCATTTATTTGGTGTTAATTTAGGATTTGCTATCTAATTCCTATGGTTAAAATTATCAGCTGCGCTAAATGGAGCCCGCTGCTCTTGTTTCAATGTGTTAGCGCTGTTAATCTCACAGCACTATTTTAACCTGGAAGCTAGCGTGAGCTATAACGTTTGCTGCCATCGGCGCACGCTTCCTTTTACATGGCATTCTGTATTTGCCTTTAATAGCCCGCTGTCTAAAAACACCCCTCAGACTGCCCCCAACATGTTTCCCCAACTTTCTGGCGTCTTCAGTGGTGTTGGGCATAGGAATAGGAATTAGATAGCAAATCTTAAATTAACACCAAATAAATGTTATGTTTTACTTTAAATATAAGTAGCACATGTAACCTAGAGACAATTTTTGGTCCTTTGGACCATTTGTAAATAATCATTGATGCCTTCTGTGACTTCCCCCCCATCCGTATGCTACAATAAGCGTATTTTTCCATATATCTTCTATTATTTATTTTTTATTTAATTTTTTATTTTTATTATCAATTTTTCTTTTCTTTATTTACATATTCTTTGTGATCATGTTTTTCATCATGCTAAGGCAATTGATAAAAAAGGCAATTTATGTATAATGTGAATGGCATTGATTAAACAATGGTAGTATTAGTATTACATACGGGGGTGATCCGGTCCAAATATTTGATCCTACCCGATACCATTTAAAAGTCTAGTATCAAGTCGCAGTATTCTATTTAATTTTGAACTTTGCACCATTGAGGAAGGACCTTGTTCCGAAACGCGTCTGGTGGCCGTGTCGGTTCGCATGAAGACAGTGTGGACAGAGGTTTAGAAACACTATCACGAATATAATTCTTTACCAAGTGCCGGCGTTCCGGAGAACTTAGAGCGCATGCACCAGAGAAGGTTCAACTGAGAAAATTACAGCCAACGAGTGTGCACATCCAGCGGGGAGTGGCATAACGAGGAGTCACACTACCAAGCCACGAGCGAGTGAAATTTAACTGATCCAACATAACTGTGAGTAACATAGACATATTGTGAGATCTAAGGGTGGATTAAATCAAGTGCCGCAAAACTAAGTGCTGCATGAACACACCAAGTACCGCATGAATGTATTAAGTGCTGCATGAATATACTAAGTGCAGCATGAACACACTGACTACTCTGATATACTTTGATACATGTGGCTGAATTGACTATCTTTGACATATGTGGCCAAATCCAAATTGTTACTATTGATGAGCGGCATATGCCATATTTGTATTCACGATATTTAACAAATTTTTGGCCAAATATTCGCCATAAATTCGAGAATTCGTGATTTCCAGCCATTATTTACTTGATTGCGAAAATCGGCGATGTAATTATATATCAATAAAAATTCTCAATTAGAATATTCGCGATCAAGACTAAGGGGTAGGCAACTTTACTATGGTTGCTAGGGATGTTGCTAAGTGCCGATATTCACAATACATTTGTGATAAATTCAGTGTTATTGCACTATATTCTAAATATTTGCGAATTCCTCGAATATTCTCGCTCAACACTTCTTGTTACTCACATATTAATTACTAACTAACAGCATAACTAAAATTTGTTGCAACAGAAAGCGGACTAAACAAGTGTTCCATTTACATCTTAAAGTATAACTGTCGAATTTTTTTTTTTTACTATTGGATTTTGGTGATTAATATCACCTTGTTGGCCCTGTTTTAATTTCTGATTGTTTAAAAAATAACCTCAAAAAGCCACCTAAAAGTCCCCAGTATTGGCTATTGTTACCTGAGATAAAATCAGGTTGCTATGCTCCTTCCGTCTACCAGATGAGGACGGAGCACGCTGCGTGCACTGGGAACTGATAGTGAGTCAGCATTGTAAGGGAATGTATAAAAAGCCAGGTTCTTCCTGACTGGAGATAACAGTGCTGGGCTGTGTGTGTGTGAACTTCTCCACATGCCTGTGCTTGGCTGACACTCCCTTAGCAGTGCTGGAGAATGTAGAGCTCAGGGAGATCTGCCCTCTGATCAGTGTATAAATGAAAGCCTTATCTGATAAGAGGAGAGCTTGTAGAAGGACTATAGGCTTCAGCCAGACATGGGAACTTCACTGCAAGACCCCCCTATTCAGAGCTGGTCTTTACTAACTTCACTGCAGGCGTCCTATGGATTAGCATCAGGGCTGAGGGCGGCCATTTTAACAGAATAGTGAAATTGCAGTTTTATGCAGACTGGTTGCTAAGGGCTGAATCTTATTAAATATGGGGTAAGTAAGTCTAATTGATTCAGGAATATTATCATATTAGTAACTACATATATGAAAACTGAAATTAGGGTCTAAATGTGACAGTTATCCTTTAAGTACTAACCAGCAGTGTAAAAAAGTGCAACAAAGTGGTTAAATAAGTTGTTACACTAATGTGTTAAAAACTATCCAGCAACATAACCAAAGTAAGCCGGTAGATACAGCAAATAAATACAACAACGTGCTTCCAATTTATCCTCATTGAGAACTTTATGCGATCAAAACACTCCAACACTAAGCAAATGAATGTGATGAATGTGAATTGTTTTTTTTTATATAAATACACAGTTTTTGCTAAGAGGTGGTCAGCAGGCCAGGCTCCAGTTAGCTAGTGAGCGTCCCCCAATTTGAAAGTATTCTATGTGATAATACCTACGTATATGAAAGTTTGATAGAATGTGCCACAAGGTTTTTGTCAAACAGAAAAATAAGCTTTCTATAGAGATGTACAGTAGAGGCCCAATTCACCTCTAGGATATCTATGATATGAAGACTCTATATTGGTGGCAGTAACTGAAAGTCTTTGGCCTCTTTCACATCGGTATCACGTTTGAGGGCCAGATAGGATGCGGGTGCGTTGCAGGAAATTGCGTGATTTTTCCGCGTGAGTGCAATGTGTTTTAATGCGTTTTGCACACACGCGAGAAAATCTGAATGTTCTGGTTTGGGCTCGGTATTCTGTAGATTTTATTATTTTCCCTTATAACATAAGGGAAAATAATAGCATTCTTAATAGAGAATGCTTACTAAAATGTGGATTGAGGGGTTAAAAAATTAAAAAAATTATCTCATCTCATCCACTTAGGCCTCATGCACACGACAGTTGTTTTTAGCGGTGCTCAAAAGGGGGTTCCGTTGTTCCGTGATCCGGATCCGTTTTTGGTTCAGTTGTGTTTCCGTGGTCCGCCCAAAAAAAATGAAAGGAAAACAAAAAGTGTAATTTTATTATCTCTACCCAGGATAATGGAATATATATGCAGGTCGCGGATGCAGATGACAGTCGGATGTGCCTCCGCATTTTTTCAAGGGTTCCATTCACTTGAATGGCTCCGCGAACGGTTTTTCGCGGACATGAATAAGACAGGTTATATTTTTTTGACGAGTGCATTTGACGAGTTTTCCACGGACCCATTGAAAACCACGGACACGGAATCAAACAACGGTCGTGTGCATGAGGCCTTAATCGTGCAGCGGGGCATTGTCTTCTTTCTTCTTCTTTGAGGACCTGCAAAAGGACCTTTAATGACGTAATTGCGCTTATCACGTGGTGAGCGCGGTGACGTCAGCGCAGGTCCAGCTGAATGAAGATGACATTTGGATAAGGTGAGTTACTTTTTTTTATTTTTTAACCCCTCAATCCACATTTTCTTAAGCATTTTCTATTGAGAATGCTATTATTTTCCCTTATAACCATGTTATAAGGGAAAATAACACAGTGAATTCACTTTAATGGGGTTGCTCATCCCTATCATCTCCTAGCAACCATGTGTTAAAATCGCACCGCATCCGCACTTGCTTGTCTGTGATTGCTGAAAACCGATGCTATGGTTAATTCTGACCACAGAATCTGAGGTGGCTTTGCCTTAGAGCACTGTGCTCCTGGGGCCCAAATGGCTCCCCGATGTGGAGATGTTCTCTGAAGAAACCCATGCTATTACAGCTGTAGTTCTTATTGAGGTCTGCAGGTGGCATTCTACAATAAATTCTACAATAAAATAAATAACAATAAAAAGTACAGATTGGCTTGCAAAAAATGAGTCCTTACACATCTCCGTAGACATAACTATAAAAAGGTTATGGGGGTCAGAATATGGCGATTAAAAGAAAAAAAAATTTCCCAAAGTTTTTATTTTTTCAATATTAAAACAGAAGAAAAACTATATAAATGTGGTATTGTGTAATTGTACTGACTCGGAGCATGAAGATAATAGGTCAGTTTTACCACACAGGGAAAACAATTTTTTTTCAATTCCACCCCATTTGGAATTTTTTCCCAGCTTCCCACTACATCATATGCAATATTAAATGGTGCCATTAGAAAGTACAACTTGTCCCACAAAACCAAGCACTCATACAGCTATATAAATGGAAAAATAAAAAAGTTATAGCTCCAGGATGGCAGGGAGTAAAAAACTGCTAAAAGTGTTAACTGTTTCCATAGCTCCCATAGAAGTGAATGGAGAGAGACATTCACATGTCTCATCAAAGCTAGAGGTAACACATGTATGTGTGAGCTCCCGAGGCCTGGAGAGAAATCCCATCCAGGAAAACACCATTCCCGAGACTGAAAAATGACTACCCCTGACAGAAACAGAACTTTTTTTGATGGTTGAGAGCCACTTCAGAGGCTAAGCCTGGAAAGACCGTAAGGTATTGCTAGTTTATGGCAGAAGACTTTACTGCTTGTGGAAAGGGTATATTGCTTCAGCACCCACCACACTTTGAGACAAACTGGCCATCCAATTTTAGATCTGCATCCCACAACCTGGGAATGGCAGAAAGTGTTAATGAGAACTTCATTCATTGTAGTGAAATGAACCTGGTCATTGACCACCATCCATCTGCCGGCCCCTACGTCTTCCCTCCAGCCTTTCCCCCATCTACCTATCATCAAGGGCACCCCAGCTAACACCAGACAGGACCCCCAAAGGGTCCAGGGTATGCCCTGTGGGAAAAATGGGTGCACCCTCCATTCACTGCACAGACAGCCACCGTGAACCTCCACCACTCCTACCAGTGCCACATCCACTACTCCAGGCTCCCCGGGTCGTTGAACACCTATAAGACTTTAATAGCATGTCCTAGTCCCTGTAATTCTAGACATACATTTTGTTGTACTTGCTTTATCAAGTGGCATTTGTGTATCTGTTAGTTGGAATTGATCAGGACAGGTTTTCAGTCTTCAGATGTAAACCAGTGCATTTCCATTCATGACTGCAATCTTAAAAATTGACATAACATTGCAACATTTTGCATCATGCAGTGATTAAGCTCAATTTATACAAAATCATGATGCTCCTTTACATATCCCCTATTGCGGTATATGGACATCATGGTGGGGCCCCACTTGGGAATTTTCTCTATGAGCTAATGTGGATTGCTGCTATACAGAGCTCCTCCTGCTGTGACAGACTCAATGTGATCATACGTATATCACATTCTACAGCAAAGGGGAAATGGGGGCTGCATGGAGCATCTCCTGGTGATAACAGTTTAGAGGCATGGGTTGGAGAAGCCAAACTCACATCGATCAACTTATTGTCAGGGTGGCTTCATTCTAAAAAGGTTTTTTCTCATCTTAGTTTCAATTTTAATTTAAGGTTGTTCCTCCAAGTATAAGGCTACATGCACACAACCGTTGCCTGCCTCCGCGTCCGCTCTTCCTTGAAATTTTGCGTCCGTCAAAAAAAACGGATGACGGACCGTTTTTTTTGACGGATCCGATTTTTATGGCAGATCCATTGTAAAAATGCCTATCCTTGTCCGCAAACGTGAAAAAAATAGGACATGCACTATTTTTTTGACGGAATGAAAACACGGATCACGGATGCGGAACAAAAACGGTTGACCATCCGCATTTTTTGACGGACCCATTAAAATGAATGGGGAGGCATCCTATCCGTGAAAAAAAACGGAACGGACACGGTCGTGTGCATGGGGCCAAATTCATTTATGGGTGATCTACTGTAGTACTTATAAATGCTTTTAAGTACTATAGTATAGATAATGCTCCTTAGAGGTATTTGCATGCCTATCATTCCTGAACAGTTGTGAATCATATTGGTCACTGAATGATTGGAATAAAGTATTATTACTGTACAGTTATTCAAGCCTCAATATTAAAGACTTGTACCTCTGAGCATGATATTACTATGTGAAATATAAGAAATAATTGGATAATCATTAGAAGCACAATTGCAATTTGCATGCTTCTGTAGAGATAAGAAATGTGTGTTCTCACAGCAGTGGATGGAACAATAATAAAATCTATAATCCTTAATACCACACGGGCAGTAATTAACTGTCCGGTTCTATTTTACCATACTGCGCGATTCAGGGTGCCTTTCAATCTTAGGCTTTACGTGATGTGCACAGCAATTCACCCTCCCTCCCATATTCCTCATGATACTTAGTATCTTTTAAGCTGTTTAAAAAGCAAATATATCTGAAATTTCTGTAGCCTTTTCCTAACTAAATTTTAAGAAATGTACACCATGTATGCTTATTATTTGGATCTCATTTGATCTGAGACCACTCACTTGAGCATCTCTCATGTGTCTTTTAATTTATGAATACTTTCCCCCCAGAATTATAGATGAGCGGTCTATAGCTCTTCCAGAGGCTGTTTTGGAGGCGGGTACTATGAAAAGTAGCATAGCACTTGCCTCCAAAACAACCGAGAGCAGCGCTACAGACTGCTCATCTGTGTCGGACTCATTGCTAGGCGGAAGACTTCTCCTAGCATAGTGAGGAGAAGCCCAGTACATCACCGGCAGTAAACAAACAGAACTTGCGTTGCACATGCTCAGTTTTATCTTTCAGCTGCTTCCTGCACTGTGATAGGGAGAGAGTTCCAGCAGAATGGACACGCCCTATGAGCTGCAGCAGAAAAGACACTCCCCTTGAGCTTTCTGCTTGATATAAATATAGCAAAGCAATGAATGGGGAGATCTCTGGATCCATGTGAGGTACAGGGCTGGTTCTAGCTTTGTTAGAAAGAGATTGTCATTTACTATATGGTGATTTAATTTTTTTTAATTAGCCATGGGATAACCCCTTTAAGAGCGCAAGATGCTACTTGCACTTTCACTCAAATTAATGTGCGTCAGATTAGCAGCCTAGTGCACTTGACCTTTAGAAAAATTACATTATTTGTACCCTCTGTATCTTTTTCAAAATACATTTTGTCCAGGAAATGTGCCTTAAATAACCTGCATGCATGCATTTAGAAAGTTTGTTGAAAAGAAATCTGTTTGTAGCACTTAAGTATAAAATGCTTAGCAGCTGGATTTTGTTAACAAGTACTTTATTTTTGTCACTGTGGCACAATTGTTTAACCTGGTAAAGCTTATACAAAGCCACTTTGAAAAAGAAAATGGGAAAAATGGTAACGTAAAACGTTGCCCCCCCCCCTCACCCCCATTTTATCATGGTAACACATTGACTGTAGAAAATCATGATGATGTAATCAGAAGAATTAACTGTGTTGTATATACAGTACATATACTGGCATGCTTGTTGTATAGTGGTAAATTCTAAGTTTTTGTGGATATTTTAAATGGGTTGTTGCAGCCCATTATCATAAACATTTTTTGTATTTGCTTATAAAAAAAAACTTTTATCCGCCGATATTCCAGGAATAATTTTGGAATGGTGCCACCTGCTGTTTCAATGAAACAGGCTTTTCTACGTCCACCTCAGTAACTTTGCCAAGGTATACACACATGCTCAGCCTTGCTCCTTCAAGTATGTGGACGGATCCCTGGTGTGTTGAGTTGGCTGCTTCTGAAAGTGCAGAGTCTTCTGTTTTTGTAGAAGAAATGTTGAACAGGTGATAAAAGAGTAAAACAGAGTAACTGCTGATGTGGACAAATAAAGACTGTTGAATAGAAGCAACAGGTGGCGCTATTCTCACATGATTCCAGGGTAGGCTCAATTTAGTTATCAATACTTGGACACATAACCTTACACTGAAAGAAATGAATATTTTTAAAAATAGGCCTATCTTATTGCCCCCCCCCCCCAATTAGGCACATTCAACTTGGAAGATGATATACCGATGTTTGTCAACAGATTAGACTTAGGACGCATTTTTTTCACTTCACCATACCCCACTCCTGACAAAAATAGTGACACTGTTCCTATTTTTCCTATCTCTGATTTTAATTTAACACAAAAATAAAAATAATAGTAAAATATACATCCACCTAGGACCCAACATCCAGTAGAGAGACTTATGCCTCCCTGGTGGACAGGGACTTGAAAACAATTTTAGGCTAGGCAGAAAGGGCTAAATTAAGATAACATTCTAATACCACACAAAAGGAACATCAAGCTCTATAGTCTCTCAGGGAGTCTACCAACTTGATCATTTAACCCTCTTTTAGAAGGGGCTACTTCACTCATCATGGGCAAGGCTGATTCTATCACCAAGATTATGAGACAACTGACTGATACTACTACATACCCTACCTTGATGATTAAGTGTACTACAAGGACGACATTATGTTACAACATTACCTGCAGTCCAATGTAATAAATTCCAAAACCTTTGATTTTCTGATTAAACAGCGCCCTATCACACCTGTCAGTGCTTTCAAAACTACATATAAATTTACAACATCCCCAGGGAGACCTATTGTGGCATCCATGGACTCAATTTTATCCCCCTGTCCATATTTCTTTGAAAAAATGAATTCCATTGGTTTGAACTACGCAATCCTTCTTACTAGTTACCACCCAATTTTCTGAGTTATTATTGGTTATTAATTACCTTAATCCCCTTCTTCCACATACCATCTTAGTCTCGTGGGACATGTGTAGTCTGTACACATCCATTCATCATGAAAAGGGTCTTTTACTAGTGAAATGATATCTGGACTCACTTGCTTTCTCTCAGGTAGACAAAAAAGTTTTGCTTAAACCTTTTAGAGATTGTTTTGACCAATAATTTCTTTTTGATTGGGGAACAACTATACCTCCTGAAACAGGGCACCACTGTAAGGTTGAATGTAGCCCCCCCCCTCACTTATGCAAATATATGCATATGCATGGCTATCTTTGAGGAAGACTATTCATACTCCTTTGTTTTAGCAGCACTTCATTAGTTGGCATCGGTATATTTTTCCTTTAGGAGAGGCCTCCTTCAATTCCACATATTTCTCAGTAGTATTTATCAGGAACTACAGTTTTCATTGCACAAATAAGATGAATTTTCTGGACATCCTTATTCTTAAAGATGACAACGGCCTCATTACCACTGATGTCTACCACAAATCCGCTGAGAAAAAAAATCTACTTCACCATTCTAGTTGTCACTCACCTAATAGCAAAAAATTACTTCCACTATTATATTTCCGCCCTATTGGACATGAGATCTGTTGGTATGCGTGAAACATACAGAAACAATTATTTACTGTTTTCTATCTTGCCGTTACACTAAACATAGGTTAGCTCAACCTCTTAGATCGAAGAGTAGAGATAAGACCTAGACAAATACAAAATGCATCCCAATTGGTACACAAGGACCCGCACTATAGCCCCACGATAGTACATATCCTTACAATGTTTGTCGGCAAACTTACCGACAAACATTCTCAAACTTTTTTGTCTAACCCCTAGGTGGGTACTTTTCTATGCTTTCACTTTGGACAATGTTCATCTATTATACAAGGGGATCACTTCATACATCCTAGATCAGGACATCAACATCAACACACAAGTGGTATGTCACTGGGTCATGTGCCTCTTGGAGGACACATCACTGCTGTGGCAAATCATTGATTGCAACAGCACATGTAACCCCCGTCCACACCGGAAGTTGACAAGCAAGGAACTGGAGAATGGAGGGCTGAATAAGCCTGAACTAAGCAGCAGAGAGCAGGTAAGTATGCTTCCCTCCACAGGTCTGGTGGGGAGGGGGAGCCGCCCAAAACAACTTCAAGCTAGACAACCCCTCTAAGATAAGTGGCTTGTCACAGCTGATATTTCTACATTATCTATCTTGGTACACTAGAAAGCTGGTGTGTCATGAACTGCACGAGGTGTGGGTCCAAAACACAGAAGAGGCACAAATATTTCCATGGTAATTTTTCTCTGTAGATTCGCCTGTTGGTTTTGGCTTTCAAATACTGATGCAAAATACTGACCAAATACAGTGTTAAAATGACCTTATACTATAGTAGTATTTAGTAGTTTGATTTACCTATAAAGCACTGTTTAAGAATTGGACATTCTATGAATATAATATTCATAGATTTCTACACTATAATATTATTATCATAAGACTGGCAATGAAAGACATCAGATACAGTCCTACTGAAATTTGCAGGTTTCTACATGAATATGTAAAGTAGTGTTGCAAATGAAATGAGATGTAAAAACAAGAAACAGTTTAACTAACGCTGTATTTTTATGTCTGCGTAGTAATTTACTTTGCTATTTTTACGGGCTTTTTGTCATATTCTGTTTGCTGAATGTGTTCTATTGCTGTTTGTAATATATCATGCACACTAGGGAGCATGTATATAGTAACAAAGGCATTTTTCAAGTTTACCTTGCGTGAAATGTTATAGACTGTTCTTGGTAAAGGACTAGAAGTACCTTTATACCAGGCTTATCAGTTCTTTTCTGCCTTTGTCATTCTAACTCTTAAGCACATGTTGCATTATCAATATGTTGTCCTCCTCGTTTTGTTCTGTTTAAATTGCATTAGAGCTACGTTACAGAGTTATGGTTTGCCAGCTTTTTGAGCTAAGGCTAAGCCACCAGTGTTACATAAACTGAAATACAAGGTATTCTGGAGAACATAGTTTAAATGACATTCACTTATGTAGTCTGTAAACTCCAGTATATATCCTTACTGCTCCTAAAATCTGCAGACATTTATTTCTTCTTTATAAAGTAAATGTATCCTGCTCATAATCCATTAAAGGTTACACACTCTACTTTACCAGTAGGGAATTTAGAATTTTACTGCCATAAAATGAGCTTGATTTGTTGCAATTGACTCAGGATTCAACATAATGCATCTTGTGATAGCCATTTAAAATTGATTTGCATTATTAAATAGTAAAAGCACCATTATTACTATTATGTCTTCATTATTTGTCTTTTCTTCTCATAGTTTATTTAAGTTCATGAATTATCTGCAGTCATTATGAACCTACATGGTGCTGTATATTAGCCACCTAACCATGTTTGCCTGGTTTACCACTTTTCCTCTATTAGATTATATCTTCATGCCTCATTCACTCTCACATATTTTTAGTTGGCATTTAGCAACCATATAATTGTGAGTCAAAGCCAGAAGTTGAACACAGGGCTGCCATCAGGGCGGTACTAGAGTCAGGGGCTTCAGTGCAGTGAATAATAAAGGGGTTTGGAAATTTGATATTGATGGTCTATCCTCAGGATAAGCTGTTAGAATAGGCCGCAGAGGAGTGCTTAGGCCTCTTCCTAGGCCAGTGACATCACTGTACATTGGTAATGTGGCCTAGGCACAGCTTAGTACCATTCAAGTGAATGGGACTGAGCTGCAATACCAAGCACAGCTGCTATACAAGGTATGGCACTGTGGTTGGTAACCTGTGAATAGATGAAAGAGATGTCAGATAATGAAGCAGACATTTGACGATGGCAGTCAGGTAATGAAGCAGAATCTTTCCCTAGATGTATCCCTGAAAAGTGACCCTTAAATCAAATGCAACTGCCCCTCAGTGCACTTGAAGATATCTGTAAGAAAAAAACCACAAAGGGATGCTAGGACCCAGAGACAAGAAAACCAAAGTGAGCATAGCTGATCATAATCATAAGATCCAAAATACACAGACATGGAGCAACTAGACAAGGAACTAGATACTAGATGCAAGAATTTGCTGGATATAAATGCAGATAACTTACAATATATCTGGTAAATTCACATTAGAGACCACAAATATTTAAAGAAAGGATATCCAGTTAGGATTTCCTTCCCAAATGAGCTTGACCTGCATATGATCAGCTCACCAACAGGAATAGATCAGATGTTAGTCAGTTGTTTAGCAGCCATCCCAAACAAACTTATAAACAGGAGAAAACAACAAAACAAGCAAAAACCTGCTGGTTGTAACACTTCTCACTTCTGCAGATCATCCATACCCTGTCTAGCAGCATGAGTAAATATAGACCCAGAAATAAATACAGAAGTCAGACTAAACCCCCCTACAATACAGACCCCCACTGTGCCACTGTGCTCTATAGTTAAAAATATATTATCTAAAACAGATAGACCTTCTGAAGCTTGGCAATGACCACGAAAAAGTGACTCTAATAAGAATAACAAATGCTCTCCTGGGAGTACATAACTGAAGGGAAATGTTAGTGATCAAAGTAATTTTCAATCTGAGCTGTTTAACTCCTTACAAACATGGAGGTGTGAGAAGCCATGCCTGCTGCAATTGGGTAAATTTACTTTAACCCCCTAATGCATAATCACATTCATGTACGTTATTAGTATTAAGGGGTTGTATGGAGTGAGCTCACATATAATTTATAATACAGCAGGCATCCTTTGGCAGTGACCCTGATCGGCAATGACACCGATCCCGATCATTTGATGATTTAGATACTGCTGTCAATATTAACCATGGCATCTGTGGGGTTAGACAGATGGAGGGGGGGCTCCCTCGGTCCTACAATCACGGGGCTCCAATCGGTTGCCATGATGTAAAGGGTTCCAGGCCTATCATGGCTAGTCACCTACAAAGCTGTGTCAGAGACATAGCTTCACAGTAAGAATGTCATATCACTATAGGCTGCAAGGGTATCAGAAGTTCGCATGTTAAAGTCCCCTAAGAGGACTAAACATTAAAAAAACTGAAAAATATTTAATATTTATATGTAAAATCACCCAAATTTTACATATAAAAATACACATAACAGGCCTTGCTGTGTACATGTCTGACCTATTAAAATTAGAGATGAGCGAATTTCAGGTTATGAAATTTGTTCACGCTTCATTTACTGGTAAAAGATGAATTGCGTTATGGATTCCGTTACTACGGACCATAACGCAATTCTATGACGGAATGCATAAGAGAATGCCTTTAGAGGCATTCCATTATTTATTCCGTCATTATAGAAGTCTATCGGCTACAAAACGGACTCCCCTGCATAACGGAAACAGAATGGATCCGTTTTGCAGCCCACAGACTTCTATTATGACGGAATGAATAACGGCATGCTTCTAAAGGCATTCCATTATGCATTCTGTCATAGAATTGCGTTATGGTCCCTGGTAACGGAATCCATAATGCAATTCATCTTTTGCCAGTAAACGAAGCGTGAACAAATTTCAAAATATGAAATTCTTTCATCTTTAATTAAAATATCAAAATATTTTTTCTGCTCAGTGAATGCCGTAATGGAAAAAAAGTGTGAGTCATCATTTTTAGTCTACTTATCCCCTTAAAAAAATTGAACAAAAGTTGATTAAAAAGTTTTGTTGTAACCAATAAATTCTACGGCTTGCCTTACAAAAAATAAGTCGTAACACAGCTCTGTATACAGAAATATAAAAACTTTATGGGTCTCAGAAAATGGCAATGCAAAGAAAATATTTTTTTGTTTAAATGTTTTTATTTAAAAAAAAAAAGTAAAACATAATAAAGACTATGCAAATCCGGTATTGCCGTAATCAAACTGACCTTCAGAATAAAAACATCAAGTCATTTTTAGTGCATAGTGAACATCATAATATCAAAACCAAGAAAACCTTGGTGGAATTGTGTTTTGCTTTTGGATTTTAATTTTCACCGCACAAAAAATGTTTTCCCATTTTGTAACAAAAGATATGGTAAATTAAATGCTGCCAGTAACAAAACACAACTTGTCCTGCAGGGGCGGATTGGCTATAGACCCTACAGGGAAATTTCCTGGTGGGCCAATGCCTAAGAGGGCCATCCAAGCCCTCCTCATGGCCTTCAGCCAGGTATATAATGAGCTGATTCTCTCCTATGCACCTGGCCAGCAGCCATAAGTGTCCTACTGAATTCAACTGTATCAGTATCCTCAGGACAATGATACAGTTGAATACTGCGGCACAGGTGGCAGTTGTTATTGTAGTATTGTGGTATTTGGTTCAGCTGGGATGGTATATTGCTCTGCACTATGGTATTGCTGGTCCTGCCTACTTCTGTTGCCCTGCCATTTTTCATGTTTTTTTTTCCAGGGCCACTTTTAGTTCCCAAAATGCCCCTGTTGTCCTGCAAGAAATGAGCCCTTATATGGTTATATGAAAAAATGAGAAAGCAAAATGAAAATTGGCCTGGTCCTTAAGCACTTCAGCCCCCCTAGCTTAAACCCCCTTAATGACCAGACCACTTTTTACAATTCTGCACTACACTACTTTCACGGTTTATTGCTCGGTCATACAACTTACCACCCAAATGAATTTTACCTCCTTTTCTTCTCACTAATAGAGCTTTCATTTGGTGGTATTTCATTGTTGCTGACATTTTAACTTTTTTTGATATTAATAAAAAATTACTGAATTTTTTAAAAAAATGACATTTTTCACTTTCTGTTGTAGTTTTTTTTTAAAATTACATTTCTATATAAATTTTTCTCTAAATTTATTGGTTTGGGTAAAAGTTATAGCGTTTACAAACTATGGTGCAAAAAAGTGAATTTCCGCATTTTGAAGCAGCTCTGACTTTCTGAGCACCTGTCATGTTTCTTCAGGTGCTAGAATGCAAGGATAGTATAAATACCCCTAAATGACACCATTTTAGAAAGACACCCCAAAGTATTCACGGAGGGGCATGGTGAGTTCATGTATGATTTCATTTTTTTTCACAAGTTAGCGGAAAATGACACTTTCTGAGAGAAAAAAATAATAATAAAGTTTCCATTTCTGGTAACTTCTGGCAAAAATATAAAATCTCCCATGGACTCATTAAGCCCCTCAGTGAATACCTTGGGGTGTCTACTTTCGAAATGTGGTCATTTGTGGGGTGTGGTTACTGTTCTGGCATTTTGGACGGGGCTAAATTGTGAGCAACCCTGTAAAGCCTAAAGGTACTCATTGGACTTTACGCCCTTTACGCACTTAGGCTGCAAAAAGTGGCACACTTGTGGTATCACCGTATTTAGAAGAAGTAGGAAATGTGTTTGGGGTGAATTTTACATATACCCATGCTGGATGAGAGAAATAACTTTGTATAAAAAATTTAAAAAGTTGTCATTTACAGAGATATTTCTCACACCCAGCATGGGTATATGTAAAATACACCCCAAAACACATTGCCTTACTTCACCTGAGTACTGCGATACCATATGAGTGACACTTTTTGCAGCCAAGATGTGCAAAGGGGCCCAAATTCCAATGAGTACCTTTAGGATTTCACAGGGCATTTTTACGCATTTGGATTCCAAACTACTTCTCACGCATTAGGGGCCCTAAAATGCCAGGGCAGTATAAATACCGCACAAGTGACCCCATTTTAGAAAGAAGACACCCCAAGGTATTCGGTGAGGGGTATGGTGAGTTCATGTAAAATTTTATTTTTTGTCACAAGAATCTAAATGCGTAAAAATGCCCTGTGAAATTCTAAAGGTACTCATTGGAATTCGGCCCCTTTGCATCTTGGCTGCAAAAGTGCCACACATGTGGCATCGATGACTCAGGAGAAGTAGGGCAATGTGCTTGGGGTGTATTTTTACATATACCCATACTGTGTGTGAGAAATATCTCTGTAAATGACAACTTTAAAAATTTTTATACAAAGTTGTCAATTTACAGAGATATTTCTCTCACCCAGCATAGGTATATGTAAAAATACACCCCAAAACACATTGCCCTACTTCTCCTTAGTACGGCGATACCACATGTGTGACACTGTTTTGCAGCCTAGTTGCACAAAGGGGCCCAAATTCCAATGAGTACCTTTTAGGAGGGCATTTTTATGCATTTGGATTAGACTTCTTCTCATGCTTTAGGGCCCCTAAAATGCCAGGGCAGTATAAATACCTCACATGTGACCCCATTTTGGAAAGAAGACACCCCAAGGTATTCTGTGAGGGGCATGGCGAGAAGATTTTTTTTTGGGCACAAGTTAGTGGAAATTGACTTTTTCTTTTCTCACAAAGTCTCCCTTTCCGCTAACTTGTGACGAAAAGTTCAATCTTTCATGGACTCACTATGCCCCTCAGCGAATACCTTGGGGTGTCTTCTTTCCAAAATGGGGTCACATCAAGTCATTTTTAGTGCATAGTGAACATCATAATATCAAAACCAAGAAAACCTTGGTGGAATTGTGTTTTGCTTTTGGATTTTAATTTTCACCCCACAAAAAATGTTTTCCCATTTTGTAACAAAAGATATGGTAAATTAAATGCTGCCAGTAACAAAACACAACTTGTCCTGCAGGGGCGGATTGGCTATAGACCCTACAGGGAAATTTCCTGGTGGGCCAATGCCTAAGAGGGCCATCCAAGCCCTCCTCATGGCCTTCAGCCAGGTATATAATGAGCTGATTCTCTCCTATGCACCTGGCCAGCAGCCATAAGTGTCCTACTGAATTCAACTGTATCAGTATCCTCAGGACAATGATACAGTTGAATACTGCGGCACAGGTGGCAGTTGTTATTGTAGTATTGTGGTATTTGGTTCAGCTGGGATGGTATATTGCTCTGCACTATGGTATTGCTGGTCCTGCCTACTTCTGTTGCCCTGCCATTTTTCATGTTTTTTTTCCAGGGCCACTTTTAGTTCCCAAAATGCCCCTGTTGTCCTGCAAGAAATGAGCCCTTATATGGTTATATGAAAAATGAGAAAGCAAAATGAAAATTGGCCTGGTCCTTAAGCACTTCAGCCCCCTAGCTTAAACCCCTTAATGACCAGACCACTTTTTACAATTCTGCACTACACTACTTTCACGGTTTATTGCTCGGTCATACAACTTACCACCCAAATGAATTTTACCTCCTTTTCTTCTCACTAATAGAGCTTTCATTTGGTGGTATTTCATTGTTGCTGACATTTTAACTTTTTTGATATTAATAAAAATTACTGAATTTTTAAAAAATGACATTTTTCACTTTCTGTTGTAGTTTTTTTAAAATTACATTTCTATATAAATTTTCTCTAAATTTATTGGTTTGGGTAAAAGTTATAGCGTTTACAAACTATGGTGCAAAAAAGTGAATTTCCGCATTTTGAAGCAGCTCTGACTTTCTGAGCACCTGTCATGTTTCTTCAGGTGCTAGAATGCAAGGATAGTATAAATACCCCTAAATGACACCATTTTAGAAAGACACCCCAAAGTATTCACGGAGGGGCATGGTGAGTTCATGTATGATTTCATTTTTTTTCACAAGTTAGCGGAAAATGACACTTTCTGAGAGAAAAAAAATAATAATAAAGTTTCCATTTCTGGTAACTTCTGGCAAAAAATATAAAATCTCCCATGGACTCATTAAGCCCCTCAGTGAATACCTTGGGGTGTCTACTTTCCGAAATGTGGTCATTTGTGGGGTGTGGTTACTGTTCTGGCATTTTGGACGGGGCTAAATTGTGAGCAACCCTGTAAAGCCTAAAGGTACTCATTGGACTTTACGCCCCTTTACGCACCTAGGCTGCAAAAAAGTGGCACACTTGTGGTATCACCGTATTTAGAAGAAGTAGGGAAATGTGTTTTGGGGTGAATTTTTACATATACCCATGCTGGATGAGAGAAATAACTTTGTATAAAAAATTTAAAAAGTTGTCATTTACAGAGATATTTCTCACACCCAGCATGGGTATATGTAAAAATACACCCCAAAACACATTGCCTTACTTCACCTGAGTACTGCGATACCATATGAGTGACACTTTTTTGCAGCCAAGATGTGCAAAGGGGCCCAAATTCCAATGAGTACCTTTAGGATTTCACAGGGCATTTTTACGCATTTGGATTCCAAACTACTTCTCACGCATTAGGGGGCCCTAAAATGCCAGGGCAGTATAAATACCGCACAAGTGACCCCATTTTAGAAAGAAGACATCCCAAGGTATTCGGTGAGGGGTATGGTGAGTTCATGTAAAATTTTATTTTTTGTCACAAGAATCCAAATGCGTAAAAATGCCCTGTGAAATCCTAAAGGTACTCATTGGAATTCGGGCCCCTTTGCGCATCTTGGCTGCAAAAAAGTGCCACACATGTGGCATCGATGTACTCAGGAGAAGTAGGGCAATGTGTCTTGGGGTGTATTTTTACATATACCCATACTGTGTGTGAGAAATATCTCTGTAAATGACAACTTTAAAAATTTTTTATACAAAGTTGTCAATTTACAGAGATATTTCTCTCACCCAGCATAGGTATATGTAAAAATACACCCCAAAACACATTGCCCTACTTCTCCTTAGTACGGCGATACCACATGTGTGACACTGTTTTGCAGCCTAGTTGCACAAAGGGGCCCAAATTCCAATGAGTACCTTTTAGGAGGGCATTTTTATGCATTTGGATTAGACTTCTTCTCATGCTTTAGGGCCCCTAAAATGCCAGGGCAGTATAAATACCTCACATGTGACCCCATTTTGGAAAGAAGACACCCCAAGGTATTCTGTGAGGGGCATGGCGAGAAGATTTTTTTTTGGGCACAAGTTAGTGGAAATTGACTTTTTCTTTTCTCACAAAGTCTCCCTTTCCGCTAACTTGTGACGAAAAGTTCAATCTTTCATGGACTCACTATGCCCCTCAGCGAATACCTTGGGGTGTCTTCTTTCCAAAATGGGGTCACATGTGAGGTGTTTTTACTGCCCTGGCATTTGAGGGTCTCTGCAATCATTACACGTATGGCCAGCATTAGGAGTTTCTGCTATTCTCCTTATATTGAGCATACGGGTAATGAGATTTTTTTTTTCCGTTCAGCCTCTGGGCTGAAAAAAAAATGAATGGCACAGATTTCTTCATTCGCATCGATCAATGTGGATAAAAAAAAAAAGAGGGGAAAGGACATAGGAGTGCTTGCGAAGTAAAGCTGCGATCGCTAATAAAGATCCAAAAAGCTCAAAAGTGATCTTTATAACGCCGCAGCGATCTTACAGTGCTTTTGCAGGGATCAGAAAAAAAAAAAATCTGCCACTGCGGTGGGGCGGACAGAACCTACAAGATCAGGCCTAATGTACTGATATAGATCTGATTGCGATCAGTCTTGATCACTTACAGATACTATATAGTACTAGTGCTGATTAGCGACAGCGATGACGCTAATCAGCAACTAATCAGTGACTGCGGTGCGGTGGGCGCTAACTACCTAACAAGTAGCTAACTACCTGGCGGTGATAAGAGACCCTTAAGCCCCATTCACACGTCCGCAATTGCGGACCCATTAATTTCTATGGGGACAGACTTTGACCCGCTTGGATCCGGAATTGCGGATCCGCACTTCCAGGTCCGCACTTCCGTTCCGCAAAAATATAGAACATGTCCTATTCTTGTCTTGCGGACAAGAAAAGGCATTTTCTATATAGTTCTGGCAATGTGCGGATCCGCAAAATGCGGAAAGCACATTGTCGGTGTCCGTTTTTGGTGGATCAAGGGTTAATCAGTGACGGGTGGGGGGGGGGGGTGATTGGTGCACTTACAGTGTCCTCTGGTGGTATTTATCATGGCCCATGACACTAATCTTAGACTTGAAAAAGTCATACATTACTGTGGTTAAATTTTATAAATGCCCGTTCCCCTAAATGTAGGTGTATGTGCAATGTTTTTACATGGAGCTCAGCACTGGGCAGTGATGGGGGTGAGGGCTGGGAAATTGGCCTTGGCAAATACACAGGCGTAAATGGCGATTTAAATCTAATCAGGGACTGGAGAAGATTTCAATCTAGGTGCACAGAATACTGAAGGATGCGCAAAATGTATGACGAGGCATGTGTCTCGTCATAAATTAGGCACACCTTTTGGCTGTGCAGGGGCCAAAGACCGACATCAAACACTTGTCTTTAATAAATATTCCCCCCCAATGTTTCTCATTTTACTAAGATGTTGTGTCAGTGCTGTAATAAGTCCTATTAGGCTTTATGTATGGCTTAAGAGATCCCTTTGCGTTTCATTGCAATACTGTAATGCCATCTAGAAATATGACACACTGCAGTTGAAGGTAAATGCATTGTGATGGGAGTATGTGATTGGAACTTGTGACCCATGTGACCCAGTGACATCACAGAAGATCCTTTACCCCCCCAGCTGAAGACACAACAGGAGACCGGCAGTTACGTGCTCAATTGGAGGAGGTGAGTTACTTTTTTTTTTATTTTTAACCCTCAATCGCCCTTTTTACTTTGCGTTCTGTATTTAGAATGCTAATATTTTCTTTTATAACTATGTTATAAGGGAAAATAAGAAAATATACAGAATACTCAACCCGAAACCAGACTTCAGTGATAAAGTCCGGCTTCGGGTCTGGGTACCAAACATGCCGATTTTTGCGCACGCGTGTGCGAAACAAGTTATAACGGTTTGCACACGCACTGAAAAATTGCGCATTTTCCTGCAAAGCATCCGCCTCTTATCCGGGCGTCAAACATGACGCCCGTGTGAAAGAGGCCTAAGAAGACAGCCAATATGGCTGCAATTTAGTCGCTTTTGCACAAAGAGAACCATTGAACACAACCGCAAATGCTCTCAGGAGTAGAGATGAGCGAACTTCAAAAATTAGTTTGGCGTTCGGGTTGGGGTAATCGCTGCATCCCGTTATGGATTCTATATATGGTAGTGGAATCCATAACGGGATGCAGCGATTACCCCAACCCGAACGCCGAACGCCAAACTAATTTTTGAAGTTCGCTCATCTCTACTCAGGAGCATTTGTGTCTTGTAAAATTTCCCATGAGTGGCGTGTCCCCCCCATTCTTTGTACACCCAACTAATATGTCCTCACTTGTGTAAGATTAGATGACATACACTCCATCCATATGGCTGAAAGTGTGAACTGTGGTTGTTCTCTAGATCAAAATAATGAGCTTAGGAGAATAAATGAGAAAACAGTAAAATATAAAACACCTGTTCAGTGAAACAAAAAGCAGCCTGTCAAAGGCAAATATATATAACCATATCTAAAGCATTTCACAAAGTCATTTCGTATATACAAAAAAAACTTTTTGTGATTTTGCCAACCAGACAATTGAGACATCCAAGTGAAGACAGAATTATAACTCACTTGTTTTCAAAGCAATTGCTGCCAAGGCATGAACGAGGCATACTTCAAAAGCTACTCCAGGATAAAAGGAAAAAGACAAATAATAGCTGAATGAAAACAATTGCAAAAGAAAGCAACGTTTCATAAATTGAGTTGTAATTTATGTGAATGTGTCTTCCACTTACTGCTTTTATTCTGCGTTGGTTATTGGGGCACTATTCTTCCTGTTTTCTTTTCATTATTAGTCCACATTCAATACTTTCACTAAGGGTGAGCCATCATGCAGCAAACAATTATAATGTGTTCATTGTGACTGAGCAAACATACATACAGCTAGATAAATTACATTCACTTCCTAGGTTTAAGATGTACATGAACCTCCTTACTAGCTATGCTTTTCTTGAGATGGTATGAAAGCATCTAGAAGGGTATTTATATCTAGTTTCCTGTGCAAAAACAAGTATTTTTTTTTAAATATAAAGTCATATATAAAGTGAAAATTAAGTTATGCTTTTTTAAAATATGCTTAAACCAAAAAAATGATTTATGCAATATGTAATTTAGGCTACTCGTGTTTTGGGCTGATCCGTCATGGATCTGCAAAAATGGACCCGTTACAATAATACAAACTCATGCATCATGAACGGATCCGTTTGTATTATCTGTAACATAGCCAAGAGGGATCCGTCATGAACTCCATTGAAAGTCAATGGGAGACGGATCCATTTTCTATTGTGCCAGATTGTGTCAGAGAAAACGGATCTGTCCCCATTGACTTACATTGTGTGTCAGGACGGATCCGTTTGGCTCAGTTTCTTCAAGTGGATAGCAAAACGCTGCAGGCAACATTTTGGTGTCCGCCTCCAGAGCGGAATGGAGACTCATCGGAGGCAAACTGATGCATTCTGAGCGGATCCTTTTCCATTCAGAATGCATTAGGGCAAAAATGATCCGTTTTGGACCTCTTGTGAGAGCCCTGAACGGATCTCATAAACGGAAAGGCAAAACGCGAGTGTGACAGTCACCTTACTTATCATACAGTAAAGTCATAGGGAGGAGAGCATCAAAGTGGCTTGTTAACCCACCAACAGTTACATTAAAATTAGAAAAGCCCTCTCAAAAATGTCATTTTTTTTAATTGTAGATTTTGAATTGATGTCTGAAGTTAATATTGTTTAAACTCAGCTCAGGTGACTTAACCCCTTAGTAAAATTACTAATTTCATCCTCTGGATAGGTCATCAGTAGAGATGAGCGGAGCTTTGAAAAATTTGATTCAGCAACTTCACCGAAGTTAGCCAAGAAATTTGATTTGTTCCGAATTAATTTGTCTACCCAGGCCACTCTGCCTTAGGGAACAGCCACATGGAACGGCTGTGCTGCGGTTAAGAACCACGCGACCAATTAGCTCCCAGCTGCCTTTCATTTAATAATGAAGACTGTACTGTATTTTCTACTTTCATTGTTAATGGCCAAGTGGCACCTTTAAACGGGGGCTCTGGCTGGTTAGGTTGGGGTAACAATATGCATATTATTGCTCTTCTTGTCTGCAATCTCCTGCAGGTTATTTGACGGTAAACACAGAATATTAATCAGCTCTGTCATACCCACTTCTCCAACCTCAGCGCTATCCTGCCCTACAGGTGGGAACCCTTCTTCGGCCATCTGCTTTTCCTCCTTTTCCACATAATCTAATATTGATGAGAATATGCCACCAGGAACATCCAGATCCTCCTCTCTCTGCATCTTTCTGACTTTTATAGGATATGGAGACTTCGAAGGATGATTTGGAAGACCTGGCCCCCAAAGGGGTGCAAACTAGATGGTATTGGTTGGCACGATGGCATTGGAAAAATAAAGGCTTCCATCTTATTGGTATTGAATTACATATCTTAGTTTACGGCTGATGTAGGAATAAGTAAATGTAGGAATAAATAAATAAATAAAACTGACGCAGAATAAGTCTCCCTGCACTCTCCCTGAACTTTCCTTGCACTCTCAATGCAGTCTCCCTGTACTATCCCTGCACTCTTCCTCTTCAATATTCTTCTATTAATCATTTTCAGCAACACTGTCCCTAGTGAAAGAGCACTAGCCCCATCGATCTCTATGGTTTGCTCACAGGACAATGGCGGAGACAGCGCAGGATGAGGATTTTATGGGGCTGTGACAGTACAGGGAATCTGCGGATTGGCTGGCTGCAAGGCATTATGGGTGTTCTTGAATTCCTGGGCTTCTTACTTTCACTTTGTAACACATGCAACCGCCATTTTAGGAAAAAATTATTTGTTATGACGAAGTGTGAGGTAATACGTTTTAAATCGAAGTTTTCCACCAGTCATCAGCATCTCATTAGTGTGGGTCTGAGCCCTGCGACCCCTGTGCTATAAATAACATGATCACTCAGTATGATCATGCCAAATTTATATAGTTTCCTTATGCTATATTACTTGCATACAAAAACTACATTTTTGCAAAATAATTTGTGTCGCTACTCGCTACATTCCCAGAACATTTTTATTTTTCGAATGAAATAATCATGTGAGTGCTTGTATTTTGCAGAACGACTTGTCTTTTTTATTGGTACCATTCTTGATTGCTTGTTCAGTTTTTTTTGTAGGTGAGATATTTTTGACCTATAAATTCATTAAAGGGTTGTCTCATCATAGACATTGGGGGCATATCGCTAAATATGCCCCCATTGTCTTATAGTTGCGGGTCCCAGCAGTGGGACCCGCCCCTATATCGAGAACGGAGCCCCGTCTCTGTTTCTAAAATAAAATGCAGCCATAAAAAAGCTTTTATTGAGAAGAAAATAATCACCAAGCCAGGAAAAATATACTACACCTATTTCAGTGCTACCCCTGGTGACATGTAGCCCAGGTAACTCTGGTTTGCAAAACTGGTTTGTTTTGTAAAACTAAATTAAAGGGGCTGTGCCATCTCATACATTGGGGCATATCGCTAGGATATATGCCTTCAATGTCTGATAGGTGCAGGTCCCGCCTCTGGGACCCACAACTATTTTTAAAACGGATCCTGCAAAGAGAAGGAGAGTGGGCTCTGCATGTGCAGCCACCCACCATCAATTTTTATGGGACTGTCGAAAATAGGTGCACTTCCCATTCTTTTCTATGGGACTTCTGAAAATAGCCGAGCACAGCGCTCGGCCAATTTCGGCACCCTCATAGATATGAATGGAAGGCTGCGCATGTGCGGTCAGCTCTCCTTCTCTTTGCAGGCTCCCTTTTAGAGATAGTTGCAGGTCCCACACCTATCAGACATTCTAACAATATGCCCCCAATGTATAAGATGACACACCCCCTTTAAAGTGGTTGTTGGCAACAGTCAGTAAGCGAAAATGTCTTTTCTGACTGAAATCTTTTTCATAGATATAAAAAGAAAGAAATAGATTCCTCTCTAGTGATAATTGTTATTGCTATTACTGTACAGTGTAACCAATATCCTTAGAGAAATGATTTGCTTATTGTATGGTAAAGATAGGATATGGACAGGATAGGGGCAGTGTATTGGAATGTTTATTTACTTTTGTGCGTGGGGGTACACATGTTTGTTGGGACTTATTTGGCTGTAAACTGGATGCTAGTAAACATCTTGGTCATGGTATCAATAAATGGCCTAATTAGGTGAAGAAGGGTGATTAGGTGAGCAAGCATTCATCTTCTTACTCATTTCCCACCCCATATGTGATGGTCAGAGACCAAGTATGCTCTCTCACTGATTGGGTATGGGGGATTAATAACATGCTCATGCGTCCATGTTACCTTCTGTTTCTCTGTACAGCTTGGCAGCCCCTCCCCTCCTCCACCCTGGCTAGATGAGGGGGAAGGGCTACTTAAAAACTTAATATCTTGGGCTGTGTAGCTAATCTAAGCTTCCAAACTAAATCAGCATTATCTGTTCTACATCAGGAGACATAGCCTTTAGAAATCTGGTCGGAAGTGAAAGCAGCTAAAAGCAGGACAATTAGACAGACAGCTCTGAGGTTCTTTGTAGGTCTTCAGGGCTACCTATAGATACTTCCCAGAGTCTCCAATCAGATCTCTGGGAAACCCCGGGACTGTATCATTTGTGGGGCCCTTGGATCATTCAGCACTATGGACCATGACAGCTAAATGTTTGACAGCTGGATTCGGAACTTCCTCCGACCCCAGCTATAAAGCTGGAGCCAGCGCTAAGAACTGGAGCTGTTATTAACAGCTTTTTCTTAGCTTACAACCCTCCTCTATTGCAATGAAATGAAAAGATGTCAACGCAGACTAAGGCCCTGCACTGCCACTGTCCAAAGACAGTGGGTGGTTATTAAAGGCTTAAAGAAAATTCAACTATAATTTCCCACTGTAACCAAGTTGTCTCATTGGTAAAAATATATCCCTCCAATTGATTTTGTTACCATTAATGTAACTGGTATAAAGTAATTATCTGAGAATTAATAATGAACTAATAAGCCTGGATATAATTTATACTGAGTGCTCTGCATAACAACATAGAGAATTGTACAGTTATTGTATGGCTATATACTGTTGTCTTCTCTATAGGTAGTTAAAGGGGTTGTGAAAGAATAGGGGTTATTTAGCAAACCCCCTCCATTTGGCTGCACCTGTAAAGAAAAGATTACTTACCTGCTTCCTCACACCGCCATCATCTCCTTACGTCATGACAAATGGTCATATGACACAAGGGGATCTAGTCATGGCCAGTCATTGGCCGCAGTGATGTGAACCTGGATGTTGAGGGACCCCAGCGAAGCATTACAGATTTGCCAACCCCCCCATTCTTGCACAACCCCTTTAAAGATGTTGTCCCACCGAACAGTTCTCAGGTATCTCCAGCAGTCCTACAGAGATGAATGGTGTATCAGTGTGCATACATGACTGTTACTCCATTCACTTAATGGACTCATGAACATTGGGGGTCATTGGGAACAGTTGGACCACCACTGATCAGAACTATGGAAAAATGTGATTAGTTGTTATTGTGGGGCAACACCTTTAATGATGAGTGTATTGAAGGAAGAAGGAGGAAACCATCAGGCCTCTACCTCTTGGAGTACTCTCTGTCCAAGTGACTGCTGACTCACAGGGGTTAACTGCTGCATCTTATCAATAGAACAGACAAGAGCCAAACTCAGGGATAGGATAAGGTCAGGGCAGGCACATTCAAAAATTTGCTGTGGGGCCTATTCAGTTCTAATTATGCCACTGCTTTAATCCTTTTATTGTTTTTTTATGCTAATATACTTGAAGGATTTAGGGTCCATTCACACGTCCGCATTCAGTGTCTACACCCGTTCCGCAATTATGCGAGACAGGTGCGGACCCATTCATTCTGAATGGGGACGAAATGGATGCGGAGAACACAATGTGTGCTCTCCGCATCCACATTTCCGGAGCGTGCCGCCGAACTTCCGGTCCGCAGCTCCGGAAAAAAATAGAACATGACCTATTCTTGTCCGCAGCTGCGGACAAGAATAGGCTGCTCTATGGGGGTGCTGGCCGGGTGTTTGCGGATCCGCAACACACCACGGACGTGTGAATGGACCCTTATCCACAGGAATCCTCTCAAGGTGAAATTCCATGTTGATACATTTAAAGTGTCATATGAAGTTGTGATGGTAGATTTTCTCCAGTGCAAAAAATTTACCACAGCATTCTAAAACTGTTAACATCTGTTCATATTACTTCTGTTTATAACAGAGGTTACTATGTAGTGCCAAATCCATTGTATGACTCCCTGACAGGCCCCACTAAAGACAGTGAGGTTCATTGGGGTCATGACATCTGCCATTTTGATGGCAAGAACTGAGATACATGCAGCACTATTCTTTCCATACAATCTGACAGAATTTGTAATGTAGTTGTGAACAGACCCTAAGCAAAAAAGCATTCATATCAAAGCAGCTTGCTTAAAATATTGTGCAAAATTTACATTAATATAATTGGCATTATCAGATTAGTTTGGCTTTATTTTCCTTTATTTTTTCACACTTTACATTTTTAAGGTGTTTATCCTGACATTTATTTGCAGAAAGAATTCTGAATAGTGGCATTTCATATATGCATATATTTGCATATATATGAAGGTCATGGGACCAAGAATATTGTTTTAGGGTACAGCCGCATGTGGGATAGAAGCTGAGTTTTTTCCGCAGCGGCATCTAGAGTGAAAAATATGACAAACGAAATGGATGAGTTTTTTTAATCTACAGCATGCGAATTTATGCTGCAGGTCTGCTGTGATTATGAACGTTGCTGCAAAAGCCAGCCCTTTTTGGGCAGATTTTTTTGTGGCAGCTAACTTTGGCCTGATTTTCTGCAGAAAATCCACAGTGGACCTGCCACGTGTGGCTGTAAACGTTATATTTTGCCAGATTAGTAGGTTTTCACGCATTTGTAGTATCTCATGCAAAGATTTATCTTGTGGGCAGAGGTGACAGAGTAGACATTCATCGTGTTACTTTAAGGAAGATTTGTTGCGTTAATTAAATAAATTAAACTTTTTTAAAAACTAAAGCTAAATATTCCAGAACCTACAGCACAGTTTACAAGCTTGAAGCTTCACTAAGTCACAGAAGTAGCCAGGGATCACAGTGTTCTGCATTTGGCCTTTAAAATGCTAGTTGACATGCCTGCTTTGTGTTCTTTACTTCTCTGCTCATATTTTATAGGTGAAGTCCCTGAGCAAAAACATTTCTTTATGGATTAAAAACCCCGGTGAACATCTTATTTTTAATAACTTTCTTTTTATGAAACAATATAGCACAACAATAGGACAATAAATGTAGTTTTACAGTGGAAAGCATTAAACATACCCATGGTGTTTCAGATTCTGTAGCTCTCCGAGCACTTCTACTTTAGCTGTTCTGAATTCTGAGTTATGTTAAATTGATTCTCACAATAATTTGAAAGATGTATTTGTGATTCACTGGGGGGAAATGTTCTAGGGGCAGTACAGACTTATAGTTATTGTTTAAACAGCCTCCAGACAGCAGAGATGTTCAATCCCTCACTGGCTGGGACATAAATTCACTACACTGCAGAGTTCCTATCATAACAATATTTCTATTGGAAACAGCAGTCATTTCTGCAGATGAAATCCACAGGATGCATGGGCCAAAATCTAAAAATCCAGTAGAACCCATGATGAAGAGTTAGCATAAGGGAAACTTTATCAGTCATAATCTTGTTACAAATCTCACTGATATGAGCTACGTATTATAATATGTATGTTCATTGCTGACAATAATCTTGTATGGATCCCTAGAACTTCCCCAGGACAAGGTTTGTTTGTTCTCTTGTGTTTCATCTGGACCATAAGATTCAATGTGTTACTTGTGCATGGGGATATTGTAGGTTGTGCCCTGGGGTCACTCATGTGAATATATTAGGATATATTTCTTTATGTTGCAAAATAACAAAGAAATTCTGTGTTAACCCCCAGCGGGTTTCTTGCATGTTTGGTGGTGTTTATCGCAATATGGGCCAGATTTAGTAAGACTATTGTTTCATACGCAAATTTTACTAGAATGTCTGTTTTTGTAAGAGAAGTTTAATCATACTTAAAAGTTTCAGTCATGCAAATGCAATCAACATCCTACCTTCATGACTCAAACACCACGAGTCACCAGTATTTAATGCCGGAGATTTCTCGTACAAGCCATTCTAATTGGGAAAGCCATTCAGATAATTAGTGAAACATCTTAAAGAAAAAAAAATGCAACAAGTCCAGTTGCTGTGACTTATTACTAGTACTACTGATATGAGTGAGGTACAGTTCATAGCCTGAGTATTCGGTGAGTGATACTGAATACTGTAGAAGTTTTCTTCAAATGTATCCAGGTTGTAAGCTAAACCGGATATACATAAATGTCTCTCATGGAAGTGCCACATGTGAACAAACACTAATATTTAGCCATTTTTTCAAATATCCCTAATAGCAAATATTTTTATCATCTCTTGCTTAACTACAATGCAGAAAATATCTTGCTATATGCCCTATTAGAACATATGGACATCATGGGGTGGTCCCTTGTGCCTCTTTCATTCTTTTGGGCTCCAACGCTCATTGTATTATATTGGTCCCACAAGGGAAATACCTGTCTAGTTGCAGCTTCCCCTGGCAAAATCAGCTTTTTAAAAAATGTTAGGGCAGGACGCTCACCATCTACTGAAAAGTGGAACCCTTTTTCACGAGCATAGTCTGCTGTCTACCCAATAGCTAGAAACCATGCACTTCATACAAGACTGGCTCACACTGACCAGGTATTAGTAAGATTTAATTTGTCTCGCCATAATTGAATTATACCATATAGAATTAATAAAAATCAACATGCAATTCTGGCAAAAGAATAACAAATTATAATAGTTAATAATAAATAAGTAACAAATTAATTATAGTTATGGCCCCCTAAATGCCTGAATATGGGGTCCTCGCAACAACAGTTAAGATTATTAAATTGTGGACTGAGGAGTAAATCCATGCTCAACTTATTATATTGATAGCCTGATGGTAAGTAGTATTATTGCAACAATGTGTGTGGCAAAGTGCTAAAGGGGGTGTATATCTCACCCAAAATGTTCAGGGTGAGGTAAAAGCTATGTTTTTCACAGCAAAACATAGTTTGCCGAGACAGGTTATTTAAGACTTTGTTGTGAGCTGGATTTTTTTTACGACTAGTAGGTAGGTTTGGTAGTGTGGCCTACCAGTCCACACCCTTGCTCCAGTACAGGTATTCCCCCTAGTCTGAGGAGATCCCAGGTGTAGCTACTGAGGTCATTTCTGGGGAATAAATATAGGACTCGGAGCCTCAGTCAGAGCATGGTGGCTGTTTGACTGTGAGGCTGTGCAAAGCCTAATCCTCCTGATATGCTGAGGGCATAGGTTAGAGAGAAGTACTCTGTATAGTTAGAGCCTAGATGGGCAGTTGATTATTGCACGTTTTTGTGTTATACTTTATGTGCTGTAGCTTTATAACAAGTGACAGTCAACTTGGATGTCCTGTATTGTATTGTGTTGTGCTGGATGAAAAATAAAACACCGTTTAGACCTTTTGGACTTTTCGCCCACGAGGTCTGAGAGTTTGTCATTGCCGACCCTACCACAAGTACACAGATTCCTATAATATATATAAAAGTTCTCCTTCTAAGGGTACTTTCACACTAGCGTTTTGGATTCCGTTTGTGAGATCCGTTTCAGGGCTCTCACAAACGGTCCAAAACGGATCAGTTAAGCCCCAATGCATTCTGAATGGATAAGGATCCGTTCAGAATGCATCAGTTAGGCTCCGTTCCGCCTCTATTCCGTTTTGGAGGCGGACACCAAAACGCAGCATGCAGCATTTTGGTGTCCGTCTGAAGAGGCGGAGCCTAACGGATCAGTTTTTTTTTTACAATGTAAGTCAATGGGGACAGATCCGTTGTCAGTGACACAATATGGTGCATTTAAAGTAATTGGATAACAGTGGGATATATGTTGACACAACCATTCATGTGTAACTTTTGTAAGGGTACTTTCACACTAGCGTTGGTGCGGATCCGTCTTTTTATTTGTACAGACGGATCCGCACCCCTAATGCAAACGTTTGTATCCGTTCAGAACGGATCCGTTTGCATTAGCTTTAAAGAAAAATGACGGATCCGTTTTGACTTACATTGAAAGTCAATGGGGAACGGATCCGTCATTTTTCTTTAAAGCTAATGCAAACGGATCCGTTCTGAACGGATACAAACGTTTGCATTAGGGGTGCGGATCCGTCTGTACAAATAAACAGACGGATCCGCACCAACGCTAGTGTGAAAGTACCCTTACAAAAGTTACACATGAATGGTTGTGTCAACATATATCCCACTGTTATCCAATTACTTTAGCATATCTAATGTTACTGGAGACATGTGATTGCGCGGTTACAAGTCACTTGCAACTAACGAATAATCCCTAAATTTTCTAATCCGCTAGGTATTACTGGGTATTAGGGGTCCGAATAAAAAAACTTCTCAGGATTCAGCTCTGGACATTATTGCAATATTTACTTCTCTCCAGTCTCTCTTCACTGATTGCAATGCTGCAGACTTATAGCCTCTCGGGTTACTATTATTTATGACATATTTTAAAATTATTTAAAATAGAAAGAGTGTGTTTAACATAACCTTTTTTAAATTTAATGTTAAATGTTTAATTTAATTGCTTGGAGACTGGGAGATCCAGTCGTTTTTGTCGAATACGTAGATGATGATTGTTCAGTCAAGACTTAAAGTCCGTGGACATTTCACCAATGTATAAAATATTGCATGGACAAGATAATATATACACCACGTGATCAGAAGTACATGTCAAATGAAAGCGGATGGGGAAATTCACACCTGTGAATGGATGAATGAATGAAGTGGCTTTACACATATATCTACAATTGACACATCCTAGACAAGGAAAACATCCAAGTCCAGGACGTGTCAAAGTAGATTGCCTGAGGGCCTTTTTTGTCCGAATATCAGCCCGAACAAGCTAGTCCCTTAAACTCATAGATTTTCTATAAGAGAATAATGGTGGAGTATCAAATTCAGGTACTCCCTTAATGGAACCAGCTAGAATGGGCCAATGTAGTCTAATAATATGACTAATGTCATTCCTCGCCTCAGTGTAAGTGGACACAAATGGGATCCTAGATGCTGTACATTTAACCGATGGGTTGGACAGGATTTTCTTCCTATCCAAAACCATTGTTGTATTGCAATGTTTCTCCAGTAATCTGTGTGGATAACCACGCTTTTTAAATTTATGTAACATATCATCTATAGTGTGTCTAGAGTCAATTCTCTTAGCATGTAGCATCTGCGAGTATGGAAGAGAACGTATCATTTTTCTAGAATGACCACTGCTGTATAAAAGTGTGGTATTTTTGTCGGTTGGTTTAAAGTTGTGTACGGAAAGTACCATTCAAAAACAACACCTTGGTGTCCAGAAATTGCATTTCACTGGTGGAATGTACCAATATAAATTGTAGCGATGTGTTCATACTGTTAAGAAACCTTTGAAAATCAATCAGCTGTTCCTGACTACCTGCCCAAATGAGGAAGACATCATCTATGTATCTCCACCACTTCAGTAAATGCCTGAAGTGGCTGGATAGATAGATGACGTCCTTCTCCAAAGCACACATGTAAATATTTGCGAAAATGGGGGCCATGTTAGACCCCATAGTCACACCCCTCTTTTGAATGTAAAAAGTATCCTGAAACAAAAAGTAGTTGTGCTCTAGTAGGATGGTAAGTAATCTTAGGATGAAGTCTAAAGCCATGTCAGACAACGTGGAAGAAGACAACATCCTTCTTACAGCTTCAATCTCCCTAAGGTGTTCTATGGAAGTATATAAAGATACAACATCAAAAGATGCTAAAATCACATTTTGAGAGTCAGGAATATCTTGCTGATTTAATCCAATGCAGTTGATCAAATCTACTAATGGTTCAAACCCAGCAGCATCAGTGCAGTTCCGAGCCTAGGAAAGCTCAAGTACCTGTGATGACATAATCATCATAGGTCCTTAACTTACAGTAACTGCATTGATCAGTGCAGTTTGAGGTTAGGACAGTACAGGATTAGAGATGTTGCGAACATAATATTTTCAGTTCGCAAACGGTGAACGCAAATTTCCGCAAATGTTCACGAACGGCGAACCGCCATGGACTTGTATAGGCAGGTGAATTTTAAAACCCACAGGGACTCTTTCTGGCCACAATAGTGATGGAAAAGTTGTTTCAAGGAGACTAACACCTGGACTGTGGCATGCCGGAGGGGGATCCATGGCAAAATTCCCATGGAAAATTACGTAGTTGACGCAGAGTCGGGTTTTAATCCATAAAGGGCATAAATCACCTAACATTCCTAAATTGTTTGGAATAACGTGCTTTAAAACATCCAGTGTGTGTATACGATCAGGTATGTTGTTGTATCGATCAGGTAGTGTAACGGTTACACCCGCTTCACAGTGACAGACCAAACTCCCCGTTTAACGCACCGCAAACAGTCCATTTGCACAACCGCAAACTCCCCATTTGCACAAGGTTGGATACCAAGCTAGCCATGTCCCGTTCCTTGTCCTCACTGACGTCATTGAAGGTCTCTTCCTCCACCCAGCCATGTACAACACCAAGGGTCCCCGAAAGGTGACAACAAGCCCCCTGGGATGCCTGCTGTGGTTGGTCTTCCACCTCCTCAAAGCCACCTTCCTCCTCTGACTCCTCTTCTTCAGACTGCTCTTTCTGTGTTGCCGCAGGTCCAGCAATCAACGACGACAAGGCTGCTTCTGGTGGTCATGGTGACCACAACTCTTCCAAAAAATACCCAGCTCCGCAGAGGTTGTCCTCTTTTTTTTTAATTAAAAAGGGCTGGTGTATGGAATAGATTTTAGGAATCGGGAGATGGAAAAAGATGATTGGTCGGTCCTCTTACTTCGAATTTGGGGCACTGCGCGTGCGCCGCGCAATGTACTGTGCCACCCTATATGAGTGGTGTGTTAAGTAGTACTATTCCTATCAGTTTAATCCCTGTTACGTCCCCTATCAGGGGACATGTATCGAATAGATTTTAGGAACCAAGAGATGGAAAAAGATGATTGGTCGGTCCTCTTACTTCGATGTGGGGCACTGCGCGTGTGCCGCGCAATGTACTGTGCCACCAATACAAATAGTGTGAACTACTATTCTTCCCATTTTAAGCTTTGTTAAGTCCCCTATCAGGGGACTTGTATTGAATTGAATCCTTGCATGGGGAGATAGAGAAAAAAGCTTGCTCTGTCCGCTTCCTTCTAATTTTGGGCACTTGCAATAGAATTTGCCACCAGTGCAACTAGTGTTAACTAAGTACTATTCCTATCAGTTTAATCTCTGTTTTGTCCCTTATCAGGGCCAGGGCCGGTGTAGTGAATAGATTTTTGGAACCGGGAGATGGAAAAAGACCCATGCTTGGTCCGCTTAGTTTGAATTTTAGGTCACTGCGTGTGCGCCGTGCAATGTACTGTGGGCACAGTACAGTCTGTGGGCCTCACACACACTGGCAGACAACTGCAATTATATTAAAGGGTAAAAACTAAATGACTTTTTTATCTGCAAGGTACTGTGCCACCCTATATGAGTGGTGGGCAGTGGGCACAGTACAGTCAGTGGGCCTGACACACTGGCAGGCAACTGCAATTATATTAAAGGGTAAAAATTAAATGACTTTATCTGCAAGGTACTGTGCCACCTGATATGAGTGCTGGGCACTGGCAGCGGGCACAGTACAGTCTGCGGGCTTGACACACACTGGCTGGAAACTGCAATTATTTTAAAGGGTAAAAATTTAATTACTTTTTTATCTGCAAGGTACTGTGCCACCCAATATGAGTGGTGTGCACAAAGTACAGTCTGTGGGCCTGCGGCCTCTCACACATGGGCAGGCAACTGCAATATATATACTGTATAGAAAAAAAAATATAAAAGCAGACTGATGTACTAGCCTTAAAAAGTGCTTTTTGGGGTGCTGTCAAGACGCTGTCCTTACAGCAGATGAGTCTTTGAGGACTGCAGTGGACATAGAACACTGGCCTAGCTAACGCTTTCCCTATTAATTCAGCAGCAGCAGCAGCAGCACTTTCCCTGCTCTAACTAACACTGCAGCTTCAGAATCATTCTAAGATGGATGCTGTCCTTGCTTTTTGATAGGAGGTGGGAGGGTCTGGGAGGGAGGGTATGCTGATTGGCTGGAATGTGTCTGCTGACTATGAGGTACAGGGTCAAAGTTTGCTCAATGATGACGTATAGGGGGCGGACCAAACATCGCATATGTTCGCCCGCCGCATCGAATGCAAACATGCGATGTTCGCCGGCGAATAGTTTGTGACATCTCTATACAGGATCTGTGATAACATCATGACAGGTCCTTGACCCTCTGAAGGTATGGAGGAGAGCTGCAAATAAGCATCTCCCTCCAACTCCAGCCTCACTACTTGTGTCCTGCCCTGCCAGTCTGCAAGATAAGCAATTCTATTAGGTCCTAATTCACAAATTGGGGTGATACGACTGTCTCATTCTACTTTTTGTGGCGTGTTCTCATTGAGTAATAGATAAGCAATTCTATTAGGCTTTGATTCACAAATTAGGGTGATACACCTGTCTCATTCTGTTTGTGGTGATTGATATTTAACTGCTCCTGTTAGCCAAACAGTTACTGTGATTTAGTGCTACAGAGCAGTCTTATTTAACACACTGTGGGCAGTGTAAATAATCAGCAGAGTTGCCCACGAGTTGATCGTCACTTTTTGTTGGAAAAATTATTCTTATATCTGAACAATTATTTTTTTAGTGAAAACATTAGTCTGGTTGAGAGCAAATTAGTCCTTTAGCAAATAAATTAGTCTTTTACCCCAAAAAATTATTCTTCTCTAGTATTACAATCCCGATCCCTATGACAAACGATGTTGTGCCGGTAACCCGCACCTGTTAGCAAAGCGTAGATACACAATGATCCCTTTAATGCAGCACTAATGCAGCCCCGGACATGTAAGTATACAAAAAAAGAAGAAAAAGAACTGGATCGCACAGCCACATGCTATGCTTTGATCTCATCCCTGCTACTTAGCAGAAGACAATGCTACTTGGTGCATGTGTACCGTCTCCGATGCTACATGCTAACAGAGGTATTAGTGTATATTTTGATCAAAAGGCATAAGCCCACTCACCATGCGAAGGTTGCCTCTATGAGTGGGTTCTACTCTAAATTTGGCGTGGCACTGTGCGACGACCACCGACAGGCATTGGGACCCAGCAGCCAAACAGCACCCCTGCTGCTTGACAATGCCAAACCTAGCACTGGATAAGGTGAGCTTTGACAACTGTTCACATGGTGCGGTGATGCGCGGTGGCCATTGTCACTGTTCTGGTGGGTTGGGAGGCCCAGTGCTAGGTTTGGCATTATCAAACAGCATGGGTGCTGTTTGTCTGCTGAGTCCCACGACCTGCTAGGTTGGCGCCGCAGTGTCGGTGGTGGCCATGCAGTGCAGCGCCAAATTTAGAGTAGGACCCTCTTATAGAGGCAACCTTGGCGTGTTGAGTGGGTTTATGCCTTTTTATCAAAATGTACACTAATGCCTCAGTCAGCATCTAGCATAGGAGGTGGTACACATGCGCCAAGTAGTGCTGTCTTCTGCTAAGTAGCAGGGATGAGATCAAAGCATAGCATGTGGATGTGCAATCCAGTTCTTTTTCTTTTTTTGTATATGTATAGAGAATCTGTCCTTTCTTTATTCTGGTATCAGCACTCCTCCCATTCGGCCCAGGTGATTTTAATTAGCAAAATTTTGCATGAGGGTTTAAATTAACCTACCATGCTCTCAGTTGGAGTTCCTGAGAGCTTAGGATAAGGTGAAATTTGACGATTGTTCACATGGTGCGGTGCTGCACAGTGGCCATTGTCGCTGTTCTGGTGGGTTGGGGGGTGGGGCAGTGCTAGTTTTGGCTTTGTCAAGCAGCAGGTGTGCTGTTTGGCTGCTGGGTCACACCGCCTGCCGGGTCAGCGCCGCAGTGTCTGTGGTCGCCGTGCAGTGCCGTGCCAAATTTAGACTAAGACCCACTCATAGAGGCAACCTTGGCGTGGTAAGTGGGCTTATGCCTTTTGATCAAAATATACACTAATGCCTCAGTCACCATGTAGCACCATGCGTCAAGTAGGATAAGATCAAGGCATAGCATGTGGGTGTGCAATACAGTTGTTTTCTTTTTTTGTATATATATCCGGACAAATAAGGGAATCACAGAACAGTTAGTACTGAACATCAGGAAGTTGGACGTCGAAAGCCTGAGTTTAGGGGCGGAAATATCGCCTCTGTAGCCGGTTCACCTGCACAGGTACCCAGCATGGGAGGGGGCCCTCCAGCTCAGCTGTCTATGCGTCCTGTGGATGCACAGACAGCTGATTGTAATTGTGAAGCATTCCTCTCCTAGCGCTCCTGACCTAATGTGTGAGGCCTGCAGTAACTTAAGAGGAAGTGAGGGAGGACCAGAGCCTGCCCCAGTGCCCACTGTCCCTGCCAGGCACTGAACTTGACTTGGTATGTCATTGTTTTTACCCCACTCATCACCCCTGTCCCCTTCTGGCCATCCTGTGACTGTCCCTTACCTACATACTGTGAGGCTACATTCACAAGATCTAATGTATTTTGCGGCCCGAGGATAGGCAAGATATGGATGCGGTCCATGTGTGATTAGCATACTTTTGCAGACCTATAGATGTCTGCAGTCCGCATTTTGAAGAGAAGTATAGGACGTGTTACCTTTTCTGTCTTGTGCAGAATGGACATACAGATGCAGAAAGCACATACAAGTTATTTGCTTTCCGCATCCGTATGTCTGTTCCGCAAAGGATAGAAAGTGTGACATTTCCTATACTGGTCCACAACATGCAGACTAGTTAATAGGTCTTTAAAAAAATGCAGATGGCACATGGGCGTTATCCGTAATTTGCAGATCACAAAATACATATAGTCCGTGTCGTGTAAATGGGTTAAAAGTGTTACTCAGACACTCAAGGGCACATTTATTGAGACCGGCATTTTAGACACCGGTCTTAATAACCCCTATACTGGCGGTGGTTTTGCCAAAGTTATGAAGAGGCGCAGGCCTCTCCATAACTTTGACGCATCCAGCGTCAGTTCTAAATGTATTTCATCCGGACTGAATCCTGACCCATTTATTTCAATGGGTATGTGTTAGGGGGCATACATATGGGCATAACTACTGTGAGGGGGCACATATCTGGCATAACTACTGTGAAGTTGGCACATATCTGGGCATAATTACTGTAAGGGGGCACATTATCTGGCTTCATAACTACTGTGAGGGGATACATAAGATTGCATAACTACTGTGAGTGGGCACATATCTGGGTATAACTACCATGAGGAGGACACATAATCTGGCATTATAACTACTGTGAGGGGACACATAATCTGGCATTACTACTGTGAGAGGAACACATCTGGCATAACTACTGTGAGGGGGGCGCATATCTGGGTATAACTACCACGAGGGGGCACATATCTGGGCATAACTACTGTGAGATGGCACATATCCGGCATAACTACTGTCGACTGTGAGGGGGCACATATCTAGCATAACTACTGTGAGGGGGACACATAATCTGGCATCATAACTACTGTGAGGGTACACAATCTGGCATAACTACTGTGAGGGGCACATATCTGGGCATAACTACTGTAAGGGGAGCATATCTGATTATAACTATTGTGAGGGGCACATATCTGGCCATAACTACTGTGAGGGGCACATATCTGGGCATAACTTCTGTGAGGGGGCACATAACTGGGCATAATTACTGTAAGGAGGCACATATCTGAGCATCGCTACTGTGAGGGGGCACAAATCTGGACATAACTACTGTGAAGGGGCACATCTGGGCATAACTACTGCGAGGGGGCACATATCTGTCCATAACTACTGTGAAGGGGGCGCAATGTGGATATTACTACTGTGTTCTGGCACAAAGGGGCAAAAATTACTATGTGGGGGCATTAATACACACCACAGTATCTAAAGGGTCTTCACCGTCTTTGATGCCCCTGATCACCCCTTCCTCTTCCTGTAGGACAAATTGGGGTCCCTTCTGCTACCACACATCATTGAATTAATCTTTACCTATGCCTATGTTTATTTCTGTATGTGTGGTTTGGGGAGGGGAGGCGGGGCAGGCACATTCTTTGCACAGGTGCCCTCTGGTATCTGTGTCCGCCCCTGCCTGAGATCAAATAACTACTTGAATTAGGGTTAAAACCAGATGGGCTGAACTTGCTGGATGGATCAAACATAGCAACCGGATTATTGCCATACGGGAAAAGTGTCTGGTTGCTGGAATGAATCACACAAATCCCCCCACCAACGTAACAAAATTCATCATTCCTAGCTAACACGTTCTGTTATGGAAAATTTTATTCGGCATCACTCTGACAGCCATGACAAATTTTAAACAAATTCTACTTCACTATGCAGTGTACTGAGATTTTAGCCCATGTACCGTAGATCCCCCCATAATATGAACTTAATGATATTGCTTTCAACATGTCTTAGGGTTAAAACCAGATGGGCTGAAATTGCTGGATAGATCAAACATGGATTATTGCCATTCAGGAGGATTGTTGGATATCCAAATGAACCACACAAATCACTCCACCAACTCAACCCAAATTCATTGTAGCTAATACGTTCTTTTAGTCAGTGTTTGGTCAGTGTTTTGCATTAATATTTCTGAATTTGTAAGCCAAAAGCAGGAGTGGGTGCAAAACACAGATGAGATGCAAATAATTCCATAACGTTTTATCTCTGTTTTGGACCCACTCCTGTTTTTGGCTTACAATTACTGATCAAATACTAATACAAAACACTGACAAAATAGTGACTGTCTGAAAGAGGCTTTATTGATGCTCAAAATACAGGATTGTTTTTGTTTTATGTTCTTCTAATGGATCAGAGGAACGGAAACATAAACAGTGATGTTAACAGAGCCTTACTGTCACTGCTGCTGCCACCGTCCCTACTCTGTAATGGGGCCACTACATGAACCTTGGGGCACTGCACGGTAAAGTCCATGGTAATAAATTAGACTTGAAGCTTTTATTGACCTATTATACTGACGCACAGTAATTCTATAGCTAACAGGAGGGATTAGCTATGAATCTTGGTGTCCTGCACAGTGATGTAGATGGTGATTAATTACAACTGCCTGTAAAACTGATGGCACAGTACATCCAGAATGGATTAAATATGAATGTTGCTGCACTAGAAAATAATGTACCCTCTCTCTGCAATCTCCCTGCAGTTTAAGTTCCAAGCCTTCATAGTGATATTGGGCCACCAAGTGGTATGCATATGATCAGGCATATTGGCCTGGGTATACTGTATTTATCATGCTTCGTGACAAATTAAGTCGGAATGAATCAAATTTCTTGAAGGACTTAGACAAATCATCCGAACTGAATTTTTGAAAACTTCGCTCATCTCTAATTATCATAAGTGGGCTGATGGGGTCTGTGTGCCAGGGCTGCTTTGTAATCTCAGTCCAGCCCTGGGATAGGCTATCTATATTATAGATATAATACCTATAAATTGTTCTACTCTCTATAAAACACCAGTTCTGAAACATCTTTTATTAAATTTATTGTGTTGTTTCTCTGTTATTCCTCCTGGAAGTGTATGAATAAATTGACTACAGGACATTCCCCCTGTGAATAGGGTATGTCCCTTTAGAAGTGACTGGTTGGTCTTCGAAGGAACCATGCTTTATTGATTTTTAGGAAAATGCATTCACGTAAACTGAGGTAAGGTTGTTCATATCTAATTTGTCTCAAAAAGACATCAAAATACAAAAAGCAAAATACAAAAGTAGAAAGCATGGGAAGATAAAATTACATTTTACAATATACAGATTATGAAGTTTTATTTCCTATACATTCTGTCATTTCTTGATGGCATGGATATAAGTGCTGGAAAATTGCTAATGGACATTAAAGAGCCATAATAATGTCTAATTTACTGCAGTGAAAGCTTGTGAATAAAGACCACATTTCATACATTAGGCATTCTTCCCAAGGTTCTGCATTACTGTTCAAACAGACAAATTTTCTATCTTATCTAATAGTACACCTACTACTTTCAAAACTGTGTGCTTTATCTAAGTAGAGAAAAGTGTTTTTTTTTTTTTATATTATCATCTCAATAACTACCTTTAGTTATTAGCAGAACATCAGCAGGTGTCCTGGTACAGCTTGAAATAGAGTAGAATGTATTCCAGCATCTTCGCTTGTGAATGTTTTGCTTTTTCTCTCTCCACAGTATGTTTAGACTAACTATATACATTTTAGAAATCATACGGTATTAAAAAATGCAGGATTGAAATTCTGCGGTTATATTTGATCTTAAAGTGATCCTGCACATACTTATACAATTTATTTCTCACTATACTAAGGATTTGGGGGTAATTGACACATACAGTATTCTGAGGAATCATATTGGAGTTCTGCTTCAAAATGACATTTTTCCAATAGGGTTTTATTAAAAATTAGAGTATGGTGCCAGTCGGCCCCTGGGGATTGCAGAATGTCAAGGGTTTTGCTAACGTGTCATGTGACATTGTATTGAATTTTGTTTTGTGTTTCGTGTTAACTTGGAGTCCTGAAATTAAAGAAAAAGTCAAGGTGGATGTATGTATACACTGCAGATTGTTCCACCCTCTTTTTCAGTGGAGCTGTATGAGGGCTCAGTGTGTGACCCTTATCTCTGCACTCCTGACAACTCATAAATCCTCATTTAAACACTTTTTATTTCAACTTTGATAGGAATGCAGTTGAATGTTTATGAGCTCTCAGGAGACTAGAAATAAGGGATACAGACTAAGCTGTCACTGTCATTCATTGTGAAGGGGGACAGAAAAGTCTGTAGTATACAGTCTATTTGCATAAAACTTTGTTCTAATACTGTACAGAGCAGGAGCTCCGTAACATATTAGAATGTATTGGCTCCGATGAGCCGAAATTATTGCTTAGCGAAGTCCCGCAAGACTTCGCACAATAAATTCATAAATTAATTTGTACTGTAAAAAAACATTTCCCAAACTCGGATCCGGTTCCAAGGTACAACTTGGAACTGATCCCGAGTTTGGGAAGTGTTTTTTTTACAGTGCAAATTAATTTATGAAGCATAAGTTTTTTCATTTGTTTTTATTCATGTAGCTGTATGAGGGCTCTCTTTTTGTGGGACAAGTTGTACTTTCTAATGACACCATTTATTATATGATACTATGTAGTGGGAAACTGTCCATACAAACAAACATTAGAACGGCTTGATAAAGGGCATCCTCCATTAAGGGCTTGAAACTTTGCATTTCCTTATACATTATTCTGATGTTTATCTATGGCTGAATGAAATAAATTAATAAAAAAAGCAATAATTCAAAAAGTACACTGGTATGCTGTCTGCAACTAGACTATATATTAGAAACAGATGCTTGGGTGGAGGTGGAGAGGGATCAACTTGGTCACGTGCACTAAAGGTTCATGGGCCCTGGTGCAAGAGTTCAGCTTGGGCCCCCCTTCACTCAGTGCTTCTTCTTGGCAAGGGGCAGGGGAGCACATAGCCTTCATGCTGCCTGAGGCAAACATTGAAAGGGCACCCCCCATGCCAAATTCTTGACCTAACCCCTTTTCCTCCAGCCAGACGTGTAAATTGACCAGCATGCACTTTCTATAATACCAGTGTTGTCTTATGTGGCACAAGGGTCTTTTAGCCCCCTCAGGCTGCTACCTCTGCGGCTGTTACCTCTGCACCACCTATAGCTACGCCCCTGGCATGAATGCTTTGGCCACTATCTCACTAAACAGAAAATCCACTGCGTACTACAGTATCGGCAAAGTTAATGACATTCTCCAAATCTCATGTTCACAGTGTGTTTGTTTTTTTGCACCAAAATTGACCTGCAGTACAGATTTTGAAATCCGCAGCATATCAGTTGTTGTGCATATTTTCAGTGCAGATTTCACTCTTTTCAATGCAAAGAGTGAGATCTTCGGGAAATCTGCTTCAAAATATGTGACAAAATCCATCCAAGAATAGCTTCTGTCTTTTCAAAATTATTCAGTTCAGCTACAGCACATGTATACCGAAAGCTTCTCACTTCCACATACAAGATTGGTCAGCCTTAAACTATTTTATTAGTGCCATTTGTTTAATCAGCATTTTGCTCCTTGCATACTGAATAACTATAGAGTATAGAGGCAATGGTTTTTCTGTCATAGTCTGTTCCTGAAATGTGCTTGCTTGTGACCTTAGTGGATAACTATTATTAAGAAAATAGCTTAAAAAGAAAATAGCTTAAATAACAGTACTGTATGTATATAGCAATTTCCCTTACCTAAAATGAATGAGGTACAAATAGCCTGCAGTCTGTGAACAGGATATACAGTAGACTGTAAGTAAAACTAACTATATCTTTGCCTACATGGGAATAACCAACTTAATGAATAATCTTTGTTTATTCCATCCATAAGTATATGCACTGGATAACTAGGCAGGAGCGGACAAACATACCACACAGGCAACCACAAGTGGCAACGGCCGTTTTGCGCTAGTGCGCTTCCTCAGGGCACTGACATCATGACGTCATTACGTCCTACTCTTTATATATCGGTTCATCGGGTTGGCATGTTGTCAAAGCTAGTGAGCAACATCAATTTGAACTATATCAGAATCAGCTACTGATGGGCAATATACTCATTGGCAACCTTTTAAGTAACCATGTGAAATTTGCCACATGACAAAATCAGTTGGTTCCAAGCTGTTGGTTACCAGAAAAAAAAAGCACTATATAAAGCATCCTCTAAGAACCATTCATGGTGATTGGCCAGCACATGTACCAGACATGCTTATTTGTTGACCAAAAAATGGAAATCTGTAGTGTTTTAGGTATTAATTGTACACACTTGGCAAGGTTATGATCATTGTGATCGTGATGAGATTTTTAAAGCCTGGAAAAAATGTGTCTTTAGAAAATGACTTATTGCTTAAATCCCAATTTTTGTTGAGATTTTTTGTTATAGTTTTTCCAGATCACTATTATATAAAGAAGCCTGACTCTGCATCTTACAGTTACCCATCTTGAGCATACATTATGTGCTGAAGATGGATTTTCCTTATCAGCATTTAGTTGGGGACCTTTTACAAGTTGCTTTTCAATAAGAGTTAACATATTTCTTTCCCTAATGAAGTGTAATGAAAAATCACTTAAAATCTCTGTCACTACACCTTAAAAAAAAAACATTCAATGTTTAATTTTCATGTCCAGCAATGCAATTACAAAAGTATTCAGATCTAGGTGCTGGTTTGAAAAATGCAGACTTTTTAGGTGCGACAACCCCTTTCAATTACATATGCTAATGATGATCAATCAATATAACTAGTCTTATATGGTATTGAAAGAACATAATCTTTTCATGTAAGATTTATGATATTAAGGAGGATGTTGATGAGGAAAAGTGTGAATCGAATGGCGCCACTGCAATGCAACCAAATAATCGTGTGAAAACTGCGGAATTGTATACAATCTTCTTAGCCTGCCTCTCCTCTCCCTGACCCTGATCATGGTTATTATTAACAGGTAGAAGTTTAGGGAAACATTGCATGTTACCTATGATGCCAGCCCACAAAAATCTCAAGAAAACAAGGAAACAACAGCCTTTGTAGGAGGACAGATAGACCTCTCCCTAAAGAATGGGCATGTTCAGCACATGCAGGAGATACCTGGATGTTGAACGAGTGGGAAGTAAGTACAGTAAGTACATCATCTTGCTTCTTCTCACCACCCACACTGGCAGACCAAGTGATGGAAGGTAGCTGCAAATGCAAAGATAGGGAAGAAAGGAATGTAGAAGACAGTTTGCTTAAAAAGTACATCCTTTCGTTAATCTCAATTTTGGGGGTTGGATCCTAGAGGGTTGATTTAACCATGTAGTACCTATGTGGATTGTTGATTCTGAAAAGGATGACGAGGTTATTTAGATATCTGCTGCCTTTAAATTGGCTGGTGGTAGCTATTACTCTAATAGAAACATCCAACATAATGAAGTTCAGTAGCTGATGTTGCTATTTTATTTTTAGATTCTTTTATAATTTTGAAATATTTATGTGTAAGAATAGGGTTTAGCTATTTACAATGAGATATGAGTAGACATGCCTGTGTTTCTTTAACAAATTGACTTATTCATTCCTAAGTGGAAAATATAGAAATAGTACATATTTCATGGCATTAATTCTATGCGTACTATGTGCAATGTGAATTAAAACCCTACAAATTGGAACATATTCTTTAATGATAACATTATGAACACAATTCATCAGCATAGGAATGCCATGTTGTAATTCCTATGTTACTCCATATTCCTGGAGTTTATTCAAGATAAAATAAAGATGCTAATATTCTCTGTGATTATTTAAAATGCTTAAAGTTAATTTCTGAGATTTAAATAGAAGTGAATGGGGGCTGAGGGCAATACCAAGGACAGCTGTTGTTCAATGTACAGCGCTGTGCTTGTTAAACTGCGAGAAGTCTGCGGCGATCACAGAAGCGCCAGTGCCTTCTCAAACAGCTGATCGGTGGGCGCAAAGGTGCACCAAGACTGTCTTCTGCCTTAGGCGAAAATTGAAATGGCGCCCCCCCTCCCCCCGATCGTTCCATGGGGCCAGTTTTCATTCTAACTCCTCTCCTTAGCCCTACTGTTAAAGATGTTTATATACATTACATACAAAGCTACAAAACATACAAGAGAGTATAGCACTACATAACTCTTACATCTAGTGATGTCTCCTCTGATGTCTCCTCTTTTCTAATCAACCTGGTCCCCCAACAATATTATCCTGCTGCTACTCCCCAATGTCCCTTAATATTACACTTCAGAAATAACAGTGCTCTCAAACTTCGTATAGTAGTAACGGCATATATAACAGCATATAGTAGTATACAGCAGTATATAACACCGTATAGTATGATACGGCAGTATATAACACAGTGTAGTAGCATACAGCAGTATATAACAGCATATAGTAGTATATGGCAGTATAAAACAGCGTATAGTAGTATACGGCAGTATATAACAGCGTATAGCAGTATACAGGAGTGTATAATAGTGTATAGTAGTATACAGCAGTATATAACAGCGTATATTAGTATACGGCAGTGTATAGTTGTATACGGCAGTATATAACAGCATATAATAGTATATGGCGGTATATAACAGCATATACTAGTATACTGCAGTATATAACAGCGTATAGTAGTATACTGTAGTATATAACAGCATATAATAGTATACGACAGTATATAACAGTGTATTGTAGTATATGACAGTATATAACAGCGTATAGTAGTATACAGCAGTATATAACAGCGTATAGTAGTATACGGCAGTATATAACAGCGTATAGTAGTATACGGCAGCATATAGCAGTATACAGCAGTATATAACAGCATATAGTAGTGTACAGAAGTATGTAATAGCAGATAGAAACATACTGTATAGACACATACTGTATACAGAAACATATATGCATAAACATATAAACACACATACATACAAATATACAGGCAGAGACACATATATACAAACATTTACACAGATATTTCCACTTACTGTACCTTTTCTTCTGGCAGGTGAAATAGGATGGCAGTCCAGACAGAACACAGGGCCAGATTTATCATTAGCTAAAGTCACTTTAATGGAGTGAAAAAGTCGCAAAAAAAATGCGAAATCGGTAAAACTGCGCATTTTTTTGCGACTTTTTCAAGCTCTGCACTAAGCTCTCCAGTTTTGTGAAAGTGGGCGTGTTGTCTTATGTAAATGAATCTCTAGACAGATTTACTATTGCAACCATTTAAAAAGTCGCAAAAATGTCGCAAAAAAAATGCGCAATTTCACTCCAGGGGGGACCATGCTTATCTTATGCGACTTTTTAATGGAACATGCGACTTTTTTGTAAAGACGTGCGACTTTTGTAAAGCCGCTTACTGAAGGATAAACTGCTACCGTCAATCCACATTTATCACAGTATTAAAGGACCATTAATAAATCTGACTAACTAAAAGTGACTTTGGGCAGATGTAAAAGTGGAGTAAGATGTAAGTGTAATGATAAATCTGGCCCACAGTGTTTTTCTCTGCAGCTTCCGCCCCCTCCTCTTGGACCCGACACTGAGCATAAAGAGACACCAAATTCCTCTAATGCTGCATTGTCACGAGCGCCAGAGCTGGCCGCCCACTCATATTAAGGGTACATTCACACGTCCGTAATTTGGATCTGCATTTCAAGGATCTGTATCCGCATTTCCGGGATCCATATTTTCGGGGATCTGCAATTCCGTTCCCGAAAAAAAAAAGAACATGTCCTAATCTTGTCCATAATTGCACACCAGAAAAGACATTTTCTATTATAGTGTCGGCAATGTGCGGTCTGCAAATTGCCAATCGCACATTGCCGGTGACCGTGTTTTGCGGATCTGCAATTTGCGGATCCGCAAAACACTTATGTACGTGTGAATGGACCCTTAAACTGATGCGTACAGCATCATCCCAGGATGGAGCAGAGCAAGCACTGGAAACGGAGAGAGGCAGAGGAGAGTAGTCTCAGTACTGCTGCTGCGCTCCTCAATAGAGCACTGTGTGCAGCACCTGCTGTTCTGGAGGGAGTGAGTGACATGACACAGCGAGCGCATATCAGTAATGTGCCTGCTGTGAACTGGGCAAAAGTGGTGCCAGTGCCAGATGGACATATAGTAGAGGCTGCAGCTGGTCAGGACGTGCCAGTCATCAGAGAAGTGCCTATGTGCACGGCACATCCTGGTGATGAGGCAAGTCATTATACTTCTTGAAATTGCCACCCTCTGTTTTCCTCAACTGGCCTCATTAAAGGTGCGCCCCTGGGTGGGGGTCCCGGGAGTTGGAGCCCTATTGATCAAATACTGATGACCTATTCAGAGGATATGTCATCAGTATTAACCCCTTATATACCGGGGCCATTTTTAGTTTAGCATTTTTGTTTTTTCCTCCCCACAATCAAATAGCCATAACTTTTTTATTTTTCCATTCACGTAGCCATATGTGGGCTTATGTTTTGCGGGACAAGATGCATTGTTAAGGGTACCATTTAATATATCTTTTATTGGACAATGAGAAAAAATTATTTATATGTTAAATTGAAAAAAAACAACAACATAAGTCCACCAAGGTTTTTAGGGTTTTGACATCACGGCGTTCACTGTGCACTAAAAATGACATAACATCCCTATTCTGCGGCTCAATACAAATCCAGTGATACCAAACTTCTATCTTTTTTGTTTTTGTTTTACTACTTTAAAAAAAATAAAAACCTTTGGAAAAAACTAACTTTTCTTTGCATTGCCTTTTTCTTACAGCCATAACTTTTTCATATTTCAGTTTACAGAGCTGTATTTTTATTGGTACCATTTTTGTGGTACATACAACTTTTTGATCACCGTTATTCAATTTTGGGGTGGGGAAATGTGATTAAAAATGGTAAATCGTTTGTTTTTCATTTTTTTCAGTTACGGCACTCCCCGGAAAATAATTTTCAAAAGATATAGTTCTGACTTTTTGGGACCCGGCAATATTTAATATGTTTATTTTTTTATTGTTAATAAGTTTTTATATGTAAAATTGGGAAAGGCAGGTGATATAAACTTTAATATTTTAATGTTTTTTTTTTCTTTCTACTATTTAACTATTAGACCCCTTAGGGGCTAGTACATGGGATCCTTTGATCCCTCTCCTATTCACCGTAACAGAAATCTATTAGAGTGAATAGGATTTTTACTCTCTCTATCCATCCATGGCAGCCCGGACGCTGCTGAAGCACTAATGGCAATCTCCATACAGAGCTATGCACAAGGTATATATCAGTATGGAGATTGCCGTGACATGCCTGGATTGACAACCGATCTGAGTCCAGCGTCTTCACTGCGGGGGACTCCGATCTGAAGGCAGAGGGAACTGCATCCCTCTGCCTTCACTCACAGGTGTCACGATCATCACTGATTTTGGCACCTTAGAGTTTAAATGACAGCCGGGTGCTGGTAGTATGATACAACCAGCACCCGAAGATTGATGGCAGAAAAAGACCCCCTACGCCATCTAGGCATGCTTAAATTCACTTACTGTAGATTTCCTAACCACATCTGATGGAAGTTTGCAGAACTTTTGTCATATGTTAGTGGATATCTTGAGTTAAAAAAGTTTCCCTAAGTGTTAGACTGTAATCTAAATTCCTTCATTCAAATTTAGAGTTGCTCCTAGTTTGGAAACCTGCTCCTAGTTTGTATCTTGTCTGAAATGGGCACATCCCTTCCGGTAATACATGCTGGTCTGTGTGTTCAGGATACTGCTGCCTTCAATAGTTCTCATGTGTAAACATATCTTTATTCCTGGACTGATTTTCACTTCTGCCTGTGATGCTGGCGGTCTACACCCCTAGCATCTCTCTGATCCCAGTGGGCATGACTGTCAGAATACCTACCCCTCTAGCAGCTCTGTGTTAATGGTGGTTCATGGCCTCCTGTTTTCTCCTGGTGGGCATAGAAGCTGGAGTCTGTTTTTTATGGTCCCACGGCTTTAGGCCTTTTCTGCTTTCTCCTCCTGTCTACAAGTTCTCTGCTTTCTTTAGGGCCTGATCTCTCTGTCTAAGACTGCTTTCTATGGGCTAATTAAGATGCCTTCCTTTATGTGAAGGTACTAGAGCAGGGTTTCTCAGCTCCGGTCCAACGGACCCACCTACCTCTCAGGATTTCAGAATATCCCACAAAATGAATACCTGTGGTAAGTCCTGATACATGGACACTAATTATATCACCTGCTTAATGCTAAGGAAATTCTGAAAATCTGAAAACATGACTGGTAGGTGGGTCCCAAGGACCAGAGTTGAGAAACCCTGTGCTAGAGCAATAAGGTCCTTATGTAGTTTAGTTCACACAAAATTGATAGTGCCTTCTGTACTCCTGTTGTATTGTGTTTAACCTGCTCCACCCATCCTGACCTCTGGCAATTTATCATATTGACTGTGTGGCTCCTGCGCTGACCTGTTGCCTGGTTACCAAATTGAACAAACTCTGTCTGCCTTGACCTCATCCTGTCCACTGACCATGTGCTAGTCTGCCCTCCTGGTGCTACACATCGGTGTTTCTTGACCTACTGTACCTAGGTCAGCTGTCACCGAACAGAGACGACTTTAAGAGGAAATGGCCTGGTGGTTCCCCTTAACTGAATCCCAGATTCCTGTACAGAAGTAAAGGGGTGAAAATTGGGGAGGGCAGGGCAGTTCAGTGACACAACCCACAAGGATACTTGTAGCAAGAGGACAATTTGTTAAATCATAAATATAAATACAGTAAATAGGTATGTATGTAAATGTACTTATTTAAGGATATTTTCCTTTCTGACATTGTAAACAAGGAGGCAAAATGATGCAATATGTACATCTAGAACAACTGAGCTGTCAGATATAATATTTGCATACTGTGTGGAAATAGGTAAGGAAATAGATATTTTTATTTGCTTTCATCAAACAATATGCACTTTTTTATAGCTGGTATATAACGCTCAAACTATAACAATATCAAAAGTGTTGGCTCAGTGTTTATACTACAGTTTTTCTAGGTTGCTATTTTAGAGTCTAATAGTGTATGATGACATTTACTACCAGCATTGTGTGCAAGTGTAAAAAAGAGATATGTATAATCTATATAGGTAGAGGATATATGTGGTTTGAAAAAAATGATAAATTATCTATTTATGCACACATACATTAAAAGGGAATTTAAGAGGAGCAATATTATTTATGGACCTTTTCCCGAAACTAGAAGATCTACAGTGCATGCCATAAAAACAAGTGCAAACTTTGATAAATTATGGCATACAAAATTTCCATTTTTTGTCATCCACAAAATATTAATGAGTAGACCAATATATTTCCTTGGAAATCATGGAATTCTCTTCTCCAGCAGTGCCTTGCTGTTGGCATGCATTGGCCTATATTTACTAATAATGTAGATGGTATGAACCTAGACAGCCTGTGTAGACCTGCACCAGATTTGTCACAGTGGGTCAGGCTAGATGATAATTATGGTGCAGGAAGAGATACTTGTGTCTATCCCCATACCAACTATTGTTTGGGTTACTTTGAGACCAAATTTTACTCCAGAATTGCTGTGCAATCTTAAGCCATGACCCCTTTCCCATGAAGCTGTGCTCCTTCCTACTAAGCCCCACTCCCTTGATGAGCAAGTTGGAAAAAAGTGTAGAAACTTTAGTTGCACCAAATTGTTCCAAAATTATGACAAGTTGCTTTACTCTTTAAACAGATTCTAGATGTAGACACTAGAGATGAGCGAATCGAAGCTGACGAAGTGGAATTCGATCCAATTTTCAGGAAAAATTCGATTCACAACGAATGCGAATTTCCTTGCGCTTCGTGGTAACAAATCGCAATTTTTTCCTAAAACACGTGTGAGGACATGGGGCAAGGAACTCTGGGAAGATGGGATGACCCATAATGCCATGCATGCAGCCAATCAGCAGCCAGCCAGCCCTGTGATGTCACAGCCCTATAAATACCCGTAGCCATCTTGGATTCTGCCATTTTCCAGCATTCTGAGTGCAGGGAGAGACGTTGCAGGCGCTAGGGAGAGTGAGAGGGAGAACCTGATTGTGGAAAAAAAGGGATTTATAAGTGCAAGGAAATTTGTTCTTGGGGTGCAAGTTCTATGTTGAAAAGACTTTAGTGGCTTATATCTGTGCAAAAAGAAAAATATATACGCAGTTCACTTCTGCAGTTATTTGCGCTAAAAGCGTTTAGTGTCGTATTTCAGTACTACAAGAGAAATATATACGCAGTTCACTTTTTCAGTTATTTGCGCTAAAAACATGTACTAGCCTATTTCAGTACAAAAAGAGAAATGTATACGCAGTTCACTTTTGCAGATATTTGCGCTAAAAGCGTTTACTGGCCAATTTCAGTACAAAAAGAGAAATATATACGCAGTTCACTTTTGCAGTAATATGTGGTGAAAGTGTTTAGTGGCCTATTTCAGTATAAAAAGAAAAATATATTCTTAGTTCACTTCTGCAGCTATATGTGGTGAAAGTGTTTAGCGGCTTATTTCAGAAGAAAAACAAAAATATATACGCAGTTCACTTCTGCAGCTATCTGTGGTGAAAGCATTTAGTTGCGTATTTCAGAAGAAAAACAAAAATATATACGCAGTTCACTTCTGTAGCTACATGTGGTGAAAGCATTTAGTGGCGTATAACAGTACAAAAAGAAAAATATATACGCAGTTCACTTCTGCAGTTTTATGTGGTGGAAGCGTTTAGTGGCGTATTTCAGTACAAAAAGAAAAATATATTCTCAGTTCACTTCTGCAGTTATATGTGGTGAAAGCGGTTAGTGGTCTATTTCGGTACAAGAAGAAAAATATATCCTCACTTCACTTCTGCAGTTATATGTGGTGAAAACATTTAGTGGTCTATTTCAGTACAAAAATAAAAATATATTCTCAGTTCACTTCTGCAGTTATTTGCGCTAAAAACATGTACTAGCTTATTTCAGTACAAAAAGAGAAATGTATACGCAGTTCACTTTTGCAGATATTTGCGCTAAAAGCGTTTACTGGCCTATTTCAGTACAAAAAGAGAAATATATACGCAGTTCACTTTTGCAGTAATATGTGGTGAAAGCGTTTAGTGGCCTATTTCAGGACAAAAAGAAAAATATATTCTTAGTTCACTTCTGCAGCTATATGTGGTGAAAGTGTTTAGCGGCTTATTTCAGAAGAAAAACAAAAATATATACGCAGTTCACTTCTGCAGCTATCTGTGGTGAAAGCATTTAGTTGCGTATTTCAGAAGAAAAACAAAAATATATACGCAGTTCACTTATGTAGCTACATGTGGTGAAAGCATTTAGTGCGGTATAACAGTACAAAAAGAAAAATATATACGCAGTTCACTTCTGCAGTTTTATGTGGTGGAAGCGTTTAGTGGCGTATTTCAGTACAAAAAGAAAAATATATTCTCAGTTCACTTCTGCAGTTATATGTGGTGAAAGCGGTTAGTGGTCTTTTTCAGTACAAGAAGAAAAATATATTCTCACTTAACTTCTGCAGTTATATGTGGGGAAAACATTTAGTGGTCTATTTCAGTACAAAAAGAAAAATATATTCTCAGTTCACTTCTGCCGTTATATGTGGTGAAAGTGTTTAGTGGCCAATTTCAGTACAAAAAGAAAAATATAGTTGGTGCTTTTAGGGGTGTTTAAATTTCATTTTTATTGATTTAGTTTAGCTAACTGTAAGTCAGACAAAGAAGTGCCAGGCCCTGCAAAGGGGAGTGGCAGATGCCTAAATGTTTCTGGGGCAGGCACAGGTCGCAGCAGAGTAAGGGGGCGTGGCAGCAGGGGTCACTTTGAGAGGCCTGAGCTCCCAGTGTTAGCTAGCGGTCGTGTCTTGACCAGCAACCCAGTGGTTCTTGATGGGTTGACTCGATCTTCGACTTCATCGCAAGTGACAGCAGCACCAGCAGCCTGAGTCTAGAATCGCTGATGAGCAGCTTTCTTCACCTGCATAAGGAAGAAACTACTCACCAGCAGGTAGACATAGAGCAGAACCTAAACCAGCAGGTGGTGGAATACTTGGAGTGCACCCTGCCAGCCGTCATTGAAGATCCGCTGGACTACTGGGCAGCCAAACTGGATTTGGGGCTGCAACTGGCCTAGTTTGCCCTGGAAAAGGTGTCCTACCTGGTCAGTAGTGTGGCATCAGAGCGGGTGTTTAGTGCAGCAGGGGCCATAGTTACCCCAAGAAGAACTCACCTGTCCACCCAAAATGTGGAGAGACTAACCTTTGTCAAGATGAATCAGGCATGGATCTGCCAAGATTTCCACCCACCAATGCCTGATGCATCAGACTAGATCATCCATGGTGCCATGCGAACAGTTTGACAAAATAGATCGGTTTCTTTTGGCTACCTGCCTCAGCTACTATTCTGATGCTGCCACCTGCCAGATGCCACACATCTGATGCCAAGTGCTCCTACTGGTACTGCTAGTGCCACCCACCTCCCTACTCTGTCATCGAGTCACTCTGTGGTCTCCACATGCTGCTGCCACCTCCACACTATGTCACCTTGCCACTCTGTGGTCTCCTCATTCTGCTTTCACCTCACCACTATGTCATAGGCCCACTCTGTGGCCTCCTGATGCTGCCGCCACCTGCACACTCTGTCATTGTGCTGCTCTGTGGCCTCCTGATGCTGCCCCCACCTCCACACTCTGTCACTCTGTCCACTATTTGACGTTCAGCGGTGCAGTAATATGTGGTAAAGCTCTTTTTGCTGTGCATTAGTGGCAAAAGAAAAATATATTTGCCGTTCAGCGGTGCCGTTATATGTGGTAAAGCCCTTTTTTCCATTTGTTAGTGGCAAATAGTGGTGGCTGCTCTGCATCTCTTGTGAAGTCAATGTCTCCAACTATGTCCCTCTATCGATTTACAGCAAATACATTATTTTCATGTAGAGATCCAAGAATTATGTTGGAGGCATGCAGTGTATGCAAGCTATGTGTGACCCCTCTCATCATTCTCACAATCTCGTCTTAACTCAATTTATTGTTGGCTTGAATACAGCCCAAGCTATGACCAGGATAAAAGAGAACCATCAGGTATATCACCGGATCAAACTTGCAAAGTAACGAAGTTGCATAATCCCAGATTACTCTTTCTGTTGTAACCAAGCTCTGTGATATTTTGCCGCCCTCACAATCACTTGTTCTTCTGTATCCACACCTACAGAATAGCACTTGAGTAAAACTTTTTTGTTCTGGGTTTGTGCGCATACCAGTGGGCACCGTGAGAAAGTGGAGGCTCAAGCGGCTTCACCTTGCCATGTTGCTAGTGTGGCTGGGCAGGAACCACATTTGCCCAGTGGGCCGTAAAGTACATATATTGTCCTTGACCATAGTTATATCTACGACCAATTTTCCCAAAAAAGGCAGTTTCACATAAAACATTTCACATTTATGAACTGGAAGTGCATTTGGTGTCTGCAGCAGGAAGCAAGTGAAAAGCGTTAGCAGCCAAGAGTGATATACTTAAAAGTCTTAGGCGTGAAAATAGGAACATGACGTCACGTTTCACACAATGCACTTACGTGATGACGTCCTTATCAGCGTGCACTGCAGCTGCACTGGCGGGAACTTTCTGGAAGTCGGGAACAGAGTAGCATGTGTGTGCTGCGGATTGCGGGCGTGTCGGCGCACGTCCATAAGAGCGGCGCACCAATACAGGTGAACACACTATACACTAACCCTGCACAAAAATGAGAACTAATTCACACCAGCCTGCATCTATCTGCGGAATTGCTTACTGGACACTACAGGGACTTCTCTAAGGCACAGAAACAGCACGAGCACCGTGTCTCGCTCTTCCAGCGTGGACCTACTTCTTCAGCTAAGTCCCGTTGACTTCAGATCACTCCGCCTCAGGTGCCGGTGTTTTTTGTGTGAAACTGACAGCCTATAACCCTCTGTTGGAAAGCCTTTAGTGGCGTATATATGTGGAAAAATTAAAATATGCTCTGCGTTTACTGTTCCAGTTATATGTGGTAAAGCCTTTAGTGGCGTATATCAGTAGAAAAAGAAACATTTATTCGGCGTTCAGCGCTGCAGTTGTCTGTTGAAAAGAAATCACAGAAAAAACTATATATAAACCATCCTGCACGATATGGTATTAAATGTGCAGATGAATATGGCTGCATTTACAAAATAACAAAATAATGCACTATAAAATTAGATGCAAGCATAACATATGGACTAGGCCCTCATTCTTGATAAAAACTGAGACACTTGGTCAATACATTTTGATCAAAATACATCTAAGCCCACCTACCGGCGACAAGGTGGTCTCAGCTCAGGCGGGTTCCTATGCTAACCTATTTATACTGTAGTGCATTTTTCAGGAGCACAGTCCCTGCACATATGGTGTGCTGCCCCTTGTTACCTCCATGTGCATCAGCAACTGGTGGGAGGAGAGACACACACGCCTATATGTACCACCTTAATCAAGGTCACCTATTAGATAGGTGGGGCAAAAGTGCATTATTTTCTGTTATTTTGTTTGTTGAAAAGCCTTTAGTAGCGTATATACATGGAAAAAGAAAAATAGACTCAGCATTTACTGTTCCAGTTATATGTGGTAAAGCCTTTAGTGGCGCATATCAGTAAAAAAAGAAAAATGTATTCAGCGTTCAGTGCTGCAGTTCTCTGTTGAAAAGCCTTTTGTGGCGTATAGACTGGGAAAAAAAATAGACTCGGCGTTCACTGTTCCAATTATATGTGGTGAAGCCTTTAGTGGCGTATATCAGTAGAAAAAGAAACATTTATTTGGCGTTTCATTCACATGTCATCACTGTTTTGGATCCACTCCTGTTTTTTTTGGCATTAGCAATACTGATTACTGAGAAAATGCTGACAGAGTGAAGGCGGATGCTCCACAGATCCGTTTTTTGTGGGTTTTTGTTCTGACGGATCAGAGGAAGGGCAATTTAATCAGTAACATCAACACAAACTTACTGCTGACACCCTCTCCACTCTGTCAGGGGCTCTTCTTGTAGAAGTGGTTAATTGAACAGGTTCTGTAGACATCTATGTTGAATCAGCTGACGAGGGTGTAAAAGGAGTGTGCTTCTCCTTGACGTTAACATTGACCTGTAAGGCTGAGTTCACACTTGAGTTATTTGGTCAGTTTTGGCCCCGTGACTGCCCATATAAGTGAAGTATGCAGTGATTCTAAGAGCGACACCTGTCATCTGCAGGTCATACAGACTCACAATATTATTTCACTACCACAGCAGACTCCCTATGCGTGTTACTGAAATTCACAGTGTTCTAAACCCCTATAAAGGCTCTATGCAGCCAGGAAATAGCCGTTTTTAGCGTAATTCGCTGCCAATAATATCGGATTGAAGCAAATCTTTTTGAAAAATTCGGCGAGCTAAACTCTAGTAGACACATAAGAAAATAAATTATATTCAAAAATTCTATCTCACATGAAATGTCAATTCTGGAGCATTTATTCTTCTGACTCTATTTTGAGCTTTACTCCTTAATGCAAAATCACGTACTTGTATGTAATAAAATGCCAGTATTCTAGTTGTTCGAAGTTATGTGCTTGAGAATAGTCCCAGTAATAGGACTGAAACATCGCTATATTGATGAATAAAGGACACTACTTTATTTACTGAAAATTGGATGTGCTGCAGCATTTTCCTTTTTCATTGTTGGATGGTTTGTCACATCTTAACCACTAGCACTCCCTTTACTTCAACATTGACATTCCTATATATATATATATATATATATATATATATATATATATATACAGTCGTGGCCAAAAGTTTTGAGAATGACACAAATATTAGTTTTCACAAAGTTTGCTGCTAAACTGCTTTTAGATCTTTGTTTCAGTTGTTTCTGTGATGTAGTGAAATATAATTACACACACTTCATACGTTTCAAAGGCTTTTATCGACAATTACATGACATTTATGCAAAGAGTCAGTTTTTGCAGTGTTGGCCCTTCTTTTTCAGGACCTCTGCAATTCGACTGGGCATGCTCTTAATCAACTTCTGGGCCAATTCCTGACTGATAGCAACCCATTCTTTCCTAATCACTTCTTGGAGTTTGTCAGAATTAGTGGGTTTTTGTTTGTCCACCCGCCTCTTGAGGATTGACCACAAGTTCTCAATAGTTATCACTTTTGCCTTATGGCACGGTGCTCCATCGTGCTGGAAAATGCATTGTTCGTCACCAAACTGTTGTTGGATTGTTGGAAGAAGTTGCTGTTGGAGGGTGTTTTGGTTCCATTCTTTATTCATGGCTGTGTTTTGGGGCAAAAGTGTGAGTGAGCCCACTCCCTTGGATGAGAAGCAACTCCACACATGAATGGTCTCAGGATGCTTTACTGTTGGCATAACACAGGACTGATGGTAGCGCTCACCTTTTCTTCTCCGGACAAGCCTTTTTCCAGATGGCCCAAACTATCGGAAAGAGGCTTCATCGGAGAATATGACTTTGCCCCAGTTACTTTACACTGTACTGGTGCTGAAGGGGCAAGGGGCGGACTGAGAACTTAAAGTGGCCCTGGAAAAAAAACTAAAAGTGGCACCATTTTGTAGGCAGGTCCAAATTAACAGAAGATGGGGTAACACAAGTAGGCAGGGTGTCACAGCTGCTTTCTCTGGCTGTGACCTTTCGTCCATGCTCGTACGGCAGCTCCTTGCTGTGGTTTCGTTTCTGTGTGTTCTTTGTGATTCTGTATGGGTTAACTCCCCTATGTTCCTATCAGGAGTTAATCCTCTCTGTCTGCTCCATGGGTGTGGCCTCTCTGCTGCACTCATGGAACCTGTATATAAGGCTGACTTTCCCTCAGTTCTGGGTCAGCTCTTCTGGTGTGTGTTTGTCCTGTCCTTCTCCTGGTTTGTACTGTCTCCCATGCTGCTGACCCATGGGACCCATGTCTGTCTGTGCTCTGTGGGTTCGCCTACTTGTTCATTGTTGTCCGTATTCCATGTCTTGATGCCTTTGCCCTGATTTGTTAATGTTTGAGTCACTTCGTGATTATTATGTCTTCGCCTTGCTTTGCTTTTCCTGTCTCCCCCGGAAAGGGGTCTGTCGTTCCTCGGAGGGGGAACGTTATCGTCTCATGGTTGTGCCCACGGACCAGCTCTCCTGCTGCTGGTGCAGCGGGCATCGCCCATGCAGCAACTCACATGTTGCTGGTAGCCATGAGCTATGTCTGTGTTACTTTGTCCTCTTGGTTATGCCCTCGGAGCAGCCCTTCCGCTGCTGGTGCAGCGGGCATCACCCATGCAGGAACTCTCATGTTGCTGGTAACCATGAGCTGTGTATGTATTATGTCTCCGCTCAGCAAGCCCTCGCTGCAGCTTGTTTTGCTGCAGAGTGCAATGGGCTAGGCCATGCAGTATACCACTGGTGGAGCAAGGCCTTCTCTGCTCATTGCCACTCCTGGTTCCTTGCTAGAACTCCTGCTCGTGTTATTAGTTGCCTTGTTTGTATTCGCCTGTATATGTCATCTCTGCCTATGTACTGTTGGTACCTTCTGGTACCTGTTGTCCCTTCGTTCCTATTGTCACTGTCTAGTTCACGCCCCAGAGTGGACCCTGGCAACTTCCTGCGGCAAAGCCTAACCCTACCATCTGGGGCCCTAGTGAATACCAGGAGTTGCTTAGTCACGCCCCTCTGGAGTACTACTAGACAGTGGCACAGTGGGGGTTTTCTCCCACTGTGCTGACAGTACATAGAGCTCAGTACGTAAACTCTGATGTGACTGTGCCTGTTTGCCGTATGTTTATTGCTAGACGACGCAGAAGTCTCTCGCGGGACTTCCAACTCGTGACACAGGGTCAACAATACCATAGTGCAAAATATCCCAGCAGAACCAAATAACACAGTGTAGCATAAGATACTTCCCCAAAATCTGGCACTCTGTGATGGCCATCAATAGCTACCATCTTCGGTCCTCCTCCTCCAGTTGTCTGTGGAGCAGGGGGCTTAGGAGGTTAGGTGCGGGCCACAGCAGTTGAATTCAGCAGGGAATGTGGGGTCGCTGGCTGGGTACATTAGTACTTGATTCTCACAGTGTTAATTACTGTTGAGAGCTCATTATGTAATCGGTCAGTGGCAGAGAGAAGGACTTGAATGGCCCCTGGGGCATTGGCCCACCAGGAAATTTCCCTGTAGGGTCTATGGCCAATCCGCCCCTGTCAGGGGCTATGCAGATGAAACATGGATCTCAAGAACCATTCCAGGTTAATCTGCACTACAAAATCCAAATAGTGCTCCTTCCCTTCTGAGCCATGCAGTGTTCCCATACAACAGTTTATGACCAGATATAAAGTGCTGTTGTACTATAGTTTTAAACATCTGACCAAGGACAACATCTGCAAGAAGTTTGTATGTTCTCACCATGTTTGCATGGGTTTCCTCCAAAACTCCAAATACATACTTATAGGAAACTTAGATTGTGAGGCCCATTGGGGACCTCATGATGCGTATGTCTGTAAAGTGTTGTGGAATATAGCATCGTTATAGAAGTAAGTAAAATAAATAAATAAATAAAACACTATATATGAATAAGGGGGCACACCCAAATAAATATAGCACAGGAGTGCAAACAGTGGTCAAAGAAACAATTACACTAAACCATGACCAAAAGAGAGTCAAAGCGACCACTATTAGAATGCACATCCGGCAAAATCATATATAAAAACTAAAATATTTTATTGTACAAAGGACACAAAATACAAAGACACATTAAAAATTGTATACAATAGAACACAGTGTAGGCAATATTTAAGCCGACACTAAAGCAGAGTCCACTCTTGTCCAAGATATAGGGACTTCAAATCATCCAAGCCAGCAACATTATAAAGTGCGATAAAGGCATACAGCAAATGCATACATATATACCAATGGCTGCATCAATCTAAACCAGACCGCATGTGGTCATAATGTTAATGCCATAACCTGTCCTCTCACTGGCCAGTGGACCCCAGCTGAATGAAAAAAACTCCCTACGTGTTTCGCCGGTAGTATCCGGCTTCGTCAGGGGTACAGAGTCAAATGCACAAGGTGTCACCTTAACCCCTTAAGGACGCATGACGTACCGGTACGTCATGGTTTCCGAGTCCTTAAGGACCCATGACTTACCGGTACGTCATATTTTCAAAATGCAAGTGCGGCGCGGCAGGGGTTAATTGTAACAGGATGTCCGCTGAAATCATTCAGCGGGCATCCTGTCACTACGCCGAGGGGGGTCATTTGACCCCCCCGTATCGGCGATCGCAGAAAACCGCAGGTCAATTCAGACCTGCGGTTTACTGCGTTTCCGGTCCATTCGGGTCTCCGGTGACCCGATGAACCGGAAAAGAATGGTGATCGGTGGTGTGATATCACACCACCAATCACCGTTCTTGAATTGGGGATGGTTGTGGCGGTGCTGGGATCCGATTGGTCGGGGAGAGGCGGGAGATTCAAACTCCCGGCGCTCCTCTCTCCCCTCCTCTTCCTGCTGCTGCTGCTGCCGAGTGAGGATCGCACCCGCACAGCTCCAGCACCGCTCCAGTCACCCCCAGTCACCCCCGGCTGGCTCCCATCACCCTCCGCCATCAGGTAGGTTAGGGTCAGCGAGGAGAGGTATCTTAGGCAGGGCTAGAAGGGATAGTTAGTGTTAGTAAAAGTTTTTTTTTATTTCAGTGCTGCTTGTGGTGGTTGGGGTCCACAGCACTTAGCTGTGAGACCCTAAACCCACCCAGGGGTGCTGACCCAAGCCCCCACACCCCCCACCACCACTCCACCACCACTTTTTTTTTTTTTCCGTGCGCTTACTGTGGTCGGCACTTTTAGCGTCCGGCCACCGTTAGCGCATCGCTCACTCCCACCGCTGATCAGTGCCGGACGGCTGATCAGCTAGTTTGAACTTAATTTTTTTTTTTTCTAACACTTGTCAATTTTTTTCTTATTATTAGTACGTGAACACCCGCCCCCACACACACGCACATACAATAAAGTTTGTCACACACGCACATACACGCACACACATACCCATGGCCCGCCGGATGTTCTCGGCGGAGGAGGCATATGCCCAGATGCTCTCCGACACCGAGAGCGCCAGTGAGGATGAGGATGACCCCACGTTCCTCCTTTCATCCGCATCCTCCTCATCATCATCTGATGATGATGAGCCCCCAAGGCGGCGGAGACGCCGCCAGGCGGAGCCAGGGCCCCACATGCTAGGGAACCAGTGGCCCACACCAGTACGAGCAGCCCTGGGGTTCGTACTGGTTTCCCGGCCCACCAAATAAGCGCACCGGAGCCCCCACCGGTGAACTTAGCTGGTGTCCCCAGTGGACTATGAGCCTGCGATTCCGGATTTTGTTGGCAATCCTGGAATCCAGATTCCCACAGTGGGGTTCACTGAAATAGACTTTTTTAGTTTTTTTTTCAGTGACCCACTGGTGAATCTGATGGTGGAGCAGACGAATCTGTATGCCCAACAGTTCGTCGCTCAGCACCCAGGCTCCTTTTTGGCTAGACCCGGTGGCTGGACGCCAGTCAGTGCAGCCGAGATGAGGACGTTTTGGGGCCTCGTGCTGCACATGGGTCTAGTGCAAAAACCCAGTGTCAGGCATTACTGGAGTGGGGACGTCCTCTATCAGACCCCACTGTACAGTATGGCCATGACACGTCCCAGATTCGAGGCCATCCGGAAATGCCTGCATTATGCAGATAATGCAGCATGTCCCCCCCAAGGTGATCCTGCCTATGACCGGCTGTACAAGATACGGCCGATCATCGATCACTTTGGGGCCGCATTCGCGCAGGCCTACGTACCTGGAAGGGAGGTCGCGGTTGATGAGTCTCTCGTTGCGTTCAAGGGGAGACTCAGTTTCCGCCAATACATTCCCACTAAGCGAGCGAGGTATGGCGTGAAAATGTACAAAATTTGTGAGAGTACCTCAGGGTACACTTACAAATTTCGTGTTTACGAGGGACGAGATTCCCGTATTCAACCCCCAGAATGTCCCCCCACTCTGGGTGTTAGCGGGAAACTTGTGTGGGACCTTGTGCACCCACTGCTGGATAAGGGTTACCACCTGTACGTGGATAACTTTTATACCAGTATTCCCTTGTTCAGGTCCCTTGCCGCCAGATCCACGTTCGCTTGTGGGACCGTGCGGAAAAATCAGCGCGGCCTCCCTACCTCCCTCCTCCAGGTACCTATCCCCAGGGGTGAAACCCGTGCCCTTACCAGCGACAACCTGTTGTTGGTCAGGTATAAGGACAAGAGGGATGTCCTTATCCTGACCACAATCCATGGTAACGGCACCACCCCAGTCTCTGTGCGAGGTACCACGGCAACGGTCCTCAAGCCCGATTGTATCGTCGACTACAATCGGTATATGGGAGGAGTTGATCTATCTGATCAAGTCCTCAAACCATATAATGCCATGCGGAAAACCCGGGCATGGTACAAAAAGGTTGCGGTCTACATGGTACAGGTTGCCATGTACAACGCTTTGTACTATCTCGAGCGCTGGCAGCACAGAGACGTTCCTCCAATTCTATGAGGCAGTCCTCAAGGACCTGATCTTTTCAGACCGGGAAAGAGCAGGTCGGAGTACCTCGGGAATTGGAGGCGCCCGGGTCGTCCCTGGCCAACATTTTCCAGGTGTGGTCCCCATACTGGAAAAAAAGTGACGAACCCAAAAAGATGCAGAGTGTGTCACAAGAGGGGATTCGGAAGGACACCACCACTCAGTGTGACACTTGCCCCGATCATCCGGGCCTCTGCGTTATCAATTGCTTCAGGGAGTATCACACTTCCATGGAGTACTAAATTTTTATAATTCCCGACAGTCCCCTAGAGAACATAAAAACTATGGCTCTCAGACTTTGTAGACACTGGAACAAATTTTTGTCACAAAAATATTAGTTTTAGTGTAGGCATCCTCAAACTGCGGCCCTCCAGATGTTGTAAAACTACAACTCCCAGCATGCCCAGACAACCTACAGTGGGAATTGTATTTTTACAACATCTGGAGGGCCGCAGTTTGAGGATGCCTGCTTAGTGTCTCCAAAGTATGAGAGCCATATATATTGGGCATACGTAATATATTGGCCACGTACGTAAAAAACTTGTCTATAAATATACCCCATAAACTAGCCCTTCGATAAATGCCGTCCAAAAAATCTAATAAAAACTATGTAAAAAAGCCATTTTTATTTTCACCTTGGATCCCAAAAAGTGTAATAAAAAGCCATTAAAAAGTCATATGCACCCCCAAATAGTGCCAATCAAACCACCATCTCATCCCGCAAAAAATGAGCCCCTAAATTAGATAGTCGCCCAACCCAAAAAAATAAAAATTTAGCTCCCAGGCTATGGAGATACTAAAATAATTTTTTTGTTCCTCAAATGATGATATAGTATAATTTGTTTAGATTTTACATGAAGTAGACATATTAGGTATCGCGCGTCCGTAACAATCTGCCCTATAAAAATAACATTTAACCCAACCCCCGGATGAACAGGGTTAAAAATAAAATAAAAACTGTGTAAAAAAGCCATTTTTGTCACCTAACATCAAAAAGTGTTATAGCGAGCGATCAAAAAGTCATATGCACCCCCAAATAGTGCCAATAAAACCGCCATCTCATCCCGCAAAAAATGAGCCCCTATATTAGACAGTCACCCAACCAAAAAAAAATGTAGCTCCCAGGATATTGAGATACTAAAATTATTTAATTTGTGTTCCTCAACTGATAATATAGTGTAAAATCTAAACAAATTATAAAAAGTAGACATATTGGGTATCTCCACGTCCGTAACAATCTGCCCTATAAAAATAACATTTAACCCAACCCCCGGATGAACAGCATACAAAAAAAAAAAAAAAAAATGGAAAAACACAATTTTTGGGCAAAATTTCCATTTCAATCCATTTTTCCGGTAATAAAGCAGGGTTAACAGCCAAACAAAACTAAAAATTTATTGCCCTGATTCTGTAGTTTGCAGAAACACCCCATATGTGGTCGTAAATGGATATATAGCCACAAGGCAGGGCATAGAACGAAGGGAACGCCATATGTTTCTTGAAGGCAGATTTTGATGGATTGGTTTATTTACACCATGTCCCATTAGAAGCTCCCCTGATGTAGCCTAGACTAGAAACTCCAAAAAGTGACCCCATATAAGAAACTACACCCCTCAAGGTATTCAAAAATACTTTACAAACTGTATTAACCCTTTAGGTGTTCCACAAAACTTAATGGCGAATGTAGAAACAATTTTAAAATTAAAATTTTTGTTATCTTTCCTCAAAAAAGTGTAATATAGAGCAACCAAAAATCATATTTATCCTAAAATAGTACCAAAACAACAACCACCATATCCTGTAGTTTCCTAGATGGGGTCACTTTTATGGATTTTCTACTCAAGGGGTGCAGCAGGGGGCTTGAAAGGGTACATGGTGTAAATAAACCAGTCCCGCAAAATCTGCCTTCCAAAAACATATGGCGTTCCCCTTCTTCTATGTCCTGCCGTTTAGCCAAATAGTAGTTTAGGACCACATAGGTAGTGTTTCTGCAAACTACAGAATCAGGGCAAGCCATATTGAGTCTTGTTTGGCAGTTAACCCATTTTGTCCAGTAATAAAGTAAGGGTTAAAATGGAAATTTTTCCCAAAAATTGAAATTCTGAAATTGTTTCTCCATCTGCCACTAACTCTAGTGGAACACCTAAAGGGTTAACAAAGTTTGTAAACCCAGTTTTGAATACCTTGAGGGGTGTACTTTCTTAGATGGAGTCACTTTTTGGAATTTCTATTCTAGGGGTGCAACAGGGGGCTTGAAATGGGACATGGTATAAACAAAACCAGTCCCGCAAAATCTGCCTTGCAAAACCCATATGGCGTTCCCCTGCTTCTATGTCCTCCCGTTTGGCCAAACAGTAGTTTAGGACCACATATGGGGTGTTTCTGCAAACTACAGAATCAGGGCAACCCATATTGAGTCTTGTTTGGCAGTTAACCCTTACTTTATTACTTGAAAAAATGGATTAAAATGGAAATTTTTCCCAAAAATTGAAATTCTGAAATTGTTTCTCCATCTGCCATTAACTCTAGTGGAACACCTAAAGGGTTAACAAAGTTTGTAAACCCAGTTTTGAATACCTTGAGGGGTGTACTTTCTTAGATGGAGTCACTTTTTTGGAATTTCTATTCTAGGGGTGCAACAGGGGGCTTGAAATGGGACATGGTATAAACAAAACCAGTCCCGCAAAATCTGCCTTGCAAAACCCATATGGCGTTCCCCTGCTTCTATGTCCTACCGTTTGGCCAAACAGTAGTTTAGGACCACATATGGGGTGTTTCTGCAAACTACAGAATCAGGGCAACTCATATTGAGTCTTGTTTGGCAGTTAACCCTTACTTTATTACTTGAAAAATGGATTAAAATGGAAATTTTTCCCAAAAATTGAAATTCTGAAATTGTTTCTCCATCTGCCATTAACTCTAGTGGAACACCTAAAGGGTTAACAAAGTTTGTAAACCCAGTTTTGAATACCTTGAGGGGTGTACTTTCTTAGATGGAGTCACTTTTTTGGAATTTCTATTCTAGGGGTGCAACAGGGGCTTGAAATGGGACATGGTATAAACAAAACCAGTCCCGCAAAATCTGCCTTGCAAAACCCATATGGCGTTCCCCTGCTTCTATGTCCTACCGTTTGGCCAAACAGTAGTTTAGGACCACATATGGGGTGTTTCTGCAAACTACAGAATCAGGGCAACCCATATTGAGTCTTGTTTGGCAGTTAACCCTTACTTTATTACTTGAAAAAATGGATTAAAATGGAAATTTTTCCCAAAAATTGAAATTCTGAAATTGTTTCTCCATCTGCCATTAACTCTAGTGGAACACCTAAAGGGTTAACAAAGTTTGTAAACCCAGTTTTGAATACCTTGAGGGGTGTACTTTCTTAGATGGAGTCACTTTTTGGAATTTCTATTCTAGGGGTGCAACAGGGGGCTTGAAATGGGACATGGTATAAACAAAACCAGTCCCGCAAAATCTGCCTTGCAAAACCCATATGGCGTTCCCCTGCTTCTATGTCCTACCGTTTGGCCAAACAGTAGTTTAGGACCACATATGGGGTGTTTCTGCAAACTACAGAATCGGGGCAACCCATATTGAGTCTTGTTTGGCTGTTAACCCTTGCTTTGTTCCTGGAAAACATGGATTATATTGGAAAATTTTCCAAAAATTTAATTTCTTAAATTTTATGTCCATTTGCCATTAACTCTAGTGGAACACCTAAAGGGTTAACAAAGTTTTTAAAATCAGTTTTGAATACCTTGAGGGGTGTATTTTCAAGAATGGGGTCATTTTTGGGTGGTTTCTATTATGTAAGCCTCACAAAGTGACTTCAGACCTGGACTGGTCCCTAAAAGTGGGATTTGGAAAATTTCAGAAAAATTTCAAAATTTGCTTCTAAACTTCTAAGCTATGTAACATCCCCAAAAATAAAATGGCATTCCCAATATGCTCCAAAAATGAAGTAGACATATGGGGAATGTGAAGTTATAACTATTTTTGGGGGTATTACTACGTATTAGAGAAGTAGAGAAAATGAAACTTTGAAATTTGCTAATTTTTAAAATTTTTGGTAAAAATTGTATTTTTTTATGCAAAAAAATTAACTTTTTTGACCCAATTTTAGCAGTGTCATGAAGTACTATATGTGACGAAAAAACTATCTCAGAACGGCCTGGGTAAGTAAAGGCATTTTAAAATTATTCACACATAAAGTGACACTGGTCAGATTTTCAAAAAATGGCCAAGTCCTAAGGGTGAAATAGGGCTGAGTCCTTAAGGGGTTAAATATGCAACCAATATTGTATAATAAGTCTCACCTGTTGGAATAATGTGTATCAGCTAATGCGGCATGCCTGGTGTTCCACTACGACTGTGCGGGAAGGCAGTCACATATTAAAACATGTGACCGGAAGTGAGATCTTTGTGCCTGAGAAGCAAATGACACCGGAAGTGATCTAACTCACATGGCCGGAAGCGCTCGCGCTACTATAGAAACGCTGATACACCTCAGCGACCAAGAAACAATATGCAAACACTTCCGGACACATGATCCACATGCTGGAACGCATATGCGTGTCAAGCAGTGCAATAGATGCATGCACAATGGGATGTATATAAGAGCAATGAAATCACTATTTATTGCAGTTTGCAATCAAATACAAATATAAGGAAGTGACATAAAACCCTCTGTGATAATGATGATCAACCTAGTCTATTGAACCAATCAACAAACGGAAGTTCAATAAAGTATAAAAAATCACAAAAATATATGACGACCTTAATCAACACTCATATCAACTAAAATATATACCAAAATAAATGTTCATTATATATGAATAAATAAATAAATAATATATTCCATTACATGACACATTATATATAACCTCATAATAAAAAGTTAAAATATATAATTCATTAAATGTTTATTAGCCAATAAACACACACACACACACACACACAAAAAAAAAAGTGTCTAAAAAATCCAAAAAACCAGTGAAAAAAATGTAAGGAAAACATATAGTGAAAAAACAACATAACAAAATTATTGACAAACACAAAGGTAAAAGGGGTTCAGCTATAGAAGCCCACAAATGTAAGTTCCTCATTGAGACCCTGTGGTGCCCGTGATTTCAAAGTGAAAATCCATCTGGATTCCAACCGCAATAAGTGCAAAGTGACAGAACCTCCCCTTATGTTGATATGTACTGATGGAAGACCTACAATCTTCAAACCCCATGTTGATCCAGAAAATGTGCAGCCACCGAGGTAAGGGTTTTTTCACCCCACTCCCTATCCCGTCTGGCCAATGAGATTGAGGATAAATGTTGCTGGATACGTTTCCTTAACTCCTGGCCCATCTGTCCCACATATATTTTTCCACATTTGCATAGAAGTGCATATACAACATTCCTAGTGCGACAGTTGATGTATTGTCGCAAAACAATCTTTTCTCGATTTGTAGCAGTGATGAAAGAGTCACTGCTGATCATCAAATGGCAGATGTTACAATCCCCGCAGGGATAGGACCCACATAATCTCAGAACCCGTCCCAATTGTTGGGTGGGCCTCTGGAAATGGCTTTGTGTCAATTTATCTCTCAAGTTTGGAGCACGGCGAGCAATTATATGGGGGTGTGTACAGGGGCGGACTGAGAACCCTCAGGGCCCCCGGGCAAAATAAATCAAGGGCCCCCTTCCAGGCCACACCCACATCCCGCCTCCAGCCACTCCCATGTCCCGCCTCCAGTCACACCCATATCCTGCACAATAATTTATTTAATTAGAAGTGCAACATAAATAACGAATGCAAAAACCAAACTGTGCACAATAAATAAATGCACAAACCAAGACAGGTGCATTACAAAATCATAAATAAACAAAACCAAAGCATTACAAATCCTAAAGAGGCAATTAAATATGAAAATAGCACTGTTATGGGGATCTGTGGATGACACTGTTATCGGGATCTGTGGATGACACTGTTATGGGGGATCTGTGGATGACACACTGTTATGGGGGATCTGTGGATGGCACACTGTTATGGGGGATCTGTGGATGTCACTGTATGGGGGATCTGTGGGTGACACTGTTATGGGGGATCTGTGGATGACACTGTTATGGGGATCTGTGGATGACACTGTTATGGAGGATCTGTGGATGGCACTGCTATGGGGGATCTGTGGATGACACACTGTTATGGAGGATCTGTGGGTGACACTGTTATGGGGATCTCGTGATGACACTGTTATGGGGGATCTGTGGATGACACTGTTATGGGGGATCTGTGGATGGCACTGCTATGGGGGATCTGTGGGTGACACTGTTATGGGGGATCTGTAGATGACACACTGTTATGGGGATCTGTGGATGTCACTGTTATGGGGGATCTGTGGGTGACACTGTTATGGGGGATCTGTGGATGACACACTGTTATGGGGATCTGTGGATGACACTGTTATGGGGGATCTGTGGAGGTCACTGTTATGGGGGATCTGTGGATGGCACACTGTTATGGGGGATCTATGGAGGTCACTGTTATGGGGACCTGTAGATGACAGTTATGGGTGGATCTGAGGATGGCACTGTTATGGGGAGGGCACTGTATGGGGGATCTATGGATGACACTATATAGCAACTTATGATGCATGTCATCCACATATCTCCCCATAACAGTTCTTCTCACTGAGTCCAGTCCATACACAATAACCAGGCCAGCCTTTTGTGATTACTAGTGAAGAAATCAATTGTCACAGTAGTACTACTACTTTAGTAAACTTTACTACTACTTTACTTGAACAACTTCACATGCAGGCTGCTGCAGCACATCTGGGCCGAAACAGCAGGCAGGGCAGGAACCAGGAGGGGAACTTGGGAAGTGGGCGCGTCACGTGGATGGTGTGGACGGTGCTCTGACTGTCTGTCTACTCTGTGTGAGGCGCAGGCAGGCCGTAAAAATCATTGAAGACGTCAGTAACATAATATCACGACTCACTGACGTCACCGCAGCGCGCCTCTGCGCCGCACAGGACCCCATGGCCGACCCCTCCTCTCCTCCTCTGCTCCGGCTGCCGGGCCCTGCCCCTGACGTCACTGACGTACATGTAAAGTAAGCGAACGGCACGGAGTGACTGCCAGTGCCTGGAAGAACTGGACTGTGGTTTACTTTAAATGATTTGTATTGCTGTGCTGTACAACAGTGCTGACAGTCTGCTGTAGAGTAGATCACTTGTGCTGCGCTGCTGCACACGGCACAGCTGCGGCACAGCTGATCTCTTTTTCTCTACACTGAGTGGGCAGCCGCCGGGCCCCCTTCCCGGCCGGGCCCTCGGACCATGTCCGAAGTGCCCGACCGCTCAGTCCGCCCCTGGGTGTGTATCGACATGTTCACTCAATCTGGAATCTGTCGTCAAGAGGTACCAATGTGTGTTAAGAAGTTTATATATATCCCGCCACTGATTATTGAATCTGGTGACAAGACAAACTTTATTATCCTGTGCCCTAGGTCTGGGCTGAAACAATTGTTCCCGTGTTGATTCTTTTGCATACTCAAATGCTTGGGCTACAACTTTTTTGGGATATCCACGTGCTCGAAAGCGAGTTGTCAAATCCTCTGAGGCCTCCTTAAAATCCAGTATTGTCGTACAATTACGACGTAACCTTAGAAATTGTCCCTTAGGGATGCTCTTATGGAAATGTGAAGGATGAAAACTGCTGAATTGCAGTAAGCTGTTGGCGGCCGTCTGTTTCCTGTGCAGAGATGTCCGAATCCTGTCCCCAACCAATGTGATGTTCAAATCGAGGAAGTTCATGCCCGTGTCTGAGATCCTGTGGGTAAGAGAGATATTATGAACATCGTCGTTCAACCATGACACAAAATCCAAACACTGTGCCTCCGTGCCATGCCAAAAAATCAGGAGGTCGTCAATGTAACGCTACCAACCTGAGACATATTGACCAAATTCAGCCAGGGGGTACACCTGTGTTTCGTCCCACCATCCTAGAAATAGGTTGGCGTAAGAGGGCGCACAGCGTGCCCCCATGGCAGTCCCCGAGACTTGCTTGTAATAGATTTCGAAAGGAAGTATTTGACCGCCTTGATGCCATCTTCATTAGAAATATTGGAATACAACGACTCCACATCGCAAGTCAATATCAAAGTGCCAGAAGGTAGCCGAAGTGTTTCCAGGATCTGTATCAACTGCATGGAGTCCCTCAGATAAGACTTCAACCCTAAAACCAAGGATTGTAAAAAAAAATACAAATAAACACCAGCCTGTTCGCATAAACCCCCAATACCTGCCACTATAGGGCGTCCCGGAGGATCTGTCAAATCCTTGTGCACCTTTGGCAACATGTAGAATGTGGGCACTATCGGAGATTTAACTTCCAGGAAAATCCTCTCCTTGTGGGTGATGATGTGCATGTTGACCGCGGAGTCAAGGAGCCTTAACAATTTGTTCTGAAAAACCTATGTGGGATCTGAGGGTAAAGGTGTATAAAATTTACGGTTACCCAATTGCCTTTTGGCTTCCCGCACATATAAATCAATACCCCACAGTACCACGTTTCCTCCTTTGTCCGCCACCTTTTATAGAAAGGCCGTGTTATTTTGTAGGTTCATAAGGGCCCAATGTTCCTCGACCGTCAGATTTGTTTGTCTGGTGGGGTTGATCTGCAATCTCTGTATCTCCATAAGCACAGCCTGGAAAAATAAGTGGATGTTTGGAAATAGACTCAAGTTAGGTGTAATGCTAGAAGGTCTCCTCAATGTAAATTGTCTCCTACCTAAACTTTGTTCATTCTCCTCCTCCTGTAACAGATCCATCAGGTCCATCAGAATTCTTCTTTCATCCTCAGGAAGCATCTGTAAAGATGAGGGTTGTGCATAACGTTTCTTGAAGCATAGTTGTCTACAAAACAGATACACATCCTTAATAAATTCAAATTTATCAAGTCTATGCATAGGTGAGAAATTAAGACCCCTAGAGAGTACTGTATGCTCCACCTGTGTGTGTATGTGAGGACAGATTAATAATCTTCAAGGAATCTTCCACATCAGCACTTTCCACATTAGATGGTAAATCTAATATCGCTTCCTGCGAGTAGGTGGGGGTAGGGGTTGTAGTTGGTTGTGGTTCTTCTGAGGGACATACGCCCTTTTTCTTGGATTTACGCAATCCTCTCCTAACCCAACGTCGTCGCTTGACTCGGATAAAAAACCATTACTGGCATTGCTGATGGAGGAATCCGTCACTCCTGTGAACACCAAGTTATTCTTACGGCCTACGGTACTAATTATTTTGGGACGACTTCGCCCCGTATCCCGTGCATTACCAGAATGCTTCCACCTAGAGGCCTGACCTCGTTCAAAATCCGACTTATCCCTCTGAAACTTAGTTTTCTTACCAGTCATTATCTCCTTGTCATAACTGTCCAAAATGCCCTGTAATCTCACATTAAAAGCAGTGACCTGTTCCTTATCCATTACGTTTAATCTGTTCTCTAAATCTTTTATTTTAGCACTTACCTCTCCTAAAAGAGTCTTATCATGTTCTATAAGCATCCCCATCAAAATTTTGAAACATTGCATCAATCCCATCTCCCAATTAGCTTTGAAGTCTGGTGTGACTTCCCAAGCCGGGAATTTTTGCACTCTAATACCACTAGGGGCAATTGAGCACCTAAGGTACTCCTCCAAACTTGTGATGTTCCACCAGACTCTGGTAAATAACTTGTGGGCCTCAATCAATTCAACTGTGGTCTGTTTAAAATCGCTGTTGCCACTAGACCCTTCCACATCCTAAAAAACATTTTTAACCTGTGTATGCCAGGCTGCCTCCCTGGCCTCCAGGCTTGCCGCCATGCCTCTATTTATACCACACAACAATGAGAAAACAATACTAATGCAACAATAACAATGGTGCCACTACCCTTATGGAACAGGGCTGGAGAGACAGTACGTCCTCCCCCCAAAAAACACTAGAACCACTTATATGAATAAGGGGCACACACAAATAAATATAGCACAGGAGTGCAAATACAAAACCACGACCAAAAGAGAGTCAAAGCGACCACTATTAGAATGCACATCTGGCAAAATCATATATAAAAACAAAAATATTTTATTGTACAAAGGACACAAAATACAAAGACACAAAAATTTGTATACAATAGAACACAGTGTAGGCAATATATGAACCGACACTAAAGCAGAGTCCACTCTTGTCCAAGATATACGGACTTCAAATCATCCAAGCCAGCTACATTATAAAGTGCAATGAAGGCATACAGCAAATGCATACATATATAACAATGGCTGCATCGATCTAAACCAGACCTCTCTTTTGGTCGTGGTTTAGTGAAATAAATAAAACACACGTTTGATAACCCCTTGTTCATTTTGGTGATGAGCTGCTCCACTCTAGCGTTTTGGTCCATCCTCACTCACCTTCATAGCTGATGTTTACCTCTCACTGGTATCAATGTTACATGGTGCTCCAGGTTTCCTTGTCGTTTATTTGCAATGGTGCCATTTGTCCACTCATGATTAGTGATGAGCGGCAGGGGAAATATTCGAATTTGTGATATTTCACGAATATTTGGGCGAATATTCGTCATAATCTATTTATTATTTTCTTGATTGCGAAAATCGGCAATGTAATATGTGCTTATTGCGTGCACAATACAGGTGTGACAGCAATTATCGGGAAAAATGGAAAAGGTTCCGTCTAGAACAAATTACAATAACTCACGGAAATATAAGACGCTGTAAAAACTGTCAAAAACTTTAATAGATATGCCTTAAAACATGTTAAATCACCCGGACGGGGCAGATCATTAAAAAGAAAGATACAACATATGGCGTGCAAAGGAGCACCCAAGGTAGTAGATGTAGCCTATTCCCTGCAAATGCACATGTAACACCAGCTATTGTATATTGCCCATGCAATGGAAAGCAACTAGCATTGGTGTGTAAGTGGCAAAGGGGTCGTGATGGCACAGGCATACACACTACCAAAATCAAAAATGGCCACAGACAGAGTGCGTGGACTGCGTGACCAGATAACTCACATATACGTTACAATAGTCCGTGCACACCCCCCAGGTATATATAGAGGCGCAATCCACCGCACAGCCTGGGTACAGGAGAGGACAAACTATCTGCTAAACACATACACTGGATGGTCACAGAGGACAAAGATAATGGACAATCAATCTCGTATGGAGATTGATACAGTGAAGTGTCTTCACACGAGTGCTCTGTAGTTAGAGACCACGCACTCAGAATGAACCTGGCATGTATTCAATAGCCAGGTGACTCACTCATAACGGGCAACAGTCCAATCTATCCCCCCAGGCATGCAGCAAAAATAACGTGATATTAAATCATATAGAGGAATGTAGTAGCGATAGAGTAGAAAACAGGAAAGAGGTCGTCAGAAAAAGCACAACAACAAAGGCTTGCAGCCCTAAAGACTGGTCATAGAAAACAGGCAAAACTTATTTGTTCGTTCAGACCAGCTGGTTGAGTGGTCTGCAAACTAAATATCCAGTGGGCTTCCTTTTGAAGCAAAAATTTGTCATAGTCTCCTCCCCTAGGTGAAGGGAAAATCTTTTCAGTTCCTTGAAAACGGAGGCAGTGTTCATCATTGGCCTGGCAGCTATCCACATGTCGTGCCTCCGGTGTATCCCTGGCATTACGGATATCACAAAGATGTTCACAAATTCGACGTCTGAACTCCCAGCTAGTCTTACCTACATATTTCTTGCTGCATCTGCATGTAATGAGATAAATCAAGCCAGAGGTGCGAGATTTAATGAACGAACGTATATAGTAGACTTTGGAATCATCCATGCCCGTAAACGATTTGCCAGTGCCAATGACTGTACAAGCCACACAATTACCACATCTGTAGGTACCATAGAATCCATGTGTCAGCCACGTTGTAGGGGCCGTTGATTCATACAGACTGTGCACTGAATGGTATTTTAAATTCCGCCCTCGTCTGTACGTAATGGACGGAGTGGTACCCACCAAGTGGCCGAAATCGGGATCAGACTGAAGGATGCCCCAATGTTGTTGCAAAATCTGTCTAACTTCTTGATGTGCGGAGTCAAAAGTGGCGATAATCATCATAGGTCCTTCTGCTATTTCCAAGGTTTTGGGGATCAACAGTGCATCCCTTCCCCTAGTGACAGCATGTTGGTATGCTGATTTAAGTATTCTGTGGGAGTAACCCCTGCACTGGAAGCGATTAGTTAGGTCACCACCTGTAAAATCCCAAAATTGGGACCAATTGCGTCTGAGTCGCAGGTATTGACTCTTAGGAATACTGCGTTTAAGCGGTAGTGGATGCCAGCTACCCCATTGTAAAAAGCTGTTGGTGGCAGTGGACTTACGAAACAAGTCTGTCCTCACACGACCGTTGTTTTCTTTTGTTATGCGTAGGTCCAGGAATGTGATGGTAGACTCGTGTATCTCGTAGGTGAAAAATAGGCCTCACGAGTTGTCATTAAGAGCCGCAACAAAGCACTGAAATTCCTATTTCGTGTCCCTCCAGAATAATAGTATATCATCGATATACCTTATCCATAATTCGATACACGTCGACCATTGCACAAAACCATCGCCGAATACAACCTCCCTCTCCCACCAGCCCAGGTACAAGTTGGCAAAAGTTGGGGCACAGGGGCTACCCATAGCCACACCCCTGAGCTGATGGAAGAGGCGGCAATACAGGCGTGAGTCATTATTCCTACATTTTTCAAGCTGCTAGAAGTTTCCTGAGACTGGAGAAAATGGTTCGCACGGCAGAACATTACAATAGCTTTATGTGCAGATAGAGTGCTCTGTTATATTCGCGATTGCGCAAATTGGCAATAAATGATGCGCCTATTTTTGCACAATAAGTGCAACTAAGTATTGTTGTGAACTTGCCTGTAGCATGTATGTATGGACAGCAGAACCTATCAGTTACACTATATCACAATCTAACATACACTGACTATCTCTCACTAACTATCTGTATTACATATATAATCTGACTAACTAACTATCTAATGTAATGTCACATAGCAAAGCACAAAGCACTGCAATGAAACACCTGCTTTTTTCTCTCAGAAATGAAAAAAAAAAAATGCAGAAAATAGCTGTATTATGTATCACCTCATCTGTAAAAACATGCTCTATAAAAATATCCAATGATCTAACCCCTCAGGTAAATACTGTAAAAAATATTAAATAAAAACAGTGTAAAAAAAAAAATTGTCACCTCACATCACAAAAAGTGTAATAGCAAGCGATCAAAAATTTATATGAACCCCAATCAATCCGTCATCTCATCCCGCAAAAAATTATGCCCTACATAGGACAATAGCCCAAAAAAATAAAAAAATATGGCTCTCAGACTATGGAGACATTAAAACATGATTTTTTTTTTCAAAAATGATATTATTGTGTAAAACTTAAAGAAAGAAATAAAAAGTATACATATTAGGTATTGATGCGTCCGTAACAACCTGCTCTATAAAAATAACACATTAACTAACCCCTTTAGGTGAACACAGCAAAAAAAAATAATAATAATATAAATACAGTGTCAAAAGCCATTTTTGTCACCTTACATCACAAAAAGTGTAATAGCGACCAAAATGTCATATGCACTCCAATATAGTGCCAATCAAACGACCATCTCATCCCGAAAAAAATGAGCCCCTACAAAAGACTGTCGCCCAAAAAATAAAAAAAATATGGCTTTCAGAATGGGGACTAAAAAATCTTTTTTTTCACAAATGCTTTATTATGAAAAACTGAAACAAAAATTCCCAAAAAGTAGTCATATTTGGTATTGTCGCGTCCGTAACAACCTGCTCTATAGAAATAGCACAGGATCTAACCTTTCAGATCAACTATGTAAATAACAAAAAATAAAAACGGTCCCAAAACAGCCATTTTTTCAAATTTTCCATTTTAATTCATTTTTCCAGTAACAAAGCAAGGGTTAACAGCCAAACAAAACTCAATATTTATTGTCCTGATTCTGTAGTTTGCAGAAACACCCCATATGTGGTCGTAAACTACTGTACAGGCACACGGAAGGGCATAGACTGAAGGGAACACCATATGGTTTTTGGAAGGCGCATTTTGCTGGATTGGTTTTTTGACACCATGTCCCATTTGAAGCCCCCCTTATGCGCGCTTAGAGTAGAAACTCCATAAAAGTGACACCATCTAAGAAAGTACACCCCTCAAGGTATTCAAAACATATTTTACAAACTTTGTTAACCCTTTGGGTGTTCCACAAGAGTTATTGGCAAATGTTACCTTGCCTCAAAAAAAGTGTAATATAGAGGAACCAAAAATCATATTTACCCCACATATGGGGTGTTTCTACAAACTACAGAATCAGGGAAAAAAATATTGAGTTTTGTTTGGCTGTTAACCCTTGCTTTGTTACTGGCAAAAATGGATTAAAATGGAAAATTTGCCAAACAATCGAAAATCTGAAATTTTATCTCTATTTGCCATTAACTCTACTAACACTTCTAAGCCTTGTTATGTCCCAAAAAAATAAAATGGCATTACCAAAATGATCCATACATGAAGTAGACATATGGGGAATGTAAATGAATAACTTTTTTTGGCGGTATTACTACGTATTATAGAAATAGAGAAATTTAAACTTGGAAAATTGCTAATTCTTGGTAAATTTTGTATTTTTTTTATAAATAAAAATAAATTTTTTTGACTCCATTTTACCAGTTTCATGAAGTACAATATGTGTCGAAAAAACTATCTCAGAATGACCAGGATAAGTAAAAGCTATTTAAAGTTATCACCACATAAAGTAACACTGGTCATATTTAAAAAAAATGACCTGGTCCTTAAGGTGAAATAGGGCCGTGTCCTTAAGGGGTTAATCTCTTCTACTTTTCCCCATAAACTATCATCCAGATACAGATAACATTGATATTCCTTTTACTTCTGAAAAGGTACACTCCGACACCCATATTCCAGATATTCACAAAAAATTATTATCCATTCCCCCCATCTACCCCACTTACCTCCCTACACCCCCCCACACACACACACATTATTATCGCAGGAGCTGACTGAGGTCATTGACTTGGGTCCAGGAGTACACCATACAAGAGAATTCAAACCCATCCTGCCCATATCTGTTTCCATTGTCTAAGACGTTTTTTCCCTCAAAATTAAACACATTCATAAGTCTTTATCCTGTTCATTAATTGTTTCCATTCCTCAAACTCAGGGTAATTTTCTGATCCCCATTTTCTAACTATTATTACTCTTGCAATTAATAGCCCTTCCAACCACATTATATTTTCCTTCTTATGCTTATCCATGGGGAGGAATCCTAATATTGCAAGTTCTATTCCTACCGTATGTTTTACTTCCATCCTCCTACCCATCTCCTCAAATATCTTACCTCAATATTCTTGAATGATTGGGCAACTCCATATAAGATGAATAAAACCTGCTTGTTCATTTTGGCATTTGAAGCATCTATGATCTCTGTCTTTATATATCTTAATCAACAGTGAAGGAGTATAATATAAATGATGAATTATATTAAATTGTATTAATCTATGATTACTTGATATAGAAGCCCTTTTTATAATTTTATAAGTGTCTTCCCATTGCAGTGCACTCCTCCACCCAATCTCCTGTTCCCATTTATTCTCACTCTTAAATTTAATCATGTTACCTAATCCCTTCCAAAAAATTTTTTTTATATTTGTGCCATTGTAATCCTTATTTCTTTGCAATTGTAACAAAAATCCGTAAACCCATGATCCGTAATCATAAAATATCTCTTATGCTTTGTGCAATCATATGCATGTTTTAATTGTGTGTACCTAAACTTGGTCAATTTATTAACCCCTTCCCATGCACACAATCCCTCAAGTGACCTTATTCTCCCTTGTGTAACTAGATGTGACACCATCACTACACCACTCTTTTCCCAAAATGTATAATCCTTCAGTGACAAAAACTCCCCTAAATTTACATTCTGCAATAATGGAGTGTAATGAAGAGCTTGAGATAGCCCAGATATCTTTCTAATTTTATTCCATACATTCTGAAACATTCTACTTATCGGGCATTTTTTACCCAGTACTCCCAAATATCCTGTTTCCAAAATACTGAAGATATCGTTCTGGGTCCCTTACATTCGCTTATTAAATGCTGAATAAACGCATCCCCACAGTAACCGATACACAATTTAATTTGAAGCAGGCATGTAATAATCGTTAATTTCTAACGATAATTTGTTTTCCCTTAGTCCTAACAGCAGCACAGATGGGGTTAACCACCCCCCTTGGACTGGTAGGACCGGCAGAATGTTTAATGAGCCCAAGACTAATAACTTAATTTAACAATTCAGTATTCCCTTAAAAGGAGGGAGTCAACCCCCCGCCCACTGTGTTTATAGCAAGAAAAAAACTAGACTTACTAGGGTGGGAAATTTGTGTGCTGCTGTTAGGACTAAGGGAAAACAAATTATCGTTAGAAATTAACGATTCCCTTATGTCCTACCAGCAGCACAAATGGGGAGATAGCAGGAAGAAACCCCTAGGGAGGGCCTTCCTGCCTGGCAGAACTAAAAATAGTCTGCCCAAAGGACGAAAACTCAGCTAGACTGGCATCTAGTCTATAATGGGAGATGAATGTCGATTCAGAGCTCCAGGAGGCAACTTTGCAAATCATGTCGAGAGGCAGAGGACTCCTCTCGGCAAATGAAGTAGCCACAGCTCTAGTAGAGTGGGTCTTCATGAATCCCGGAGGGTCCGGAGATTGGGAAACAAAGAATTCCTTAATAGCCTCCTTAATCCACTGACTAATGGAAGGTTTGGATGCCTTACAGCCTTTAAACTTACCGGCAACAGGATTAGCCCCGGAGAGATAGATCCGGAGACATCTACATCCACATAGATCTGGAGACATCTCGAGACGTCCAGAGGATGTCTAGCAGGTTCCTCGGAGGAGGTGGTAGATGTCGACAGAACCAGGAGGAATATCACCTGGTTGATGTTCTGGAAGGAAGGAACTTTAGGCCTAAAATACGGAAGGAATCTAAGAAGGACCTGGTCATGTAAGAAAATGGTATAGGGCTCATGTGCTGAGAGAGCTTGAAGCTCAGAGGCCCTCTTGGCCAAAGTCACTGCAAGGAGAAACACAAACTTCCAAGTGACGAACTTCATGTCCACCTCCTCTAACAGTTCTAAGGGGGGAGATGCTAACCCCCTGAGAACTACTGATACATCCCATTGAAAAATGGGTCTCAGTACTGTAGGCTTTAATCTTTCAGCTCCTTTAAGGAACCAGCCTGAACCTCCAGGATATTGACAGAGCGTATAACGCCAGGGAGTTGTCCTCCCTGTAAAGGGAGCAAAACCTCTCCACCTTGGCATTGAACCTTGTTACCATGAGATCCACCTCTGACATACTCCACTTGAGGACAATCTGCTTGAATATCTCCGGATGTAAAGACCACTCCACCGACGGAAGACCGCGGCTCAGCCGATCCGCTATCATATTTAGGGAGCCTTGAATGTGGATCGCAGATAAGTGGAAAGGTACAACTCTGCCTAATCCAGAATCACCCTGATCTCTGATAGGAGGGGAAGTGATCTCGTGCCTCCCTGCTTGTTGATGTAAAGTACCGCAGTCATATTGTCTGACTGGACTTTCACCGCTTTGCCCCGGATCTGAGGGGCTAAGTGAAGGAGGGCTAGCCGGATTGTTGGAATCTCGCGGAGATTGGATGAAAGAAGCCACTCCTGAGGAAACCAGGTCCCGTGAACTGGAGTGTCGTCTAGGTGAGCGCCCCAGCCTACTTGGGACGCATCTGTAGTCAATATGACCCAGGTTGGCTGGGTCATAGACTTCCCGTCTAAAAGATGGCACCACCATCTGAGGGAATACCGAGTTCGCCAAGACAGGGAGCACAGGGAGTTTAGCCCGGTAGAGCTGCCATTCCATTTGGAGAGGACCTCCGACTGTAGAGGGCGGAGGTGCCATATTGCCCAAGGAACTGCTTCCGCAGACGCTGACATGAGCCCCAACATCTTCATGAGAGTCCGTATTGGGACTTGCCGGGGAACAGAAAGGAACTTGCCATGTTCTGAATCCGGGATATTCTTTCTGGAGTCAACTGGAGCGACATCCCAGCGGAGTTGATTATGAAGCCTAGATATCTTACTGAAGTCGACGGGCTTACGTTCGACTTCTGCCAGCTGATGATCCAACCTAGGTGGAACAAAAAGGAGATTGTTAACTGAAGAAGTTGGGTTAGGACCGCTAGAGAAGAGGCTTTCAAAGCCTCAAAGCCACCACAGAAACCACCACCTTGGTAAAAGTGTGAGGGGCAGAAGAAATGCCAAAGGGAAGGGCAACAAACAGAAGATGCCTGACGACACCGGACACCTGTACCGCAATCCAGAGATACTTCCTGGAAGCAGGATGGATCGGGATGTGCAGATATGTATACTTGAGGTCCAGGGTTGCCATCTCGTCTCCAGGATTGAGGACGTGAACTGCTGACCTCATGGTGTCTATACGAAACTTCACCTTCCTTATAAACCGATTGAAATACCTCAGATCGATAATCATCCGGAGATCTCCTGAAGCCTTGGGAACCAGAAAAACTGGTGAATAGATCCCTAGGTCTCGTTCTCCTGCCGGAACCTCCTCCAGAGCCCCCTTGCAAATGTAGTCCTGAATTTAGGCCTCCAGGATCACCTGCCTGGCAGCTTGTAGAAGGTTAGTCTTGACAAACCTGTCCGGAGGAATAGAGGTGAGGTTGACTAAATAACCCTCGGAAATGATGTTCAGGACCCAGGGATCCGAGATCTCTCGGATCCACTCTTCTCAGAAGTGGGAGAAACGACCCTCGACAGGTACATGAAGCATAGGAGTGGGGAAGGTTACTGGCAGGACGGCAGGAGTAACCGGAATTAATCAAGAGCCTCGACGAGGCCCGTAGTCAGGAGGTGGATTTTCCATCGAGAACACCTCAAACCCCTTCGCTGCGCTCTCCAGTCACTTCGAGACCTTGCTTGCTGGACAGACCTACCGCAGTCTTGTCTGCCCTGCCCTCGAAAGGACTGCTGGGGAAGGCTCTGCACCTGCTTGCCTGAAAGGTCCTCCATGATCTTATCCAGCTCTGAACCGAACAAACGGTTGGGCTCGAATGGGAGGCCACATAAGCTGTATTTTGAGGAATTGTCAGCGACCCAAGGCTGAAGCCAAAAAGGCCTATGGGCCGCCGACCCCAGGGCCATGTATTTGGCCGCTAGCTTCAACTGGAGCTGTGCGGTATCGCACAAGAAGTCCGTAGCCATGTTGATGGTCTTGAAGGCAGCCAGTATCTCGTCCTGGGAAACCCTCTGGTCCATGTCAACTTGAATTTGATTCAGGCGAGACCGGGGGAACGTAGAGACCTCAGAAGCCGCTATAGCTGCAGAAGTGGAAGCCGCAGCTGCCGTATAACCCCGTCTTAGTGTGCACTCTGCTCTCCTGTCAAGGGGGTACTGCAGGCTAGACCCATCTTCTGCAGGAACCAGAGTGTGCTTGGACAATTTGGCAACAGCCATGTCCACATTTGGAATGGATCCCCATGAATCTACCAAGGGTTTAGCCATCGGGAACATGGATTTAAACTTCTTTGTTAAAACCGGACCCTTTCCAGGTTTTTTCCACTCTATAAACATGACATAGAGGGTCTCATCCGCTTTGAAGACATGAGGTGCCTGACTAGCGGTATCGGAAGGCTCCCCGTGGTCAACATCATGGTCCCCCGACCTGATGGACTTGAGCAATTTCTGTGTCTTTTCAGGGGGGAAAAAACACGACGTTAACTCCTCCTCATCTGAGGAGGAAGAAACTAAGGAGACCAAGAAGGTCTTTATACTGGGAAAGAGGTCTCCATAGGGGCCTGGGCAGGCCTAGAAAGTCTTTTCATCCAGCAGGCCTATGACTCCCTTAATAGAGCCATTGATACATATTCTGCAATGTAGGTTCACTAGAGGGTAGAACCCTCTGAACCCTCTAATGACAGCTGTAACCTCTGGAGTAGGGACAGCTGTCCTCCAGCAGAGCGCTGCAATAGTAGCAGGATAAATGCTTCCTCTTGGAATCCACTTTCCTGCCTTCCGAATCCCTCAGAGAAGACATCACAGCGGGACAAAAAGGAACAAATAAAACATTTGTAAACCACCTCTCTCCGCAAGAAAGGTAGAAAAACAGACCGGAGGCAGCTGATGACAGGAGGAAAAAAACACCACAAGTGGGACAACACCAACTTTAGGACTCTGGGAGCTAGCTGAAAAAGCGTATGCAGCCAGAGATCGAACTGGAGAACACTGCTTCCTTAAAATCACATCCGGAATACCCAGAAGTGACGCAAAGGAGAATTCCCTGCATCACTTCCGGAAGATGGCGGCGCCCAGGGACCGAGAATCCTGGACCGAGGACGCCGCCAAAATACCCCAGCCAGGCTCAACCGATTGGGGTCGGCAGCAGGTAAGCTGCCGGCCAAACTGACAAGGTACCTAGGAAAGGGCAACGCCGTTACCCAAACGAAAAGAAGGCTCCCCACACTTTCCATAAGAAAGGGGGGAACAAACCGCCTAGTCCACCTGTCCGGGAGGACAGAAAAAAACTTAGTGGGCTGGGGGTTGACTCCCTCCTTTTGAGGGAATACTTAATTGTTAAATTTAGTTATTAGTCTTGGGCTCATTAAACATTCCGTCGGTCCTACCAGTCCACGGGGGGGGGGGGGGGGTTAACCCCATCTGTGCTGCTGGTTGGACGTAAGGGAACTTTGCATATAAGAAAGGGTGAGACCCCCCTCTTCTCTGCTAACCATAGATATTTTTGCTTAATCCGGACTCGCTTTCTTCCCCATATTAAATCATTTATAATTTTTTCCAACAAATTAAAAAAGGGATCTTCTATCCAAATTGTATATAAAAAGTATGTCCTTGCTCACCCTTACCCGGTCTGTGGTCAAGGTGCTCTGTTTTTAGATGATTCACCTTATCATCCAAAAAATAGTATAATGTTTAGAACGTAAAAAAAGGCACTAACCATGTGGTCTGAATGATAAAATGCCGTGTTTAATAATTCGTACAGCAAAATATAGTATATATAAACCTCTACAGTACGGTCCTAACTTAATACATTTGATATTCTGCTGCAGTATATAACATGTTATTGTTATATTGGGAAATAAAAGTAATAGTAAAAAATGGTGCAGTCAGAAAACTGTTATAATGCGACCAGTCTAGAAATTGGATAAACCAGAAATATGTCTGTTATATAGTGTCAATACAGCTGCTGATCATACCTAACAGCGTGATTGTAGAAACCAAATATTGCAAGTCAAAAATTGATTGATACGTGCTCCTTATAGAAGCATAAGTGAATGCAAAACATTAGAGTAAATAATATGTGAAAGCAATTTTGCACAATTGTGCTAAAAATATTGTCCCACGGCTTATCTATTCCACAGGATCATAAACTGAGGAGCCCAGTCTGCCGACCACCGAACGGAGGATGAGGTAAGAGGCCGCGTATTAGGGGGACGCCCCAGACGCAAGCCCTACTAATATCACCCAGTCTCTAGTGAGGAGAGACTCCAGTTATATGTCACATTAACCTACCTATGCTTGGCAAATCACGCTATTGTTCATAAATATAACAAGCGAAACTTACAACTTTTTTGGTTAACTCTACACTACTTTTGGGACTATTTTTTTAGCACAATTGTGCAAAATCGCATTCACATATTATTTTGTACTAATGTTTTGCATTCACTTATGGTTCTATAAGGAGCACATATCAATCAATTTTTGACTTGCAATATTTGGTTTCTACAATTACGCTGTTAGGTATGATCAGCAGCAGTATTGACACTATATAACAGATATATTTCTGGATTATCCAATTTCTAGACTGGTCGCATTATAACAGTTTTCTGACTGCACCATTTTTTACTATTACTTTTATTTCCCCATATAACGAAAACATGTTATATACTGCAGCAGAATATCAAATGTATTAAGTTAGGACCGTACTGTAGGGGTTAATATATACTATATTTTATTGTACTACTTATTAAACACGACATTTCATCATTCAGACCAGATGGTGAGTGCCTTTTTTTACCTTCTAAACATTATTCTATCCAAATTGGGCATCAGTGGCTCCTGTGATAACTCCCTCCCACACTCCTTTCAACCCTCCCTCTCCTCTCCCCCTTACCTCAACCCATCTTTATAGTTCATGAGGAAATATCACCTCATAAACCTCTTACCATCTACCTATCTGCCCCACCCCCCCACCCCGAATACATAATAGTGCCTATAAACTCATACCTGCACACAGAGGTATAAACTCATAATCACTTAACATTTAACCATTCCATCACTTCTTCGGGTTTAGGGAAAAAAAATTTGATCCTTATAAATTATTCTCAATTTTGTCAGGTATAACATGGAGTATTTAATTTTAGCCTGCATAAGTCTTCTTTCGATGTCTCGATATTCTCTCCATTTATTCTGTGTTTCTCTTGAAAAATCTGGGTAACTTTCTATTCTACTGCCATTATATTCTATCTCCTGCAATTCTCTCTTTTTTCTCAACACCAAATCCCTGTTTTTTGAACACATCATCTTTGCCAGAATTGCTCTAGGTGGGCTTCCAGCAGGAGGTTTTTTAGTTGGAGTCCTATGGGCACTTTCCACCGCCAACTATGGGGATAGGTATTCAGAACTAATTACCTCTATCAACCACTTTTGGATAAACCCTGCAGGGAAGCCCACTACATGAAGATTATATCTCCGCGCCCTATCCTCTAAATCTGTGAGCTTCTCTTTCAACACCTTCAATCATATTTATCTTTATATCCAACCCCTCCTTTTTACTCTGGACATTCTCATCACCCCTTTCTTGGGGTTCCCCGATCTTATGTTGATCACCACCATCATCCTTTCCTTCTATATATCCAGTGCATTATGGGTAGCGTTTCATCTTGCCATTTACAAAAAATAAAGTGCTTTTAGTGCTATTTTAGAGTTTTTATACAACAATATCCATAAAGAAAAGAGAGAAAGCCCTACTCCTTTATAATGCTCCATAATACCTCAAAATCACAAGCAATTCTTATCCTACATTTAATAACATGATCCACTATATCAATAAATGTAATATGAAAAAAACAAATCAATCCATAATTAATAATGTCCAATCAATGTCCCGTAATTACTTCTAAAAATCAAATATCATTAGTGCTCAGCCACACCAGCTCCTTGTCTATTAGATGATAATAAATATGTAGTATCTTCTCCATATATACTAAGACTATAAGCCTTAACTCTCCAGCATCCGTTAAAACAGGATTCCACCTTGGAGTTTTCTGATAGTAAGTTATTTTTTGTGCGGTTCAAAGTTCCAGCCCAAAAAAGAGAAAAAGAAGAGAAAAAAACAAAAAAAGACAATAGAAGTAAGAGGTAGCAAGCAGTGCTCCTTTATGGCCCTTTCTAATAACCTAAATATATGGACCCACGCTTTCTCCAACAACCTGCAAGTACCTCCAAGTCCCCCTTTTTAAAAAACATGAGTTCCCGTATTCCAATTAAGTCTCAGGCCACCACCACACCACCAGAGGAAAACAAGTTGGCACTCTAAATAACGACGTAACAAAAAAAAAAACCTTTTTGTGCAACTCAGACTCACGCCAGCAACACTGTTTAGGTGTAGAGTGGTAGTATTTCTCTGTGGTGTACCAGTCCTTATAGGTTCATACTTCCTCCAGCAGACCATCAAATTTCCAACTTTTTATACTCTAAAGGGGACCAGCTCCTGGGACACACATAGATCACATAGATCATAGTTCTCCACCACACCACCGACCAGTGAACTGCACCATTGGCTCACCACGTCTTTACACCACATGACTAATGGCGCCGATACTCTGTGGTATACCGCTGGTACTCTCTTTTTCCCTGACTTCTTGCGGCTTCCCTAAGCCTCTTCGGGATCCTCATGCAGGCGGGAGAAACTCAAAAGGTTAGGGCAGATGCTCCACCACAGAGGGTATCCACGCCCCCCCCCCCCCCTGCACTCAAACAGGGATGCCAGGCTTTCTTCGATCAAGGTCATACAGCGGGAGAGAGAAGGAGGGAGGAGGAGGGAGAGGGTGGGATTGCGGAAGACCTACGTCCTTACGTCATGCCGCTACTAGTAATGAGCGGCAGGGACAATATTCGAATTCGCAATCTTTTGCGAATATTTGGGCGAATATTCGTCATAAATTTGGTAACTCGAGAATTCGCTATTATTTTTTATTCTGCAATGTAATATGCGAGTATTGCTCACGCAATACAGGCGTGGGTCACTATTGCTACATTTTTCAAGCTGCTAGACGTTTCCTGAGACTGGAGAAAATGGTTGGCACAGCAGAACATTATAACACTAGCAATAGAAAAGACACGTGCACTCTGGAGTCTTACTAACCCTCATTCTGATGTTAAAATTGAGAATTAGCAAACATATCCTGCTGTGGAGGATATGTCTGAGCCCGAGCACCGCGCCAAGGTAGTAGCTTGGGTCCTAACACTCACCTACCTGTGCCGTATGGGCAATATCAGGGGCCAGTGGGCTAAATTATAGGAGTGTATAGGCCGACTCTCAGCAAACTCCCCAGTTACCTCCAGCATGTAGCCATGCCAGCAATGAGAGAAGGGAGAAGGCTGTGAGTCCCACCTAAAACTGGCTGATATGGCCCAGGCCTCACAGGTGCACCAATTTGTAGCCTGTGGATGGACATCAGGCACATTTACCTAGGAGTTTATACACCTCCAGACAACTCAATATAAAAAACAACTGAAAGAATGGCGTGGTGTTAAACAGGCAGGAAATACTCAAACCCAAGATGCAGTTGTGCATATATAAACAGCGGAGCAGATCCTGCACTTATGGCCCATTGCTAATGGCGATCCCCAGCAAAAATGCATACAATGGAGGATGCCCGTAGCGGACCACAAGTACCACAATAGACATCCTACACAAGATGGCAGTTGTGTGGATGTGATAAACAATATACCAATATAACACTAGCAATAGAAAAGACAGGTGCACTCTGCGGTCTTACTAATCCTATGTCACCGCCAGTTCTGTGAGAAGGTCAGACGTTCTTCTCTACCTTTTGTATGACGTTCTTTGTTTTGGTTTTACTTTGTCAGCTCCTTTCATTCTGCCAGGTGTACCTTATTTGGAATAATCGTCTTCCTTTATATTCCCTTCCCATGCTGCCTCACCTTGCGGTTTATACTACTTCCTGGATGAAGTGTTCACTGCTGGAGGCTGCTGCTGCTGTTTGCTCAGATAAGTCTTTTCCCTTTATTGTGTTTCCTTGCTGGCTTGATTCTAGGTGACCCTGACTCCCTCCGTATTCAGTGCAGGGAGGTGGTGGTTGTGTCCCCTAACTATTATAGGGTTTTCAGGTGTCACACAGTCTTAGGTACGTGGGCATGCAATCGTCTACCATTGAGGCCATTGCAAGTGTTTAGCAGTCAGGGAGAGCTCTTTGGGTTTTAAAGGGCTCTCAGAGGAGGGTTTGTTTCTGTTGTGGGGGAATAAATCATTTGGCTAATGTTTGCCCCTCTAGGAGGTTCATGGGGTATTCTGAGGGTAATAAAAAGAAAAAGATGAAGAAACCCTCTAAAAACTTTCCATTTGCTACTATTGGCAAGGTTGATGCGGAAATTGAAGATTTGCCGTTTGCTTGTAGTTCCCATTTTCTCCTACCTGCCAGGGTGGCACTAGACAGCAAGAACATTGGTTGTGAGATTTTTGTAGATAGTGGAGCAGCTGTCAATCTCATTGATAATCAATTTGCAACAACGCATGGTTTCCAGGTGTGCACTTTGGAAAAGGCTATAACTGTTTTTGCTGTCGATTCCGCTCCACTTTCTCAGAGATCGTTAAAGAGCATAGTTCACAATATCCATTTGACTGTGGGTGACGCTCATGTTGAGCATATGTCATGTTTCGTCTTAAGCGGATTACCTACTCCTCTGGTGTTAGGGCTACACTGGCTCACTAAACATAACCCCACCATGATTGACAAGCAAGGCAAATAAATGGTTGGAGTAGGTTTTGCAGAGAGAATTGCCTCACGGCATCTCTTTCAGAGGTTTCTACCAAAACTGTTCCCTCTTTTCTCTCTGAATTTTCTGATGTGTTTTCCAAGAGTGGTGTCCAGGTTTTGCCCCCTCACTGGGAGTACGACTGTCCAATTAATCTCATCCCAGGCGCCAAGCTGCCAAAATCACCATTATACAATCTCTGCCAACCTGAGATAGTCGCCATGCGTACTTATATCTCTGAGAGCCTGAGAAAGGGACATATCAGACCCTCGAAGTCATCTGTTGCCTCTGGGTTTTTTTTGTTAAGAAAAAGACGCTTCTTTAAGACCTTAAGCTCTGGATTTCAGGGAGCTTAACCGTATCACGATTCGTGACCCCTATCTGCTTCCTCTGATCCCGGACTTGTTTAACCAGATTGTTGGGGCTAAAGTTTTTTCTAAGTTGGATTTTAGAGGGGCATACAACCTAGTCAGGGTCTGGGAAGGGGACAAATGGAAGACGGCCTTCAATACCCCTGAGGGTCATTTAGAAAATTTGGTTATGCCCTTTGGTTTGATGAATTCTCCGGCCGTCTTCCAACACTTTGTGAACAGCAAAGTTCAAGTCTCATCGGGACCACCTATGTCAGGTCTTGCTGATTCTGCGGGAGAATAAATTATACGCTAAACTGGAAAAATGTGTGTTTGCAGTTCCAGAGATTCAATTTCTTGGTTTTCTTCTCTCCGCTTCTGGTTTTCAGATGGACCCTGAGAAGGTCTGCGCTGTGCTTGATTGGGAGCTTCCTGAGAATCAGAAGATGCTGATGCATTTTTTGGGTTTTGCTAATTATTACAGAAAGTTCATTTTGAATTATTCATCTGTTGTTAAGCCACTCACTAATATGACTAAAAAGCGGGTGTATTTTTCCTCATGGTTGGAAGAAGCCTTTTCTAGTATTAAAGAGTGTTTTGTTTCCGCTCCCATTTTGGTACAACCTGATGTCTCTCTACCTTTTATTATTTAGGTGGATGCTTCTGAGGTGGGTGTGGGTGAGGTCTTATCTCAGGGTCCCTCTCCTGACAAATGGCGACTTTTTCTCAAGGAAACTCTCCTCTGCAGAGAGAAATTACGATGTGGGAAATAGGGAGTTGTTGGCCATCAAATTGGCTTTTGTGGAATGGCGCCATTCGTTAGAGGGAGCCAGACACCCTTTTACCGGGTTTAGCGACCATAAGAATATGGCCTACTTGGAATCGGCCAAGCATCTGAACCCGAGACAGGCCAGATGGTCCTTGTTCTTTTCTAGGTTTAATTTTGTTGTTACTTTCCGCCCTGGGGTTAAAAATGTGAAGGCGGATACCCTGTCACGTTGTTTTCCGGGAGGGGGGAACTTTGAAGACCGGGTCCCATTTTGGCTGATGGGGTGGTCGTCTCTGCTCTTTATCCTGATTTGGAGGCAGAGGTTCAGGCAGCTCAGGCAGAGGCTCCTGATCTTTGTCCTCCTGGGAGGTTATTTGTGCCTCTCGCTTTACGACACAAGGTTTTTAAGGAGCACCACGATACTGTCCTTGCTGGGCATCCGGGGAGTTGAGCCCCAGTGGATCTCATTGCTCGGAGATTCTGGTGGCCGGCTCTTTGTAAGACGGTTGAGGGTTTTGTGGCAGCCTGCGAGACCTGCGCTCGTGCCAAGGTCCCTCATTCACGGCTATCGGGATCTCTCCTACCGTTACCCATTCCTTCCCGTCCTTGGACACATCTGTCCATGGACTTCATTACGGACTTGCCTCGCTCCTCGGGGAAGATTGTGATTCTGGTGGTAGTCGACCGTTTTAGCAAAATGGCGCATTTCATTCCCTTTCCTGGGTTACCCAATGCTAAGATGCTGGCGCAAGCGTTTTTTGATCACATTGTTAAATTGCATGGAATTCCTTCAGACATCGTTTCTGATAGGGGCACGCAATTTTTCTCCAGATTCTGGAAGGCCTTCTGTTCTCGCTTGGGGGTTCGGTTGTCATTCTCTTCTGCTTTTCACCCGCAGTCGAATGGTCAGACCGAACGCGTCATTCAGAATCTGGAGACATATCTGCGCTGTTTTGTGGTGGAGAATCAGGAGGATTGGTATTTTTTGTCCCTTGCTGAGTTTGCTTTAAATAACCGTTGCCACGAGTCCTCTGATAAGTCACCATCTTTTGGTGCATATGGGTTTCATCTGCAGTTTGGGACATTCTCTGGGGGGGGGGTGGTTTCTGGTCTACCTGATGAGGAGAGATTTTCCTCATCCTTGTAATTTATTTGGCAAAAGATTCAGGATAATCTAAAGAGGATGAGTGAGAGATATAAGCGTGTGGCGGATAAGAGACGTGTGTCTGGTCCGGACCTGAACGTGGGTGATCTGGTGTGGTTGTCTACAAAGAATATCAAACTGAAGGTTCCCTCCTGAAAGTTGGGTCCTAGCTTTATTGGGCATTACAAGATCTTGTCTGTCAATCAAAAGGATGCCTGCAGCGGACCACAAGTACCACAATAGACATCCTACACAAGATGACAGTTGTGTGGATGTGATAAACAATATAACAATATAACACTAGCAATAGAAAAGACAGGTGCATTCTGCGGTCTTACTAACCCTCATTCTGATGTTAAAAAAATCTTGTGCAGGATGTCTATTGTGGTACTTGTGGTTCGCTGCGGGCATCCTCCATTGTATGCATTTTTTCTGGGGATCACCATTAGCAACGGGCCACAAGTGCAGGATCTGCTCCCCTGTTTATATATGCACAACTGCATCTTGGGTTTGAGTATTTCCTGCCTGTTTACCACGCCATTTTTTTCAGTTGTTTTGTACACAGCAAAACATTACAATAGCTTTATATGCAGAAAGAGTGTTCCGATATATTTGTGATTGCGCAAATCAGCAATTACTGATGCGTAATACGTGCATCTTCACATTTTAGCAGGTCTAACTACATATTAGTGATTGCTGCACTAAATATTGTTGTGAACTTTCCTGTAGCATGTATGTATGGACAGCAGAACTTATCACACTACCTAACACTCTGTATTGGAACCTATTAGCTACACTATATCCCAATCTAACCTACACTGACTATCTCCCGCTAACTATCTGTATTATATATATAAGCTAGCTAACTAACTAACTAACTAACTAACTAACTAACTAACTAACTAACTAACCAACTATCTGATTTAATGTGACACAGCAAAGCACAAAGCACAGTAATGACACTGCTGTCTCTCTCACAACTGAAAAAACTGCAGAAAATGGCTGCTGGAGAGGTTCTTATATAGTAAAGGGGTGGGCAACTTTCCTATTGGTTGCTAGGGATGTTGCTAAGCTGAGACAAAAACATTGCAGCCTTCTTTTTGGCCCACAGGCAAGAAGCAGTGAGGGATCATGGGTTCAGAGGGAAAAAAATCTAGAATATTTGAAAATTATGAATATATATCACTATATTCTAAATCTTCGTGAATTCTCGAAGTGGTGATATTCGCTATTAAAATTTGCGATGCGAATATTCACGCCTAACACTAGCCGCTACGCTATGTCATGATGTTTTAATTTGACTGGAATCAAGATATATTTTAACACCGTCACATGCAGGATTTGACATTATATATAGTGATTTTCTATTTGTAATTATTTAATAGAGCACAAAATTCTAGTAAAGCTCATTGATGGCCTCAAGTGTTCCATATTACCGGAGGTTCGTTATAATTTTTTTTGCAAGAAAAAAAGCCAATCTATGTTACAATTTCAATGATAGCGGTTTAAGCTCATACATAGTCAAATGTGTGCTTATTTTACAGCTTCAGATCCACTTATACTGTGTCTTAGGACAAAATAAAGACAAAGCAATTGCATAACATAGGTGATGATCCTCCAGATTGTTGCATCTGCAGGGTTTCTACTTGTCGCTGTATCATTGTACTGTGATAAAAGGTGCTAAGCATTCTTCCTTGGATTCCTCGTCGTGGTTTAAGTACTCCTAAATATAGCTGAAATGTTTCTGTGCATGTTGTCACCTTCTTTTGCTGTTATAGTTGTATGCTATCAATCCACATGACCTCCATTTGCTGTCCCTGACTGTTACTCCAGCTTTATTTCTACATATTTACAGTCTCTGCCATTGTATTATCTGTAAGGATGTCTGAATTGATAATACTTTTACCTTCAAGGATTGACTGTACAAAAGGGATTTCAGAGCCTACAGAGAATTATTGCAGAATATGTCGCTAAAGAAAATGTACGGTATTTTTGTTGATAATGAAATCATGTTTAATTTTAGCTTAAATTTAGATTACCTTTTCATGCTGACATTGCTGCTATTTGTGGTAAAGACTGAATGAATATGTGATATGTCTGTTGTTTTCACCATGAGAGCAGTTCAACAGTGACATGGCAGTCCACATGTTATGAGAAAAGTAACAAAAGCAGCAAGAACAAGCAGCATGAGGCAGATTTTCTTATCTGTCTATGACCTCTGACATGTATTGTATGAATATGAACTCATGCCAGCAATACCGGAGACGAGATGATATCCAACCTTAATCAGGTTCCATTTATTATCATGTGAAATCTAAATTAGTAGAAAGTTACCGAGCTTGGAGAATAATTTGAGACACAAACAGTATGTGTCCAACAAGATCATTCCACTTTAATGAAACAAGTGTGTAAGATTATATAATGCTAACAGATAAAGGTGGGGGATACATGCAAACCTTCATAAACCATAAACATAACATTTGACATTTACATTGATTGGTACACAAGGGGAGCGATCCCTTATACTCCACTCATGCTTATCTATGTTAGAGCAGAGCAGGAAGAGAGAAGGGAGACGGCACGTGTGCACAGCGCACGCTGTCTCCTCAAACAGCTGATTGTCGGGAGTGCCGGGGGGCAGACCCCCGCTCATCTAATATTGATGACCTGTACTAAGGATAGGTCATCAATATGAAAAAACCCGGAGAACCTCTTGAAGCTACCCCCAATACTGTGCCTGTTCTGTCCCCCCCCCCCCATGTCCAGAAACACTATACTATACTACACACCCAGACTGCCCTCATTAGTAGTTGTGCCCCCAATAGTGATAATGCTTCCCAAGATAGCCCCCATTAGTAGCAATGCTCTCCATATTGCGTCAAATAATAATAACGCCCCCTACAGTACTCTAGTAGTAATAATATAATCATAATGCTCCCAGTGGCTCTAATGTCAGCCTGTAGTGCCCCCCACTAGTTCCAATATATAATGCTTCCCCCCATAGTGCCAATATATATATAATGTTCCAACGTAGTGCCAGTATGTATATAATGCTCCTCCATTCCTCTCCAGTGGTGCCAAGTATATATAATGATCTCCTTCCCCCCATCCTTGGTGCCCCCACCAGTGTGGACATTTTGTATTGAAAAAAAAAAAAACTGCCTCCCTCCCGTCCCCCTGGCGGTGTCTGCGATTCAGACCAGGGTTTTATCTGTCGCTTGTGTTGCTGCGTCCTGATGAATACGGTCCCAATGACATCACCACTCCTGCTCCAGGTCTCACATAATAAAGTCATCATGCGAGACCCAGAGCAGGAGGTTGCAGTGATGTCATTTCGGCTTCTTGCTCTGTTTTAATCAGGGACAGTGCAAGGATTTTTGCGGCTCTAGGAAAAAGAAAGTTTGCCGCCCACCCCCCTATGTGACATCACAATGCCCCACCCATATGATCTGCCATATTAACTAACGCCAGTGTTGCAGTGCCGCCATGTTTACATTAAAAAGCCTGCAGGGAAAGGCTATAGACACCAGAGGCACTACATTAAGCTGCAGTGGTTCTGGGGACTATAGTGTCCCTTTAATGTGAGGTACAGTAAATTAGAGACTAGTGCCACGAATAATATACTAGATTGCCTACTTACAACCAGATGAGGATGATGATGATGTGCTCTAGCTGCAGTCTGGCTCCACTGGTTTGGTGTAGAACAGTCTCTCTGGAGGCTGTTTGTAACTGTGGTCACAAAAATCAATGTTCTGGGAGAACGGGAAGAAGCTCCTTTTTTGGGGCCCTTTACACAGCTCAAGGTCTGGGCCCGAGGCCCTGATGGTGAGTATGCCCATAAGGCCCACCCATAAGTCCACCTACATGTTCCACCCATGAGTTTGTTGACAGTGGCTTGAAGTGTGTAGGAGATGTGTTATGTGTTGCTGTAGAGAGAATCGAATGTGTGTGCTTATGGAATGTAGCGTATAGGGATACCAGTTTGTGTAGGTGATGCAGTTTGTGTGTAGTGGATTGCAGTGTGTTTTCATGGAAGGGATAGAAAGAAGTTTGTGTTTGAACATAAGGTATGTATTGTGTGTTTCTGGAATGTGTGCAGGGAATGTGTTGTGTGAATCTGTGTTTGTCTGTGTTATATGTAAGGGCTGCAAGGTGTGTTTCTGTGTATGTAAGGGATGCAGTGTGTGTGTTTGTAAGGGGTGCATTGAGTGTGTGTAAGGGATGCCTTGTGTTTTAGTGTGTGTAAGGGATGCATTGTGTGTTTCTGTGTGTGTAAGGGATGTATTGTGTGTAAGCGATACATTGTGTGTTTCTGTGTATGTGTGCAAGGGGTGCATTGTCTTTGTGTATAAGGGTTGCATTGTGTGATGGATGTCAATCTCTCCCCCCTCCCTTGTCACTCTCTTCTCTCCTCCCTCCTTTGTCACTCCCCCCCCCTTGTCACTCTCTTCTCCCCCCTCCCTCACTTGTCACTCTCATTCCCCCTCTTCCCTTGTCACTCTTATTCCCCCCTCCCTCTCTTGTCACTCTCATCCCCCCTCCCTTGTCACTCTCATTCTCCCCTCCCTCCCTTGTCACTTTCATTCACCCCCTCCCTTGTCACTGTCATTACCCCCTCCCTACCTTGTCACTCTCATTCCCCCCTCCCTCCCTTGTCACTCTCATTCACCCCTCCCTCCCTTGTCACTCTCTTTCTCCCCTCCCTTGTCACTCTCTTTCCCACCCCCACTCCCTTGTCACTCTCTTCTCCCCCTCAATTTCTCCTCCCCTTGTCAATCTCATTCACCCCTCCCTCCCTTGTCACTCTTATTCCCCCCTCCCTTCCTTGTCACTCTCAATCCACCCCTCCCTCCTTTGTCAATCTCTTTCTCCCCCCTTCCTCCCTTGACACTCTCTTTGTCACCCCCCTCCCTCGTCACTCTCTTCTCTCCCTTTCCTCCCTTGTCACTTTCTTTCCCCCACTCCCTCCCTTGTCACTTTCTTTTCCCCCTCCCTTGTCACTTTCTTCTCCCCCCTCCCTTGTCACTCTCATTCCCTCCTCCCTCTCTTGTCACTCTCATTCCCCCCTCCCTCCCTTGTCACACTCATTTCCCCCTCCCTCCCTTGTCACTCTCTTTCTCACACCCTCCCTCCCTTGTCACTCTCTTTCTCACCACCTCCCTTGTCACTCTCTTCTCCCCCCCTCCCCCTCTAGTGTAGCGTGGCCGAGCTCTCACCGGTCCGCGGTACAGGAGCATTTGTTTCCTGTACCCGACTGGACTGAAAGGAAGTGCACACTAAGTAGGCTTGAGGCCTAGCGGCCTGTGGTTTGTGAAGTTGGACAACCATGAATGCGCCCCCCTTTATGGGTAACGAAGTGGCACCCTAGGCAGATCACTACTCTCTCCGATCAATCGTCCCGGCCCTAATTCAGAGCACATTACTGCAGGAGGTATAACAGGATAGGACTATAACTCCCAGCATGACTATTATTTAATATCAGAGAACATTACAGGGGGACGTATAAGAGGATGGAACTACAAGTCCCAGCATGTCCAAACCGTTATTATGTAATATCAGAGTACATTACAAGAGGAGGTATACAACTTCCAGCATATCCAGGGTGTTGTACCCCGATATTATATAAAAATGGCCTGGATATAATGAGAGTTGTAGTCCTCTCCTCTTATACCTCCTCTAGTAATGTACTCTGATATTACATGACAAGCTGGACATGCTGGGAGTTGTAGTCCTCTCCTTATACCTCCTCTTGTAATGTACTCTGATATTACATAACAGGAGGTTTAAGAGGGGAGGACTACAACCCCCAGCATTTCTATGGCACTTACATTGCATCCATCCTTCTTCACATGCATGACTGGTCTTCTTCTTCATTACTTTACTGCACTGCTGAGCTCCGCCTCCTGTTCTGGTCACATGATAGTGAGGTCATCGCAGGTCCTTCATCCCTTCTTCTCTACTAAGCTCCACCTCCTGCATCTGACATGATCGCAGGTCCTGTTAGCACTGTCCTAATGATTTCTCTTATATGTGAGGGAGGGGACCTTACACTGCATTGTAAAGTGCAGCTGTTCAGCTGTCCACTCTTTTGCTTCCTCGGACGTTCAGCTGAACAGCCGCACTGAAGCAGGGGGTCCCTTAGACAATGGGGGCCCTGGGCAATTACCCAGTTTGCCATCCCCCCCGAACCCCCCCCCCCAACGCCGGCCCTGGGTGTCGGGGATGGATTTTTGCTTCAAAATAAGAACTCATTCAATTACACACACTGTTTTCACTTTAACAATGCCACAAAACTCAAAGTATGTTCAAACCATTGTTGTGAATAACACTGTGTTAAGCCAAGTCTCCAAATACGCGCACCCTTTTTACCTGTATAAACTCGTCTGGTATTTTTTGGTGGGAAAGGTGGCAATTTGGCAAACCTAATTTCACGGCCAGTTTGCTAGTGCACAACAGGGGAACAAGGGTCACTTTTGACACACAAATGAGTGATCTTTAGGCAGCAGAAGCAGTCCTGTTCAATGTAGTATTGTACTTAATAGGGCATATGGGTGGCATATTCTCTTTAAATAGAATGTGCACTTGAAGGGGTTTTCAAACCACAACCTGGATCTGAATTCTTCTGTAATTGCATGAAATTAAAAATTTTGTATAGCCACTAAGCTATTCAATAAAATGTATCTGTATAGCACCACCATCAGTTTGTTCTTTATTTCTCTGTCCATCTCACTGAGATTAACAGTCAGGCTAAATCTTTAACTGCGACCAGCCATATCTACTGTTAGAAGCTGTGACAGTTACAGTGAAAAAACTACAGCAGAAAGGACATGCTCCCTGAGAAAGGACATACCAATGTAGCTACAACATAAAGGTCATCCCTCCTGAGCTGCCACCCTTAAATAAATCTAGCAGAACACTTGGAACAATGAATGGGGTAATCTCTGGATTCATGTGAGGTACCAAGCTGGTTTTAGCTTTGTTAGAAAGAGATTGACATGTACTACATTATGTCTGATTTTAATTTCATTTCAATCATAGCATAACCTCTTTAAAGGTTAATCATACTTGCCAACACTTGCAAAGTTCCTGTCAGGAAAGTTCCTGTGCCAGGAGATCAGTGAGACTGACAACACGTAGTTTGATCTGACAGGTTCCTTGTGGATCAATTTGTGTCTGTGTTGTTTCTGGTAATGGCCACACCCCTTGCCTCAGGAGTTGCTTATGTTGTCATTTAACCTTCCCTATTTATTGTGGCTTCTCCCACCATGCTGTGCGGTTTATAGCTTCAGTCTTGTTGTGGATTGCTGGTGTTTGGATCTCAGTGGAGTTCCTGTGCTTCCATAGCCATTTGAAGTTAAGTGTCTTCTTCCCCTTTTGTCTATTGTTTGGGTTTTCTTGTGTTGCTCTTTTCCCTGTCATCTCCTGTGGCAGCTGGGTTTTTCTTTGTTAAAAAAATAGACATAGTCCTTAGGCCATGTCTGGATTTCCGTGAGCTCAATCGGATTACTGTCCGTGATCTTTACCCCCTTCCTTTGATTCATGATTTATTTAACCAGATTGTTGGTGCCAAGGTGTTCTCAAAGTTGGACTTAAGGGGAGCATATTATCAGGTCAGGATCAAGGAAGGGGATGAATGGAAGACATCTTTTAATACCCCAGAGGGTCACTTTGAGAACCTGGTCATGCCTTTTGGGTTGACCAATGCTTCTGCGCTTTTCCAGCATTTTGTGAATGACATTTTTCATCACCTGGTGGGGAGGTTTGTTGTCATGTATTTGGATGACATACTAATTTATTCTCCAGATCGGGAGACTCATCAGGATCATGTTTGACAGATCCTAAGAAATAATAAATTGTATGCAAAATTGGAGAAGTGTGTTTTTGCTCTACAGGAGCACTTTTGTCACTTTTGGGTTTTCAAATAGATCCAGAGAAAGTCCGTACTTTATTAGACTGGGATCCACCCGAAAATCTGAAGGCTCTTATATGATTTTTGGGGTTTGCCAACTATTACCGAAAATTTATTAAGAGCTATTGGACGGTGGTGAGACCCTTAACTGACATGGCTAAGAAAGGGATGGATGTCTCAGTGTGGTCCAATTCAGCATTGCGAGCCTTTTCTGCGGTTAAGGAGTGTTGCGTTTCTGCCCCTTGTGGGGAGTCGCTCTGGTAGATAGCGGTGCGGGTGCAGTACAGAGGCAAAACAAGGAGTCCAGAACGTGCAATAAACAGTGTTTTATTCACACTGGCTCAAAACAAACGATAAACAGTCTCTTGGTGTTAATTCACACACACATCAGAAGTCATGAGGCAAAACAAAAAGAGTCCAAAGCAGGATCCAATCACCTGTGAGGTTTAAGGTGCGGGTTCGCCCCTGGCTGTCAGCCGAGCCGCAGGACAAACCACCTTCAGGCTTCCAGGAAAAACCCCACTTTGCGGAGCTCCTTCCTCCAGGTCAGAGAGCTCCACAGCACTGTTAGCAGCTCCAGGACAATCACAGCCACACCTGCTGGTGCTGGCTGTGTTTTAAAGGCCCTGGAAAACCCGGCCTGGACCGTGGGGAATAGGCACCCACCCAACTCTTTGCCTACTCCCAGTAAGAGCCGGCCCGGATTGGCTTTGCAGCCAAACTAAAAATCAAGGTGTCAAACAGCACTAGCTGCTGCTGACACACGAAAACCCGGCTCTTACCTCACCGAGGCCAGGAACCTCGGTGACACGTACCTGCCATCGACCACGGTACCTTGCACCCTCTTACACCCTATATTGGTGCAGCCGGAGGTGTCACAGCCTTTCATTGTGGAGGTTGACGCGTCTTATGGCAGGGCCCCTCACCTTGTAAATGGCGCCCATGTGCATTTTTCTCTAAAAAAACTCTCTGCCACAGAGAGAAATTATGATGTGGGTAACAAAGAGTTGCTGGCCATTAAGTTGGCTTTTGAGGAGTGGCGTCATTGGTTGGAAGGGGTGATTTATCTGATTAAGGTGTTCACAGATCACAAAAATCTGGCTAACCTGGAATCGGATAATCGACTGAACGCAGGCCAGATGGTCTTTGTTTTTCGCCAAATTCTATTTTATTGTCACTTATCGTCCTGGGGTTAAGAACGTCAAGGCAGATGCCTTGTCACGTAGTTTTCCTGGAGGTGGTGACTTTGAAAATTCAAGTCCGATACTGTTGGAGAGGGTGGTGACATCCGCTCTATACCCTGACCTTGAGGGGAAGGTGTTAGAGGCTCAGGGAGACGCACCGGATTCTTGTCCCACTGGGAAATTGTTTGTTCCATCTGAATTGCATCACAAGGTGTTTGAGGAGCTACACTGTACGGTTCTTACAGGACATCCTGGGAGCAGAACCACTGCTGACCTAATTTCTCGTCAATTTTGGTGGCTGGGGTTGCGTAAGTGTGTTGAGGACTATGTGTCAGCCAATAGCACGAGCTAAGGTGACATATACTGGGCCTTCCAAATCTCTACTTCCGTTGCCCATCCTGTCCAGACAATGGACTAATTTATCCATGGATTTTTATCACTGATCTACCGAATTCTTCAGGAAAGACAGTGATTCTGGTGGTAGTTGATCGCTTTAGTAAAATGGCGCACTTTATAGCATTGCCGGGCCTACCTAATGCTAAAACTCTTGCACAAGTGTTTGTTGAGAACATTGTGAAACTACATGGCATTCCCTCTGACGTGGTCTCGGATCATGGGACTCAGTTTGTTTCAACTGTCCTTTTCTTCGGCTTTTCATCCTCAGTTGTACAGACAGACGGAATGCACTAATCAGAGTCTGGAGACTTACTAGAGATGTTTTGTCTCTGAGAACCAGGAGGAGTGGTCTTCATTTTTGTCTTTAGCAGAGTTTGCTATAAACAATCCTAGACAGGAGTCCACTGATAAGTTGCAATTTTTTGGGGCATATGGGTTTCACCCTCAGTTTGGCACATTTTCTGGTTCTGATACTTCTGGTATACCTGAGGAGGAAAGTTTTTGTCATCATTGTCATCTATATGGTGGAAAATTCAAAATAACTTGAGGAATATGGGCAACAAGTATAAACGTATGGCTGACAGGAAAGTTATAATTGGTCCGGACCTAAGAGTGGGTGATTCTGTGTGGCTGTCCACAAAAAACATTAAGTTGAATGTAACTTTTTGGAAGTTGGGTCCAAGGTTTATTGGTCCATATAAGATCACTGCCATTATTAATCTGGTAGCCTTTCATCTTGAACTTCCTCAGGCTTTGAAAATTCATAATGTGTTTCATAAATCTTTGTTGAAGAGATATGTTGAACCTTTGGAACCATCTTCCTATCCACCTGCTTCTGTCATGGTTGACAGTAGTTTGGAATTTCAGATCACCAAGATAATTGACTCTCGAGTCCTCTGTAGATCTCTTCAGTATCTTGTTCACTGGAAGGGGTATGGACCAGAGGAGAGGATGTGGGTACCAGCATCCGAAGCGAATGCCAGTCGTTTGGTGAAAGCTTTTCACAGGTCTCACCCGGATAAGGTCGGTCCTGGGTGCCCGGAGGTAACCGATAAAAGGGGGGTACTGTCACGGATGTTCCTGTGACAGGTGCCAGGAGATCACTGAGACTGGCAGCACGTGGTTTGGTCTGACAGGTTCCTTGTGGATCAATTCGTGTCTGTGTTGTTTCTGGTAATGGTCACACCCCTTGCCTCAGGTGTTGCTTATATGGTCATTTAACCTTCCCTATTTATTGTGGCTTCTCCCGCCATTCTATGTGGTTTATAGTTTCAGTCTTGTTGTGGATTGCTGGTGTTTGGATCTCGGCGGAGTTCCTGTGCTTCCATAGCCATTTGAAGTTAAGTGTCTACTTCCCCTTTTGTTTATTGTTTGGGTTTTCTTGTGTTGTTCTTTTCCCTGTCATTTTGTGTTTAGGCCTGAGGGAGACTCCTGTTTGTCCTACCGTTTGGAGGAACAGGTTGTCTCTTGTCCTGACATTATTACCAGGGTCCTACAGGGTGAGTTAGGAGTTTAGTTTACTGTGTATGAACTTACCTACATCTGGGGTTAGTTCATACTTGCAGTCAGTTAGGACTTTGATTAGGGTTATCTAGGAGGTTACCTGCTCCTTTCCTTAGTTTCCAGGCCTTTTTTCCTCACCTCTTTCCCTCCTACATTCGGTGTGGGTTTCCCTCCCACACCAAAGCATTAGAGTTCCTGAGAGGCTCCTGGAAAATAATGAGCTCTCATAGAGTGCCAGAAGTGCTGCCAAATCCCCCTAGGTGCCCAACAGAGCTCAACAGGGGAGAGAATAGATGGTTGCTGAAGGACCTGTGATGATGATCAGGTGATGTGACATGAAGGATTCAGAGCTCCTGTGATGTGCTCATGTATGGAGGAGAAATGATGGGTTCAATGTGTATAGTAGCAAATTCTCCAGAATTTGCTGGGATTATCAATGATTTTCAGACAGTCCTGGTAAATTTGGACTGTCCTGGGCTGAAAATGGGTGGGTGTAGCATAAATCTCATCCATAAGTAGCTATTCCTGTGCTACCAGGGGGCTTAGATGCCCCTAATTTACCAACTAAAACATTGTTAAATATGAGTGTAATAGCTGGGAAAAAATGGATTGTAGTTCTCACACCGACATGACTCCCTGTAATATCATCATAACAGTTTGTGAGGAGTGCTGGTAGTTGTAGTTCACTCTTCTTATAACACCTCCCTGCAATATCCACTGATAACCCATAATAACAGTCTGGGCATGCTGGGAGTGTAATGTCCTCTAATATCCCTTGATAACAACTTTATAGTTCTCTCCTATACAGGGCCCACTTTTAGGCTGTATTCAAATTTATTAATTTTTTTTCTGATCAACATTCATCTGCTCATATCCACTTAGGTGTTGAGGCAAATGGATTCAACTTTGGACTCCATTTGACCTTCTGTGTTGCAGTAAATACGTTTTTCCCACAAAAATAGCATCTCAAGCTATCCTGCCCTGGGTGTAGCTATGATTGAGGAGAAGAGGGCACTGAACACTTGAATGTTGTGTCTGCAATCACTACTTCTTAGAAATGTCATATTGCATGGCTCTGTGATGAGCGACGTTTCATGGAGGGCCAGCATTCTGTTGCTAAGGATGTGCTTCTCCATGGCTGCAGAGCTTTTTTCTGCTCTCTGATCATGGCTCTTTAGTGAGCCAGTTATCAGGAGACAGAAAGGCACAACCAGTATGGCAATAGATGAGTGCTGCCTTCCAGGTGAGTGGGAGTTAAAGGAGCTGCAAAGGGGAATGGCCAGTAAAAAGTAAAAAAACGGGAAATGACCTATGTCCTAAAATTTTCTCAATTCTCCTGAAGTCAGGAGCCTTAACTACAATACACACTTCTTGCAGCTGTCAATACATTATTTCTACTAGACCTCTAGCTAAAAAAACTATAGCTAAAAACCTGGAACAAAGGTAATTATATAACCTAGGTATTAGATTCTGAATGTACCACTGATCAACAAAACTGAGACTCCCATGTGAGACTCCCAGAATTTGTGTGATAGTAATAGGAAATGATTGCAGAGAGAGAATAATCATCCACTACTATTATTTAATGGCACCACCAAGTTCTCCCCAATATATATTTGTTCCCCGCCTAATATTGTATGCCATTGGAGAACTAATCTGTTTGTACTGTCTAATTGTATATTGATTATTCATTTTTTGTAAATGATTATGGGGGGATCCACCTTGCCTACTCAGAAATATGCTTAAGAAATATGAATAAGGCAGAGGAATGGCCCGATCCAAGCTTTTTGTTGACCTGTGTGAAAAGAGTTAGTTTTTTACCACTGCTAAGGGTTGGTTATGGTAAGTACAGTAAAGGCGAATTAGGAAATATCCCAGGACTAGAGTTGAGCGGACACCTGGAAGTTCGAGTTCGACGGGTTCGGCCGAACTTCACAAAAAAGTTCGGGTTCTGGACCCGAACTTGACCCAAACTTTACTCCGAACCCGACCCCAATTGAAGTCAATGGAGACCCGAACTTTGGGGCACTAAAATGGCTCTAAAAAAGTCCTGGAAAGGGCTAGAGGGCTGGAAATTGAAAAGAAATGGGGGTAAGAGAAGGACAAGTGGATAGGAAAATAACTTAAAATAATATAAAATACATAAAAATTAAAAATAAGTGTTCTAAACCTGAGCACAAGTGAGTGACAGTGGCACCTGCCACCCTGCAAACAGAGGATGTGGCAGCAACGCCACCACATCTTTCACCATCACCAAGCATCTTCCTATACCATGGAAGCGTTCAGCTGTCCATCTCCTAATTAGAAAAAGGAATAGAAAGAGGAAGTCAAGTGTGCACTGCGCAATGCTATCTGTGGATAGGTCCACATAACCACCAATACGTGGACCAGTAAGCACGGGCGGGGAAGTTATATCTCTCTAACAACACACTGGGTAAATGTAGTGGTGGCTGGGCCAAAGGCGGATGGCAGTTTGGCGCATGTCCTTCCACCCCCGAGGATTGCAGGGCATTTCTATTTGCCTCCTGTTGCTTCTCCTCCTCTACCACCTCCTCATCCTTTCAGCGTAACACCTTCACCACCAGCATCAGCACAGTCAGGGGGAAACAACAGAAGGCTGTTCTGAAACTCATCTATTTGGGGGACAAACCCCACACCGCCCAGGAGCTGTGGACGGGCATGGAACAACAGACCGATGATTGGTTGGTGTCACTGAGCCTCAAGCCCGACTTGGGGGTGTGCGATAATGGGCGAAATCTCGTAGCAGCTCTGGGCCTAGCCGGTTTGACACACATCCCTTGCCTGGCGCATGTGCTGAATTTGGTGGTGCCTGAGCCGCAGATGTGACAGGCAAATCATTTTATTAAATGTGTCGATTAGATTGTTGGGTAACATTTCCACGGTTATCATGACTTTTTATTATAAATCGTAACAAAAACTATACAAGGAACATTTCAAAAAGAGAAAATTAACCCCCTACCCTCCCCCTTTTACTCAAACCACTCATCAATGCCCATTTACAAACTATTTACAAATTTACTTATAAACATATTTAGATAACTATAAGTCAGATAAACGAAATAAACATACAAAACTATACACATACCTTACGCTTAACTTATAAGGCCAGTCATATAGAAGTTGCTCGGAGGGTGGGTTCCTGCACCAACATAGGCCAGGTACACAATTGTCCAGCCATGGCACAGTTCTGGAGGAAGAGGAGAAGGAGAAGAAACCGTGTTCACAGCAGAGTGTCACCCAAAGCAGCTAACGGCCATCACTTGAGCGTGGCTGGAGGGATACAGAGGACACAGATGATACACCTCCCACAGAGGACAGATTGTGGTTGCCTCTGGGCAGCCTGGCACACATGAGCGGCTACATGCTGCAGTGCCTGCGCAACGACTGCCGAGTTTCCCACATTCTAACTTGTGCAGATTACTTGGTAGCCACCTTGCTGGATCCCCATTAGGGTACTTTCACATTTGCAGCATAGCTATCCGGCAGGCTGTTCCGGCGGGTGAACAGCCTGCCGGATCCGCCATGCCGCAAGTACCTGTGCACTGCCATGCTGCCGCTCCATCCCCATTGACTATAAGAGATCGCCGGACTAAAAAGTCGGACCTGCAGTACTTTTAGTCCGGCAATCTCGGGCCATGCACTGCCATGCTGCGCCGTAGCTCCGCCCCCGCCCCATTATAGAAAAAAAAAACATTTAAATAGTTTTTTTCGGCGGTGTATGCAAACGTGCTCTGTGGTACGACAGTACGGGTTTATTACAGCAACTACAGTAATGCACTATGTCACCGCAAAATTATAAAACAGGTTTTTCAGCGGTGTATGCAAACGTGCTCTGTGGTACGACAGTACGGGTTTATTCCACCAACTACAGAAATGCACTATGTCACCCCAAAATTATAAAATTGGTAATGTAGGGGGACTTGACCTGCCAGAATACAGGAATTTTTCCTCCACTGAGCTACCAAAAAATAATTAGACATGCAGGTTACATTCAGTTCCAAGGACACTGCAGTTGCTAAAATGGCCGCCGACCCCCACCTCAGTAACAGATGGATTAAAAATTATTTTGCAGTATCACTGGGCTCAGGGCTGGGTAAAAATATGTAGCATAGCACCCTCAATACTTGCTGTAGTTTGAAAATTTAAGACCACCAAGTTCAACAGATTTCTTCCCTAATCTCTCCCTGGGAGCACCAGCAGCAACCTGTCCCTACACGAAGAGCAGCAGAGTGACGTGCAGCACTACGTGACTCCAGCTTAAATAGAGGCTGGGTCACATGCTGCACTTAGCCAATCACAGCCATGCCAACGGTAGGCATGGCTGTGATGGCTTCTTAGAGCAAAGTAGTGAAACGCTTGTTGAGTGGCTGCCCTACAGCCTTTCAAAAAACAGAAAGAAATCACCGAACAACGAACCGGGTTCGCTCAACTCTAGCCAGGACCATGCGACTGCTATGGGGTCCAGGGCAAGAGGCGGTCCAGTCTTAGTTGGGACTATCTCCTACTAGAAGTGAAAATTTGGTCAGGACTCTACCCTCTAAAGCAGGGGTGCACAACCTTTTTTGGTCTGGGGGCCGCATTGTCACATCGCATTATTTCAAGGGGCTGCAAAAAAAAGTTTATCAGCGCTTGTATGCATCAGCCTATTGCACAGGCTAATGCAAAGTGAATCTGGAGGAATGATCACTTCCACAGTCATTCCTCCCTCATTCACTTCTATTGATTATCGGTAGCACATTCCTGGTTACACGGTGAAATGTGCTGACGGTAATCGTACATCTTTCATCCTGATAAAATATGCAAATCAGCCGACAAACGAGTGATTCCTTGTTTATCGGCTGATTGGCAGCACAATTATACCGGCCAGATATAAGATATGAACACTTGTTTCCAGTAATTGCCCTGAATATCGTGGCGTGTAACAGGGGCTTAGCGATTTCCTGGTAAAAAATTATTTTCAACACGTTCCTGCAGCATGGGCCTGAAACAGAAGATTCATACTTTCCTGCTTCCGCTGTCTCCATCTTCTGGTCCCGGCACTGTTTACATCCGGTTGGATATGGGCATAGTCACTTGTACCTCTCCAGCTAATGACTGGCCTAAGTGGTGATGTGGCCACAAGCATCGTGTCACCGCTAAAGTCAGTCATTTGCTGGAGAGGTGCTCCGAGACCGGAAGATGGAGATAGCGAGAGCAGCAGGGAGCAGGAAAGAATGAATCTTCTATTTCAGGGACTATGCTGGAGGAACTTGTTAAAAATCATTTTAACTAGAAAACCCCTGGAAGTGGCGACGTTTCCTTCCTGCCTCCTATTCACAGATGAGCACTTTATTTCACTGCAGAGGGCGGCTCTCACTGGTTATTACCACCTCCTGCACCCTCAGATATACTATAGGTGCCCTGCAATAACCAGTAAGCACTTTCCCTGAGGGCTCACACACACAGTCATTGTTTTAGTCCGCATCTGAGACAAATTTTTTTTATGTGGCTTGGATGTGGAACCATTCACTCCATGTGCTGTGCGCATCCTTTACCCTAAGTTCACACCTGAGCGTTTTACAGCACGTTCAAACGCGCTGTAAAACGCTCAACACATGAAAACCAATGCTTTCCAATGGCCCTGGTTCTCACTTGAGCGTTTTACAGCTGAACGCATAAACAAGTACTTGAGCTTTTTTTGGTGCGTTTGTCGCGCGTTTTGTGATTGACACCACAGTAGTCAATCACAAGAACGCGCGTACGAACGCGCGTTTCCTATTTGCAAAAACGCGCTGAAATACGCACGATAAAAACGCGCGTAAAATGCGCGTTTCTAGAACGCTCAGATCTGAACCCAGGGTTACTCTGTTCTGCAAAATTCAGAACACACATGGCTGGTGTCCTGCGGACCAAAAGAATGGGTGCGGTCATGTGTATGAGGCCTTACTAGCCGGGAAAGCACTTATTGGTTAACCCTTTAATGACCGAAAAGGCCTTAATGACCAGTCACTTTTTTGTGATTTAGCGCACGTGGTTCAAACACTTGTAAATAACTTTTGCAGCTTTTTATTACATAACACAGGGCTTATTAATATATTTTTTAAGTTTTATTAGGGAGAAACTACAATTTTTTTTTTAGAAAGTCATTTTTATTCAAACTATAGCTCATTATTTCAGCTCATTATGTTAATATGCAAAGTATTATCATTAATTCCCTATATGTGTTGAATCGTTTTATTATGCAATATGTATAGTTTCAATTGAATGGGGTGATAATTGTAATGGTTTTGGTTGGTCTGGGCATGTTTTTTCTTTTTTTTTAACTTTTTTTAAAAATATATTTCTGCTACAAAAAGAACTTTGGGGGACAAGGACTTATTTTGCACATTTTCCTTTTATTTGTATTTTATTTATTTTGTATTTTAATTTTTTTTATAATCACTTTTATTATTTATGTTTGAACAATTTTATTTTGCACTTTTCACTTTTTATAGTTTTATTTTACTTTTTTTAAATATATTTTTGCAGCACTGTATGTCCCCCCCAAGAGGTCTTTAAAAATACCACTGTGGGACACTGACTTTTTTAAAATTTTGCACTTTTTTCTCCTTTATATTTGTATTTTTTATTGTGTTTTAAAAAATGTTTTTTTTTTAACTTTTAATATATATAATTGCCAAATAACTTCACTCCAAAAGGTCCATAAAAAATCCTTTTTGCACCATTTCCACTGTAACTGGAGAATCCAATGGAGTCTAAGTTACAGGGAAAACCAGCCTCCTGGTGAGGCTTTGTACAAGGCAAAGCTGGTGAGGCTCTGCACTCCTCTGCCCCTGACACCCGGCGATCAAGTGATTGCCGGGTCTAAACTGCACAGCGCGCTGCTTACCTGTGTGAGGAGAAGCAGAAGCGCTAATACACTGCTTCTGCCTTTTCCTCGGCTCCCCTGCTGTCTCCGACAGCTGGGGACCCGTCTTGCTCCTGCTACAGTGCAGGAGCCGGAGCTGTAATCCTGAAATTGTGCGGCTCCGGGCAGAAACACAGCTGATCGCACGATCACCTGTGTTTCTGTCCAGCAAGATGGGGGCCGCAAACCATGGCCGCAGGGGGGGGCCGCAGATTGTGCATCCCTTCTCTAAATGAACAACTTTTAGCAACTGAGGCAGTGGAAAAATGGCCCAAGGGTCATTGAAAAGGGTTTAGGCAGAAACCCTTCTGTCCTGTGTGGGGAGCCTGGTTTTATCCCTGCTATGGGGCCCTTACGTCTATATGTACACCAATGTCTTTTCCGTTATGAAGCTCTTAAGGAATGAGTTCTCAGCCCCAAACTATAATCGAAAATTGGCTAATCAATTTGAAACCACAGACAAAATACTGGACATGAACAATACACTTATTGACAAAAAACATAACCCACCCAAATAGAATGTAGTATTGTTGTACCATTTTTTATTCCGTAGAGATTAGAATTGTAGTTGTATCCCACATTTTATTGGCTAAGTACTGTAGATTACAGATGCAATTCTGAGAACCTAACCAAAATCCACGGGATCAAACTATAGTCCACTGGTGTACTGCGGTGTCTGGCTATGCTAGATATTGTAACTCTGGTACTCTGTTCCTCTGCCAGATACCTGCTACCTTAGTTAGGGGTTTTGTATTTAAAACTGTTAAGGCATTATAATAAAAATCTGCATAACTTAAACATTTATGACCCAAACTGGATTGGCTCTTAAGAGGTTAAAAATGGGGAAAATTAGACATTTCCTGATATATTTAAATAGCTTCATAAAGTGAAAAAGTTTCATAAACAATGGACAAAAGAATGAATATAGGAACCAACTCCAGAGACATATGTGATTCTTTAATTGTGGATACTCTTCTATCTCTTCTTGTCAAGCATTGTAAGCAAGTGAATGAAGAGCAGCACTAGTGGGATTCATTCAGGCCAACACACATGGCATAATACAATGTTGTGAATCTGGTTGCTGGTTTCCCAAATTAGATGCTGTGATTCCTGCCAGAAAAGGGGATTTTTAACTGGAACTTGTTCCTCAATAGTTTGGGTTGAAACCCTTCTGGCTTTTGGAAAGCTTATGTCCCTGTGGTAATATTCTGAAAAGGGCAGTCAGAGTGTCTTTTTCATATTTTAGATCAAAAATATATTGGCGCATTGCAATGAAAAACTGGCTAACATATCGTAATCAATGAAATCTAATTAGAAAAAGCAGCAAATTAAAATATACAACAAATACAAAATTGAGATGTGTTGTCTGCTGAATTGAAAAAAATGCTCTTTATCCCTTGTGACTGTTACTGATAGTTTTTTTTTCTGATAAGCAGTGCATCACACTAAATTTTGAAAAGTGAGTAGATTAACTTGTATTTGAGCAGAAAGAACTATGAGAGTGATATGTGCTGTTGTATCGGCATATAGGATTCAGCACGGAACCAAGTTACTGAGTTCAATGTTAAAGGGTTTCTGACCTTTCACAAAACTTTTGATATGTCACCATTTTGATCAGTGGGAATCTGAATGCTGAAGCTCCCACTGATGGCTAGAATGAGGGAAGGGAAGCACTCACATGTCAGGCTCTATCCTCACTACAGGAGAGGAAGTGAAACAAACTCAGTAGGCTCTGCAGTGAGGAGAAAGGGAACTTCTCTCTCTTGGTTCTAGTGATCGTGGGGGTCTCAACACTCTTTAACCACCACTACTCAAAACATTTAATGTAACTCTTTAGACTTTTTTTAATTTGGGATGTGTGGGCCAAAGTTAGTATTGTGGTACCTACCTTCTTAATATACTAGCACTCCACTCATCTGAAATAAAAATTTTAATAAGGTATACATTTAGATGGTTCCTAAGATTTTGGAGTAAATAGTCTAAGGTCAAGAAGCGAGAGTTTCAATTCTCTGCACAACACACAATTGTTACTAATCTGTCTCGGATCCAGCACTCATGCTGCCATAGTCCCTTCCTCACTCCAAAGTCTCTGTCTCCTGTGTCCATTAGGTTTCAATAGCAACCCAGTTTGCAGTTGTAATGTCCATTCGAAGTGTTATTTAAGTCTACCTCTGACAGCGGGATGCTGCCTGATTATTTAAGAAGTTCGACGTCCTAGATGCCAATCAGTTCAGTTTTTTAATCCACTATATCCACCCTGCCACACTGGCATTTCCACTACATCAGCTCTGCTGCATTCAACTCTGCTACATTGAACCCGCTACTATATCAACTCTGCTGCATCCAAATTTGCTACATTGGATATTTCACTGCATTAACTATGATGCATCCAAGTGTGCCATAGTGGCTCTGCCGCTACATCAACTCCTGAATCCAAATTTGCTACTCTGGCTCTGTCTTCAAATCAAATCTGCTACATTGCCCCCACTATGATATCAGCTCTGCAGCATCAAACAATGCTACATTGGCTCTGCCACTACATGAACTTTGCTGCATATACATAGCTCTGCATCTGTCTAGCACTATTCCATTTCTCCTACACCAAGTTTGCTTCTACTTTGCTTCATTGATGCATGTCCAAAGCTCAGCATCCATTCAGCACTACAACATCTTTGTTGCACCAGGTCTTCTTCAATCTACTTCATTTCTGCATGTCCTCAGCTCAGTATCAGTACCACCACTCTACCACAGCTACATCTGTATTTCTGCTCTGCCACAACATTGCCATATGTCTATACCACTCAAGATTTGCTCATCCGGCTTTCTTGGGTTAGTGGATCCACTTCACCAGGTGAGACATAACAATAATAAATTGGCTCAGTCTATAATTCTAGGAATCAGTAATGGTCTCAACCATTGTAACCGTATGAATATAAAGTAAAGCATCAAAAAAAAAATTATTTTACTAAATTGGCAACCATGCCATTGAGAGGGATGGGGGTTCTACTGCTTGATATAACCAGAGTTGGAATTTATTGGACCCAACTACAGTATTACATGATTTCCCACACATTTGAATGGGCACTGGGTGATAATACATTTCTTCTGTTTTAGTGGTCTGAGGAAGCGCATTCCGCGTGAAACGGCTGTCGCAGGTAGTTTATGTGATTGATATGCGTACCGCCCCAGCCTGTATTTACCGAAGCATTGGTTTGCTGAATAAAGGAATACTCTTCTTACTGTGGTGAGTGCCGCCCGTTCTATTACTCTTTATGGTTCATTTCTTCTGCAGCAATCAAGGTATTGAGTGCCTGCAAGCAGTCTTCCCAGATTTAGAAGAGTCAGATTCATAGCAGTTACACTTTTGAATGAAAAATAATCCTTTTTATGGTTTCAAGTGCATGCAAAACCCACAGCAATTTAAAGATTAAAAAAAATTCTCATCCATGTATTGCAAAAATTTTCTGCAGAAGGAACTGCCTATCACTTGACGGCATGTCTATTTCGACTATGGATTCCACCCTTTGCAATGCAGTGGGTGAAATCCTTGGAAAAATGGCATTTAACTTGTAATTTATTGCAGATTTTCACACAGTTCAAAAGCTATTAACACATTGTGGGAAATTTTTTTAATGATTGCATTTTACTTGTTTTGGCTTAAAAATCGTTTATTTAATTTGGTCTTTAACTCTTTATTAACATTTTTCAGCAGTTTTTATCCTACAGGGTCCTGTCATGTTGCTTTTCTGACAGCTATGTATAGAGTTATTTCAGATTTTTTTTCATAAAAACTCATCATAGCTAAATTCTTATCTAATTGATACGAATGTGGCTAAAATTATTTTTTAATAAAGACCATTTAAAAAAATAAATCTGACCCTAAAACCTAAAAAAAGGAAAAAATTGCACCTGAAGTTATGGACAATGTTTGGAAAAAAAAGACTGCCAAACTGACAAAATACCTTAGTGCAGAATCTGCAGTATCCTTTTTAATAGGATTGGCATTTAGTCTTTTCATCTTTTCCCTTGCAAACTAAGGATATTGTAAAATATCTGTGCACATCAAATGACAGATGGTGGTGTGTGCTGGAACATTTTACTGTAACCTTTTTAATGACCTATTACTGCGATTATACATGAGTAACTACATATTTTAACTCAAGAGACCCGGATTTATTCTTTGTGAAAGGCTTGACAGCATCTAGTTAATTTAAAGCTCTTAGAAATTGTCTTGGGTATAGCCATAAGTTACTGCTTATGGTGAAAAGTGTTAGTTAACAATAGAGCTTTTACTTTTTAAATAAGATTAAAAGCATGGCATTATGTTTTCATGCCTAGCCCCATTTTACAGCCTATTATCTTAGTGCTAGAAATCTGTACAGCATGTGACTAGTTATTAAAGGAACGCAAATGCTGTACCCTATATTAAATAAGATTTACATTAAATTCTTTAGTTGATCTCCACATGACCAAAGTCATTTTCCTCTTTCTCTCTTTCTTTACTTTGAAGGTTTTAGAAATTAGAATTGCAACACCATCCTTTTTATATCAACAGAATAAAAGCGGAATCGCCGAGTGTTTACTTTTAAGATTAAATTCTCTGGTTTTCTGAAAATGAATCTCCTATGAAACGTACACATTCATTTAAAGATTATTGAAGTTGTGAAATAATTGCCTCCTTTTAACTGGAGAGTTAAGCCTCTTGACATTTCACATTATGAATTTGCACTTAGCCTTAGTCATTTCTATCATTATTCCATTCCTATAGTTTTAGCTTAATCCCAAAGGTATAAATGCGTCACTATGAATTTAGCCAGTGAAAGCAACAGGAAGATGGAACTTTACCCAGCTGTCAGTGGAATGAATTTCAAGGAAATATTACAAGGCTTCTATACAACCTGCTGACTGAGCTGTATGCGACTCGCATGGCATTGTTAAAATCACAAGTAGTTTTTCATGTTCATCTAGCCTTTGACTTTTTTTTTCCGTAGCTGTGACTAAACTATACAATCCAATAATATTTCCATTATTGTATTATAGGTAACATAAAAAGATAATGTTATGCACAGTGCAATCCAATTTTTTAGAATTATTTTACTGTACAGTAGTAGGAAAATGTTGCCTATGCTAGAAAATGCGTTATTGAAATCTATTAGCTGCTGTCACAATAATTAGAAATGTATTTACTTTATATTTTCAAATAATACATCACATTTTAAACATGTGTAAGCCAAAATACCTGTACACTATTTGAATGAATACCGTTAAGACATAATGTATGTACTGTACATATGCAAATCTATTTAAAAGGGGGGTCCTACTTTATCATAAATTAAGTGTAATAATTATATATTGATAAGTCATTATACAGGGTGGCCCACTTCCATTTTATCAAGGTATTCTCTACTAGAGGCACTGCACAGAGTATAGGTTGCTTGACTCATAGAAGATTGTCCAAACAATATACAATTGTAGTAATGGCTGATGTTAGGTGACATAAGGATTAGCCAATAGCCATGATGGATTTATTTGCCCAATTGTTTTGTTAGCAGGGAGTGTAAGTTGCTGCTAGGGAAGTCTGGGAGTGGCTTTCTTCCCTTTCCTCATGTTCTACATGTGCATTTTTATGTACATGTATATGTACGGAAGTATCAGCAGAGACGTCTGTTGACCAAACAATTGTTCCGCCACCAGCTATTTCTCCTGATCCTCCTTATCTAATCTATATGGCCTTCTTAAGGCATGCTGGCAGTTTAGGAACATATGAGCAGATACCTTTAAAGGTTATGAGATTAGAAAAAATAGACTTCTCCCCACAAACACTGAACAGTATCTTATCTCATACAACCCTGTAAACTCACAAATGTTGCCATCACTTTCAAGGATAAAGAATTAATTGAGCATCTCCTTGTATCCAGAGACCCTGTCACCAGATTGGGGGTGGGGGGGTCGGGGTGTGAGCATGAGAGAGCGATGTTCTCTTTGACGACTAGGCAAATACCTTTTTCTGGAATCACTCTCTACTACGTGCATATAGCTTACATGCTTTCAACACATATATTTGCTCAGAGAGTGGTCCCAGACAACATAGTCCAAAGCCGAAGTTCATAACAGAGATACTGCTTCTTTAAGAGTATCACATAACTTAACTTGGGATTATAGCATACAAATTAATTTAATAGTAACTTTCCTATTTACAGTACAGCACTTTTGTTCTGCAGTCTTGGGGCCTTGTGCACTGTTCAGTACAGACTCTGGTTCCGTTGCAGTGCCTCACTGGTACAGTCACCTGTAGATAGAATTTCTCTTTTCCTTTAGTCGCAGCACATGCCACCTCACATCCTGAGTCTTGTTGTCAATGAGCCAATGAGCCACTTTTTCTTCTGACAATTAACACTTGTGCATGTTGTTCAAGCGGGCATTCCAACCCTGTCAAGTCATTTTTGGACTCTTGGTCCCTGCCAAGCCACATTTTTTTTTTTACCCATAACACCGTGCGTGTTTAAACATTATCTTTTCCTGATAATGGACAATTTTTGGAAGCTTTGGAATATGAAAAAACATGAGACATGTGCCGGCACGGTGTGTTTATAAACACGCTGTATGTTCGGCCCGAATCAATTCAGAAGTGAACTTTTTCAAAAATTTGGCTGACCGGTCCCGAAACGAATCTTGAGTGGTTCGCTCATCTCTAGAAACATGTAAACCCCATAATTCTTGCACTTGGATATTTTATCTTTGATGGAAAAAAAAGTAATATTTTAGAACTGGCTTCCAGGCTGGGATGTACTGTACAATTTTATGGATGGACTAAATACTGTAAACTGACTCTGGGTGTTCCATGCATGACCAGGTGCACTACAAGAGATGGTTATAGGATCATCTCATGCCAGGTACAATAACATCAATAACAGCGCTTTATAGTGAGAACCACAATAGGGCTGAGACTTTACCACCTCATCTGTCTTATGACTGCCCGATTGATCTTCTACCAGGGACTTCTCCACCTCATGGAAGGGTTTATCCATTATCTCTGCCTGAGACTCAGGCTATGGCCGAGTATATTAAGAAAAACCTCGAGAGGGGATTTATCCGGAAGACTAACTCTCCGGCGGGAGCCGATTTCTTCTTCGTGGCCAAGAAAGACGGGTCACTCCATCCGTGCATAGATTATCGTAGGCTGAACAAGATCACGGTCAAGAACAAGTATCCTCTGCCCCTGATTTCCGAGTTGTTCGACCGTATCTGAGACGCTCGAATATTTTCTAAGTTGGATCTACGTGGTGTGTATAACCTGATCCGAATCTGTGAAGGTGACGAGTGGAAGACAGCGTTCAATACCTGTGATGGCCACTATGAGTACCTGGTCATGCCGTTCGGCCTATGCAATGCCCCTGCAGTCTTTCAAGAATTTGTGAACGATATCTTCTGGGACCTGTTATACATCTGTGTAGTGGTGTATCTCGATCATGTTCTCATCTATTCCCCCGACTTAACCAGTCACCGGAAACAAGTGCGCCAGGTTTTGCAGCGATTAAGGGAGAATAGTCTGTACGCTAAGCTCGAAAAGTGTGTCTTTGAGCAGTCCACCTTACCCTTCCTGGGATATATTGTTTCCAGCACTGGTCTGCAAATGGACCCTGACAAGGTCTCTGCCATCCTGAATTGGCCTTGTCCTCAAGGTCTCCGCGCCATTCAAAGGTTCTTGGGGTTTGCCAACTTCTATAGGCAGTTCATCCTAAACTTTTCTCCCAGAAAGATAGTACAGTATGTGTTATTCCAAAGCCTGACTCAGTGCCCAATGAGCTATATTTAGTGAAAGTGTGTCAGACTGAGGGAATTAGCAATTAGGTGTTGCACTTTATTTGTGAGAATATATTTTACGTTTTCCTCATCTACCACAGCACGTGTTCCTTGATGCAAGGTTTCTGTAATGTCTATACAGGATTATCTAGGAAGTGGAATTTAGGAAGGGTAGTCAGTGCAGTCAAAGAGTGGGTCCCCTACCTAGCTAGTAGCTATGTATCAGAATGGAGAACCACTCTGCCTTTGGTGGACGTGTGGATGACACTGAGGGGATCTGTGGATGACACTGAGGGGGGGATCTGTAGATCTAGATGACACTGAGGGGGGGGATCTGTGGATGACACTGAGGGGGATCTGTGGATGACACTTTAGGGGATCTGTGGATGACACTTTAGGGGGATCTGTGGATGACACTTTAGGGGGATCTGTGGATGACACTTTAGGGGGATCTGTGGATGACACTTAGGGGATCTGTGGATGACACTTAAGGGGGTCTGTGGATGACACTTAAGGGGAATCTGTGGAAAGGGGGATCTGTGGATGACACTGAGGGGGATCTGTGGATGACACTTAAGGGGGATCTGTGGATGACACTTAAGGGGATCTGTGGGTGACACTGATGGGGATCTGTGGGTGACACTGGTGGGGGATCTGTGGATGACACTGATGGGGGGATCAGTGGATGACACTTAGGGGAGGATTTGTGGATGACACTTAAGGGGGGATCTGTGGATGACACTTAAGGGGGGATCTGTGGATGACATTTAAGGGGGATCTGTGGAAAGGGGGGATCTGTGGATGACACTAAAGGGGGATCTGTGGATGACACTTAAGGGGGGATCTGTGGATGACACTTAGGGGGGATCTGTGGATGACACTTAAGGGGGGATCTGTGAATTACACTTAGGGGGGATTTGTGGATGACACTTAGGGGGATCTAGGGAGGGGTGCGGGGATGTTGGGGTGGGAGGTCCTGGAGGGGTGTTTGGGTGGGAGCTCCAGAAGGGGTGGGAGGTCTGATAGGTATGTGGGGGTGGGAGATCCAGGAGGAGGGGGGGCATAATTTTTTTTTGCTATGGGGCCCAGTCATTTTTAGCTATGCCCCTGCTTGGAAGAATGGAGATACCTTCTGGAGTGGGCTCTGCATCCTTTGGTGATATACACTGACCACAAGAATTTGACATATCTACAATCTGCACACCGTCTAAATCCACGTCAGGCTTGATGGGCACTTTTCTTTGCCAGATTCAACTTTCTTCTGCATTTCCATAAAAATGTAAGGGCTGATGCACTTTCCTGTTCTTTCGACCCAGCGGATCAGATTGAAGAACCTCAACATATCATTGATCTATCTTGCCTGGTTACTGTGGCGCCAGTCCGTGTCAGATAAATTCCTCCAGGTAAGATCTTTGTTTCGCAAGCCAAGAGGAGGAAAATTCTTTTTTGGGGACATTGTTCCAAATATACTGGTCACCCTGGGGTGCATAAGACCCTTGATTTGCTGTCCCGTAACTATTGGTGGCCGACCCTACCCAAAGATGTTCGGGAGTTTGTGTCTGCCTGTACCTCCTGTGCCTGCAACAAGGCTTCCCGAACTAAACCCATGGGCTTGCTGCTACCGTTACCCATTCCGGAAATTCCCTGGCAGCACATCGCTATGGAATTCATCACAGATCTCCCGTCCTCTGCTGGCTGTTCTGTAATCTGGGTAGTGGTAGACAGATTCTCTAAAATGGCACATTTTATTCCGCTTCCTGGATTGCCTTCTACTAAGCGATTGGCATGTCTGTTTTTTTAACACATCTTCTGCCTTCATGGCCTACCTTTGCACATTGTGTCCAATAGCGGGATACAATTCACCTCCAAATTCTGGCGAGCGCTCCGTGGGCTACTTGAGGTCAAGTTGGACTTCTCTTCCGGTTACCATCCTCAGTCTAATGGGCAAGTTGAACGAATTAACCAGATCTTGGAGAACTACCTACGTCACTTTGTCTCTGCTCAGCATGATGACTGGGTGCAGCTCCTGCCATGGGCGGAATTCTCTTACAACAACCATTCCAGAGAATCTATGGGCTCTTCCTTCTTCTATATAGTGTATGGACTGCATCCCCGTGCTCCTTTACCCCTGTCTGCATCTTCGGAAGTACCAGCTGTTAATTATTTGTTGAGAGACTTCCTTAGCATCTGCAGACAGACTAAGGACTCTATCTCTCAGGCTGTTACCTGCCTGAAGAAGAATGCAGATACCAGACGTAGACCACCTCCTCAGTTCTCTCCTGGCGAAAAAGTCTGACTTTCTTCTCGGAATATCCGCATAAAGGTACCCTTTTACAAATTTGCTCCCTGGTTTCTCGGCCCGTTTGAGGTCCTAGAACGCATCAACCATGTTTCCTACAAACTCTGGTTGCCTCCTACCCTTCGGATTCCAAACTCATTTCATGTATCTCTTCTGAAACCATTGGTCCTCAACTCCTTTTCCAGACCTCCCTCCACCTCCACCTGAATTTGAAGTACAGAACATCCTCGATTTCAAAGTAGTTGGTGGCAAGTGGTACTTCCTTGTAGACTAGAAGAACTATGGTCTGAAGAAACGCTCCTGGGAGCCGGAGGAAAATATGCATGCTCCGAATCTTCTCAAAAGATTTTTTTAGCGCATCAGGACCAAGAAGAAGGGGCGTGAGAGGGGGGATACTGTAACAATGGCAGTTGGCAGCCGCCGGCATGCAGCGCACCCTGCTATGTACCTCAGTCGAACTGGACGCAAGGCTCCTCCTCTCCGCTGCAGGCGGCGACAGCTTCAGTTGCACCTTGCAGGAGCCGCACGTGTCCTGGTTCTTTAAGGGTTTGTGCACGCCCCTGATTCCACCCTCTCTCCAATCCCGACCAGGCTCCACCTTTATAAGGGTGCTTCCCCCTTCCTGCAATGCCTGAGTAATATTGTAGTTTTCTACAGCGAAGGTTCCAGCTTGTTCCTGCATTGATATCCTGTTATCGACCTCAGCCTGTATCCTGACCTCATCCCTGTTTGATTCTCCTGTACCTCGCTGCTCTCAAGTATACGACCCGGACTGTGAATCACGCCTCTGTCTGCTGTGCAGATCTTTCACACCTTCTGCACCTTGCCTTCTCAGCTCTGATGTTCTAACAGCTTCAGCTCTGCTTAACCACTTACTTAGCTCTGCTTCATCCAGCTAAAGCTTGCTCCATCTGCCTGTTTCCCCGGTGCTTGCATCTGGGTGTTCTGGCCAGCCCGGCCAGCTGCCACTTAGCCGGGACCACTCTTGTGGTGGCGACCTAGTGTCTTCCCTGCAGCTGAGACCAGCTTCCACATCCAGGAGCGGGATAAAGGGTGAAGACCAGGGGGACACTTAGATTCCGCTCCCAAGTTTGGCCCAAAGTCAAACCGGTAAGTGGCTCTGCGTGTCCACACCCGTTGAAGGGTTACAAGTGCATTTTTTAAGTGGGAAGAAAGTGTAGAGCACTTACAGTTCATCCTGCAGGTATTTTCCGAGATAAAATAGTATCAAAAAGTAATGTTTTTATTAGGATCAACAGGTGCTGTATAGTGGTTGCTCAAGTTACATTAACTTCAGGCTACAATATTTTTAACATATTTTTTTCTGGGCTATTGTAACTTGAAACCATGTTCTGCATTGACATTGCTCATTTGTGGCATGTGTGATTGGCTGGATAAAACAGTCGGCATGGGCGTTTCTGTGCCGAAAGTAAAATACCTGTGTTAGTGAGGTACATGCACTGATTGGCTATGTAGTAGCACCTCTCTAACAGTATAGTGCAGTATTTACATGTACTGTACTGCTATCTACCTGTGCCAGGATGAGTATTTCCTTTGGACACCAGAAGAGTGCAGCTTCATTTTATTTTTCTGGAACTTTATCAATTGCTCCTGTCAGCATAATATTTTTGGGAATGTTAGGACTTAGTTTACCTGTGTTCATTATCTGCTTATTTTTCTTAATTTTTATGGTTTAGAATTCACAGATGACATTTTGGGATAACATTTTGGAGACTTTGTAACCAGTGACTAGGTTTTCATAGAGTTACAGTCTTAAAGGGGTTTCTTGCATAACTCCCAAAGGAAGCAGCATGCTTGTTCTGCTACACTGTTTGCATAGCTCTCATTTACAAAAATGGACGTTTTTGCGGTGTTCGCTCGGCTGTTTCTATAAGCCCGGCCACCTTGGGCTGGTGCCTAGTGCCATCTCACCATGGAACTGTAGGATGAGACAATCCTTTTACAATGCATTCAGAAAATCTTCAGACCCTTTCCCTTTTTTCACGTTTTGTTATGTTGCGGCCTTGTGCTAAAGTATAAAAAACATCATGTTTGTCCCATGATTCTACACTTTTAGTAACTCATATTATCAAAGTGAAAACAGAATGTTCGAAATCTTTGCAAATTTATTGAAAATGAAAAACTAAAATCTTGCATTGATATAAGTATTCAGACCCTTTGCTCAGTACTTAGTTGACACACCTTTGGCAGTGATTATAGCCTACAGTCTTCTTAGGTATGATGCCACATTGTTTGCACACCTGGATTTGGCGATTTTCTGCTATTCTTCTCTGCAGATCCTCTCAAGCTCAGTCAGTTTGGATGGGGACCATCAGACAGACAGAAGATGAGAATTTAAACACATACTTGAACAGAAAGCTAAATTGTGAGGTCAGGAGTAAGAGACGTGAAATAGAAGAGAGGGTTAGTCACTGTGCCGAAAGTAGGACCAATAGAGCAAGCGCCAAAGGTCGGAAAGAAAGGCAAAATAGTAGAGCAGAGATTCTAACAGAGGCAGCCAGTGGTAAGTACCCGACCAGAGTTTCTGAACGGATATAGTCAGTGCCGGAAAGGAGAAAAATAATTTGTATATTACCACTGTGGAGCAACGCCAACTGTTCGATAATGAGGAGTATTAGTGAGATTGTTATTAGAAGTAAAATAATAAATAAGCATAAATTTTACATTAAAAACAATGCTTGAGTGGAAGAAATAAAAACAATGTCTTACTCACTTCACCCAGGAGGAGTGATGAGGGATAAGCTCAAGACACCCTCATCCCAGCGTCCTCTGCAAACTGCTGTCTCCATTGCACCAGTCTCTGTTCCCTTAGGGTGCGCACATTTGATCCCGTGCTGAGCCACGCCCCCTGCACTGATCACATGACAGTGACGTCACGCCAGGTCCTTCAGCTGTTCTACAGTTCGGGTTGGTGGCAGCCGCCCCTTATGGATTCCATATGCGGTATTGTGGAATCCATAACGGGATGCGCAATTAACCACCACCCGAACCCCGAACAACGGACTTTTTTTAAATGTTCGCTCATCTCTACTGACATCTATATAGTACAAAAAAGAGCAGCAAATGATGGCTTTGATGACGTCACTTCCGGTAGCATGGTGCGTTCCAGTGTGGAACGCACCAGAAGTGACGCCATCCCAGATCAAAGTTATAATGACATATGGTATGCATAATACAAACACGTATTAGACCAATAAGGACTTATAAAATCTGTCACATCATAAAATATATGAAGAATTTATATGTATTCCTGTTCAAGGGGGAGCTACAGGTCCCGCGATGCTGTATTGCGCATATCCTGGACACCACATACCGCTGTGTTAAATCGCGCATGTCAGGAATGTAGATGCTTCCTGGTCACGTGACCGGAAGGGGAAGGCCGTCACTTCCGGTTCAGTGGAGCGCAGAGATGGACCGCAAATGGGAGTGATTATCGCTACTGATACATTGGATGTGTCTAAAGAATCGATGTGGGATATACGATATTTAGATGTTAAAAGGTGGTGCCTACTATGGATTGGGGAAACAATATATTTGTCACATCACATATAAACAAAAAATAAAATATATGTATAAAAGAACTTTTAAGAGACCTTTTTATGTTTATGGGAAACCCTTTTTATGTATATAGGAAACCCTTTTGTATGAAAGAGGGGAGGAAGGTATAGGGGTCACATAAGAACATAAATGCTAAGACCCATACACATAAATATATGCATAAAAAATACACACATAAAAAAATACATAATATACATAAATATACTCTAAAAGCTCATAGATATATAGATATATATATTTTATATTTTAAAGGATATATATATAAAAAATAACTAGATGAATAAATAATGTTAAAAACTTTTCAGAACTGTGGTATACATAAGGATTGTTCATGTCCCGGGAAAGTATATATATGTCTCATAAAGCCATGGTATATGAAAAGAGACCAGAAAAACTGTATAATAGGGAAAGAAACTGTGTAATATGAGAAAACTATATAATAGGGGTGCCTATGTTCTCCTCCTTTTTTACTCAAATGGGGAGGAGTTATGTTCTCAATAATATACATATGTGGTTTACATAATGGTGGATATATTTCCAATACACTAGAAAAACTGTTTATATCCCCAGTGAAAATATGTATCTCATGAAACCCTAGTAGAGGGATGGCAGACTCCAGGAAGAAACAAAAAACTAAATAATTCTATGACAGAGACGCCTACGTTTTTCTCTTTTTCTGTTGTCAACCATTATACTCTATATTCAGTTAGCACGTATATTGGTAAGTATATGTGTCCCTTCGTCCAAGGGGGATTGAGGGTCATGTTCAGATTCCCATCTTTTCAATATTCTAATAGTTGGTGTATTCTAGTGTCTCATTTAACCCATATGGGGACATGGTATTAAGTCGGAAGATTCAATGCATCTCTTTTCTACAAAGGAGCTGATATGATTGCGGGACATGTTCAACGGGGGTCATTCTCAACAATGAAGGGTCACTATTATGTTTTTCAAAAAAATGCCTAGGGACACTATGTGTGAGGACACCTCTTTTAATATTAGACCGGTGTTCCGTCATTCTGTCCCTAACTGCTTGAGTTGTTCTGCCAGCATATTTCGATCCACAAGGGCAGGTTATTAGGTTAACAGATAGATGATATTTTTTGTTGCGCAAGTAATCCTCTGCTTTAATTCCCACAACTCATCAGCCCCTAGTTTGAGTCGGGTAGTGCCATGATTTATCATTTTGCAGTATTTGCATTTTTTTGCTCTACACTTGTAAGCTCCACAAGCAAGATCCCTCTCATTCGGGGGTATGAGGATATTCTTATTCCCAGACAGTTTGGGGCAAGACGGGGCTAAAAAAATTATTTATTTATTTTTCTCTTAGCCCCGTCTTGCCACAAACTGTCTGGGAATAAGAATTTTTATGTATATTATGTATTTTTTTATGTGTATATTTTTTATGTATATATTTATGTTTATGGGTCTTAGCATATAATGTTCTTATGTGACACCTATACCTTACCCCCCTCTTTCATACAAAAGGGTTTCCTATATACATAAAAAGGGTTTCCCATATACACAAAAAGGTCTCTTTGGCACACAGTTCTTTTATACATACATATATTTTATTTTTTGTTTATATGTGATGTTACAAATATATTGTTTCCCCAATCCATAGTAGCCACCACCTTTTAACATCTAAATATCGTATATCCTACATGGATTCTTTAGACAAATCCAATGTATCAGTAGCGATAATCACTCCCATTTGCGGTCCATCTCTGCGCTCCACTGAACCGGAAGTGACGGCCTTCCCCTTCCGGTCACGTGAGCTTTTGCGTTCCACAGACCAGGAAGCATCTACATTCCTGACATGCGCGATTCAACACTGCCATATTTGGTGTCCAGGATATGCGCAATACAGCATCGCAGGACCTATAGCTCCCCCTTGAACAGGAATACATATAAATTCTTCATATATTTTATGATGTGACGGATTTTATAAGTACTTATTACTCTAATACGTGTTTGTATTATGCATACCATATGTCATTATAACTTTGATCTGGGATGGCGTCACTTCCGGTGCGTTCCACGCTGGAACGCACCATGCTACCGGAAGTGACGTCATCAAAGCCATCATTTGCTGCTCTTTTTTGTACTATAAAGATGTCAGTTTTTGCTGTTCACAATATGGCTCCTGAAGAAGGGGATTTATGAATGCATATCCCCGACACGCATTGGGCTCTTCCCTCACCCCTACCCTGTGTTAAAAAAAACTTTGGAATTTCAAGATATCCGGCTCTGTGGATTGCTGTCATTCCAAGAGATCTACTAAGTGAACCAGGCTCAGAAGGCAGTTGATGAGGGTGTCTTGAGCTTATCCCTCATCACTCCTCCTGGGTGAAGTGAGTAAGACATTGTTTTTATTTCTTCCACTCAAGCATTGTTTTTAATGTAAGATTTATGCTTATTTATTATTTTACTTCTAATAACGATCTCACTAATACTCCTCATTATCGAACAGTTGGCGCCGCTCCACAGTGGTAATATACAAATAATTTTTCTCCTTTCCAGGTTAGGAGTACACAGGCAGGATGGGTAGATGGAGAAAATATAGATAAGAACACAAACTGGATAATGTAAGAAAATTGTTGAAGCACAAGTCTTCCAAACACTTTTGCTAGTTACAAGGAACCTTAAAGCTCAGGCACCATCTGACTAGAGACGATACCTAATATGCCCAGGGACCCTCCGCCATTGTCTAGTAAAAGATTTGCAGATGTGTGCACTATCCCTTTAAGATGCTACAGGTGAGCATGTGCGCACCCTAAGGGAACAGAGACTGGTGCAATGGAGACAGCAGTTTGCAGAGGACGCTGGGAAGCATAGTGAGATCCAGGGGAGCGGCGGGCACAATCCACTGACCTAACACATGTCAAATTAACTAATTCAAGCCTGCAGAGTTAAAGTGTGGCATAATAAAGGGTCTGAATACGTATGTCCATGCAAAATTTTAGTTCTTCCATTTAAATAAGTTTGCAAACATTTCTAAAATTCTGTTTTCAGTTTCTCATTATAGGGGATTGAGAGCAGATTGATAGGGAAAACTTGATTTTTTTATTTTTATTTTAGCACAAGGATGTGACATAAAATGTGAAAAAAGTGAAGGGTCTGAAGACTTTCCTAATGCATTGTAAGTTAGTTTCAATTTACAGTGGTCTTCCTGGAAGAAGTTAGCATCTAATTGAGGAACCACTGTATACACATTTTTTCTATAGTAAGTATTCTAGCTCACTTACATGAGGAAGAAAATTGTTGCATATTAGTCAACTGGTCTAGAGTTTTTGATATTGTTGACATAGGTTCAAGGATGAACTTGCTGCATGTAAAAAAAAAAAAACTTTTTTATTTATTTGTTAACTCACCAGAAGGCAATTTAGCTGTAAATCCAAACCTTAGTGACTCAAAAATTCAATTTAAAATACCAGACCTGAGTATCACTGCCATAAAGTGGAAAATTCCTCTCTATAGACTACTTTGTAAAGAGAAATACTTTCTTGTCTGAACTGGCCATGGATATGTCCTCACAGAAGGAGCAATAGAAATTAAAAATATGTCACAGTGTCTTTGATCCTAATTTGTAAAATGAGCATTTGTTCCTTTTTTTTATTTTTTTCATTTGTATCTGTTATTAATATGTATTTCAATCAATTTCATACTAGCACTTTTTCAGGAAATAAGCTTAGCTTAGGCTTACATTCTGTTTGAAGGTTTTTGATGCCCTTGTACTATTTTTAATTACCTCTGTCATATTTTTCTTTTATGTATTGCTATATTTTGCAGAACTCTTCTTGGGGAAAGTGTATATTGTATTACAAGTAAAGGATAATGCTGATTTAAAATTCATTGATGTTGTGCAGTGTATTAGGTTTTACATATATATGTACATTTTCTTATGCATTCTCAAAAAAAAAAACTACTGAAAAAGTGGAAAAAATATAATTTCAGCTTCCCTCACTAAACCCAGATAATCCCATTATAATATTTAGATAGGATGCTCATGGGAGATTTTATTCTTATCAGACGTTAGAAATTGGTCTTTGATACTGTTGTGCTTCATTTAATATTTTTATTAACAGTTTTTGGAAAGCAATTTACAAAGCCAGTGATTCTAAAACAGCCGCTTCTAAACGTTAATGGACTGGTCAGTTTCTAATAAATAGTGCTATTGCAGCCGATAGTCATCAGTATCTGATCAGTGGGGGTCTGTCAACCAGGACCCCGTCCAATTAGTTGTTTAAAAAGGTAGCAGCGCTCGTAGTAGTGCAGCAGCCATCTCCAGCTTTTGCTAGGCCATCTCAGTTCATTGGTCACATGGCCTAGGCGCACCTCAGCCTCATCCCCATTGAAGTGAATTCAATGTACAGCGCTGTGCTTGGTTAGCTTAGAGAAGACCGTGTACTACTGAGAGCGCTAGTTCCTTCTAAGTTCTCTGCTGTAAACCCCCCCCCCCATCAGATACTTATGACTGATCCGGAGGATTTGTCATCAGTTCAAAAATCTAGGAAAACCCCAAAATATGACAGATATAATTAAAAATAGTACAATTTTTCAATGGAGTACAATGGGAAAAACACAATTCCGCCATTTTTTGAGTTTTGTATTTACAGCACCTATTGTGGGTCAGTACAAAATATCAAATTAATGCTGTTTTTGTTATGTTTCACTACTCTTAAACTTTAAAAAATGCATTTTGTCACCATATTCTCATGACTTTTTTATTTTGCTGTAGGTGTTGCTGCAAGAGAACTTTTTTGTGGGGTGAATTGTAGTTGTTATTGCTACCATTTTAGGGTGTTCTTGTGGGACTGCACTCTTGTGGTGGGGTTGACAATGACAGACTACCAGATTTCACAGGTTAAAAGTCAAAACAACTTTTATTTTTGTCCAAACAACACAAGGCATCCAAGTTAATTGATGACTTTTAAAATGGTTTCCCATGATTAATTTAAAAATTGTATGACTGATATCATATAGTACATACATCACATGAATACCTATTCCTTGTTAAGTGTTCTTGCATGGCAAGACCACTTACTGTTCTCACAAATATTTTATTATTATAGCCAAATTTACCAACCTAACTCCTCCCACAGTTTTTACACTACATAGACAGTAATATACCAAAACGTGCAGATTGTTCCCGATTGGGGTGCTAATACTTTGTGGAACGTTTCGCCGAATGTGTCCCGAAATATCGGCTTTTTTGTGGCGAAATTGGTCCCATAGGAATGAATGGCGGAATGTTAAAAACTAGAGTTGGAGCTGACAAAAGCTAGAGTGTGAGCTGAAAAATCAGGACATGATTTCTAAACTGCCACCACTCCCTCATTTTAAAGCCCACCTACACAAATCTTATATCAAAACGTTCAGCTATTCCTGCTGCCACTAAGCCATAGTCCTGATAGTTTTTACAATATGACCGTTTGTTTGCAACTAATATTCATATAATTAATGATATTAATTGAAACGCCACGCTAGCCACCTCAAATTTGAAGGGCAATTTCTAAATTGCGACTGTACCTTCATTTTTAATATTTAAGAGACATATGCATCGAAATGTAGGTCTGGGTCTTGTGATTCTTACAATATAAAGCTCTTGACTGTAGGATTTATAATTTTTAAAGTACAACCGTTTGAAGATGGCAACCGCCAATGAAGTGACCTCTCTTTACTGCTTGGACTGGGGTATGCTTTCTATTGCTGTGTCTGTACAGAAGTCTGAGGGGCTCTTGTCTCTATAGGAACAGAGGTGGGTGGGGATGTCATGTGACTACTCCTCTGAAGATGCGTGCTGCAATGCATGCTGGGATATTTAAATTCACTTTACAGCTGCACCGCCCACACAGCCTGTCTGAGGAAGTGCCTCAGTTACTCTGCCCACTCCATAAAGTTACTCTGCCCAGTCCAGCCTTTCCACAGTTACTCCAGCCACTCCAACCACACAACAGTTACTCAAGCCACTCAACCCAGTTACTCTGCCCACTCCAGTTGTAGACTACTGGTGGAGGCAAGAACATGTCACACAATTATTTCAAGCAACGATACAACTGAGCATGTGCTTCCATCTCAGTGAGCAGGAAAGAGAAGTTTAAAAAAAGGGCAAACAACAGGTGGAGCTATACAGATAGATTTTGGTGAATAACTCAGTAGCTATGCTAAACTTTAATTACAAGCAATTACAAAAGTGTTCAGATCCAGGTACTCATTTGAAAAATGCTGAATATTTTTCACTGGACAACCCCTTTAAGCATCCACATGTACTTGACATAAACAAAGTAAGCCAACTTGCTTGTCTGGGCGCTAAAGGTACATCAGTTTACTTCCCCTAATTACTCCATATCCAAAACAGGGGGATAAGGCTTTGCACAGCCACCACAGGTAGCTTCCAGGCTCTGACCCTGAGGAGGAGTTCACATCATCATTATTTGTCCATTCTTCTGATCCATCAGAGGAACATAAAAATAAAGAAAAAGCAGATCCTGTGGATATGATGTGAACTCCCCATCTGAGCATTCAGGGTTAGATTTACACCCCCTCCAGTACGGTACCATACACAGTGTTGCAGTACATATAACTCTTTGATGAACCGTTATGACATTTTTTGGGGAGGTAAGCAACCAGCAGCAATTCTGGTAATGTGTTTTTTTTGTATGGGATAGGTGCCATTGTTGTTCCATTGTTTATCTAACTGGTGTAAAGTAGAACTAGCTTAGTTGCCCATAGCAACCAATCATCCACCCTTCATTTATCACACTTCCTTTGGAAAATGAAAGCTGGAATCTGGTTGCTATGGGCAACTAAGCCAGTTCTACTTTACACCAGTTTGATAAATCTTCCCTTATGTCTATTTTTGATTGTTAACCTTTTTTTCCATGGCAATGGAAAAAGGGGATGTTTTAAACTGACAATATTTTTATTTTATATTTTTTAAAATTATACACTTTTTAAAAGTCCTTAGTCCTAAAAGGAATTATGTTCACTTGTACCATATTATACACAGCACTACTTTTGAATTACAGTGTGTTATGTCAATAGCATCATCCTATTAAAGGGGTTTTCTGGGTTCAGGGCTAAACCCGCATATCACCTCTTCTTCATACATTTACTATGTATGAGTGGAGCATTGGAGCATTTCCTTGCTCTGATGCTCCCCCTTTCCTTGTATTGCATTGCGCAAGGCAAGGTCAGTCTACTGCCAGTGATGTACCAGGCTATTCCTCATTATGCTAGGTGGATACTAGGACACACAAATCTGTCTGCCCTGTTTGGTTTGGGAAGACAGGTGGTAGTTTCTGAGTTTGCTGGCTGTAGTTCTGGATGATGACCTTAGTATTTCCTTAGATCAGGGATCAGCAACCTTCGGCACTCCAGCTGTTATGAAACTACGACTCCCAGCATGCTCCATTCACTTCTTTGGGAGTTCTGAGAACAGCCAAGGAGGTGTGCATGCTGGGAGTCGTAGTTTCACCACAGCTGAAGTGCCGAAGGTTGCTGAACCCTGCCTTACATAATCACAGGTGCTTACAGTCACTGAGTAGCAGCCTTAAATCCCCTACCTACCTACCTCTTGGATTGGATGCTGAGGCTGAAAGCTGATTGGCTAGGCTCAGCTTCCAGCCTCACTGATAGGTTGACCAACCAGGGCTTGACTCATCAGTATGGCAACCCTTAGCACAGTCACAAGCCGTACCTTGGATGGGTCAACTCCTGTCAGTAAGCTTGGTTCTGACGCCATATCTCTGCACTAAGCTTAGTTTTGTTACTATACATACTTAGTAAGCTTGGTTTTGTTACTCTATACAGGCTCTTACTGGTCCACAGGAAAACATGTGAATCCTCTGATGGGTCTTGAGCAAGGGTAGGACCAAAGTCTCCCACCCCCTGAACAAGTGCCACATGTCACAGCAGACTGACTATACTACATAAGAATGGTCAGTATACAGAATCTCATTCAGTCTATGTTCATATAAAAAAATTGGGTAGATTATTTAACAAACCATCCAGATTATTGTTATGGATACATCGAGTAGCTTAGATGACTTCTATGTACAGAGGCACACCGTTAAGTATTCTCTTTCTCCAGGCACTCGCCTCTTGAAGTCATTGCAGGGACCTCATAATCAGTTATCCTGAGTGCCTTGCTACTGAATAATATTTGCATGTAGCTGTATAGTGGGCAGAGAGAACAAATTATACTGGTGGGCCCTTGACACCGCAGTCTGACCCTGACTGTATATATGCAGTAACCTTTGTTCTGTTATTGTATATCAAGTAAGCTTAGTTCTGTTTCTGTTTCTGTGCAATAAGTTTGGTTTTGGTATTTTATTTATGCAATAAACTTGGTTGTGTTACTGTGACTATGCAGTAAGCTTGTTTCTGTTACTATATCTATTGGTTCTGTTACTGTATCTAGTAAGCTTGGTTCTGTTACAGTATCTATACAGTAATCATGAGCAGGGCTGGCCTTAGGTGTTCAGGCGCCCTGTGCAAGCGAATCTTGTGGCGCCCCCCCCTCCCCCATATCATGTGCCAGTAGCCAGAGTACCCCCCTATCATGTGCCATTAGCCCCCCCTTATCATGTGCCAGTAGCCCCCCTTATGTGCCAGTAGCCCTCCCTTATGTGCCAGTAGCCCCCCTTATGTGCCAGTAGTTCCCCCTTATGTGCCAGTAGCCCCCACACTATCATGTTCCAGTTTAAAAAAAAATAAAAAAAAACACTTATACTTACCTCCATGTCAGTGATGCGATACTGGCCTCTTTCGGCCTGTGTCCCTCGCTGTGCGGCTCCGGCGGCGCGATGTCGTCATCACGCCGCCTGCACCCGCCTCTGATAGGCTGCCGGTCTAGTGCTGGCAGCCTATCAGGAGGAACAGGGAGGGGACACACCTCTCCCTCCTCTGCCGCAGCACAGACATCTGTATCGCCGTCCTGAGGACGGCGATACAGATGACTGTGGAGATGAGCAATAGAAGCGCTCATCTCCTGCTGTGCCCTGCCGTCCCCACTTGTCACCAGGGCCACCGCAGGCCACTGGCGGATCCAGAGCCTGGTCTCGGGAGGGGCACTTTGGGCGATTGATACGCCCCAGCTCCCATCACTACAGAAAAACAGCCCCACTTACCTCTTCCATCCAGTGACGTCTCCTGTGATGTAGATGTTCTCTTTCCTCATCTTCTCCTTTCAGACCTTCAGACCAGACCGTCAGGTTTCGTCTCTGCAGTTTGACAACAAAATAAATCTCAGTTACTACTTTTCCATCATCCTCCCATATTCTGGACAAATTATCCTACTACCCCCATATAAAATACATCAGTAATGTCCCCATAGTGCCCCCGGAGTCTCCTCTCTCCCCCATCATGTGCAGGCTCCTTTCCCCACCCATCCCCTTCCCCCAAAATTATTTGCAGGCTCCTTTCCCCAGCCCCCAAATCATGTGCAGGCTCCTCCCCCAAAATCATGTGCAGGCTCCTTCCCCCCTCCCCCAAAATCATGTGCAGGCTCCTTCCCCCTCCCCCAAAATCATGTGCAGGCTCCCCCAAAATCATGTGCAGGCTCCCCCAAAATCATGTGCAGGCTCCTTCCCCCTCCCCCAAAATCATGTGCAGGCTTCTCTCCCCCAAAATCATGTGCAGGCTTCTCTCCCCTCCCCTCCCCCAAAATCATGTGCAGGCTCCTTCCCCTCCCCCCCAAAATCATGTGCAGGCTTCTCTCCCCAAAATCATGTGCAGGCTTCTCTCCCCCTCCCCCAAAATCATGTGCAGGCTCCTCTCCCCCCAAAAATCATGTGCAGGCTTCTCTTCCCCCCTCCCCCAAAATCATGTGCAGGCTTCTCTCCCAAAATCATGTGCAGGCTTCTTTTCCCCCTCCCTACTTACCTCCTTGCAGCGCTGGATGCAGGCCTCTTCCGGCCTATGTCCCGTTTCTGTCCTTCTGCTCAGGCGGCGCGATGACGTCATCGCGCCGCTTGAACTCGCTCTGATAGGCTGTCGGCACGAGGCCGGCAGCCTATCAGAGGAGCAGGGAGGGAGACGCCTCTCCCTCCCCTGCCGCACTGCACAGCGATCTGTATCGCTGTCCAGAGGACGGCGACACAGATCGCTATGGAGATGAACGCTTCCACAGTGGAAGCGTTCATTTCCTGTCACTGACTGCCGCTGGTGCTGCCAGCCTGCCACAATATCGGGGGGGGGGGGGGCAATTGCCCCGTTGCCCCCTCCCCGGATCCGCCCCTGCCGCAGGCCTGTCCGGCCTGTAGGCTGTAGGTAGCGTCTGCGAGCTATGTCGGCCGCCGGGACGGGCGCCCCTGTTGCCATGGCGCCCTGTGAGGCCGCACAGCTCGCACACCCCAAAGGCCGGCCTTGATCATGAGCTCATTTTTTAACTTTAGATTTGTGTGTATGTATGTGGGTGGGCAGGGGGTGGTGAGAGAGGGTCCATAGTTTCATTAATCTGCCCCTGACACTAAGGTTAAAACATGCCAAGTACTACAAGACTATGTTGAATTACATGTGATGTGCGCACTGGGAGAGCTGAATTCATCTTTAATTCATAGTTTTAATGTATGCTTTTTGAGATCTCTCGGGCAAAAGTGTGTAAACTGCATTATTTATATATTTTATATGTTATATGTACTTTATAACACTCCATACCATTCAATGCATATAGTAAATCTGTATTATACATAATGGAGTAATACTCACAATTTGAGTCAGAGTAACATTTTAAAAATCACAATGATATGGCTTTTCAGTCATGGGAATTTCTGAAACATATCTGCTATAAGTGAATATACTCTTAATGTTAAATGATATGGAAATTGTGCATTGTTTTGTAAGTCATCATGTTAGAATTTATATTGATTGTTCAGTAGCTATTGATGCCATGGGATTTGAAAGGGGTAAACCATAGCATATTTAGTGTTAGGCATAAAGAACTTGCTTTAAACTTAATTTTATTAGAAATTATGTTTAAACAGGATATATTCTACACATGAATATTATTTCTTTTAAACTACAGACATTTTGACATTTCCTAAAAAACCCTCATAAAACTGGAGGATGATTTATGATAACCTTTCCTTGAAGAGCATGCAATTAAAGAGATATTCTTACCCTTCTACAATTTCGATGAAGTGCAGACACCTGGGCATCATGTCATCATCCAGAGTGAGAGAGGGAGATTGTGAGCACATGTAAAATAGTATCCACACCATTGATTACTTACTGTACAGCAAATATAAGAATTATTGTGCCTATAGAGGGCACCTTCTCCTAGGTATCATTTAAAAATTATGTGCAGCATACACGTTTTGTCAAACGTGTTTAGAATGCTTTTGGTTTTTCCATTCTTGCATACTGCTATAATAATTAGTATTTTGGTTTCCAGCCATTGCTTGCTCATCTAATTTCTTAAACCTTATAGGTTTTATAGTTCTATTAGTGACTGTCTATTCTCACTCCTGTTGCTGATCCTGGCTTAACTCTAGTCATTCCTCTTCTACTCACTCCTGGTCTTTTGATTAGTATTTTTAGTTATACTGAATTGATTTTAGCTTTTCTCTTGACTACACTCTGTCTGTATGTCCTCCTTTACTGAATGACTGCCTTTTGTTGACTCCTGGCTGGTTCCTTACAATGTCTCCATTACTGCGCTACACTACCACCACCAACCCAAGAATACTTTGAGAGCTGCAATCTGTGGATTTCAAGCAGCAAAGTTCAGATACCTGTATAGGGGTTAAAGAGTAAAATACGGGGAATACCTTAGACCAGACATGGCCAACCTGCAGTTCTCCAGCTGTTGTAAAACTTCCACCATGCCCTGCTGTAGGCTGATCGCTGTAGGTAGTCTGGGCATGCAGGGAGTTGTAGTTTTGCAACAGTTGGAGAGCCTCAGGTTGGCCATCCATGCCTTAGACCCTGTACCTTGGTTTAGCCAGCTCAAACTAGATTATAACTTTGAGCATCCATCACTTACTATTAGCAGAAAAAGGCCTTTATAACACCTGCAGATAGTAGGGCAGATCATCACTAACAAGAGTTCGTAGAAACGCTCATTAGTGATGATCTGTCTGTGTAATAATGCCGCCGATTACCCAATGAGCAAGAAAACACTAATTTATGAGGCAATTGCAATTTTTAAGCAAGCTGAAAAATCATCATTTGCCAGTGGCAGGTTGTGCCATCTAACCGAGGTCTGCTGCCAGCAAATAATGATTTTGTATGGGGACGAGCGGTGGCATTAGCGATCGTGCTTCCACATACTGTGGAGGAGATTATTGGATGTAATAGCAGTGGTCTCCTCCACTGACGAGCAGGTGATTGTCGGGAAGGAAAGCTTTATTGGAGAGAATGGGATTAATCTATAATACATTCTCTCTATGTATATGTTTGGGGACACCAAACTAATACTTACAATCCTGCGCTGCCATTATTGTCTCAACAATAGTGTTCCCCTATCTCTTATCAAATAGGGTCCACTGCTGGGTACTACTCTGAAAGCTTGCTGCCCTGGCCTTGTGTATTAAATATGCTAGTGTTTCTGAGGCATCCATAGGATAAGCGGTTATATCACCCGCAACAATCCTCCCAGCAAGGCACTCACCAGTTTCCCTCACACGAGCGCTCGCTGCCGGCCGGAGCAACGTGCGCACAGAGAGGGTGGAACCCGAACATCGAGGAGGAGAAACAGGAGTCCAGAGACAACTTTTTCATAGCTCATCACAAGGAAACTTCAAAACCGGTATCGATACAAGAGCCAAGTGATTGTTAAGTGTATCGGAGCTTTAAGTGTATTGCCTTTACAGCGTGGTTACTCAGCTCTGACCGAGCAAGGTCAGAAACACTAGCATCATCTATAATACATTTCACACCTATGCACAGATGTGGCACTATTTTTGGATTAAGTTCTTCAGTACCGAGCCACTTTTCACCTTAAACACCCAGGCCTATTTTTGCTAATCTGACATGTGTCATTTTATGTGATAATAACTTTGGAACGGTTTTTCTTATCCAAGCCATTCTGAGATTGTTTTCTTGTGACACATTGTACTTTATATTAGTGATAAATTTGAGTCAATATGTTTTACATTTATTTATTAAAAAAATCCCAAATTTTGAGAAAATTTTTAGAAATTCACTATTTTCTAAATATGAATTTCTCTGCTTTTATGGCAGATAGTGATACCTCACAAAATAGTTATTAATTTACATTTTCCATATGTCTACTTTATGTTGGCATCATTTTGTAATGGTCATTTCATTTTTTTAGGACATTAGAAGGCTGAGACTTTTAGAAGCAATTTTTAAAATTTTCAATAACATTTCCAAAACTATTTTTTAAGCAACAATTCAGTTATAAAGTTATCTTGAGGGGCTTACATAATGGAAACCACCCATAAATAACCCAATTTTAGAAACTAAACCCTTCAAATTATTCAAAACTGATGTTACAAACTTTGTTAATACTTGAGTCGTTCCACGAGAATTAAAGGAAAATGTAGTATTGTATAATGTCGCATCAGGGAATTAAGGGCTATGGAGTGGTGCTCCTATACAAATCGATATGCCCAATCGATAAAATTAGAGGTAGAGAGTGATTTAGGTAGCGCACACACCTATATCTTGATCACATGTATCATCGCATAATTTAAAATACAATAAATTTATTAAGAATGAAAACAATACATAAAGTGCAAAGTGAGCGCAATTAGTCAGAGATGATGTCTGGAGAAATATAGAGCAATATTAAGAAGAGTACAGTTAGATAGTCCAATATTAGACCCTCAGTTTTTTGCAGAGATATAATGTCATTGGCCAATGGTATAAATGTGTATTGTTCACTTTTTGATGTTGAGATATTAGGCAGTTCAAGATAACCTTTAAAAATGCTCTAAAAGCTAATAAGTCGGGATCCAAGTCCAAAGCACAATCAGTTCAAGCTGGCTATACAACACCAAACTCTAATGTCCGTAATGGGAAACAGTTGTGAAAAAAATCGAGCGGCGTCCCGCTCTATCTTTAACAGCGGTGTCCCACTGTTTCGAAGGCGATCGCTTTTTTGCAGACTGAGTAATAAACGGTCTTACCGTGATCTAATGCAATGGTACTTCACCTCCCACCTTCCGACTTGCGGACACAGGTATTGGGAGTCTGTCCGCGTGTGTTATGTCCGCGTTGGAGTTTTCGAGCACGAGGGCCGGTGATGTCTTGTCGATATCCTTCTGTGCTCAATGCCGTGTTATGCGCGGTATGGAATTATCGCAGTGACAGTTACCAAGGTCGCTTTCTTTGAAGTCTCAGATCTGCGTGCTTCAAAGTAGAGGATCCAAACTGTGGGGGTCAGCTTTACCAGACGCGTTTCGGGGTTTAGTTGTCTCACCCCTTCCTCAGTATCGACAAGACATCACCGGCCCTCGTGCTCGAAAACGCCAACGCGGACATAACACACGCGGACAGACTCCCAATACCTGCGCCCGCAAGTCGGAAGGTGGGAGGTGAAGTACCATCGCATTAGATCACGGTAAGACCGTTTATTACTCAGTCTGCAAAAAAGCGATCGCCTTCGAAACAGTGGGACACCGCTGTTAAAGATAGAGCGGGACGCCGCTCGATTTTTTTCACAACTGTTTCCCATTACGGACATTAGAGTTTGGTGTTGTATAGCCAGCTTGAACTGATTGTGCTTTGGACTTGGATCCCGACTTATTAGCTTTTGGAGCATTTTTAAAGGTTATCTTGAACTGCCTAATATCTCAACATCAAAAAGTGAACAATACACATTTATACCATTGGCCAATGACATTATATCTCTGCAAAAAACTGAGGGTCTAATATTGGACTATCTAACTGTACTCTTCTTAATATTGCTCTATATGTCTCCAGACATCATCTCTGACTAATTGCGCTCACTTTGCACTTTATGTATTGTTTTAATTCTTAATAAATTTATTGTATTTTAAATTATGCGATGATACATGTGATCAAGCTAAAGGAAAATGTAGGTGAAATTTCAAAATTAATTTTTTTGGTAGATTTTTTATGTTAATCAATTTTGTATTTAAACACAGCAATTGTTAACAGCAAAATAAACCTCAGTATACATTACTCAGATTCTGCAGTTTCAAGAAATACCCCATATGTGGTGGTAAACTGCTCTATGGGCACGTGTCATATGGATTTTGGAGGCAGATTTTGCTAGAATGGTTTTTGGCACCATTTTGTATTTAAAGAGACCCTGACGTGACCCTACAGTGGAAAGCCTCAAAAAGTGACCCCATTTTGGAAACTACACCTCTCAAAGAATATAATAAGGGGTGTACGGAGCACTTTTACCCCATAAGCGTTTTACGAAATTTGGAAACACTTGGCTATGAAAATGAAAAGTTTAATTTGTTCCAATAAAATGTTGATTTTGCCCCAAATTTTTCATTTTCAGAAGGGGTAACAGGAGAAAAAACAGCCCATAATTTGTTACCCTTGTTACCCATTTTCTCCTGAATACGGCAACACCCCATATGTAGTGGTAAAATGCTGTGGGGGCATATGCCAGGACTCAGAAAGGAAGGAGCGCATTATAGCCTTTGCAGCGCAGATTGGTTTACGGGTGCCATTGGTTTTTATTTTTTTTATGATTATCTTATATGGGGGTTCATTTTTTGCAGGACGAGGTGACATTTGTACCATTTTGGGTATATGTGACTGATCACTCGATATTATGCATTTTGTAAGGCGAGGTGACAAAAAATGGCTGTTGTTGCATAGTTTCTATTTATTTGATTTTTACAGTGTTCACCTGACAGAGTATATCATGTAACATTTTTATACAGCAGGTCGTTACGGATGCGGTGATACCTAATATGTCTATTATTTTTATTTTTGTTAAGTTTTACACAGTAAAAAGCATTTTTGAATTGCATAAAATCTTGTTTTTGTGTTGCCATGTTTTGAGAGCCATATTTTAAAAAAAAATTCTGGCGATTGTCTTAGGTAGGGTCTAATTTTTTGCAGGACGAGATGACTGTTTGATTGGTACCATTTTGGAGTTCATACAACTTTTTGATAACTTGGCAATAAGAAATAAATAAGAAGGTCCCAGATGTTGGACCACCACGGATCATAAAGTAATGGCATTTTTCATGTGACTAAGTTAACCAACCTAAAAATATACATTACTTGTAACTTCCCTTCCCTAACAAGTTGTATGTTAAATGTGTTTGGGTGTGTGTCGATGATTGAAGACATTTTGGCTTTCATTTCAGTAGGAACAGCTGAGTTGTCACTATGAACCATAATTCTTGTGACAAGTATGCATAACAGAGGCATTTGTCTATGATTCAAGATGATTTGAGAGTCAAAATACATATAAGTTAAAGTCAAGTGGCTGTCATTGTGTTAAAGTATTTTTTTAAAAAGTAATTTGAGTATTATAGTTGCTCTGTTGTGGTACTGTGGAACTGTCCTTTATTGGAAAATCCCCTAAGTCCCCAAAGTATTTGCTGTCTTCTATATGTCTCCTAATGCTTTATATTTGTTATATTGAATAATTATTGAATTAAATGATATTATATTACACAAATGGAATTTTAGTAAATCCATACTGCTCTCGTATTCCCACATCTATAGTAACAAAGTAACTGCATCCCCTTGAAAATAATAACCAGTAATACAAAGGCTTTTTTATATTTCTTCCATTAGAATGTGATAAAACATTTCTGAATCAGTGAATATTAGCCAATGCATATATGTACACAGAATAATTGTATCATTTGTATGAGCAAACCTTTAAGGCAAATAGAAGACTTAACTTGGACAAGTCTGCCCACATGCTTAAAAGAAAAAATATTTTTTATTAATTATTACTAAGCAAGCTGTTCATTATATTACAAAGCTGTACATTGAGCTTTTTTGTTATATACTAGTTTCATCGGTTCTTTATTGCTTCATGGAAACTTGCTGTGCTTTATTTCTACATAAGCAGTTAACCCACTTCACAAAAATCTGAGATCTGACTTTCAGATTAAATTAATGTAGAGTTTTACAAGGAACTCTTCAGCAATGTACACAATTTTGTAATCCAAGAACTGACAAAGATAATTGACTTTGTTTTTTTATGTCACTATTTATATTAAATTATAAAACAATGCAACTTTCATAGGGCATAGTTTACATTTCCTGATTCTGATTTAGGTTACTCATAAAGAACTGTTAAATCCAGATAACTAGGATATAACTATCCTATCACAGTCAGCTTCACAGGCAGTAGGGCAGTGTTGGTGTCTGGAGAGGTGAATTGACCCCTCCAAATTAGATAGTAATTAGCCCCTTCCCTACTCTAGACCAGCAGAGGTGCAGAAACTACCAAAAGATGAAAATGTTTTAACTTCTAATTCTAAGTCTCCTCAAAGAACCAGGGATATTACCATGAAATCACCCTAGGAATATTTACCATTATAACCATCATCGCGATAGTTTTAGATGATATTGTTGAAATATTCAAGTTGCATTATGAGCCTGAATACATTTGCATGCTCTATGTACCACCTTTTTTCTTTGCTTGACCTCTGTTTCCCACAGGTTAAATTCCTAAGTAGGTCTCTGACTACAGAAGGAAAATGTAAAATTTTGCCCTGGGAGTTTAGGGATTTTTTTTTCTTTTGGCCCGTCCTGCAATCTTGTAATCAGAATTGTTCCTATTTCTTATGGGAGTGTATCCAGTCAGAATATTGAGTAACTGCTCATTACAAAATTCCCTATTACAAAAATGTCTGAAAATCTGGCTTCTGTTCATATTTCTTGTCATGAATCATGAATATGTTAAGCAAGTTAGTGTACATTAGATTTAATCGTATTTATTATGTTTTTCTTGCAGTTTCATTTATTGTAACTAAGATAGTTGTATTTGCATCAAAGCAAAAGTTATTCCAATATACAATATGTGTACAACAAATCAATCATGATATATCTTTATAATTGAATGTGAATATGAAATCTTTTATTTGAATATTATTACAATTGATTATGAATGTCTTTAGACAAGTATACGTTTATGAACTAACTACATGATGAACATTTTTTCTTTTATATTAGAATTTTCTTTAGAATTTTTATATAATTTCTACTATGCTTATGTTAAGATAGACTGCCTTCCTTTTAACTATGTGCATGGCAAAATGTCTAGTATTGACAGTATGTGATTAATGTAGTCACAGACACAACTCTTAAAGCGAACCTGTCATTAGATTTTTGGACTGTAAACAACAAGCAAGTCATTGTATTACTGGGATTTCATGTTTTAAACATGGTCTTCTCAAAACTGTCTTCTTTACCATTGTGTCTAAAAAGAAATTTTAGCATGTGCTGTACATAATTAACTAGAGAGGAGAGATGAGAAGAATCTGGAAGTATCTGGTGGGTGTGCCTTTCGCAGCTGATGCCTGGACCAGTACTTCTCACATCACTGTGCAAGCTCTGAGGGCCATTAAACCCTTTTATAATTCTCTGGTAATTTACATACAGCAATGCTGTACTGTAACTACTTTTTTGACGCAGTGACACAGCAGACTGTTTTGACAGGGACATGTTTCATGCTAAACCATTGCAGTATAATGACATACTAGTAATTTTGTGCCCTAAAATTTAGTGATCAATTCCCCTTAATGATCTTTATGGAACATCCTTTAGTGAACTCACTTGAAATGTGTCTCTTGAAATTAATTATATAGGAAACTAAACTTTGCCAAGATACCAAGATTCGCCAAACTACTTCTGAATAAGGTATATTTCACGCTTGTCCATATGCTGGAGTCATCTGTTAATCCAAATGTATATGTTAAAAACAGATGATCATTGATGCTTTTGTAACATGTCTACAGATAATAGTGTATCATTCTCTCGAACACTTTAATTGTAAAAATATACAGTGAAATATATTGATGTTACAGTTCATACCATAGAACATGTGGACATAGAAGACCAACCTACTCAGTTTATATACAAGAGAGAGAAGATTAACATGTTTCAAATGTTAATGTGTTAAAACTCAACTTTTACTCTGGCAGATTAAAAAAATATACCCAAGTCCCAGACAAATATTGGGTAAAATAATTATAAGGTGGTCAAAATTCTTCATTGTCTCCCAGTATATTCTGAGGAAAGCTACTGTGCATAATAAACTTAGGCTGTTTACTATCAGGTTAACCCAGTCCCTCGTCTAGCTGGACAATATGTCACATAAAACCTAAAAGTTGGCCAACAGATGAGCACCCCCCCCTCTGAAATGGGCAACCTCCAGTCAAAAACTGGAACCTAAGCCCTAACCTGTATATCTATCTCTTAATAGCAGCAAGGCATCATTCTACTATTCCCATTGATCCATTTTTCTGGGAATATAGACTCATCAGCAAGTTTGCTACAGAGTAGAAAGCATTTTGCACAATGAGCAGCAGTAGCCCTGCTGTGCATTTTTCAAAATGTTGTCTACTCTGTAGCAAACCTCCTGATTAGCCCATATACTGTGTCAAAGGAAGAGTACGGTGATGCCCTGCTCTTGACCCATGATGAGTTTGAACATTTCATGTTGTTTTCCAAGCAGTAACCTGTCTGTTCATCCAACCCTCATGGTCATTCACAATAGAGATAAGCGAATTGACGCTGAAGAAGTGGAATGCGTTACGAATTTCAGGAGTAATTCGATTCGCAACAAATGCGAATTTCCTCGTGCTGGTAATCAAAATTTTCCATAAAATGGCGGCTACATGTGTGAGGACATGGGGCAAGGAACTCTGGGAAGGCGGGATGACCCATAATGCCATGCATGCAGCCAATCAGCAGCCAGCCAGCCCTGTGATGTCACAGCCCTATAAATACGGCGCCAATCTTGGATTCAGATATTTTCCAGCGTTCTGAGTGCAGGGACAGACGTGAGAAGGCTCTAGGAACAGCAATAGGAAAAAGCTAATTGTTAAAAAAAAACTGAAAAAAACATTTATAAGTGCAGGGAAAGGATAGGGAGGAATTATTTCACAGCATTCACAGTGCAGAGAGAGACATCAGAAGGCGCTAGGTACAGTGTTAGAAAAGCGATTTACAAGTGCAGGGAAAGATTTTTTGGGGATCCAAATATCCATCATACAGCTCTGTCATTCCAGCAATTGCTATGTTAAAAACCCCTTAGTGGCCATTTCAGTACAAAAAGAAAAATATATACGCATTTCACTGTTGCAGTTATTTGTAGTGAAAGCGTTTAGTGGCCCATTTCAGTACAAAAAGAAAAATATATATGCATTTCACTGTTGCAGTGATTTGAGGTGAAAGCGTTTAGTGGCCTATTTCAGTACAAAAAGAAAAATATATACACACTTTACTGTGGCAGTTATTTGTGGTGAAAGCATTTAGTGGCCTATTTCAGTACAAAAAGAAAAATATACGCAGTTCACTGTGTCAGTTATTTGTGGTGAAAGCGTTTATTGGCCTATTTCAGTACAAAAAGAAAAATATATACGCATTTCACTGTTGCAGTTATATGTGGTGAAAGCGTTTAGTAGCCTATGTCAGTACAAAAGGAAAAATATATACACACGTCACTGTTGCAGTTATTTGTGGTGAAAGCGTTTAGTGGCCTATTTCAGTACAGAAATAAAAATATATACGCACTTCACTGTTGCAGTTATTTGGGATGAAAGTGTTTAGTGGCCTATTTCAGTAAAAAAATTAAAATATATATGCACTTCACTGTTGCAGTTATTTGTGGTGAAAGCGTTTAGTGGCCTATTTCAGTACAAAAAGAAAAATATATTTGTCGCTTTTAGGGGTGTTTTAATTTGCTTTTAATTTATTTAGTTCAGCTAAAAGTATGTCAGACAGAGAAGTGCCAGGCCATGCACAAAGGAGTTGCAGAGGCCTAAATGTTTCTGGTGCAGGCAGAGGTCGCAGCAGAGTAAAGGGGTGTAGCAGCAGGAGTCGCAGCGAGAGGCCAGGGCTCCCGGTGTCATCTAGCGGTTGTGTCTTGACCAGCAACCCAGCGGTTCTTGATTGATTAACTCTGTCATCCACTTCATCCCAAGTGACATCAGACACCCCCAGCCAACAGTAGGTGGGTTTGTCAGGCACAACCCTTAGTTGGAATGGCCCGGGAGCAGGCCCTGTGCCCTCACCTGTCCTCAACCTGCCTCTGTCCTTTGCTGCTCCCTCAGCCACAGAAGTCTTGCATGCTGTGGGCTCAGCTCCACTATACAGCGAGGACGAGATACTAGAGGATAGTCAGCAGCTACTGCCCAGCCAAGATCTGGAGGGGACATCTGCTGCTTCCTCCGCTAGGCGGGCAAGTAGTTATGAGGAAAGTAGCGTGGGAGGTGGTGTTGCGAGCAGTCAGGCTGCTGATCCAGAGACCGTTGAGGAGGACATCAGTTATGTGCAGACACTGCTCGATGATGATAAGGCCAATCGCACTTGGGAGCCAGGTTCAGAAGGAGCTTCATTATCCTAAGGAGAAAAGGGTAGCAGCTTGCACGTGAGGCAGCGGATGAGCCAGCAAGGTGGTTGCATGGCTGGGAGTCATTAGGGTGGCAGCAGTGGATGGTCGGGAGCCAAACGTGCCCGGGGTAGACCATCTGCTTCACAGCAGCCTACCTGCCTGGGAAGTAGTGGTGCAGGGGTTCACGGAGACAGCGGCGGTAGCAGTCAGTCAGTGCGGGCTGTTGCGGAAAAAATCACCTACTTGGCGGTGTGGCAGTTTTTTCAAAGAGCAAGAGGAGCTGAACGTGGCCATATGTCGAATCTGTGGGCAGAAAGTAAAGCGTGGTCACTACGGCCCTGCGTCAACATATGCAGCATCACCATACAGTGGCCTGGGAAAACCGTGGCTCCGATGTGGTGGTCCAGCCTTCCGCAGCAACTGCTGTATCACCCAGTGGCACACACCCAGTTTCAGGCAGTCAAGGCTCCACCACCTCAGCCAAAGGGCGCTGTCTGTCATTCCCATCTTCTGCTGGTCCAGATGCTCCTGCTCTTCCTCCTACTCCTCGTCAGTCTTTCCTTCAGTAATTGATCACCGAAGCAATTGCCAAGAGACAGCAGTATGCGTGCAATCATCCAACGGCGCAGAAGCTGAATGTGCTCCTGACCAAGTTGCTGATGCTGCTTGTGCCGATCCGAGGTGGAGAGTCCAAAGCCATCATTTCTTTGCGAAAAATGCAGTACTAGCCCTGCACAAATATGTAGAACAGAAGGTGGGCCAGTCCTTGAGCCTGTCGGTGTCTGCCAAAGTGCACGGCAGCGCCTACGTGTGGAGCTGTAACTACGGTCAGGGAAAATACATGTCCTTTATGGTCCACTGGGTAAATGTTGTTCCTGCACAGCCATGCTAGCAACATTGCCAGGTCACGCCGCTTCCGCCTCCACGTTGTCACGCCATTGGTCCTGCGACAATGTCCGCCTCTGCCTCCTCATCCTCCACCATGTCCTCAGTCTCCACTGCAGGAACAAGTCACAGTGCCCCTCCAGCATACCACATGTGCATTGCATGCTGGTGTCACGCTGTTCTGCACCTGGTTTGCCTTGGTGAATGGAGTCACCCAGAGGAGAAACTGCTCCGTGTGATTCATCAAGACATCGAATCCTGGCTTTCTTTGCGATATCTGAAAATGGTGGCGTCAAAGAAGGCTGAGCCATGCGTCCTGCATGGCACATGTGTTCAATCTTGTTGTCAAGCGGTTCCTCAAGTCTTACACCCATCTGCAAGACATTCTAAAAATGGCCAGGAAACTTTGCATGCACTTCAGCCACTCATACACTGCAAAGCACACCCTCCTTGAGCTGCAGTGGCAGAATGACATTTCTTAACATAGGCTGATATGCGAGAACGCCACGTTATTTGTCAGTCGCCAGAACTACAGGATAAGCTACGTCATTTCACTGCTTCATGTCCTGGAACAGATGATGTTAACAATGGCTGGTCAGGGGACAGGAGACGTGGCGCCTAGATCTCATGGCCACATAAACCCTCTGGGGGCTGAACTGGAAGAGAAGGAGGAGGGGAGGAGGACATTGCAGAACAGGTAATGTGTAGCAAAATTGGTGGTTTTTCTACTCTGCTAACAGGAGAGGAGGAGCAGGAGCAGCCAGAGGAGCTACAGGGCGATGAGGAAGACGAGTCAGAGGACCCAGACACACCGTGGCAGTATATGTAACGGTCCTTGGCTCACCTGAGTCAGAGGACAGCCGGCTGGTGGTTGGAGTCCAGTGGCAAAGACCCACAGAAGCAGGAAGCAGGTAGCGTGGTCGATCAGTCCGGGTCGGCAGTAGAGATGGCAGCGAGGTAACAGCAGGAGTAGACAGAGGCGTGGTCGGTGGAAGGCAAAGGGTCAATGCAGGCGGCAGTTCGGCGAGGTCAAACGGTCCGGGTCGGCAACAACGGTAAACAGCAGTAGTCGTGGAGGAGCAGAGAGGAAGCTTGCTACAGGCTTGGAGGCACAATAACCAGCAAAGGACTGGGTTCAAGGGCTGGGTTTTATAGGGAAGTAGCAGGTGCAAGAGATTGGGATAATCAGCAGGACAAGGCAAGGACAAGAGAGGTAGTAGAAGTTAGAAGTTAGCTAGAGAATAGTCCAAGGAGAGACAGTAGCCTAGTGGGTAGAGCTACCGTCTGGGACATGACTGGCCACGGGTTCGAGTCCTGACAGTATACAGTAGAGAGGGAGGCAGGGAGTCCCTCAGAGTCACTTGCAAAAATGGCCCGATGCATGCTTACCTGCTTGCGTAGTGACAGCCAAATTGTCACCATTTGGCAGAGGGATGACTTCTGGCTCTCCACCTTGTTGGACCCTCGCTATCGGTCCAAAATGGGGGCCTTTTTTACACCCACTGAGAGGGAGAACAAACTTAATTACTACAGATACATCCTATTTCAGTTGGCCGCTGCCTATCTGCGCCATCGTCCATCCTCTTGCAGGTCTGACCGGGGGGCCCTCTGGGCTCATGTTTCACTTCAATGGCTGCTGGGGAAGGGTGGGGTGGCAAGAACAGTACCAGCTCCATCAGCAGCAGCCTGAGTCTAAAGTCGCTGATAAGCAGCTTTCTTCACCCCAATAATGAAGAAACTACTTAAGAGCAGCAGGTAGACCTGGAGCAAGACCTGAACCAGCAGGTGGTGGCATACTTGGAAAGCATCCTGCAAGCCGTCAGTAAAGATCCGCTGGACTACTGGGCAGCCAAACTGGATTTGTGGCCGCAACTGGCCGTGTTTGCCCTGGAAAAGCTTTCCTGCCCAGCCAGTCTGTCCACTGAAAATGTGGAGAGACGGACCTTTGTCAAGATATATCAGGCCTGGATCAGGATTTACACCCACTAATGCCTGATGCATCTAATTAGATCATCCATCCACCTCAAACAAACCCTGACAAAAGAGACCGATTTCTTATGGCTACCTGCCACAGCTACTACTCTGATGCTGCCATCCGCCTGATGCCACACATCTGACGCCAGGTGCCCCTTCTTTCACCCACCTTCGTCAGCAGGTACTGGTATTGCCACCCACCTCCCCACTCTGTCACCGGTTCCCTTTGTGGTCTCCTGCTGCTGCTGCCATCTTCACACTATGTCACCTTGCTACTCTGTGGTCTCCTCCTGATGCTGCTGCTGCCGCCACCTCCAGACCCTGTCATAGTGCCACCCGATGGCCTCCTCATACTGCTGCCACCTCCACACTCTGTCATTGTGCCACTCGGTGGCCTCGTCATACTTCTGACACCTCTAGAATCTGTCATTGTGCCACTCTTTGGCCTTCTCCTGATACTGCTACTGCTGCCGCCACCTCCAGACTCTGTCATTGTGCCACTCGGTGGCCTTCTTCTGATGCTGCTGCTGCCGCCACCTCCAGACTCTGTCACGGTGCCACCCGGTGGCCTCCTCATACTGCTGCCACCTCCAGACTCTGTCATTATGCCACTCAGTGGCCTCCTCATACTGCTGCCACCTCCACACTCTGTCATTGTGCCACTCGGTGGCCTCCTCATACTTCTGCCACCTCCACACTTCTGTGATGTAGTAAAATATAATTACACGCACTTCATACGTTTCAAAGGCTTTTATCGACAATTACATGACATTTATGCAAAGAGTCAGTATTTGCAGTGTTGGCCCTTTTTTTTCAGGACCTTTGCAATTCGACTGGGCATGCTCTCAATCAACTTCTGGGCCAATTCCTGACTGATAGCAACCCATTCTTTCATAATCACTTCTTGGAGTTTGTCAGAATAAGTGGGTTTTTGTTTGTCCACCGCCTCTTGAGGATTGACCACAAGTTCTCAATGGGATTAAGATCTGGGGAGTTTCCAGGCCATGGACCCAAAATTTCAAAGTTTTGGTCCCCGAGCCACTTAGGTATCACTTTTGCCTTATGGCGCGGTGCTCCATTGTGCTGGAAAATGCATTGTTGTTCACCAAACTGTTGTTGGATTGTTGGAAAAAGTTGCTGTTGGAGGGTGTTTTGGTACCATTCTTTATTCATGGCTGTGTTTTGGGGCAAAATTGTGAGTGAGCCCACTCCCTTGGATGAGAGGCAACCCCACACACGAATGGTCTCAGGATGCTTTACTGTTGGCATGACACAGGACTGATGGTAGCGCCCACCTTTTCTTCTCCGGACAAGCCTTTTTCCAGATGCCCCAAACAATCGGAAAGAGGCTTCATTGGAGAATATGACTTTTCCCCAGTCCTCAGCAGTCCATTCACCATACTTTCTGCAGAAGATCAATCTGTCCCCGATGTTTTTTGTGGAGAGAAGTGGCTTCTTTGCTGCCCTTCTTGACACCAGGCCATCTTCCAAAAGTCTTCGCCTCACTGTGCGTGCAGATGCGCTCACACCTGCCTGCTGCCATTCCTGAGCAAGCTCTGCACTGGTGGCTCTCCGATCCCGCAGCTGAATCCTCTTTAGGAGACGATCCTGGCGCTTGCTGGACTTTGTTGGATGCCTTGAAGCCTTCTTAACAAGAATTGAACCTCTTTCTTTGAAGTTCTTGATGATCCTATAAATTGTTGATTGAGGTGCAATCTTAGTAGCCACAATATCCTTGCCTGTGAAGCCATTTTTATGCAATGCAATGATGGCTGCACGCGTTTTTTTGCAGGTCACCATGGTTAACAATGGAAGCATCACCCTCCTTTTAACATGTCAAGTCTGCCTTTTTACCCAATCAGCCTGACATAATGATCTCCAGCCTTGTGCTCGTCAACATTCTCACCTGAGTTAACAAGACGATTACTGAAATGATCTGCAATGAAATGCAGTGGAAATTTTTTTTGGGATTAAGTTAATTTTCATGGCAAAGAAGGACTATGCAATTAATCTGATCACTCTTCATAACATTCTGGAGTATATGCAAATTGCTATTATAAAAACTTAAGCAGCAACTTTTCCAATTTCGAATATTTATGTAATTCTCAAAACTTTTGGCCACGACTGTAGCAGCTGTAAGGCCTTTATGGTCCCATCAGAATTGGCTTATGATTTGATAGCCAAAACAGGAGTGGGTTCAAAACACAGAAGACATGCAAATATTCCATTCACGTGTCATCCCTGTTTTAGATCCACTCCTGTCTTATTTGGCATTAGCAATACTGATGGATTATTGAGCAAATGCTGACCAAGTGAAGGCGGATGCTCCACAGACAGGATCTGTTTTTTGTGGGTTATTGTTCTGACACATTAGAGGAAGGGCAAATTAATCAGTGACTTCAACACAAACTTACTGCTGACACCCTCTCCACTCTGTCGGGGGGGCTCTACTTGTATAAGCGTTTAATAGAAAAGGTTCTGTAGACATCTAAGTGGAATCAGCTGATGAGGGTATAAAAGGAGTATGCTTCTTCGTGACGCTAACATTGACCTGTAAGGCTACTTGAGTTTTTTGGTCAGTTTTGGCCGCGTGACTGCCCAAATAAGTGATGTGTGCAGTGATTCTAAGAGCGACGTCTGTCATCTGCGTGTCATTCTGACTCACAGTATTATTTCACTACCAGAGCAGACTCCCTATGTGTTTTACTGCAAGGCACAGTGTTCTACACCTCTATAAAGGCTCTCTGTAGCCAGAAAATAGCTGTTTTTTAACGAGATTCGCCATGAATAAATTTAGATCGAAGCAAATGTTTCCTGAAAATTCGTCGAACCGGTCTAATCAAATTTCTGAAAAATGTGCTTATCTCTACTTCACACCTTACCCTTGAAATTGTTATAAGTACTTTCTGCTGGTAAATAGTATGACATTTTACAGGATCCGAAGGCTTACTGACAGAGCTATATTCCTATAATGTGAGATACATATAGTAAACTTATTGGCTGGGGCAGTGGGTCTTCAGACTGGCCTAACTTGAGGGTATGACCTAAGAATAATGGTATTCCCAGTCAGAGCTTGTCCTTTTGCACTTTTGGACCATTTATTTGATGCTTCATGTCCTTTTACAGTATTATCACTGACTTTTCCTAACAATGTTTTGTCACATTTTTATTCCTTCCAATGAATACTGATTTGCTTTTCTGTCGGTGAATCTAAAAATATTCTTTCAGCTAGACTGAATTTTTTTGTCCTGGAGTTTCTCTTACAAACATATTCAACGTCTCCGTCTTATTTTCCTTTTTATTAAACATATGGGAGCTGACAAGATTACTGACACATCAGAATTACAGCTGATGCTTGCAGTATTCTGAAAGTTCATTCATTCTTCTTGTTGTCATTCACTATTGTAACCTTTAACTCTAAATCACGTACATTCTTCTAATTCCCTGCTCTTAGCATCCGGCTTTAAAGATATAGCAATGTGTTTGTTTATCAGCTAGTCTCCTAGTCATTTTTAATCACTTCCACTGAAAACACTAGCACGAATATTCTGTTTCTCCTCCTTTCAGCCTGCTGGCTGTCAATACACTTTTGACATGTGTATATTTTTTCCACTTCCAGACTGAATGCTGTATCATTTCAAAGAGATATCTCATTAAAGTTTCATCATATGAGAAGAGTTAGAATCCCCATGTGCAGTGTGATTGAAACAAGGAGGCAAAATGAGAACACTATTCTTACAATTTCCAAGGCTATTTGTAAATAGCATCTAATTAAAGTAACTCCGCTCATAGTGCTATCTATAGGGCGATCAGCCCCTGGTAAATTTTCAAAGGAAATTAAAATTTTGTATCTCTTATTGCTTTGAGCTTTATAGATGTAGTCATTTTGCTTGAAAGCATTAAGGAGATGACAAACATGAGTTATCGTTACTGCATGGTTATATGATTCTTAATTGTCATAAACTGGATCTACAGCAAGAATACAATGTTTTTGGCTCATAAACATCCTGCAAGATTTGTGTTTATGACCCATATTACATAAATGTTATTGGCAGGTGTTTTCTCGTACAATTCACAAGGGCCTTTGCTTTAAAAAAACAGTTAGCTGCTTCTTATTAGATAACTTTCTTACATGGATTGTCATCATTTCTTTTATAGCTAATGAGAGATATAAATCATCTTTTTCATGCTTACAGACTTTTTTTTCTTTAATTGGTGAATTCTGTATGACAAAATGGCTTGTTGTTTCTATAAGCTTTAAAAGCCAAGGGAGATTACAATGCGTTTTTCAGTGTTAGGCATAATTCTGCTAGTACTTGCTGTTTTCAACACCAGTGATAATCTATAACTGAGCTTGTTATAGAAAATGTGTGTCGTGTGACACTAATGTACACACAATGGATGCTGATTTACTGTAGAACCAAATAAAAATATCTTGGTTTGTTGTTCTGTCATGACCATTTTAGGGAATGTATCGCTTATCATGTAGACCAAAAGACAGACATATTATGATTAAATTAAGGAAAAAAAATATCAGATTATGGTGTCATATTAACATATGCCTTACTGTATCATCCTAATACAGTATATCAGGTATATATGACTGAAAGTAGAGAGCTGTTACAATAATACACAAATTCAAAAATCAGTACTTGAAGTTGATGTGTTGGAAGCAGTAAAGAATATCAGCAACTTTGACAATGGCCAAATTGTGGTGCCTACATGACTTGATCACAGCAACTCCAAAACATGAAGTTGTGCTATATTTTCAATATACAATTGTGCCTATACTGACCCTTCACTACTGTTAAAAGAACCTATAATGGTCACATAAGGGGCAGAACTTGTCAAAGGAGTCATGGAAGAAGGTTGCTAGGTCTGATGTATCATGTTTTTTGTCATCATCTAGAAGGCCAGATATGTGTGCTTGAGTTACCTAGAAAAGAAATGGTACCAACATGCACTATAAAAATAACACAAGCTTGGCAAGTGCAGCTGGGAAACCTGGAAGTGCAGCTGGGAAACCTGGACCCTGATGTTAATTTGACATATAACACCGTATTAAACATTTCAGACCAACTACATCCCTTTGTGGCAGTGATATTCCATAATTCCAGTGGCTTCTTTCGGCAGGATGTTTTCTGACACATTGCATAAATTGTTCAGGAATGGCTTGTGGGGCATAACAAAGGCTTTAATGCATTGGCTTGGCCTTCAACTTGTCTGGGATGTACTTGACAAAATCCATAGAGGTCTCACCTTGTAACCAGTAATTAACCCCTTTGTGACCACCAATATGCCTTTTTAAGGCGGCAACTAAGGGGCCTTAGGCTTGGATAATGACTTTTTAAGGCAGTCCGGTCTATGAACTGCTTGGGTCCCCCGTGCAACGGAGAGTGGGGCCTTGGCTCCTGCTCTAACAGCCCGGACTGGCATGCCACGATGACGCAGACTCCTTCTGTCTCTTATTGGCACCCTGAAAATGTGATTGGCGCAGCCTGCTGGTAAATGTTAGTATAGCACCGACATTAAAATGTGTTGCACTATAGGCATAGTGCATTGTATTTTAAAGGGAACCTGTCACCTGGAAAACAATTCTTAAACCAAGCACAGTACCTTAAAGTATACCCCAGAGTGTCACTAATGATGATTTTATTTTCTCTTTCTGTCTTCTCAAATCTGTAAAAATCGCATTTTAAATCTCTCTTGGCACCGTTTCAAAGTCGTGCTTGAAGTCAAGGGGGCAGCGGCCTCCTTGCCTCAAGGTCCAATTAGCCCGCCCCGTACCCTTCCTCTCTACATTTTGATACACATCTTGCCGTGATGGCGTGACCGCGCTCTTCTCACGCATGCCCCATGCACGTGTTGTTACAGCGCGATCCTGGCTCCATTTCCCTCACTCACTGGCTTCATTTTGCAGACTGCGCATGCGCCTTGTAGATCCAGCGCGATTGTGCCCGGCCGTGAGTGAGGGAGCCCAGATCGCGCTGTAACAGGACATGCACGGCGCATGCGTGAGAAGAGCGCCGTCTCGGCAAGATGTCCATCAAAATGTAGAGAGAGGGAGGGGTAAGAGGCGGGCTTATCGGACCTTGAGGCAAGGAGGCCACTGCCCCCTTGACTTCAAGCACAACTTTGAAACGGCACCAAGAGAGATTTAAAATGTGATTTTTACAGATTTAAGAAGACAGAAAGAGGAAATAAAATAATCATTAGTGACACTCTGGGGTATACTTTAAGGTACTGTGCTTGGCAGTGGCATAACTAGAAATGACTGGGCCCCACAGTAATTTTTTCACAACCCCTTCCTTTCATGCCGCCCCCTTTCCTGTGGCTAGTAAAGATGGCTCTCTCAGACCAGGCCCGGCAGCTGTTCCATCCGTTTTCTACACTGTCTATACTGCCACTGTATATAATTTCATTGTGTAATACTGTTGAGGGGCCCTGACAAAATCTTTTAGTACTTCTCCTCCTCCTCTTGACCCTTCTGGGTCAGGGCCCCAAAGCAACCGCTTCCCCTGCTTCCCCTATAGTTACGCCCCTGGTGCTTGGTTTAAGAAGTGTTTTTAAGGGGACAGGTTCCCTTTAAAAGCAATCTAAATATTGTCTGTTATAGTCAAATTTTGAGACTGAGTGGAAAAAGAAAAAAACCAATAAAAAATAAGTACGCTTTTTTCCATTGAAAATACGCTTTTCAACAAAAAAAATACAGTGGAAATACAATCTCCCCCAATTGTTTGATATCACTGCATCTGTAACGACCCACTGTACACAAATGAAACAAAAAAAAACTTCATAGAAAGAAAAATAAAAAAGTTATGGGTCTTGGAATGCGGGATGCAAAAAGATTTTCTTCCTTTTAAAACAAGGGGTTTTATTGCACAAAAATAGTAAAACATAAAAAACTGTAGATTTGTTATCGCTGTAATCGTACTGACCCAGAGAATAAACATATTATGTTATTTATACCAAAAAATTAACGCCATAGAATTTATAACGCAAATTATTTTTACATTCCCATATGCCTTACAGAAAGAGTTAATAAACGTTAACTAGAAAGTTTTATATGTACCTAAAAATCACACCATTAAAAACTACAACTTATCCAGTAAAAAAATGAAGCCCTGATACAGTTATATAGACATAAAAATAAAAAGTTATAGTTCTTGGAAGGCGACATAAATGAAGAAAAACGCTTGGCTAGTAAGGACCAAAACAGGCTGGTCACTAAGAGGTTTGAAGGAGCTGGCGTTAATTTATTGCTATCAGATATTACAAAATAGCTTTGGAGACCAAATTTTGGCAGGTCAAATCTGTCTTTGGTGGCACAATATTATACAGGTGGTTTTTATGTAATGGATGTGTACAGTTTTCCGTATGTCAACATACTGTAGATTAGTGAGCTAAAGATATTGAACACTGGACTTTTTGTTGCCGATTCCTTTGAAAAAAATTATAGTTCATTTATCTGCATTCTAAAATGGTAGCTTTTAAACAATGGATTAGGGTGATGTATTAATACCAGTTATATGACATAACTTGGCCAGCCTGATTTACATATTTATGAAACTTGTTTGGAAAGGTGTTGTGGTGATCTGTGGTGAAAATTCATGGTGAAAAATGCCAGGAAAAACTTTACATTATTTTATATCTGTCACCACATCACCTATCAGGAATTAAGGCATTATTGAGGCAGACAGGGGCCAAATTTAAAGGAGTATTCCTGTGACAAAAGTACCTTTGTCACTGGGAGTTGTAGAGGCCTGCTTGCCAGCCTCTTACCCTGTGACTATGGCCCCAGTGACAGTTAGCATTCACAATGGACATTGCCTGTGACCTAATCAACATTCACAATGGACATTTCCTGTGACCTAATCAACATTCACAATGGACATTGCCTGTGACCTAATCAACATTCACAAAGGACATTGCCTGTGACCTAATTAAGAATCACAATGGACATTGCCTGGGACGCAATCAGCAAGCACAATGGACAATGCATGTGGGGTTGTGATATCTGGCTGTAAGTTGATTGGTCACTGTATATTGTGTGCCTGTCCTCAATCAGGTCCCCGGGGGAGTAGCCCTGGCTGGAGGACTTGCATAAAAGGCCAAGCTTTGCCATCCAATAAAGAAGTCTTGCTTTACCCCTTCATGAAGTCTTGGCTCATGGTTGGGGGATGGGATAACTACACTCTTGGGGATTGCTATACCACAATACTCCCCTGAGGATAAGCTCTTGTAAGAGCTTGTTCCTGGTTCCTGCTTTCTAGAGTTAGGAGAGGTTCTTATGGTGTCCGGTGGAGTGCTTGGAGCCCTCGGGAAGCGCTAGGAGCAAGCGTCAGCGGAAGGTGCCCAGTCGGAGTGCCAGGCGGTTCCGTTACAATTCCTATCTCAGACATTGATGGTATTTCACTAGAATATGCCATCAATGTCAAATAGGTGTGGGTCTGACCTATGGGACCTACTCCTATCTCCAGAATGTGACCCCCAAAGTGAAGGAAGTGCAGCTGTGCATGCACATCAACCCTTCGTTCACCATTATGGGAGTTTTGAAAATAGCTGAGCTCTGGCTCAGCAATTTTTGCAGACCCATAGTAGTGAATGGAGAGCGAACTATGCAAGCGCAATGTACTCTCCTTCACTTTGTGGGCCCGTTTCTGGAGATAAGAATGGGTCCCTGATGTGGGACCACATCTATCTGACATTGATGGCATACAGTGCATTTGGAAAGTCTTCAGGTCCTTTCACTTTTTTCATATTTTGTTATGTTGCAGCCTTGTGCTAAAATAAAAATCATTCTGCACTCAATATTTCATGATGACAAAGTGGAAACATAATGTTCAAAATCACTGCTAATTTATTGAAAAAGAAAATCTAGGATATTTCATTGACATAAGCATTCAGACCTTTACTCATTACTTAGTTGAAGCACCTTTGGCAGAGATTACAGCCTCCAATCTTCTTGGACATGATTCCACAAGGCTTGTACACCTGTATTTGGGGATTGTCTGCCATTCTTGTCAGCAGATTCTCTGAAACTATGTCAGGTTGGATGGGGGACATCGGTGGACAACCATTTTCAGGTTTCTTCAGAGATCTTCAATTGGGTTCAAGTCAGGGCTCAGGCTGGGCCACTCAAGAATGTTCACAGAGTTGTCTGTAAGCCAACCCTGTGTCATCTTGGTTGTGTGCTTAGGGTCATTGTTAGAAGGTAATCTGTTGGCCTAGCTTGTGAGGTACATTGCACTGTGGATCAGGTTTTCATTAAAGAAGATGGGTTGATTGATAAAAAAACAGCATGGATTTACTTCAGGGAGATCATGTCAAACTAATCTTATTGACTTTTTTGATTGGGTGACTAAAATAATAGATGGCGGAGGTGCAGTAGACATCGCTTATCTGGACTTTAGTAAGGCTTTTGATACTGTCCCACATAAAAGGCTTATCAATAAACTGCAGTCTTTGATCTTGGGCTCACATATTGTTGAATGGATTAGGCAGTGGCTGAAGGACAGAAAACAGAGGGTTGTAGTCAATGGAGTATATTCAGACCATGGTATTGTTACCAGTGGGGTACCTCAGGGATCTGTTCTGGGACCCATATTGTTTAATATCTTTATCAGCGAAATTGCAGAAGGCCTCAATGGTAAGGTGTGTCTTTTTGCTGATGACACAAAGATTTGTAACAGGGTTGATGTTCCTGGAGGGATACACCAAATGGAAAAGGATTTAGGAAAACTAGAGGAATTGTCAAAAATCTGGCAACTAAAATTTGATGTCGATAAGTGCAAGATAATGCACCTGGGGCGTAAAAACCCAAGAGCAGAATATAAAATCAGTGATACAGTACTAACCTCAGTATCTGAGGAAAGGGATTTAGGGGTCATTATATCAGCCAACCTAAAGGTGGGCAGACAATGTCATAGAGCAGCAGGTAATGCCAGCAGAGTGCTTGGGTGTATAGGGAGAGTCATTAACAGTAGAAAGAGGGAGGTGCTCGTGCCACTCTACAGAGCACTAGTGAGACCTCATTTGGAGTATTGTGTGCAGTACTGGAGACCATATCTGCAGAAGGATATTGAAACTTTGGAGAGAGTTCAGAGAAGAGCTACTAAACTAGTACATGGATTGCAGGACAAAACTTACCAGGAAAGGTTAAAGGACTTTAACATGTATAGCTTGGAAGTAAGAAGAGACAAAGGGGATATTATAGAAACTTTTAAATACATAAAGGGAATCATCACGGTAAAAGAGGAGAGGATATTTAAAAGAAGAAAAACTGCTACAAGAGGACATAGTTTTAAATTAGAGGGGCAAAGGTTTAAAAGTAATATCAGGAAGTATTACTTTACTGAGAGAGTAGTGGACGCATGGAATAGCCTTCCTGCAGAAGTGGTAGCTGCAAAGTGAAGGAGTTTAAGCATGCATGGGATAGGCATAAGGTCATCCTTCATATAAGATAGGGCCAGGGGCTATTCATAGTATTCAGTATATTGGGCAGACAAGATGGGCCAAATGGTTCTTATCTGCCGACACATTCTATGTTTCTATGTTTCTATGTAATGTAATATTACTGTACATACCATTCTATATGTTTTACTTATACAAGTTTTTGTATTCTTATAGGTTTACCACAATTGGTTGTTGACCAATAAACAAGTTAGACTACAGAAAACAGTCCTCTTATTTGGAAGGCAGGAATGGTTTATGCTGAATGTCAGAATGCACACTCTGTGAAAGTGTATGAAGACAGAACAGTCAGACAGTCATTGTCAGTCACAGTTAATCCGTCAGCATCAGAGCGTCATTGTCAGTCAGAGTTAATCTGTCAGCGTCAGAGCGTCATTGTCAGTCAGAGTTCATCCGTCAGCCTCAGAGTATCATTGTCAGTCAGAGTCAATCCGTCAGCATCAGAGCGTCATTGTCAGTCAGCTTTAATTTGTTAGTGTCACAGCGTCATTGTCAGAGTTAATCGGTCAGAATCAGAGAGTGATTGTCAGAGCGTCAGTCAGAGTTAACACGTCAGCATCAGAGCGTCATTGAAAGTCATCGTTAATTTGTCAGCATCAGATTGTCATTGAAATTCACTGTTCATCTGTTCAGTGTCACAGCGTCAGTGAAAGTCAGCATTGGTCCATTACATTGTTAGTGTCTGATTGTCAGTGTATTAGTCAGTTAGTAACTGTTAAGTGTGTAAAATATTGTTCCCTCTGCTCCCCCCACCCCCAGAATGAGCCCAATTATGACCAGCTTTTTAAAATCAGACCCCCTTTATTTCATTTATGGCCCAACATTTTTTTGGAAAATTATACCCGCCAATAAATTTCAATTGATGAGTCCCTGATGCACTTCAAGGGGAGGGTGAAATTTAGCCAGCTTTTGCCAAATAAACACACCAGTTATGGAATCAAAATTTACAAACTATGTGAGTCGGAGTCAGGCTACACTCATATATTTCGGATTTATTAGGGGAGAGACAGTCACATTCAACCCCCAGTCGGTCCAAACTTCCTAACCTCCCAAAATCCCTTGCTAACCAAACCCTGCAGGTCAGTTAGAGCAGGGCACTACATAGTAAAGGGGTCCCTTTTTTAAATTCAGGGACAAAAATGATGTCCTAATGCTGACATCCATGCTTGATGCCAGCTGCTCCTTGTTTCTATGCATAGCTCAACATCCACCCTGTATAAAAGAATGCTTTTACATCTACCACACTTCTCTTGAATTCTAAATTTATTTATTAATTAATTTAATATGTCCCTTTGATTTATCAATTTGGATGTTCAAAATTTACGAATTGAACTTTAAAAAAAAAACACCACTACTGTCACGGGGCGCCAAAGGCACACTCGGTCTCCCATCAGCTGCACACTCGGGAGCGAGGATCTGTGTTTGGCCTCATTCCCAGGGAGGCTTTGCGAGCGGGGAGGCTCCCTGCACCTAGGTCTGCCTTGAGCGCCGAGCTGATCACTCGGTGCTCAACTAGTCTGTCTGTCAGTCATGTGACGCTGGTCACGTCACATGACTCTCAGACCCCACTATAAATACAGGCAGTCTGCTGACCACAGGTTGCCTTCTAATTCTAGGTTCCCAGCTATTTGTTGGACTTCTGAATACTCACCTGATTCTGTTCCCTGACGATCCTTTGCCTGCTCCTCATGTACTGCGCATCCCTCCTGGTATTGTGACCTCAGCTCCCACCTGACTACTCTTTGCGGACTTCTCTGGTACTTCTCTACTCTCTTGGTATTTGACCCTGGCTTCTCCTGACCATTCTTTGCTTAACCCTTTGCACTGCGTAGCTCTCTTGGTTCTTACCCGGTCCGTTCATGTTCCGTATTTTGTCTTGTCTGTCTTCCCTGCACATATCCTAAGTAAGGGAATGTCGTCCAGTTGTCCCCTGTGATCAGGACTCGTGAGGCAAGTAGGCAGGGCCAGGGGTGAGGGCGGAGTGCAGTGGTCAATATCCTTCCCCCCGTGTGTGTGTGGACGTGACCGTTACAACTACAAAACAAATAATTTGGTACCTAAAAATTATTCTTGTGAAATCTGCCCTCCAAAAGTCATATGGCACGCCTTAACTTCGGACCTTTGCTGTGTTCTCATATAGAAGTTTAGCTCCACATATGGGGTGTTGCTATATTGAGGACAAAATGGGTAACAAATTATGGGGATGCCTTTTCTCCTGTTACCCCTTTAGGAAAAATAAACTTTTGGACCTAAAGTGACATTTTCTTGAAAAAAATAAAAATTTTAATTTTCATGGCCAAGTGTTTTTAAATTCTATGAAACACCAGTTGCACCTAAGTGTTCACTACACCCCTTGAAAAAATTCCTTGGGGAATTTCGTTTTCAAAAGAGGTTACTTTTGGGAGGTTTCCACTGTAGGGAGGCCTCAGAAAATTAATCTGCCCACCAAAAGCCTTTGCTTTGGAGCTTTGCTGTGTTCTCATACAGAAGTTTAGGACCACATATGGGTGTTGCTGTATTCAAGACAAAACGAGTGACAAATTGTGGGGTGCATTTTCTCCTGTTACTCCTTGTGAAAAAGAAAAATGTGGACCTAAAGTGACATTTTCTTGTAAAAAATTTAATTTTTCATTTTCTTGGTGAAGTGTTGGTAAATTCTATGAAATGCCTGTTGAGCCAAAGCACTCACTTCACATCTTGAAAATTTCCTTAGGGAGTATATTTATTAAAATGGGTCTCTTTAAATTCGATATAGTGCCTGAAAATTATTCCTGTGGAATTTGACCTTCAAAAGCCATATAGTGCTCCTTCCATTCTAAGCCCTGTGGTGTGATCGTACAGCAGTTTGTGACCTCATATGGGGTGTTTCTGTAAACTACAAAATAAGGGTAATAAATATTTAAGTTCTTTTTACTATTAGATAAAATATAGATAAAATGGAAGATCTACAAATTTTTTTTTTAAATTTTGAAATTCCACCTCCATTTCCCTTTAATTCTTGTGGCACATCTAAAGGGTTAACAAAGTTTGTAAAATTAGTTTTGAATAATTTGATGGGTGTAGGTTCTAAAATGGGGCCATTTATGGGTGGTTTCTATTATGTAAGCTCCTCAAATTCACTTCAGAACTAAACTGGTCCTTAAAGTTGGTTTTGAAAATTTTCTTGAAAATTTAAAAAATTATTTCTAAAATTCTAAGCGGTGAAATGGCTTAAATAAATAAAATTTTATTTATAAAATGATGCCAACCTAAAGTAAACATATGGGTAAAGTTAAGCAATAACTATTTTATGAGGTATCACTACTATCTGTCTTTATTGCATAGAAATTCTAATTTAGAAAATAGCAATTTTTTCCAAATTCAGTAAAAAAGTTTTTTTTATTATAAATAAAGATAAAACATATCGACTCAAATTTACCTTTAACATGAAGTACAATGTGTCACGAAAAAACTGTCTCAGAATGGCAAGGATAAGTAAAAGCATTGCAAAGTTATTACCACTAAAATTGAGACATGTCAGATTTGTAAAATTGGGCTTGGTCACGAATGGGAAAAATGGCCTGGTCCTGAAGGGGTTAAATACTTACTACTATAAATCTGCCTATAATAATTCTATATTATTAATCAAACAACATCCTTGTGTAAGGAACAATTCAATATAAAATGTGATGCATATGCAGTAATGCTTCATTTCATCCAAGCAAAACACATTTCTTGAACCTTTAATGCTGTTTATTTTATGAAGACAGTAAACCCTCACTTAAGGACACTGACATGTCAGCTATTAAAAGGTAATAATGATTATAAAAGAACTATCTTTAAATGGATTCTTTATAATGTGAGTAAACAGAATGTGAACAGCAAGTTAAACTGTGAAGCAAGCCAAATAAATTTCTACTCTAAATGCTAAGTACCAGGACTTAAAGGATGAAATGACAGTGTAAGGAATGTATGAAAGTGCTTGGGAATGCGTGCATCATTTTGTACTCAGTGCTCTGCTGCCTATTTAGAAAATGGATCAATCAAGAGAAACATGAACGGCTTCATTGCTGAAGTAGCTGGGACCTTAAATAAGTCCAGTTTGTATTTACAACAACTGTTCTGCCTAGCAGGGTTAGAGAATCATTACAGATCATGTCTGCCTCAGTTTTCCTATTTCTAAAGTGTTTAGTGTGGTTATAGCACCATCTAGCGGTGTAAAGTTGTATTACACGTTGTTTTTCCTGTTACAATACTACTGCATTGTGGGTGATGCACTGCATTGTTGAAGTGCAAAGCCTCCTGGGAAAGAGAAGTCTCCAGTCTCCAGGATACATTAGCAGAGCTGTCCTATGCATGTCTCCTTTTAAACTCCACCATCCTTGTAAAATCATATCCAGTGAGAGATCTACCTTTTTTTAGGGATATTGTGTGTTGCAGAGCTGTGGAGATAGTTGTAATCAGAGAGTTATTACTGTTAGCTAGCCATGCAATCTTATGTACAGGCAGCCATTTTACCATGTGCTTCAGTGTTAATGTAATGTTATAGTACATGCTATGCTATACTTAATACTTATACAGGTTATTTGTATTCTTGTAGTTTTACCAAACAATCCAGTTTTACCAATCAATCAGTCATATATAATCAATCAATCAATCAATCACATATGTATGACATGTTAACCAATAAGCAAGTTAGACTACAAAGAACAGTCCTCTTATTTGGAAGACAGGAATAGTTTATGCTGAATGTCAGACTGCACACTGTGTGAAGGTGTATGAAGACAGAATAACAACTTAACACTTCTTTGTGCCCAGAACCTTCAGCTCGGTAACACACCTGCACAATGCCCATTTCTGTATATCTTCTAGAAATAGAATTTAGTTTAAACTATTGTTAAGTAAAAACACTATTCTGAACCTAGTATTTTCCTGTAATTCTTCTGCAGAAACTCTTCTTAAAGAAATAGCAAATATTATGTAAAAATTGTACTCAATCTACAAATATTCTAGTTATTTCTCACTTCCTCTTCAATAAAATATCACGAAAATAGCTAATGTAATACTAAGTGTTCTTTTCATATATCTGACCTCCCCATTATGACTCACCCTGGCCTACTGTAGTACATAAAACCCCTTAAAGGGGTTATCCCATGACTAATGTAAAAAATAAAAAATAAGAGATCGTATAGTACATGACAACCTCTTTCTAACAAAGCTAGAACCAGTCCTGTACCTCACATGGATCCAGAGATCTCCTCATACATTGCTCGGCTAGATTTATATCAAGCTCATAGCTCAAGAAGAGTGTGTTTTCTGCTCCTGCTCAAGAGGCAGTTGAAGGATGAAACTGAGCATGTGCAACCTACTCAATGAGCAGGACAAAGAAATAAGAAAAAAAACAGCAGGTGGCGCTATACAGATACATTTTTTTTAATAACTCAGTGGCTATGCTAAATGTTTAATTACATGCAATTACAAAAGTATTCAGATCCAGGTGTTGGTTTAAAAACTGCAGAATATGTTTTTGTAGGAACATGGAACACTATTATTGATGCTGAATGACTCTTTGTGCAGGACATAAAAATATTGCATAAAGCGTTTTTCTGTCCAACTGTATGGTGAAAAGTATGTATATCTCTCTTCTAATTACTGAATTCAGGTGTTTAAATGCACAAATTTCAAGCAGGTACATAAAATCAGCCACACAGCCATGCCATCTCCATTTACCAACAATGGTAGTAGTATAAAGAATTCACTGAACATGGTTTCTGAACTGCTAGATTTGTGCCGATTAACTCTTACGTGCACCACAAAATAACTATATGTAGTTATTTGTGTAAGTGTAAGTGTATGGAGAGTGCACACACGCTGAGCTGGCTCCATATGCGGTGAGTGCCAGCTATGTAATACAGCCGGCACCTGGCTGCAATGACTGAAAATTGTGCTGATACTGGTCATTTACCCGTCAAATGCCGTAGTCAATAGTGACCTCAGCATCTGGGGCTGCCAGAAGCAAAATGTTACATATGAATGAGCTATTTTCTGGTTTGCATCTAATACATTTATACAGTGTTTTAATTTTGAAAGGTGGATATATTTTAAATTCTAGCATGGGCTTTGACCACTGGTGAGGCCTAGACATAGAAACATAGAAACATAGAATGTGTCGGCAGATAAGAACCATTTGGCCCATCTAGTCTGCCCAATATGCTGAATACTATGAATAGCCCCAGGCCCTATGCATGCTTAAACTCCTTCACTGTATTTGCAGCTACCACTTCTGCAGGAAGGCTATTCCATGCGTCCACTACTCTCTCAGTAAAGTAATTCTTCCTGATATTACTTTTAAACCTTTGCCCCTCTAATTTAAAACTATGTCCTCTTGTAGCAGTTTTTCTTCTTTTAAATATTCTCTCCTCTTTTACCGTGATGATTCCATTTATGTATTTAAAAGTTTCTATCATATCCCCCCTGTCTCTTCTTACTTCCAAGCTATACATGTTAAGGTCCTTTAACCTTTCCTGGTAAGTTTTGTCCTGCAATCCATGTACTAGTTTAGTAGCTCTTCTCTGAACTCTCTCCAAAGTTTCAATATCCTTCTGCAGATATGGTCTCCAGTACTGCACACAATACTCCAAATGAGGTCTCACTAGTGCTCTGTAGAGCGGCACGAGCACCTCCCTCTTTCTACTGTTAATGACTCTCCCTATACACCCAAGCATTCTGCTGGCATTACCTGCTGCTCTATGACATTGTCTGCCCACCTTTAGGTTGTATGATATAATGACCCCTAAATCCCTTTCCTCAGATACTGAGGTTAGTACTGTATCACTGATTTTATATTCTGCTCTTGGGCTTTTACGCCCCAGGTGCATTATCTTGCACTTATCGACATTAAATTTTAGTTGCCAGATTTTTGACCATTCCTCTAGTTTTCCTAAATCCTTTTCCATTTGGTGTATCCCTCCAGGAACATCAACCCTGTTACAAATCTTTGTGTCATCAGTAAAAAGATACACCTTACCATTGAGGCCTTCTGCAATTTCGCTGATAAAGATATTAAACAATATGGGTCCCAGAACAGATCCCTGAGGTACCCCACTGGTAACAATACCATGGTCTGAATATACTCCATTGACTACAACCCTCTGTTTTCTGTCCTTCAGCCACTGCCTAATCCATTCAACAATATGTGAGCTCAAGCTCAAAGACTGCAGTTTATTGATAAGCCTTCTATGTGGGACAGTATCAAAAGCCTTACTAAAGTCCAGATAAGCGATGTCTACTGCACCTCCGCCATCTATTATTTTAGTCACCCAATCAAAAAAGTCAATAAGATTAGTTTGACATGATCTCCCTGAAGTAAATCCATGCTGTTTTTTTATCAATCAACCCATGGGTTTTTAGATGTTCCACAATCCTCTCCTTGAGTATGGTTTTCATTAATTTCCCCACTATTGATGTCAGGCTTACTGGCCTATAGTTGCCCGATTCCTCTCTACTACCTTTCTTGTGAATTGGCACAACGTTTGCTAATTTCCAATCTTCTGGGATGACACCTGTTACCAGTGATTGGTTAAATAAATCTGTTAATGGTTTTGCTAGTACACCTCTAAGCTCTTTTAATAGCTTTGGGTGTATCCCATCAGGCCCCTGTGATTTATTTGTATTAATTTTAGACAGCTGACGTAGAACCTCTTCCTCTGTAAAGACACATCAAAGGATTCATTAGTCTTCCTCCCTAACTGAGGTCCTTCTCCTTCATTTTCCTTTGTAAAAACTGAACAGAAGTATTCATTGAGGCAGTCAGCTAGTTCTTTATCCTCTTCCATATATCTTCCTTCTTTTGTTTTTAATTTGGTAATTCCTTTGTTTAATTTCCTTTTTTCATTTATGTATCTGAAGAATGTCTTATCACCTTTTTTCACTGACTGAGCTAATTTCTCTTCTGCCTGAGCTCTAGAAGCTCTTATAACTTGCTTGGCCTCTCTCTGCCTCATCTTATAGATTTCCCGGTCATCCTCGTTTTGGGTGTTTTTATACTTGCTAAATGCCATCTTTTTTGTTTTTAATGATTTTGGCCACTTCTGCTGAGTACCACAGTGGTCTCTTCCTTTTTTTGCCTTTACTGACAAGCCTAATGCACTTTTCTGTTGCCTTCAGTAGTGCCAATTTTAAGTAGTCCCATTTCTCTTGGACTCCATTGAAATTGTTCCAGTCTGATAGGGACTCGTATACAACTGATCTCATTTTAGAAAAGTCTGTTTTCCGAAAATCTAAAACTTTTGTTTTTGTGTGGAGTGACTCAGTCACTGTACTTATAGTAAACCTCACTGACTGGTAATCACTGGATCCTAAGCTTTCCCCTACAGTAATATCAGATACCAAATTGCCATTTGTGAATACCAAATCTAAAATGGCCTCCTTCCGGGTTGGCTCCTCAACTGCTTGCTGTAGAGATAATCCCAGTAGGGAATTTAGAATGTCTGTACTCCTGGAAGAACTAGCTATTTTGGTTTTCCAGTTTATATCAGGAAGATTAAAGTCTCCCATAATGACAACTTCCCCTTTCAATGTCATTTTAGCCATTTCCTCAACTAGTAGATCATCCAAATCTTTGACTTGGCTTGGTGGTCTGTATATGACACCTACACGAGTTACCTTATGATTGCCAAGCTGCAACGTAGCCCAAACTGACTCTAAATTGGTTTCGCTGGCTTGTATTAGATTTGATTTTATGCTATCTTTCACATATAGGGCCACTCCACCCCCTTTCTTGCCTTCTCTGTCTTTCCTATATAGAGAGAACCCAGGTATTGTTATATCCCAGTCATTACTCTCATTGAACCATGTCTCAGTAACAGCCACTAAATCTACATCACAATGTTCTGGCTTGTGAGGCTTCAGTAGAAGAAATGTTGAGAAACAATGGGTTACTCATGAAGACTTAAAGGGCTTTAGAATGAACTGTCTTTGAAAGAATTCATCAATCTCTATAGCATCCACATTTATATTAACAAAAGCGCTAAATAAAAGTAACATTCTGAATAAGCAACTGTTAACGATGATTCACTTTTCGTCATTGTTCCAAGTGCTCAGGCTCTGGCTTCTTGTAGGGTTGAATTAGGGCCATTGTTTTCAAAGTTGGTACATGCTTACCATTGTTCCGTGTGTTCTGGCCTTGGCTTCTTGTCGGTGAGGATTAGGGCCATTGTGCTTTGTATCTCTCTTCAGTTCAGTAATACTAGGCTTATCCTTCCTTTGCTCTGTGTGTGCACCTGTTTGACTAATATGTTCATTTTCCCTGCTACCTGCATATATTATCTGGGTTGTATGTTGTGCAACAAATACTGTTTGGGTCTATTCTGATCCTGTCTGCTTGTTTTGTGTTGTAGCTTTTACCTGTCTCTATGGTCTCTCCAGATTGTGTTTGGATCTGTTTAGGTTCTGTCTATGTCTGAATTATGATCTAGCTCCATCTACCATTACACTTTGTTTGTTCCATGGATTAGTGTGCACTCTGTTTACCTGACCTTCTCTGGTTCAGTCTCTGCCTAGGATACATGAAATCTTACAGTCTGTTCTCTGCCTGGTCTGTGAGCTTTTCCTATGTCTATGGTGCTTTGCACTGGAGTCTCTGGCCCCGGCGTGTCAGCTGTCAACTACACCAGGATTATTCCAAGAGGTAGCAGCCTGGTGGCTCCCCTGCAGTGAAGACCAGATCCCTGTATAGAGGTTAAATGGCAAAAACCAGGGGATAATGCCATCAGGACTAGGCCAACGTCAAACTAGTTAGTTGGCACAGTGGTTCCACAATGATTGCTTGTAAACAGCAACTTTAGATATTCCTGGACAGATTTAGTTGTATGGATTGTTCCTAACATGCTTGTCTTTTACAAAATCCAAACTGAAATATAACTACTGAGTCTAATAACAAATGATTCTTTCCATCTAGATTGTATCTTTCTATTTAAGTAAAAGGTAACCCAGTAACAGTTATATGAAGATTTTTGCTTTTGCTAGAATATGTTCTAGATATGGGGCTTTTCTTGTAATATAAGCTATTGGAACATTTTGTGGGTCATTGGCCTTGCACTTAAACATTAATGGCTGAGGCATTTCAAGGAAATGGAGCAGTCAATATTAAGTTAGTGTTAATCCAACTATTACAATAACTGTTAACAATACAGCTACTGAATATTGAATACACTAAATAATGACATGAGATAGCTGCTTCCAATTCAGAAAGTTAACCAACATTATGTGAAGCAAAAGAGGAAATGAGCTACAAGCATTAAATTCAATTAGCATGGCTAAAGAAAAATACTATAATGCTACAGGATTAAAGTTAGTGAACACCATTAACATATGATTGAGGCCTCATGCACACGACCGTTTGTTTACGTGTCCGTTCCGTTTTTTTTTCATGGATAGGATGCTTCCCCATTAATTTCAATGGGTCCGTCAAAAAATGCGGATGGTCAACCGTTTTTGTTCCGCATCCGTGGTCCGTGTTTACATTCTGTCAAAAAAATAGAGCATGTCCTATTTTTTTAATGTTTGTGGACCAAGAATAGGCCTTATTACAATGGATTTGCCATAAAAACGGATCTGCCCCCCAAAAAAACAGTCCATTATCTGTTTTTTTTTGGCGGGCGCAAAATTTGCGGAAACAAACAACGGTGTGTGCATGAGGCCTGAGGCTACATGCACACGACAGTGTTTTTTTGCGGCCTCCGTTCTGTTTTTTTTGGGCATCCAATGGTTCTCCATTCATCTCTATAGATCCGTCAAAAATGCGGATGCCTCTTCCGTTGCCTGTCCGCTGTCCGCATTTCATGTGCGCAAAAAAAATATGGCATGTCCTATTCTTGTCCGCAAAAAACGGTTTGCGGACCCATAGAAGTCAATTGGTCCGCAAAAAATGCGGATGACCAACGGAAGCCATCCGTTTGTCATCCGCATCCGTTTTTTGGGGATGGTTGCTTGGAAACCAGGGAACTTGTACAAGTATTTTAAGAAACTGGTTCAAGCCTTCCGTTTTTTTTTTTGCAGATCCGCAAAAAAAATGGAAGACACGGAAACACAACCTACAAAATTTGCGGACACATGGAACAGATGTGGATGTGAAAAAACAAGAAGACGGATCCGCGATTTGCGGACAGCAAAAAACAACTGTTGTGTGCATGTAGCCTGAAACAGAAGAAAAAGAAAACTACAAGAATCTTGCCGTAGATTTGGGTTAGCCCAGTTATCCAAACTAACTTCAATAGCCTGGTAGCCATTTTAAATTACAATCTGAAATGATTGGCATGATGATGAGGTAACAAATAAATAAAGAAAGCTTTATTCTATACCTATGAAAGTAATTTTATAAAATAAGTTACTCATACAATGTAATAGCCAGAAAATGTTACAAAATAATTCCTGAAGCACACAGCCCTATTACATAGGTCTGGAGCACACAGCCAGGATAACCAAGGACTGGCTCCGTAAGAAGCATATCAAGGTTCTGGAGTGGCCCAGCCAGTCTCTAGACACATGTAATAGGGAAAAACATTTCACCAATTCAAAAGCCATATTTTATATCTATCTATTCTATCTATCTATCTATTCTACCGTATCTATCTATTCTATCTATCTATTCTATCTATCTATCTATTCTATCTATCTATCTATCTATCTATCTATCTGTCTATCTATCTATCTATTCTATCGATCTACAGTGAGGAACAGAAGTATTTGAACACCCTGTGATTTTGAAAGTTCTCCCACTTAGAAATCATGGACGGGTCTGAAATTCACATTATAGGTGCATTCCCACTCTGAGAAACAGAATAAAAAAAAAAAATTCAGGAAATTACATTGTATAATTTTTGAAGAATTTATTTGTCTTGCGATGCTGCATATAAGTATTTGAACACCTGGCAATCAGCAAGAATTCTGTCTCTCAAAGACCTCTTACTCTGCCTTTAAAAAGTCCACCTCTACTACACTCATTAATCTAACTTAGTAGCACCTGCCTGAGCTCTTTAAAGACACCTCTCCACCCCACAGTCAGTCAGACGCCAACTACTACCATGGACAAGAACAAAGAGCTGTCTAAAGACACCAGAGACAAAATTCTGGACCTCCACAAGGCTGGAAAGGGCTATGGGCAAATTGCCAAGCAGATTGGTGAAAATAGATCAACTGTTGGAGCAATTGTTAGAAAATGGAAGAGGCTAAAGACGACTTTCAGTTTCCCTCGGACTGGGGCTCCATGCAAGATCTCACCTCGTGTGGTATAACTGATGATAAGAAAGGTGAGGAATCAGCCCAGAACTATAAGAGAAGAGCTGGTCAATGACATGAAGAGAGCTGGGACCACAGTTTCAAAGGTCATTGTCGGTAGAACACTACGACGTCATCCTTTCAAATCATGCATTGAACGGAAGGTTCCCCTGCTCAAGTCTTCACATGTCCAGGCCTGTCTGAAGTTTGCCAATGACCATCTGGATGATCCAGAGGAGGCATGGGAGAAAGTAATGTGGTCAGATGAGACCAAAGTAGAACTTTTTGGTCTAAACTTCACTTGTCGTGTTTGGAGGAAAAAGAAGGATGAGTTGCATCCCAAGAACACCATCCCTACTGTGAAGCATGGGTATGATAACATCATGCTTTGGGGGTGCTTTTTTGCGAAGGAGACAGGACGACTGCACTGTATTAAGGAGAGAGTGAATGGGGCCATTTATTGTGAGATTTTGAGCAACAACCTCCTTCCCTCAGTCAGAGCATTGAAGATGAGTCGTGGCTGGGTCTTCCAACATGACAACGGCCCGAAGCACAAAGCCAGGATAACCAAGAAGTGGCTCCGTAAGAAGCATATCAAGGTACTGGAGTGGCCTAGCCTGTCTCCAGATCTAAATCCAATAGAACATCTTTGGAGGGAGCTGAAACTCCGTGTTGCTCAGCGACAGCCCCGAAACCTGACAGATCTAGAGGAGATCTGTGTGGAGGAGTGGGCCGAAATCCCTGTTGCAGTGTGTGCAAACTTGGTCAAGAACTGCAGAAAAAGTTTGACAAATATATTCTTTAAAAATCATAAAATGTGATTTCCAGATTTTATTTTATTTTTATTCTGTCTCTCAGAGGGGGAATGCACCTACAATGTGAATTTCAGACCCCTCCATTATTTCTAAGTGGGAGAACTTGCAAAACCAAAGTGTTCAAATACTTCTGTTCCTCACTGTACTACTCACAGGAAGTTAGGGCATTTAAGTAGAAGCATGCAATGGTGATTTCCTCATCTCAAACAAGTTATTGAAACAAAAGACAACAACAGTGGTGTTTATACCCCCACAAAAATTTCAATGTCTCAATCAGTGGCGGATCCAGGGGGGGGGGGCAACGGGGCAATTGCCCCCCCCCGATATTGTGGCAGCACTGGCGGCAGTGACAGGAGATGAACGCTTCCACTGTGGAAGCGTTCATCTCCATAGCGATCTGTGTCGCCGTCCTCTGGACAGCGATACAGATCGCTGTGCAGTGCGGCAGGGGAGGGAGAGGCGTCTCCCTCCCCTGCTCCTCTGATAGGCTGCCGGCCTCGTGCCGACAGCCTATCAGAGCGGTTCAGGCGGCGCGATGACGTCATCGCGCCGCCTGAGCAGAGGATAGAACGGGACACAGGCCGGAAGAGGCCTGCATCCAGCGCTGCAAGGAGGTAAGTAGGGAGGGAGGGAGGGAGGGAGGGGAGAAAGGAGCCTGCACATGATTTTGGGGGAGGGGAAGGAGCCTGCACATGATTTTTTGGGGGAGGGGAAGGAGCCTGCACATGATTTTTTTGGGGGAGGGGAAGGAGCCTGCACATGATTTTGGGGAGGGGGAAGGAGCCTGCACATGATTTTTTTGGGGGAGGGGGAAGGAGCCTGCACATGATTTTGGGGGAGGGGAAGGAGCCTGCACATGATTTTGGGGGAGTGGAAGGAGTCTGGACATGATTTTTTGGGGGAGGGGAAGGAGCCTGCACATGATTTTTTGGGGGAGGGGAAGGAGCCTGCACATGATTTTGGGGGAGGGGAAGGAGCCTGCACATGATTTTGGTGGGGGTTGGGAGAAGGAGCCTGCACATGATTTTGGGGGAGGGGAAGGAGCCTGCACATGATTTTTTTGGGGGAGGGGAAGGAGCCTGCACATGATTTTGGGGGAAGGAGCCTGCACATGATTGGGGGGACATGATGGGGGAGAGAGGAGACTCGGGGGCACTATGGGGACATTACTGATGTATTTTATATGGGGGTAGTAGGATAATTTGTCCAGAATATGGGAGGATGATGGAAAAGTAGTAACTGAGATTTATTTTGTTGTCAAACTGCAGAGACGAAACCTGACGGTCTGGTCTGAAGGTCTGAAAGGAGAAGATGAGGAAAGAGAACATCTACATCACAGGAGACGTCACTGGATGGAAGAGGTAAGTGGGGCTGTGTTTCTGTAGTGATGGGAGCTGGGGCGTATCAATCGCCCAAAGTGCCCCTCCCGAGACCAGGCTCTGGATCCGCCAGTGGTCTCAATCACTTGTCATATGGCCTTGTGCATCAATTACAGCTTGATAACATCTCATGCTTTTCATACAAGCATGGGTAAGAGTAAAACCCTTAACTCAAATTTCATTATCTCAGCGCGCGATCTTGAAACAAAAGCCGTTGAAAAGCAATTGTTTCACTAGTTTAGTTAACTAAACTGAAGTTAACACATCTCATAAAACCGGAGTTTTAACCATGCTACATCTGTAAGTTCACTTATTGTCTGCTGAGGAATGGCATCCTACTCTTCTTGAAGGGCCACTGAGGTTCTGGGGTACAGAGTTACAAGCTTTTACACAGCAACTCAGCTGATCCCATAGGTTTTCAATAGGATTCAAGTCTGGAGAAAGTGCAGGCCACTCCATTTGAGGTACCCCAGTCTCCAGCAGCCATTCCCTTATAATGTGAGAACTGAAGGGTCCGTTACTTCTAGCTCCACTCCAGGTTTCTCTCCATCCTTGCAAGTTTCTCCATCCACAGTGCCTAGGAAACCAAGAAACCATAGTTAGTAATAAATCTATCCCAATTGTTTCTGTGTCTGTTTCAGGAGATCCCTTTGCTATTTCCAGATATGAACTGGATTCTTCTAGAGCTAGTGGCATCCTCAAACCGTATGACTTTGGTGTTTCCAAGGATTACTCATATACACTGATAGATTTGATGTAACCATCTTCTACTATAGCTCTTGCTATAGTTCATTGTAATAATACGGTAAGCTCCACTTTTTACACATTTTTGCACCCTGTCTTGAATAAACTGTGCAATCCTGTGGCCATATATTTTATTGATGGCTGTAGTACCGCTATACACACATTTACCTTATCTGTTCACAATATACTTCGGCCTATTTCTCTGCCCTCTATTTCCTTGGGCTGTCTAATAGCAGCTCCCTGTCATTGCACCGGCTACTTACAAAAAAATGCTCTTTGTGGCGAAGTTATTCGTCACGAATAGAGTTGAGCAAACCCGAACTGTATAATTCAGGTTCGTACCGAATTTTAGGATGTTCGGGACACGGACATGAACGCGAACATTTTCATAAAAGTTCGGGTTCGGGGCCATTGTTCGGCGATTCTTCCCACTTTTTGAAAGGCTGCAGAGCAGCCAATCAGCAAGCGTTTTACATCTTTGCCCTAAGAAGCCATCACAGTCATGCCTACTAATGGCATGGTTGTGATTGGCTGAGTGCAACATGTGACCCAGCCTCTTTATAAGCTGGAGTCACGTAGTGCCGCACGTCACTCTGCTGCGGTTAGTATAGGGGAAGGTTGCTGCCAGTGCTCTCAGGGAGAGATTAGGAAAGAAATCTGCTGAACCTGGTGGTGTGAAATTTTCAAGCTACAGCAATTATTGAGGGAAGGTGCTACTGCAATACTACATTTTTGTACCCATCCCTGATCCCAGTGATACTGCAAAGTGTTTTTTTTAAATCCATATGTTACTGAGGTGGGGGTCAGCGGCCATTTTAGCCACTGCAGTATCCTTGGAACTGCATGTGACCTGCATGTGTGCCAGCCTGCCAGGGACATCAGTCTAATCCTTTTATATGGCAGGTTAAGTCCCCTACATTACCTTTTGTATAATTTAGGGGTGACATAGTCCATTTCTGTAGTCTGGGGCAAAAATCTGTATTGTGTTGCTAAACAGCACTTGTGCATACAACGCACCAAAACGTATTTCCAATGTCAGCAGTGAAATAGTGCATCAGTGTATTTTTTGGGAAAAAAAAGATGTATTCCTGGTCCACAAAGCAGTTTAACATACACTGCCCAAATACCTATTTTACATTTCTGCAGAGAAATAGTGAATCAGTGTATTTTTGGGGGTAAAAGCGGTATTCCTGGTCCACAAACCAGTTTTAAATACACCGCCCAAATACCTATTTTACATTTCTGCAGTGAAATAGTGCATCAGTGTATTTTTCGGAAAAATGTGGTATTCCTGGTCCACAAAGCAGTTTAAAATACACTGCCCAAATACCTATTTTACATTTCTGCAGTGAAATAGTGAATCAGTGTATTTTTGGGGGTAAAAAGCGGTATTCCTGGTCCACAAAGCAGTTTTAAATGCACCGCCCAAATACCTATTTTACATTTCTGCAGTGAAATAGTGCATCAGTATAATTTTGGGAAAAAAAGCGGTATTCCTGGTCCACAAAGCAGTTGTGCATACAGCGTACAAATACCTATTTTAAGCACCTCCCGTCACGCTAACGCCGAAAGGCGTACGGGAGGTGGCAGTCTCAGGTCTCGATCACGCCTATCGGTGTCATCTCGTAAGACCTGAGAGTTCATGTGAACGCGCGCGCGCGTTCACAGTGGCGCAGATTTAAGAAGTGAAACTACAGCCTGCCAGCCGTGATCATTGGCTGGCAGGCTGTAATTTTTTAAATCAACCAATAAAATGTGTATATCAGTCGCTATTTACAATTGCTTGGATTGACCACCAGAGGACACAGGCAGCTCTGTAAGTAGCACCAATCACCACATTTACACCCCCCGTCACTTATTAACCCCTTAGTAGCCACTGATCACCCCATATAAACCCCCTGATCACCCCCCTGTCATCCTCCTGTCATTGATCACCCCCCTGTAAGGGTCCCTAATCACCGCCAGGTAGTTATCTACTTGTTAGGCAGTTAGCGCCAAGCCCACCGCACCGCAGTCACTGATTAGTCGCTGATTAGCGTCATTGCTGTCGCTAATCAGCACTAATACTAATATAGTATCTGACAGTGATCAAGACTGATTGCAATCAGATCTATATTAGTACATTAGGGTCACCTTAGGCTCTATAAAAAACGCAGTGTTCGCACGATCAGGCCTGATCTTGTGCGCACACTTGCGTTCAGTCGGCCCCCACCAGAGTGACAGAATTTTTTTTTTCTGATCACTGAAAAAACACAGTAAAATCGCTGCGCCACTATAAAAGATCACTTTTGAGTTTTTGAATCTTTGTTAGCGATCGCAGCGTTAATTCCCAAGCACTCCTTTTTACTAGGCGGGTGTGCTCTTTTTCCTGGGTAGTCTCAGAGGAATACCCCCTAAACTTAGTTACTCCAAAATGGCAAAAAAGGGGTGAAGAGGCCTACAGGATTCTGGCCGTGATGGATGAAAGCGATGGGGAGGCCTCACCCTCTGAATCCAGTGGTTCAGAATATGAACCTGTAGACAGCAGTGGCACTCTAACCGCTAGCGAAGATGACGAGGTTGAGGTCCCTGCTATGGTCAGGCGTACCCGACCCCATGTCAGTGTTTCGCATACCTCGCGTGATGAGCCTCATATGCAGCAGAGTGGTGCTAGCGCTGACCTTTTTTATGGTGCGGCATACACCAGCAGCGCAGCACATCCTGGACCTTCTACCAGCACTGCCGTATTCCCTGGTGAAGTGGCGAGCACCAGAAGGGCAATTCAAGCTGGTACAGTGGCATGTGCACTAACTCCCCCATCGCTGCCACCACGTTCTCAGGCCCGTAGAGCCCTTAGTCTCCCAGAGGTGCTGGCAAACCCTAATTGGCAATAACCTGCTTCCGCCGCACCCGTATTGCCCCCTTTCACCGCCCAGTCAGGAGTTCGCATGGAGACAGCTCATTTTGTATCGGCCCTTGAATTTTTTGAGCTGTTCTTCACCGCGGATCTCTATGACTTAGTTGTGGCAGAAACCAACCGCTACGCCACAGACTATATTACCGCCAATCCGGAATGCTTCTATGCCCAGCCTTTCCGGTGGAAACCAGTCACAGTTTCCGAGTTTAAATTTTTTTTGGGCCTTATCCTCAGCATGGGTCTAATTAAAAAAAATGTATTGCGGTCATATTGGTCTAAAGACCCAATACATTACATGCCCATGTTCTCTGCTGCAATGTCCAGGGCATGTTTTGAGATCATCATGCGCTTTATGCATTTTACTGACAATAAATCCAAGAGGCCACCCTGCTTATGACCGGCTCCACAAAATTCGGCCCCTCATAGACCATTTGTCATCCAGATTTGCAGATGCGTATACCCCCAATCAGATCATCTGCATAGACGAGTCCCTAGTACATTTTACCGGGCGCCTTGGCATCAAACAGTACATCCCCAGCAAGCGTGCCCGGTACGGGGTCAAATTGAATAAGCTCTGTGAAAGGGCCACAGGCTATAAATATCATTTTAGGGTCTATGAGGGAAAAGACTCAAAACTGGAGCTGGTCGGATGCCCCGACTACCTGGGGAGCAGTGGCAAGATTGTCTGGGACTTAGTGTCACCCTTACTCCACAAGGGGTACCACTTATACGTGGCCAATTTTTACACAACTGTGGCCCTCTTTCGGCACTTACATCTAGTCGGAATTCAATGCTGTGGCACCGTGTGACCTAGTCGCCGGGGCTTCCCCCAATGGCTCGTTAATACCCGACTTGCACGAGGGGAGAGGGCTGCCTTGTGTGACTAAGAACTGCTCGCGGGGAAGTGGAGGGACATACTGCTGCCAGTGCTATACAATGCATTCCAGAACTATAAGGGTTACACAGCATCATAAATCAATATGATGCTATGCGACCCCATCTGTGCAGGAGAAGTCAGGCAGGGAGCTCCTTTGTGATCACGATGCGTGAGCAACGCTCGTGTGGAAGGGCCCTGTATAATGTACTTCGCCACATCTCTGGGCAATTTGCACTTTGTACATTGTCCCATGGGGAAGGAGAGGTTTATCCTCTAAGGCCTCATGCACACGGCCGTGCACGGACTCTGGTATCCCGTCCTGGCATCCATGGATGCCAGGCCGGGATACCATGGTCCGTGCTCGGCCGTGTTCCACGGCTGTGTGCATGAGGCCTTAAGGTAAAAAAACAAACCCCCCCCCAAAAAAAACACAGGTAAGCAAAAAAGTTCAAGTTATGTTTCAAATGTTCAATAAAGTTAATGTTCTGTTTCTAATGTGATATAAAGTTGATGTTGATAAATTTATTGTGTTGCTGATTGTTTTTTTTTTTTTTTTACCTTCTAGGTGGACCAAGCGATCAACCAGCTGCAACACTGATGTGCATTCTGACAGAAGCATTGCGCTGCTGTCAGATTACATATGAAGTCGGTACATGCGGCACTGCAGGACGGGATTTCTTCTCCGCAGTACAGTTACGTTTGCCCAGGCATATGAGCTGAAGAGAGGTGTTGGAGTTCATATGCTTTGGCAAACACTTTGTATCAAAAATCTGGCAAAGATGTCTTCCTCCACAACGATCGATTGATCGATGTGAATGGAGAAATCACATTTGCCAGGACATAGGAGCTGAAGTGGGTATGGATGTTTGGGCGGAGCCCCTATGCTTTGGCAATCGCCAGGCCCCTCCTTTTTTTTCTTGCATATTTTTTGGCAGAGATTTTTTCACATTGATCGATGCGAATGAAGAAATCTGTGCCGTTCATTTTTTCTTTCAGCCCAGAGGCTGAACGGAAAAAAAAATCTCATTACCCGTATGCTCAATATAAGGAGAATAGCAGAAACTCCTAATGCTGGCCATACATGTAATGATTGCTTCAAATGCCAGGGCAGTAAACACCGCACATGTGACCCCATCCGCTAATTTGTGCCAAAAAAAAAACTTCTATGAACTCGCCATACCCCTCACGGAATACCTTGCGGTGTCTTCTTTCCAAAATGGGGTCACATGTGGGGTATTTATACTGTGCTGGCATTTTAGGGGCCCCTAATGCGTGAGAAGTCGTTTGAAATCCAAATGCGTAAAAATGCCCTGTGAAATCCTAAAGGTACTCATTGGAATTCGAGCCCCTTTGCGCATCTTGGCTGCAAAAAAGTGTCACTCATGTGGTATCGCCGTACTCAAGAGAAGTAGGGCATTGTGTTTTGGGGTGTATTTTTACATATACCCATGCTGGATGAGAGAAATATCTCTGTAAATTGACAAATTTGTATAAAAAATTGGAAAAAGTTGTCATTTACAGAGATATTTTTCACACACAGTATGGGTATATGTAAAAATACACCCCAAAACACATTGCCCTACTTCTCCTGAGTACGGTGATACCACATGAGTGACACTTTTTTGCAGGCAAGATACGCAAAGGGGCCATAATTCCAATGAGTACCTTTAGAATTTCACAGGGCATTTTTACGCATTTGGATTCCAGACTTCTTCTCTCGCTTTAGAGACACCTAAAATGCCAGCGCAGTATAAATACCCCACAAGTGACCTCATTTTAGAAAGTAGACACCCCAAGGTATTCCGTGAGGGGTATGGTGAGTTCATGTAAAATTTTATTTTTTGACACAAGTTAGTGGAATATGAGACTTTGTAAGAAAAAAAATTTAAAAAATCAATTTCCGCTAACTTGTGCCAAAAAAAATAATCTTCTATGAACTTGACATGCCCCTCATGGAATACCTTGGGGTGTCTTCTTTCTAAAATGGGGTCACTTGTGGGGTATTTATACTGCCCTGGCATTTCAGGGGCCCCTAATGCGTGATAAGTCGTTTGGAATCCAAATGCGTTTAATTTCCAGCCGTTAAATAGTGCATTTCTGAATCTTAGGCAAAAAAAAAGCTGTGTTCTTGGACCACAAAGCAGTTGTGCATACAGCGTACAAATAAATATTTTATATTTATGCAGTGAAATAGTGCATCAGTGTATTTTTGGGAAAAAAAGCGCTATTCCAGGTCCACAAAGCAGTAGTGCATAGAGCGTACAAATAAATATTTTAAATCTCAGCACTGAAATAGTGCATTAGTGTATTTTAGTAAAAAAAAAAAGCCATGTTCTTGGTATTCTAGGTCCACAAAGCAGTTGTGCATACAGCGTACAAATACCTACATTAATCAATGCACAATTAATAGAGGTCAAAAATTGAGTCAACGTGACCAACTATTAGAAAACTCAGTGGTGTCTACAATGTTAGACTGCTAAACTGAGTGTACTTTGTTGTATTTATTAAAACATAACATTTATTTGATAATAGATAAAATAAATAAGACACTTCATGGAAGGAGAAGAGCAGGTATTTTTACAGCTATAAGTCCGTTCATATGGTGAGGCTATTCGTTGGAGGGGGCGCCTACAAATTGCTAGTAATAGAGGGGGTGTCCAGCCTAGATTCTGTCCCTGTGTGCGCTAAGTCTGCACGCTGGGAGAACCCTGAATGGCTGTAGTCGGAGCACCCGCCCTGAAAAGGATGACCCCCAGCCTCTGGAACCTCGGGCATATGCTGTCAATCCCCGGATAATATCCTTCCTATCATTTAAATGTCCAATATTCACTGTGGCCACTGCCTCACTTTACATGCAGGAGCGCTGCCAATGCATCTAGCGCTCCATCACTTTATCCATGTCCCTGAAGAGCCATAATCCTTTATGGTGAAACATGTTGGATATTGAACATTTAAATAATAGGAAGGATATTATCCAGGACAGATTCCAGCGGTTGGGGGTCACCCTTTTCGGTACAAATACCTACGTTTAATTTCCAGCCGTTAAATAGTGCATTTGTTATTTTGTTGTTGGTCAACAAAGCAGTTATGCATACAGCGTACACTTCCACCTCTGAATTCTCATCTTGCAGCGCCAGTCAGCCATCAGTCAGTAGCTGGAAGCAGTGTAGCACGGCAGTGGGGAAGCGACAACAGGCCGAGCTGAAACTCATTTGCTTAGGTGACAAAAAGCACACCGCCACAGAGCTATGGCAGGGTATAAGGGACCAGACTGAGCTGTGGCTCTTGCCACTCAACCTAGAACCAGGCATGGTTGGTTGTTGTGTCTGATAATGGCCGTAACTTGTTGGCCGTAACATCCCAAACATATACATTAATATAAGTAAACACATAACACACGAGAGTGGAGGTAAACCAATGGCATGACCTGTTAATTAACTCATCAATAATCAAATAACAATAACATATTTTACAACTATAAACCATAATAATAATACCAACAATAATACAACCGCAAACCATAATTATAATCGAACAGAATGTCATTGCTGATAAATTTACAGCTGACAACACTGGCGACAGAGTACGTAGTTCCCTGGGCAACCCAGGAGGGGAGTTGAGGGGAACACACAGCAGTTCCAACAGAGGCAGGACAACACTCTCCAAGGCCTGGAACAGTTTCATGACACCCCGCCAGCACCTTCACCCTGATGTGCGGCCTAGTGTCACAAGGCGGGAACAATTTTGGAAGATGGTGATGGAGTACACAGCAGACTGTGTCAGCGTCCTCAGTGATCCCTCTGTGCCTTACAACTATTGGGTGTCCAAGCTGGACATGTGGCACAAACTGCCACTCTACGCCTCAGAGGTGCTGGCCTGCCCTGCCACCAGTGTTTTGTCTGAGCGGGTATTTATTGTTGCTGGGGGCATAATAACTGATAAGCGTATCCGTCTGTCAACTGAAAATGCTGACAGGTCGACTCTCATAAAAATGAACAAGGCTTGGTTTGCCCCTGACTTCTCTACTCCTCCTCCATCATATCAACATGCTGCCCGCACTTATAATGTTTTAGAGGGTCATCTCATCTGCAGGCCCTTACATATAATACTTTACAGGGTCAGCTCACCCACAGCCCCTCACATATAATGTTTAACAGGGTCAGCTCACCTGCAGACCCTCGCAATTCATGTTTTTTAGGGTCAGCTCTCCTTCAGGACCTCACATATAATGTTTTAGAGGGTCAGCTCACCTGCAGGCCCTCACATATAATGTTTAACAGGGTCAGCTCACCTGCAGGCCCTCACAATTCATGTTTTTTAGGGTCAGCTCACCTGCAGGCCCTCACATATAATGTTTTCGAGGATAAGCTCATCTGTAGGTCCTCACATATAATGTTTTAGAGGGTCAGCTCACCTGCAGGCTTTCACAAATAATGTTTTAGAGGGTCAACTCACCTGCAGGCAATCGCATATAATGTTTAACAGGGTCAGCTCACCTGCAGGCCCTAGAAAATTATGTTTTTTAGGGTCAGCTCACCTGCAGGCCCTCACAAATAATGTTTTACATGGTCAGCTGCCCTGAAGGCACTCACAAATGATGTTTTAGAGGGTCAGCTGCTCTGAAGGCACTCACAAATGATGTTTTAGAGGGTCAGCTGACCGGAAGGCCCTTCCAAATAATGTTTTTGAGGGTTAATGCACCTGAAGGCCCTCCGCTACATTCTTTTACTCAGTTTCATCGCACCCAGTGCCACGGCCTCTGCGTACAACATCAGCATCACAGCCATTTCCATGGCCCTTACTGGCAGCCTCCTTAATATTAAATGTTATATATGCTTAAAAGTAAGTCACACATATAGTAGCGTAGGATTTGTAAGTGTCTGCGCCAATAAAGTTCAAAAGTTATTTGGGATGCGCACACATTGCACAAGAGATGTAGCCCTGATAATGTCACAGACTAGCATACACCGTCTACGGATAAAGTACAGTATATGTCAGTGAGTGATATGTATTAAACGCACACACAGTAGATGTGGCACAAATTATTTAAATTTGCGCTACAGACACTGTTTTCGGATGCAGGACAGTACGTCACAGAAACCCACAGAATATGGACAATATATTAGGCCCAGATTATTGTAATTTGCAAAACAGACATTTTTTTTAGTGCAGTACAGTATAGGTTACAGAACACCACAGATTATGGACACTATATTCGGCCCAGATTATTTGGAATTTGCAATACAGACACTGTTTGCAGATGTAGTACGGTATTGGTTACAGAACACCACAGATTATGGACACTATATTAGGCCCAGATTATTGGAATTTGTAATACAGACACTGTTTGCATATGTAGTTCAGTATTTTTTACACAAAGCCACCCACTATGGACACTAGATGTGGCCCAGATTATTAAAGACACAGTCTTTAGATGATGTACAATATATGTCACTAACAGGTATAAAATAAAAATATCTTGCTGCTGTCAAACACACACAGTAGTCCTTAAAGTAGTCTATGTCTGAGCCGAACATGCGTCATCGGGTGCTATATAACACCCGATGATGCGTTCCGGCCAGCCAATCACTGTAATGCCAGCAGCCAACATGGCTACTGGCATTACAGTGAGGGCAGTACTTACCTGCACCTTTATTGGCTGCTTAAAATCTGCAAAACATGCGGGGCTGAGACTCGAGCATTGCGCTCAAGCACATGCGGTACTCGGTCGAGTACCGCCATGTGCCGAGCATAGCGATGTTGGGGCCGAACAGATATTCGGCCGAGCATGCTCGCTCATCACTATTTTTAGGGCATTCATGACCTGGCCATTGATTATTGTGAACATAAGAACTATTAATACTGAGAATCTTTTGGCAATACTATCAGTGGCTCACTGGGCTAGAAGCATCAGACTGTAACAACTTTGTTCTTCCATTTGTACAAATTTTTCCCAGTCCAGAAACCTATTTTTACAATCTCATTTAAGATCCATATTCTTTAAGTCAGGATCAGCAGTCACACAAGGGGGAACAAGAAACACCATCCTTTCAAGTCTCCAGACTGAACATTTTCTTGCAATGACTCGAATTAGTCTTTCCTTCGAGCTTCACTTGGAATGGACCATCAAAAGGTTTGAGGACTTTGCTAATGTATTCTTTTACCACCACCCAATCTCCAGACACAAGTGTGTGGGTTCCTGGTACTTTATCAAGATCTGGAAGTGAACCAAAAAATCAGGAATGTACTTTAGTCAAATGCTTGTGCAAACTGGTCACATAATCTGTCAGACAACCATGTTGCATCTGGAGCATCATGTTGCATCTGTCCTAGGGCCAGACCCACTAAGTACCTTATAGGGACTAAGGCCTGAACACCTCTTTCACTTTCAATAATGTGAGGTACCTCATACCTGCATAGAACTTTAGCAATAATCTTCTTTGCTTCTTTGGGTATGCTTCTGGCCATCCTGAAAACAAGTCATCACATATCAATACTGACTCACCTTGGGTAGTTGAAGGTAGTCTGCAAGCATTGAAAAAGATACAAAGGGCAAGACTTGTGTTCCTGGGGTACCTTAACCACCAGTTTCCCTTGGAACTGTATTAGTCCTTCCTCATTTGTAGTCCCCCCTTTTCCATCCACCAGTCCCTTTCCTCCTTCCCCTCCTGGTTCTGTAAGGTTTTAAGAACTTCCAGTGAGACAGGAGGAGTTATTTCAGGGACCTGAGCTGTGGCCACTTAAGGCAGGGGTCTGCCTAGGCAATTTGCCAGCCATTTTTGCTGCCTGATCTGCCATTGCTTTTTCCTTTGCCAGCTCTGAGTTGGTGTTACAATGGCTCTCTTATTTTTTTTATCACCACCACTCAAGTTAGCGACAGAGACCTCACAGCTTCCCCATTTTTAATGGGTTTACCTGAAGCTGTCAGAAAGTCTCTGGCTTTCCAAATTGGCCCATAATTAGAGATGAGCGAACTTTAAAAAAAAGTTCGGCGTTCGGGTTGTGGTAATCGCCGCATCCCGTTATGGATTCCACTACCGCGGACTATCGCGGCATATGGAATCCATAAGGGGCGGCTTCCACGAACCTGAACTGTTGAACAGCCGAAGGACCTGGGGTGACGTAACCGTCATGTGATCAGTGCAGGGGGTGTGGCTCAGCACGGGATCAAATCCAGTGCTGAGCCACTGTCAAGAAACACACATTTGCATACTAGTCGTTGTCTCTCTCTTGCCTTTTTGAGAAATTCGGACTGAATTCCTGAGCTGAGCTGGATGGGCAGATGTCTTTTCTCAGCCCTATAAAACTATGTTAGAACCAATTCACTTGGTATACTATCTAGAAGGAGGGGGCACAACCCGTATGCACGTATATCAGAGTGCCAGCTCCCGGCATAAAAAATCACTACAAAAACCAACAAACAAAGAATGCCGAGATTGTAAGCCGCACATCTAAAAATGTATAAATTTATTTATGCAAACAGACACAAAAGGACACTATTAAAAAACGTTGTATACAATGTATGCAATCCACATAACCCTGTCCAATTACCATGCAGAAAATATGAACATAATCCCACAGTAAAACATTCTTATCAAAAACATGGAAAAAATTATAAAGTGATCCATCAGAACAGAATGTAATCAAATACTTATAATAAATATATGGGGATGCGCATGGTGGACAAGGAAAGAAGGAGCCCGACGCGTATCGCCAGACTCTGCTGGCTTCCTCAGGGGTGCCTGTTCACAATTGTACATGTGATCTTAAATAGCCTCACTAATCAAATCAATAATCGTTGATAATAATAATCACCTATAGTCATGGTTGGCGTGGGGAGGATGCCGATCCCTGGTGCAGGTGCGGCGGACACAGAAATCGCGCGCCGAAGAAGTCGGCGGGCGGAAGTGGCCATTGCGCATGCGCGAGTGCGTCAGAGCAAGAGGTCAGACGCGCGCTGCGTTCCAAAAAGCGGAAGCGACATCGCGTCATGGCGTCACGCCACGGCGCAGGCGCACAACACCCTGGCACAAAAACAAAAAACAAACAAATACAAAACAAGCAATACTGCAATCAAAAAAACACCAAATTGTGAAAAGATGTAGAAAATGCGAGCATAAACAACCGACATATTCTAATGTGAAATATCAAGGTGCCGTGCAAAAGAATAATAAAGCAGTGATCATAAACCATCAAAATCATTGCAAAAATACGTGAACATAGTGTCAATAATATGAATACATCTACGCAAAAACATTACAATAAATACATACTCGCAATAAAAATTCATAAACCATTAAAAACATCAATCACCCATAATCCATAAATATAATATCCATTATAGAATAACATGATTCCCATAGTATATAAATATTATATCACATAATCATGGAGCATAATCATGGAACATAATCATGGTGCATGGATAATATGCCAAAAAGGATATTAAATTACTGCATCAAACTATTATCAGTACTGTCCCTAGAAATCCCTGTATGTAGTTCATCGATTATACGCTGCGCAAAGGGAAACAATAATACTGACAAAATCCTTAACCCCTTAGTGACCACCCATACGTGTTTTTACGGCGGTCACTAAGGGGCCTTAGGCTGGGCTGCCGCGTTTTTACGGCGGCCCAGTCTAAGCGCTGCACGGGTCCCCCGTGCAGCGGGGAGCGCGGGCCCGGCTCTCACATGAGAGCCGCGACCCTGCTCTAACAGCCCGGGCCGGCAGGAGTGCCGATCCGGGCTGTTTAACCCCTTACATGCTGGGCGCAATGGCGCCTGCGCATGTAAAGGGTTGACAGAGGGAGCGAACTCCCTCTGTCACCCATCAGCACCCCGCAGATGCGATCGCGGGGTGCTGATGGGCTGGGAAGCTCACCTTCCTTCCGGCAGGGCCCTGAGCCTGCCCTGAAGTATTCACCAGCAGGCTATGCCTCTCTGGCATAGCCTGCTGGTCAAAGGTAGAATTGCACTGCATTTAAAATGTAATGCATTATAGATATAATGCATTACATTTTAAAAGCAATCAAAATACTGTATATTATAGTCCTCATGTGGGACTATTAAGTAGTAAAAAATTAGAAAAAATACACATTTATTAAATAAAAAAATTCCATGAAATATAAAAATATGCTTTTTTTTCCATTGAAAATACGCTTTTCAATGAAAAAATTGCAAAAAACTTATCCCCACATGTTTGGTATTGCCGCGTCCGTAACAACCGGCACTACATAAATATTACATAAATTATCCCCTATAGTACACGCCGTTAAAAATAAATTAAAAAAGCCCGAATTTCTAATTTATTCTTAATTTTCACAGAAAAAACGAAATAACAAGCGATCAAAAAGCGGAATTTACTAAAAAATTATACCAATGAAAAATAGAAGTCGTCCCGCAAAAATCAAGCCCTCACACAACTCCATAGAAAAATTTTTTAAAAGTTATGGGTCCTGGGACGTGGCAATGCAAAATCATTTTTTTGTTAAAAAAGGGGTTTTATTGAAAAAAGTAGTAAAACTTAAAAAAACTATAAGTATTTGGTATCCCTGTAATCGTACTGACCCAGGCAATGAAAATATTATGTTACTTTTACCGAATAATGAACACCGTAAAATTTATAATGTACAAACGCAGTGGCAGTAGTACTATTTTTCCCCTTCTCCCTCCCAGAAAGAGTTAATAAAAGTTAATAACATAGTTATGTGTACCCAAAATGGCGCTAATAAAAACTACAACTTGTCCCGCAAAAAACAAGCCCTCATACTGCTATATAGACGGAAAAATAAAAAAGTTATAGCTCTGGGAACGAGACCATGAAAAAAGGACGAAAAACGCTTGGTCATAAAGGCCCAAACAGGCTTGGTCACTAAGGGGTTAAAGAATACTACCTAAAAAAAAAAAAAAGGGCCAAGGTTGGTCCTGCACCAGGGATCGGCAAAGGGGGAGTGGTAAAACCAATATTGAAACGGGCCAAATCAGAAAAGATAATGATTTGGCACAAGGTCCTCTAAAGAAGGGGCATAGCAGGTCTCATCGAAGAAAGTCCAATGATTTGAAGTTCAGATATTAGGGCAGGTCCTAAAATGCAGGTCCTAAAAAGACGCCCAATTATTTGTTGCCAAAACAGATTGCATATTCAAATGTCGGATGAAACCATGAAATGAAATTCTTGAATAATGAAGTTCCAAAAACGGTCCAAGAGGAATCCACCAAAAGTGAAATACCATTCAATTATCCCCAAGTGCCTAAAGTGATCTGAATGATTGAAGTGACCTACTGAAAAAAGAGAGAAGAAAAACCAATTAATCAAGTATAAAAACCATTAAAAATAAGCTCCTCATTTAGACCGTGTGGAGCCAAACAGTTTAAATCAAAAATCCAACGTGATTCAGCTCTCAATAAACTCCGTGTCATATGTGTGCCTCTAATATTATGCTGAAATCTCTCTAAACCTTCCACCCTCAAGTCCTTATACTTACCCCCGTGAAAATTCAAAAAGTGTGATGCCACCGATGTGAGAGGTTTATCCTTTTTCCTCTTATCAAGTTCCGCCAAAGAAATATTCGACACATGCTGTTGGACACGTTTGCGTAGCTCTTGTGTAGTCTGCCCCACATAAACTTGTGGACAAGGGCAGATGATAGCATATACAATATTTCTGAAGCGACAGTTCACATATTGTTTCAACTGTATGTGTTTTTGATCATGTACAAAGTTGTCGTCACCCAGCATATGTGGGCAAACGCTGCACTGTCCGCATGCATAAGTGCCTTTCAATCTGATGCCTCTATCCAAACTTTGAGTGGGGCGTTGAAAATGACTGTGGACCAATTTATCCTTTAATGAAGGTGCCTTCCGTGCGATGATCTTTGGTCTAGCATCTATATAACATGAGATCTTTTTATCCGAGGTAAGTAAAAACCAGTGATTCTTCAAAATTCTATAGAGGGCAGACCACTGGTTGTTATACCGTGTGATCACATGTATTTTGCCATCTCTCACCTTCTGTTTTGGAATAAAGAGCTGAGACCGTTCTGTATTTTTGGCTCCCTGGAAGGCACGAGAAATAATTTTCTTCGGGTAACCCCTATTACGGAATCTAGCTGTTAGATCTGCTGCCGCTATCTTGAAGTCTGTTGAGTTAGTGCAATTTCGACGCAGTCTAAAAAACTGCCCTTTTGGTATTCCATTCTTGACATGTTGCGGATGGAAACTTCGGTAATGGAGCAAGCTGTTAGTAGCCGTACTTTTTCGAAATAGGGAGGTATTTACTTGTTGTCCCTCTCTTGTTACCGTCATGTGTGAAGGTAAAAAAATACCAACCGTCTGGATGTAGTGGTGCTGAAAAGAAAACATTTGCGATATTAATAACGGTGGAGTGGGTAAAGGTAACAGGAACCTGAGCCAACAAGGTGTGGATTGGGCACAATGGGGGTGTTAAAAACTGTGGTTTCATTGACAGCACTTAGCACATATATGTGCTCTTTACACTTTCCTTTTTTTACAGGGTACAAAAGAGTGTTTGACGGGGATACAATCTCCTTGATAATCCCTTTTTCAAAAAGTCTCAGACTGTTTGAGTTATGGCATCTGACTGTGCCATACTCAAGAGATACTGCATCTTCCAGGGAAGTGGGGCGTCAGGAGGAACTGGGAACTTGCCAACAACCGTGGATCCTGCAAGCAGGGCTTTCTTCTCATCTTCTGGGAGTACTGACACAAACATGGACCATTGAGTTTTATCACTAACGGCCAACAAACAAAGTTCCTGGTCATTAAGGGCACCTGTGAGCTTCATTGCGCCATCCTTCTAGTATGAGATGCTGGCACGTACTTTAGCAAGCAAGTCACCCAATAGGCAACAGGGGGAGTTATCACTGTAGCACTTTTTGGGTAAGAGCAAATCTAATACGGATGGGTTCTGTTAAAAGGGGAGTACTACTACTTTCCCAACCACTTCTACCCAAGGACTGGTGTTCTTGGAGATTAAGTCAGGGGAGGCCATATTTGCTGTGCACAATTGTCTTGGCTGATCCAGTATCAATCAAAAACAGGACTACTTCTTTATCACCCAGAGTAAGGTATATCATTGGGTCTGGACTGGAATTTGCTAAATGTTTAAAGGCGCAGCTGATACTGGAGGTACTGGATTGCCTGTTTCCCAATCCTGGTTGAACTTTCCCCCCTCACCTGTGTCATCCTAATGACAAAAACATGGGTGTCTGTGGGGACGAACAGTGATCCAGGCAACACAGAATACAATCCTCTCGTGCGGTGTAGATGAGGAGTGCCACACACAGCACAACTCTCACTCCCGTCTGGGTTCTGGGTCCCTCAGACTCTACAGGTCCATTTCCCAGGACGATTATAGGGTGGCAGACTTACTTTTTCCTTTTCCCTGTTGAGGAGGTGGTTTAAAATTATCATGATAACATTCATAACAATACTTCCTGCTTTCTCTGTCTTTCTACACCTCCTCCTTCTATACACTTTCCCCACTACTCACACAAAACTTCTACACACTTGCAAAACTTCTGCCTGTTCTGTGAGCTTGTTACCTTTCAGCCACCCTATATCTTCCCTACATGTTTTTTCTCACTACTCTGCAGCATCTTATCTCAAGGTTAGCATTCTTCAGCAACATCATATGAATGACAGAAAGAACAGAATCTGTCCGGTCTTAAAGCTACAGTTTACCACAGTTGAGATCATCTCCATCACAATCCCCCATTCTGCGATTCTAGCAAATATGCAGGAGGGGGAGCTTCATTTGACTTTACTTGAAAAATCAAAAACATAGAAGTTAAGGCATTTCATCTGAATAAACAATTAAACAATTCTACCGGTCATAACTAATTATAGATATATGTGTATCCCTCACATCTTACAGGAGTTAAGATAGCTGCCAGACTGGACTCTGGATTAGTTAAGATGCATCAGAGTGGAAATTGAGACGTAGGGGTTGCCATCTTGTGTGATAACCGCATACAAAGAGGTGGGCCTAGAGCGTGGTTTTGTCACTGATGTACTTAACAGGTCCGCCCCACTGGACTGGAGGGTGGTGATATGGTGGGGGATATGTCTGCGGGAGAGCAGCAGGGTTCCCCCCCCCCACATTTTGGGGCTGTATTTGCGGCATGTAAAAGTAATCACTTGCCTGTTCATCATTGTTTTTATAATATACAGAATAGCATGTTCTAAATCAAGGCCGAACATCCTGTGTTCACTAATAATTTCACTCCTTTATTTAGCCTAAAGCCAGACCACACCCTTTCCTGTGTCTCTGTGCTGAATTATTTTATTCTCGACTTAACCCTTACTTCGTAGAACTGATGTTGTTCACAGTAAACTTGGCTATGTGACTTTCCTCTACCAGTCAGCTTTCTCGTTGGCAACACACAAGGTCAGATTCCCGATCCACACAGACAAAATATTCAATGTCGAACAGATATAGAAACAGACAGACATACAGAACCCTTTCTCATACATTTACACACACAAGTCTTTGAACTTATTAACAAATAACATTTTCTGGAGCTCCATACACGCACACTTAGCACCTCACATACATTGAATTGTTATTATCTCTTAGTTGCAGACAGTATTCTCGCTATCACACATTCATGACATCACTCCCCTACAGCTGCCTCCCCCCCGCTGTCTCCCTCTGTCCTAAGCCATATTCACCGTAATGATGAGCGGCAGGGGCAATATTCAAATTCGCGATATTTCACAAATATTTGGTAGAATATTCATGATATATTTGCAAATTCTATTTGCTATTATTTTCTAGATTGCAAAAACTGACAATGTAATATAAACGTAATGTGCGCACAATACAGGCGTGGGTCATTATAGCTACATTTTTCAAACGGCACGAAGTTTAATGAGACTGGAGAAAATGGTTGGTACGGCAGAACATTATAATAGCTTTATATGCAGATAGAGTGCTCCAATATATTCACGATTGCGCAAATCGGCAATAATGATGCAAATATTTTGGCGCAATACGTGCAACTTCACTTTTTAACAGGTCTGACTACATATTAGTGATTGGTGCACTAAGTATTGTTGTGAACTTGTGACATCACAGCACTATGTATGTATGTAGCATATATACATACATACATACAGCACTATGTATGTAGCGTGTATGTATGGACAGCAGAACCTAGCTACACTATATCACTATCTAACCTACAATGACTATCTCCCACTAACTATCTGTATTATATATATAAACTAACTAACTAATTATCTAATGTAATGTGTCAAATGGAAATGATAGAGCACAGCAATAACACTGATTTCTCTCTCAGAACTGTGATAAACTGTAGAAAATGTCTGTGGGGAGGTTCTTATATGGTAAGGGGCAGGCAAATTTCCAATTTGTTGCCAGGGATGTTGCTAAGTTCAGACAAAGACATTGCAGCCTTCTCATCGGCCACAAGCAATAAGTAAGGTTACTGATGAAAAAAAAAGTAGAATATCCCAAAAATATATATATCACTATATTCTAAATATTCGTGAATTCTTGAAGTTGCAATATTAGTGATAAAGATTCGAAATTCGAGTATTCGCGCCCATCACTAATTCACCAAGCAACAGAGACACGCGCGGTGCGGGGCACACAGATACACAGACAGACAAGACACAATACTTCCTCAGCGCTGCATTGCATCATCACTCAACTTTCTTTTTTTCCTCACTCTGTATATTTGTCTTCGGGCAGGGATTGAGTGTCCCAAGGATTTACTCACTCACTTCACACACAACCAAGATAGAAACAGGCACCTTCTCCTTCACACTTCCAAGCAGGACTCACCCCTGTGCCGGATTTTAACTGCTTCTTCCCTGGCTACCAAGTCTGGTCTGCCAGTCCAGGACTAACCCTCCGCCACTCCAGGAAGATAATTTATAGTCCTGCCGGGACTCCCAGGAGTTATGCCCTCTTCTCCTGCTCTTTTGTTAGAGCAGATAGTTCTGTAACCCCTAATTTTTGTTCCGCCCGGGGCTATCGGGAGTTACTATCTCTATCTCGAGAGCAGCTGACCCCTCATTCAAGCCCCATCCTAGAGCACCCCGGAGCTACACCCTCTGTCTGGACAGGACAGATAATTTAGTAGCCCCTAATGCGGCTCTGCCCCCCTGCCAGGGGAAATCTCTTGCTCTGCTTCACCATTAACTGTGAAGGTGCCTGACACAAATCACACATACAAACACACAGTAGAGCAAACTCAAAAGGTTCTAGGAACTCAGGATTTTACATCAACTGAAGTTGCTACTATCCACAACATAACATCAACAGCAGAACAGATTACCACAGCACAGTGGAGATGGCACCTTACCATTTTGTGGTCTCCTGCTTCTGCTGCCATCTCCACACTATGTCACCTTGCCATTTTGTGGTCTCCTGTTGCTGCCATCTCCACACTATGTCACCTTGCCACTCTGTGGTATCCTGATGCTGCTGCCAACTCCAGACTCTGTTATTGTGCCACTCTGTGGCCTACTCATGCTGCTGCCATCTCCAGACTCTGTCATTGTGCCGCTCTGTGGTCTCCTCATACTGCTTCCACCTCCAGACCTTGTCATTGGGCCATTCTGTGGTATCCTCATGCTGCTTAGAGATGTCTCGAACTATTCGCCGGCGAACAGTTCCCGGCGAACATTGCTTGTTCGCGTTCGCCACGGCGGGTGAACATATGCGATGTTCGATCCGCCCCCTATACATCATCATTGAGCAAACTTTGACCCTGTACCTCACAGTCAGCAGACACATTCCAGCCAATCAGCATAACCTCCCTCCCAGACCCTCCCACCTCCTATCAAAAAGCAAGGACAGCATCCATCTTAGATTCATTCTGAAGCTGCAGTGTTAGAGCAGGGAGAGTGCTTCTGCTGCTTAATTAATAGGGAAAGCGTTAGCTAGGCCATTGTTCTGTGCCCACTCCAGTCCTCAAAGACTCATCTGCTGTAAGGACAGCGTCCTGACAGCACCGCAAAAAAACCCTTTTTAGGGCTGGTACATCAGTCTGCCTACATATATATATTGCCTGTGTCTGCCTGTGTGTGAGAGGCCGAAGACCCACAGACTGTACTGTGTGCACACCACTCATATAGGGTGGCACAGTAACTTGCAGATAAAAAAAAGTCATTTAATTTTTACCCTTTAATATAATTGCATTTGCCTGCCAGTTTGTGTCAGGCCCACAGACTGTACTGTGCCCACTGCCAGTGCCCACCACTTATATCGGGTGGCACAGTACCTTGCAGATAAAAAAAGTCATTTAATTTTTACCCTTTAATATAATTGAAGTTGCCTGCCAGTGTGTGTCAGGCCCACTGACTGTACTGTGCCCACTGCCAGTGCCCACCACTCATATCGGGTGGCACAGTACCCTGCAGATAAAAAAGTCATTAAATTTCACTTGATCAGTCAGAAAAGTTATTTAAACATCAGTTGGAAGAAATGAGTGATGCGCAACAATTATTGCCAGAGGATGTAGATAACAGGGATATGTCTCAGTCAGGCAGCATTACACACATGGACGTACGGTATGATGATGATGATGTACCCGCTGCTGCTTCCTTTGCTGAGTTGTCAGATACAAGTGAAGCGGTTGATGATGACGATGAGTCCATGGATGTCACGTAGGTGCCAGCTCGAAGAGTAGAAGAACAGGGGGAAAGTTCAGATAGGGAGAGAGAGAGAGAAGGAGGAGACGAGTTGGAAGCAGGGGGTGGTCGTCGCAAGGAGCTAGTGGCACAGTCAGACAGCATGTATCGGCCCCCAAGCTCAGCCAGACAACACGCCAATCAACGCATGCTGTTGCCACCACCAGAATGCCGTCATTGCAAAGCTCAGCAGTGTGGCATTTTTTTTGTGTGTCTGCCTCTGATAACAGCGATGCTATTTGCAACCTGTGCCAAAATAAACGGAGTCATGGGAAGTCCAACACCCACCTAGGTACAACTGCTTTGCGAAGGCAGATGATCTCACATCACAAACGCCAATAGGATCAACACGAGTACAAGCAGCACACAAACTTAAAGCCACCATCCTCTTCCTGGTCCAGCATCTTCATCCACCTCAACCACTGCTGTCCTCCTTGCCCCCTCTCAACCACCCGCCACTCCGCCTCTCACCTTCAGCAGTTCCTTCTCATCTGCCCACAGTCAGGTGTCTGTCAAGGAAAGGTTTGAAAGCAAGAAGCCAATGTCACAGAGTCACCCCCTTGCCCGGCATCTGACAGCTGGCTTGTTGTAATTCTTAGCCCGCCAGCTTTTACCATACAAGCTGGTGGAGTCTGAGGCCTTAACATTTGTAGCTATTGGGACACCGCAGTGGAAGTACCTGGCCGAAAAATGAAAAGGAAGTCATGGCATGTCTGGCACACAGTGTTGGGGCAAGGGTTCATCTAAACACTGATGCCTGGTCTGCAAAGCATGGTCAGGGCAGGTATATCACATACACTGCGCATTGGGTAAACCTGCTGACGGCTGCCAAGCATGGAATGTGTGGCTCTGCAGCGGAGTTGGTGACACCGCCACGACTTACAGGCAGGCCTGCTGCCACCTCCTCTTCTCCACCTACTGCTCCTCGGCTGAGTCCTCTTCTGCGTCTTGCTCCACATCAACTGCACCCCCTCAGCTCCCCGGGGGCTATTCCACATCCCGAGTCCGACAGTGTCACGCCATCTTGGGATTGACTTGCCTGAAAGCAGAGAGTCACACCGGACCAGCACTTCTGTCCGCCCTGAACGCACAGGTGGACCCCGTACCAACTGGAGATCAGCAAAGTGGTGTGTGACAACGGAAGAAATCTGTTGGCGGCATTGAATTTGGGAAAGTTGACACATGTGCCATGCATGGCACGTGTGTTGAATCTGATCGTACAAAGCTTTGTGTATAAGTACCCAGGCTTACAGGACGTCCTCAAGTAGGCCAGGAAGGTGTGTGGCCATTTCAGGCATTTTTTACACGGCCATGGTGCAATTTTCCGATATTCAGCGGCAAAACAACATGCCAGTGAGGCGCTTGATTTGCACAGCCCGACACGTTGAAATTCAACACTCCTAATGTTCGACCGCCTGCTCCAAGAAGAAAAAGCCGTCAACAAGTATTTGTATGACCGGGGTGCTAGGACAGCCTCTGCGGAGCTGGGTATTTTTTTGCCACTTTACTGGACGCTCATGCGCAATGCCTGTAGGCTCATGCGTTCTTTTGAGCAGGTGACAAACCTAGTCAGTTGCACCGAAGGCACCATCAGCGACCTCATCCCATTTGTTTTCTTCATGGATCGTGCCCTGCGAAGAGTGCTGGATCAGGCAGTAGATGAGCGTGAATAGGAAGAGTTGTGCTCACCATCACCACCAGAAACAGCCTTATCATCATCGCTTGCTGGACTTGCGGCAACGCTGGAAGAGGAGCCTGAGGAAGAGGAGTCAGAGGAGGAATGTGGCTTTGAGGAGGAGGAAGACCAACCACAGCAGGCATCCCAGGGTGCTTGTTGTTGTCACCTATCTGGGACCCGTGGTGGCTGGGGAAAGAACAGACCTTCAATGAGATCAGTGAGGACGAGTAACGGGAGATGAGTAGCTCGGCATCCAACCTTGTGAAAATGGGGTCTTTCATTCTGTCATGCCTCTTGAGTGACCCTCGTAAAAAAGGCTGAAGGAGAACGACCTGTACTGGGTGGCCACGATACTAGACCCCCGGAATAAGCAGAAAGTGTCTGAAATGTTACCGAATTACCGGAAGTCGGAAAGGGTGCAGCAGTTTCAAAACAAGTTAAAAAGTATGGTTTAGACAGCGTATAAGGGTGATGTCACATCACAATGGGAATCTAACAGGGGAAGAGGTGAAAGTAATCCTCCTCCTACCACGACCACGCCGGCAAGGACAGGACGCTTTACAGACGTGTTGTTAATGGATTACATGTGGAGCTTTTTAAGTCCTACGCATCGCCACAGCCCTTCGGGGTCCACCCTCAGAGAATGACTCGACCGATAGGTAGCAGACTACCTCGCCTTAACTGCAGATATCGACACTCTGAGGAGCGATGAACCCCTTGACTACTGGGTGTGCAGGCTTGACCTGTGGCCTGAGCTATCCCAATTTGCGATAGACCTTCTGGCCTGCCCCGCTTCAAGTGTCCTGTCACATAGGACCTTCATCACAGCAGGAGGTATTGTCACTGACAGGAGAAGTCGCCTAGGTCAAAAAAGTCTAGATTATCTCACCTTTATTAAGATGAATGAGGCGTGGATACCGACTGACATTTAACTAAAAAAGGCCTGATGAGATGCCTTGGGCTAAAAATGGTCCCCACGCTGCTGTATTTAATCTCTGCATGCCGGATGACTTGCGTGACTTCTCCGCCACCAACTAGGGTTCAAGCCGCAATGTTTTAGTATACTTTCTGTCTGGAAAACATCAATTTTTCCGGCTGCTGCTACAGCAGCGGTTGCAACAGTACCTGGTTTTCCGTCATGTGTACATGCCTTATTTTTCTGGCCTCTGGTGCTGCACTGTAGCTGCAAAAACAAAACAAAAAAAAGGCACATACATGTGTCAATTCCCCTTCGTGATCGTTACCTTGTTGTGGTGAAGGGGCTTGCGTATCACAATGAAGCGATCACCTCTATGAGTGTTTTGGCAATGTTGGCACACCCCAGATGATAAGGTCGTTGCTTCATTGTGAACAGACCAAAAGCGATCGGCTGGATAATTTTTCATAGAAAAAACATTAATTTTCTTTGGGATCATCTAAGGTGATCATTAAAGCCTACTAGGCCAACAATGGGCCCACACTGCAGAATCATTGTTTTCTGGGTCACTTAACTGTCACTGAACTACCTCAGCACGGCCATAGGCTTTGAATAACTGCCATTGCCTGCAATCTCCCAAAGTGCGCACGAGCACAGTCATCACTACACCAAGATTGACGCATAGAGGAATAAAATTTATGTCATGAGTATGTCAACCATTGACAACTCTTTGCGGTTGTCTAAAATCTATTCGATACACGTCCCCTGATAGGGGACATAACAGGGATTAAACTGATAAGAATAGTACTACTTAACACAGCACTCATATAGGGTGTCACAGTACATTGCACGGTGCAGGCGCAGTGACCTAAAATTCAAACGAAACGGACCGAGCATGGGTCTTTTTCCATCTCCCGGTTCCAAAGATCTATTCACTACACCAGCCCTGGCCCTGATAAGGGAAAAAACAGGTATTAAACTGAAAGGAATAGTACTTAGTTAACACTAGTTGCATTAGTGGCAAATTCCATTGCAAGTGCCCAAAATTAGAAGGAAGCGGACAGAGCAAGCTTTTTTCTCTATCTCCCCATGCAAGGATTCAATTCAATGCACGTCCCCTGATAGGGGACCTAGCAAAGATTAAAATGGTAAGAATAGTAGTTCACACTATTTGAATTGGTGGCACAGTACATTGCGCGGCGCACGCGCAGTGCCCCAGATTGGAAGTAAGAGGACCGACCAATCATCTTTTTCCATCTCCCGGTTCCTAAAATCTATTTAATACACGTCCCCTGATAGGGTACGTAACAGGGATTAAACTGATAGGAATAGTACAACACACCACTCATATAGGGTGGCACAGTACATTGCACGGCGCATGCGCAGTGCCCCAAATTGGAAGGAAGAGGACCGACCAACCATATTTTTCCATCTCCCTTTTCCTAAAATCTATTCGATACACTGGCCTCTGATAAGAACAGATTTTTTTAATTTAAAAAAAAAGAGGACAGCCTCTGCGGATTTAGGTATTTTTTGGCCGCGTTACTGAACGCTCATGCACAATAGCTGTAGGCTCATGCGTCCTTTTGCGGAGGTGACAAACCTGGAGGAGGAAGGTGGCTTTGAGGATTTGGAATACCAACCACAGAAGGCATCCCAGGCGGCTTGTTGTCACCTTTCGAGGACCCTTGGTGTTGTACGTGGCTGGGTGGAGGAAGAGACCTTCAATGATGTCAGTGAGGACAAGGAACAGGACATGGCTAGCTTGATATCCAACCTTGTGCAAATGGACTGTTTGCGTTTGTTTGCGATGCGTTAAACGGGGAGTTTGGTCTGTCAGAGTTTGGTCTGTCACTGTGAAGTGACACAACATCATACCTGATCGTATACAAACATTGGATGTTTTAAAGCACGTTATTCCATGCAATTTAGGAATGTTAGGTGATTTATTCCATTTATGGATTAAAACCCGACTCTGCGTGGACTACGTAATTTTCCATGGGAGTTTTGCCATGGATCCCCCTCCGGCATGCCACGGTCCAGGTGTTAGTCCCCTTGAAACAACTTTTCCATCACTATTGTGGCCAGAAAAAGTTCCTGTGGGTTTTAAAATTTGCCTGCCTATTGTAGTCTATGGCGGCTCGCCCGTTTCCACCCTCCCGACTTCATGACTGGTACACTATTTTGGCTCTCGGCCTGGCCGACATCATCATTTATTTGACCTTTCTTCTGATCTGTTAGAAGCAAGGAAATTGAGACACATAACGGATCCTGTCTGTGTAGCAACTGTAAGGCCTGTATGGCCCCATCTGAATTGGCTTATAATTTGGCAGCCAAAAGCAGGAGTGGGTACAAAACACAGAAGACATGCAAATATTCCATTCACGTGTCATCTCATTTTTGGATCCACTCCTGGTTTTTTTTGCATTAGCAATACTGATGGATTATTGAGCAAATGCTGAACGAGTGAAGGCGTATGCTCCACAGACAGGATCCGTTTTTGTGGGTTATTGTTCTGACATATCAGAGGAAGGGCAAATTAATCATTGACGTCAACACAAACACTGCTGACACCCTCTCCACTCTGTTGCCGGGCTCTACTTGTATAATTTTTTTATAGAACAGGTTCTGTAGAAATCCTTGTGGAATCACAACATCAAAAAAAGGCCAAAAAGGTAGACATGACCAAATAAGTGAAGTATGCAGTGAATCTCAGAGCGACCCCTGTCATCTGCATGTCATAATGACTCAAAGTATTATTTTATAGCCGTTTTTAATGCGATTCCCCGCGAATAAATTCGGATCAAAGCAAATTTTTCCACAAAATTTGCCGAACTGTCCGAATTGAACTTATTACACTTGGGCAGAAATCAGCGAATCAAGGCAGTGATTGGCAAGTATAGATATGTTTTTAAATGGGGCATATTGAACCACAGTGCCTAGACCTTTACATATTGCCCTGGTGGTACATACGTTGAGAACCCTAGCACTCTTGGGATATATACTACAGCTTATAACCTGTTCATGTTTAAATCCTTGCCATATGTTATCTATGTAATGCTGCCATATGCTGTATAGTATAAAGTATATAAATGTAATAAAATGACATGTATTAGTGTATGCAAGAAAATGTGAAAACTGATGTAAAGAAAAAAAGAAAAAAAAAAGAAACTAAGTATAAAATGTAATTTTCTTGATAAGGGATTGAAAATCATCAGCCATTCAAGGTGCCAGCAATCAACTGTGTAGAGAATGAGTTGAACACTCTGGATATCAGATATATGACTATAGCTTTTTCTTTGCTTGTATCACTGTTTTTTGTTGCTGCGAAAAAGACTATTCAGGGTGGTGTAATGAGTTATTTTACTGGCTGAATGGTACTTAGATGTTTATTCATCAAAGGCCGTTAATTATCTCTTGTAAGGTAAATAAGATGCCCTGCTATAGTATTCTGTTGGGCTTATTCATCAAACAGCGATTTAGACACTAATGAATAAGCCTCATTGAATATGTTTGCACGATGTCTTATTTATCGCATGTAAGATAAATAAGTCACTTTGATGAATATAACTGTTAGTCTTAAGCAAGAAAGCCAAGTTGAGGCTGAATTAATGTTTGATATTAATGAATGCTGGCAAATGTAAGATTCTGATTAGTAACAATGAATTTGTCAAAAGTAAATAGTAAAAGGTGCACAGCGTCATTATTAAGAATTGCTCTCAGGATAAACAATGCACCTAAAAGTGTACTTTTTGCGAGGGTAAACAAGCCAATCAATTTAAGAACGGCTAATACAATAAAATTTACAATCAATTTATAAAAACCTGCCAACAAATTAAAATTGTAACGTGTTCTAGCATTACCATTATCAGAGTGCCATCACTTGCAGGGCTCCAGCCACAGATACTATGGTTACTGCTTTTTGCCAGACCACACCTGGACCTGCAGGACCTTCAGCTCAAGTCACATGGAAAGACTGGCCATAGACTCTACAGGCAAATTTCTAGGTGGGCCAATGACCAGGGGGCCACCCAAACCCTCCTCTATAGTGTAGGAGCATCAGGCAATTATGCACCTGGCCCGCTGCTGAGTTCAACTGTATAACCGTGCTCTGAACAATGATACAGTTTCATGCCGTGGTATGGGTGGCAGTATTTTGTGCAACACTGTGGTATTTGTTTCTGCTGAGGCAGTATTTTGTGCTGCACTGTGGTATTTGGTTCTGCTGGTCAATATTTTGTGCTGCACTGAGGTATTTGGTTCTGTTGTGGCAGTATTTTGTGCTAAATTGTGGTATTTGGTTCTGCTGTGGCAGTATTCTGTGCTGCACTTTGGTATTTGCTTCTGCTGGGGCAGTATTTTGCACTGCACTGTGGTATTCGGTTATTCAGGGAAGTATACGTGTAAACTGAAGTAGAATGAAACGGAGGCACTCACCCACGGTGGATAATGTTCAAGCTTTTATTCGGCACACACCGGTGCACTACGAAGGTAGGGGCAGACACGAGAAATCATACATGAGCAGACAAAACAGCAGCAATAGCTATTTCGCGCGGTACGCGCTTCTTCAGACTGCACACCGCGTCATCCAGTGATGACGTCAATTTAAAGCGCTATCGTCCCGGGTTACTAGGATACCATGGACGCCACTCGCTAATAAACACTTGCGGGACATCCCGCTTACAGAAAATGCGCTCCAACACAACAAGACAAATACATAAAACATTCGAGCGTTATAAGAAAACTGATAAATCAGCGCGTTCATTGAGTCCCAAAAGTCCAGTGGCCTGAGTGCGGAGGATCCACCTACTTTCCCGTTGTAGGAGTAGGCGGTGTCTATCCCTCCACTTACCGGAGGCCGGACTACCTCCAAACCAACAAAGTGCAGCGGTCTCAAATCACCGGAGTGTACTGTCCGGATATGCTCTATCACCCGTGGGCAACCTTTCCCAGAGGAGATAGAGGACACATGTTCTCTAATGCGCTCATTCAGACACCGTTTCGTCTTTCCTATGTAGAAGCAGCCACAATCGCATATCAAAGCGTACACGACGTGGGTGCTTCTACAATTAATGAAATCTTTTAATCTGTGATACTGACCAGCAATTAACACAACCTTCTTCTGCAGGCTATATTGGCACATGTTGCAATTACCACATTTAAAATGGCCTACCGGTTTACTTCTGGACAGCCAATCTTCACTCCGTGACACACTGAACCTACTGCGTACTACCTTATTCCTGATCGTATGGGTTCGTCGAGGAACAGTTTTCCCAACGGATGTTGCTACAGGGCACCTGTAGCAAACAGAGAACAGGAGGGAGAGTTAGCAAACCTAATAGGTTCCCCATGACATTTAAATACGGCCCCATGGCGGACAAGATCAGGTCTGTTATTTTTAACCATTGGGATATTCTGAAAAGGGACCCGATGTTAGCCCAGATCAGTTCTGAGAAACCGCTGGTTTCGTTCAGACGAACCCATACGATCAGGAATAAGGTAGTACGCAGTAGGTTCAGTGTGTCACGGAGTGAAGATTGGCTGTCCAGAAGTAAACCGGTAGGCGCATTTTCTGTAAGCGGGATGTCCCGCAAGTGTTTATTAGCGAGTGGCGTCCATGGTATCCTAGTAACCCGGGACGATAGCGCTTTAAATTGACGTCATCACTGGATGACGCGGTGTGCAGTCTGAAGAAGCGCGTACCGCGCGAAATAGCTATTGCTGCTGTTTTGTCTGCTCATGTATGATTTCTCGTGTCTGCCCCTACCTTCGTAGTGCACCGGTGTGTGCCGAATAAAAGCTTGAACATTATCCACCGTGGGTGAGTGCCTCTGTTTCATTCTACTTCAGTTTACACGTAGATTTTTACTACTTTTCGGATTGAGCACCACTGGAGCGGTGGTACGTGGAGGATCAAGCTGAGGCCCCGCTTGGTTGTTTGACTGCCGGCGTTGGTGAGTGTTGCCGTTGTTGCCCCTGACTATTGCATATTCAGGGAAGTATGTTGTGTTGCCCTGTGGTATTTGGTTCTGCCGAGGCAGTATTTTGTGCTGCACTGTGGTACTTGGTTCTGATGAGGCAGTATATTGTGCTGAACCGTGGTATTTGGTTCTGCTGGGGCAGTATATTGTGCTGCACTGTAGTATTTAGTTTCTACTGAGGCAGTATTTTGTGCTGCACTGTGGTATTTGGTTCTGCTGAGGCAGTATTTTGTGCTGCACTGCGATTCTGCTGGCCCTTCTGTTGTTCCACTTTCTGTCAATTTGGACTCGCCTAGAATATAGGGCAACTTTTAAGATTTTTTCTAAGGCCCCTTTAAATTCTCAGTCTACCCCTGTCAAGTCACATGTGTAATAGCAACCTAAGAACTTCAAAACAGTTCAAGGGCATATCTTGTTGACTTGTCAATCCAAGTGCTGCAAGCCCCAGAGGAGCAGGAGCAGAGGATAGAAGTTGTGGTTCTTGCTGCAATAATTATTCACAGTGGCAATCCTAACACGGATGCTCCCTAAGGTCTGGGCAGTAAAAGAAGGGTGTATTCTTTCTTCCTTTGGGGCTACTGCCTGACAGTAGTTGGCAGTGACCTTAGTGTTGTGGGTTTGGTGCTGGTGCAAGGCTGGAGGTGTAGTTGCTTTGGAATTGGTATGGAGCTGGAGTCACTAACCAAGCCAGTTGTAGAAAATAAACAAGTCTTTCTTTACTTAAAGAGTTGTAGTTCATCCAATGTTATCAAAACATAGTTCTAAAGAATCCTCATTGCAAATCTTTCCAGATAGCAATGTATGGATATAGGCCAGGATGGGGATTGTAGTACTCCCTCCCTCTGTCTCACCAAAGTCCCTCTCTGCAGAATCTAAGGCTAGCAATATTGAGATACAGTTGGCAATGTCTGTGTCTAAAGGTGAAGGGTGTTTTAGCAATGTCCCTTCCACTGCAGTAAAATCTTTAACAGCCTAAGGCCTCTTTTACACAGTATTTGCTCTGTATTTTTGCATCAGTGTTTCTAAGCCAAAACCAGGAGTAGATCCAAAACACATAAAAAAGTACAAATATTTCTATTATACCTTTTCTCTGTAGGTTCCACTTCTGGTTTTGGCTTACAAACACTGACTAAATACTAACCGTGTAAAACAGGGCTTAAGCAGCAAATACCTTAGTGAATGACTCCATTGCTTTGGAGCTTCTAGTTTTTTCCTTTCTCATTTCCTGAAACACTGTGAGGTAAAGATGTTTTTCTCCCTCCAAAAATTTCTCCGATATAGTGATTCTCTGGGATGAAGGCCTAGTGAGGAATAAGCACATGTAGTTTTTTCTCCCTTCCTCCGCTAGCACAATACTATCACTGACTTACTAAGCATGCAGGACTTTTTTTTTTACTGTCTAAAATAATGGTCTCAGATGGAAATAGCTACAAAGGATGCCAAAGGCCAAGGTAGACACTGCATTGCTCACCTGAGTGCTGTGGCCTCTTCCAAAGCTGATCAAACCAGATAATAACTCCTTCACTGGTATGCATTTTGCACTTTAGTGACCAAGCATAATGCTTTCATTTTTTTTTTATCATATTCCAAGAGCTATAACTTTTTTATTTTTCCATCATATGAAGCCTTTTTTTTGCAGGACTAGTTGGTGTTTTCAATGGCACAATTTTGGGGTACACATAACTCATTGATTTACTTTTAGTTACTCTTCCTGGGGAGGAATAGGAAAAAAAAGCAATACCGCCATTGACTTTTATGTTATAAATTTTGCAATGTTCATTTTTCAGCATAAATAACATGATAACATTACTCTGTGGGTCAGTATGATTACTGTGATACCAAAGGTATATGTTTTTTAGACGTTTTACTACTTTTGCATAATTAAACCCCTTTTATAAATTAAAAATAAATGTTTTTTCATAGCCGCATCCCAAGACCCATAACTTTTTTATTTTTTTTATACAGAGCTGTATGAGGATTTAATATTTGTTGGACGACTTATACTTTTCATTGATATATTTTGAGGTACACAAGATCACAAGATGTTTACTTTGCTTTTAGTTCAGTTTGATATGGTGGATATGCAAAAAACTGTATTTTTTTTTTACAGCATTCAACATTACATGAATATTGTATAGTTCGGTATGTTTTAGATGTGGTGATACCAAATATGTGGAAGTGATTTCATTTTGGAAACAAATAGCTTGGATACTTTTTTTTAAATGTAATACTGTAATTCATTTTTTGTTTTGTCTTACCAAAGTCCCACAAGGGTACTTCGACATGTGACCCTTTGATCGCTAACATATTACACTGTACTATTTGTGTGGTACAGTGCAGTATATAGTGTCAGTTCGGCCGCACCTTCCACAGTGCGCCTGCGCCGATGACGTCACCTCTGCACCCGGATGAGAAGATGTCGTCGGCGCAGGAATTTTTTTTTACAAAGTCTGATATTCCACTAACTTGTGACAAAAAATAAAATTTTACATCAACTCACCATACCCCTCACGGAATACCTTGGGGTGTCTGCTTTCTAAAATGGGGTCACTTATGTGGTATTTTTACTGCCCTGGCATTTTAGGGGCCCCTAAAGCGTGAGAAGGAGTTTGGAATCCAAATGCGTAAAAATGTCCTGTGAAATCCTAAAGGTACTCATTGGATTTAGGGCCCCTTTGCGCATCTTGGCTGCAAAAAAATTGGCACCCATGTGGTATTGCCGTACTCGGGAGAAGTAGGGCAATGTGTTTTGGGCTGTATTTTTACATATACCCATGCTGGGTGTGAAAAATATCTCTGTAAATGTCAACTTTTTCAATTTTTTTATACAAAGTTGTCAATTTACAGAGACATTTTTCACACCCAGCATGGGTATATGTAAAAATACACCCCAAAACACATTGCCCTACTTCTCCCGAGTATGGCGATACCACATGTGTGCCACTTTATTGCAGCCAAGATACGCTTTAGTGCCGCTAAAATGCCAGGGCAGTAAAAATATCCCAAATGTGACCCCATTTTAGAAAGAAGACACCCCAAGGTATTCTGTGAGGGGCATGGCGAGTTCATAGAAGTTTTTTTTTTTTTGGCACAAGTTAGCGGAATTTTTTTGTTTTTGTTTTTTCTCACGAAGTCTCCCTTTCCGCTAACTTGTGACAAAAAGTTCAATCTTTCATGGACTCAATATGCCCCTCATCAAATACCTTGGGGTGTCTTCTTTCCAAAATGGGGTCACATGTGAGGTTTTTGTACTGCCATGGCATTTGAGGGTCTCCGCAATCATTACATGTATGGCCAGCATTAGGAGTTTCTGCTATTCTCCTTATATTGAGCATATGGGTAATGAGATTTTTTTTCCGTTCAGCCTCTGGGCTGAAAGAAAAAATGAACGGTACAGATTTCCTCATTGGCATCGATCGAAGTGGATGAAAAAATCTCTGCCAAAAAATATGCAAGAAGAAAAAGAGGGGCCTGGCGATTGCCAGGACATAGGGGCCTCCGCCCAAACATCCATACCCACTTCAGCTCCTATGTCCTGGCAAACGTGATTTCTCCATTCACATCGATCAATCGATCGTTGTGGAGGAAGACATCTTTGCCATATTTTTGATACAAAGTGTTTGCCAAAGCATATGAACTCCAACACCTCTCCTCAGCTCATATGCCTGGGCAAACGTACCTGTACTGCAGAGGAGAAATCTCGTCTTACAGCGCCGCATACACCGACTTCACGGTGCTTCTGTCAGAATGCACATCAGTGCTGCAGCGTTTTCGTCGGTTGGTCCGTGGGTCTACCGGAAAAATAAAGGGTGGTTAGGGGGAAAAAAAAAAAAAAAGAAGAAAAAACAGGCAGCAGGCTCATAAACTTGAACGTTACAAACGTTATAAAACGTGAACATAAAACTTTTTTTTATCAAACCTGATCAAAACTTTTAAAACCTGAACTAACTCAAGATTTTTTTTTTCTTGCTACCTGTTTAATTTTTTATTTTTTTTTAACCATTTCACTCTTTATTTTCCTAGCAGAAACCTCTCCTTTCCCATTGTCACGACTGTGACTGATCCAGATAGGTCTGGGAAGCGAAGGTCGCAGCGACTTGCTACTCGCGATAGCTTGTGAGTTTGCTTCATGGTTCAGGGTATGTCATCCAGGTTTTGCCTTGTGAACCTTTTTGTCCTGACTGGGAGTTTGTAGGCATTCTTCTCAGGTGAGTGCTGTCTGCCACTCCCAGCTACTATATTAGTTTCAGTTTCACTTGCAGTCATTGCCAGATAGTCCTTACTTCCAGTGCTATTCTGACCTTTGAAGGAGATCGTTTGACGGTATTGCTGTGGAGCTCGTGTCTGGCGTGGACTGTCGTTGTTGGGATCATCTTCTCTGCTCGTGACTGGATAAGTCTATCTCTGCTGGAGATTGTTTGTTTGTTTGTTACTGTCTTCCCCTGTTGTTCTCCTAGACATGAGTGATGGTGACTAGTGCTCCCATCTGCCTTTCCCCAGTCTAGTCTTCTGAGGGTCACTCAGGGTTTAGGCATCCTGCTCGCCGCATGGGTTCACACCCCGTCTAGGGTATCAGGGCAGACAGATGCCAGCGTAGGGTTTGTCAGGGGTGGCCGTTCTATTTCCCATCCGTAGATAAGGGTCCCCCTTCCCCTCCGTCTGGTGCGACACGACTGCTGCTGGGATAGCGGTCGTGACACCCATGGGACAATGTGTAAAGTGTAAATCACACAGAGATGGTGCGAAGTACATTATGCACTTTATCCCAAGTGAAAGGAGACGTGTTTACCGTTTCACATTTCTGCTGTAGTACACCAGCACCCCTATGTGTTAGGGTCTCTCAAAACCTAGTATCCTGAGAGACCCTAGAGCCTGAGTGGATAAACTACCTGTGTTGTGCTGTCCCTATGTCCCTAAGTGTACCTGAGTGTGGTACTTCCGGAAACACTCCCCTAGGCATAGGGCAGGGTGGTCAGGACAGTCAGGACAGAAATAGTGGGTGTCACGCCTTATTCCACTCCTGCTACAGACACGACATCTTTTTCAGTGTGACGGTTGGGTTGAGCTACCAGCAACGACATTGGGGAAATGTCGCTCGTGTAGACGGCTCACTACACTGGTGGTTGGGGCCATGGAACCTCCTGGATACAGGAGGTTCTCGATGATCTCTTCCTGAAATTTGAGGAAGGATCCTGTTCTCCCAGCCTTACTGTAGAGAACAAAACTATTATATATAGCCAATTGAATTAAATATACAGACACCTTCTTATACCAGCGTCTGGTCCTGCGGGAAAGCAAGTACGGGGCCAACATCTGGTCATTGAAGTCCACCCCTCCCATGAGCAAATTATTGTCGTGGACCGAGAGAGGCTTTTCAATGACAGTGGTTGCCCGTTCAATTTGGACTGTCGTGTCTGCGTGAATGGAGGAGAGCATGTAAACATCACGCTTGTCTCTCCATTTCACCACGAGCAGTTCTTGGTTACACAAGGCAGCCCTCTCCCCCCTTGCGAGACGGGTGTTAAGGAGCCGTTGGTGGAAGCCCCGGCGACTAGGTCGCATGGTGCCACAGCAGCCAATCTGTTCTAGGAACAAATGCCTGAAGAGGGGCACACTGGTGTAAAAATTGTCCACATAAAGATGGTACCCCTTGCCGAATAAGGGTGACACCAAGTCCCAGACTATCTTCCCACTGCTCCCCAGGTAGTCAGGGCAACCGACCGGCTCCAGGGTCTGATCTTTTCCCTCATAGATCCGAAATTTGTGTATAGCCTGTGGCCCTTTCACAGAGCTTATACAATTTGACCCCATACTAGGGATTCGTCTACGCAGATGTTTTGTGCGGGGGTATACAAATCTGCAAATTTCTGGTTGAAATGGTCTATGAGGGGCCGAATTTTGTGGAGCCGGTCAAAAGCTGGGTGGCCTCTGAGACGGGAGGTGGTGTTGTCGCTAAAGTGCAGGAAACGCAGGATGGTCTCAAAACGTGTCCTGGACATGGCAGCAGAGTACATGGGCATGTGATGAATTGGGTTCGTGGACCAATATGACCGCAATTCATGCTTTTTGGTTAGGCCCATGTTGAGGAGAAGGCCCAGAAAAGTTTTAAATTCGGAAACTTGGACTGGTTTCCACCGGAAAGGCTGAGCATAAGAGCTTCCCGGGTTGACGTTTATAAATTGAGTGGCATACCGATTTGTTTCTGCCACGACTAAGTCAAAGAGCTCCGCAGTGAAGAACAGCTCAAAAAACCACAGCGCCGATCCTATCTGAGCCGTCTCCACCCGAACTCCTGACTGGGCGGTGAAAGGGGGAACTACTGGTGCGGCTGAAGTTGGGGGCTGCCAATCAGGGTTTGCCAGCACCTGAGGGTCTCTAAGGGCTCTACGGGCCTGTCTGCGCGGTGGCTGCGACGGGGGAATTACTGCACATGCCACCGTACCAGCTTCAACTGCCCTTCTGGGGCTCGCCACTTCACCATGTTGTACGGCAGTGCTGGTAGAAGGTCCAGGATGGGCTGCGCTGCTGGTGTATGCCTCACCACGTAATCCGGCAGCGCCAGCCCCACTCTGCTGCCCTTGAAACGGATCCTGCGCTACCTGCGGTCTAGCGACACGGGGCCAGGTACGCCTGGTGCTATCAGGGACCTCAACCTCCTCGTCCGAACTTTGGGTCAGACTGCCACTGCTTTCTACAGGTTCGTATTCTGACCCGCTAGATTCGTCAGATGAGCGTTCCCATTCCATATCCGACTGGGTCAGAATCCTGTAGGCCTCTTATTTGACATTTGGGCGACTAAATTTAGGTGGTATTCCGTGAGACTACCCAAGAAAAAGAGCAAGCCTGTCTTACAAATGGGAGGCTAGCGAAGTACAGAAGCCGCTTGATAAAAAAGATCAAAACTGATTTTTTTTTATCGCCGCAGCACTTGTGAAGTGATTGTGCAGTGATAAAAAAAAAAAAAAAAGTTGTCACTGAGACGGGGTGGGCGTGGGTGAACGCACATGTGGGCGACCGATCAGGCCTGATCGGGCAAACACTGCGTTTTGGGTGGGGGTGAGCTAAAGTGACAGTAATACTATTATAAATCTGACCGTAATCAGTTCTGATCACTTACAGATACTATAAAAGTACAAATGCTGATTAGCGCTACGCTAATCAGCGAATCGGTGACTGTGGTGCGGTGGGCTGGGCGCTAACGGAAGCTAACTACCTACCAAAGGGACCTAAACTAACCTAAACCTAGCAGTTAATACTAGTGAAAAAAAAATGTGACAGTTTACACTGATCACTTTTTTCCCTTTCATTAGTGATTGACAGGTGATTGAAATGGGTGATCAAGGGGTTAATTGGGGTGATGGGGGGTGATCAGGGCCTAAAGTGTGGTGCTTGGTGTACTTACAGTAGATGTGTGCTCTCTCCTGGGTCCAACCGACGAAAAGGACCCAGGAGAGGGCACAGAAGCCATTTAACACATTATATTTATAAATATAATGTGCTAAATGGCTTGCGATTCGTTTTTTAAAAAGAATCATCAGCCTGCCAGCGATGATCATTGGCTGGCAGGCTGATGACCTATACTTGAACTTCTGATCTAACTTTTCACCGCCGCGCAGTGCGCATGCACGGCGGCATCAGCACAAACTCTCGCATCTCGCATTCAGTTGCAAAAATAGAAATACAGTAAATCTGGTGTTCTAGCTGTGGCTGGACAAGTAGTTTAATAGTATCCGTCGAAGGATATATTTTGTTCTGGGGTGAAATTCAATTGCCAAAATAGCAATACCCAAAATCTGGTGTTCTAGCTGTTGCAGGCCAAGTGTAATTCTGTCCGTAAAAGGGTATATTACACTCAGCGTGCATCTCCAAGTGTATTTCTTTCCGTTAAAGGGTATATTACAGTAAGTGTTAAAATACTGCATAATCCTCTACATTGGCACACACTGTTTTGGATCTCTAAGTGTATTTCTTTCCAATAAAGGGTATATTACACAAAATGTTAAAATACTAGTGCTGAAAGCATAATCCTATATATTTTTTCACACGCTACTGTGCATCTCCAAGTGTAAATCTGTCCGTAAAAGGATACCTTTCATCCAGGGCCTAAATACCAAGCCTACAATTGATATTCCCCTAAATCTGTGTTTACTGCTGTGCCTGGATTAGTGTAATACGGTACATAAATAGATAGCCAGATAGTGTTAGGTGCCTGTAAAAAAAGGCCTGAATTTAAATTCAATACATTGGGCCAAATAATTTTTTTCTTATGGTGATGAACAGTAACAATGAGGAAAACATTTAGTAAGGGACGCGGACATGGTCGTGATGTTGTTAGTGGACCCTCTGGTGCAGGGAGAAGACGTGGCCGTTCTGCTACAGCCACATGTCTTAGTGAACCAACTACCTCAGGTTCCAGTACCCTCCAGAATTTACAGCGATATTTGGTGGGGCCCAATGCCGTTCTAAGGATGGTATGGCCTGAGCAAGTACAGGCGCTAGTCAATTGGGTGGCCGACAGTGGATCCAGCATGTTCACAACATCATCTCCCACCCAGTCTTCTGCAGAAAGCGCACAGGTGGCACCTGAAAACCAAGCCCATCAGTCTGTCACATGACCCCCATGCATATCAGGGAAACTGTCTGAGCCTCAAGTTATGCAGCAGTCTCTTATGCTGTTTGAAGACTCAGCTGGCAGGGTTTCCCAAGGGAATCCAACTAGCCCTTTCCCAGTGGTGGAAGACATAGAATGCACTGACGCACAACCACTTATGTTTCCTGATGATGAGGACATGGGAATACCACCACATCAGAGTCCGCACGTCTCTGATGATGACGAGACACAGGTGCCAACTGCTGCATCTTTTTGCAGTGTGCAGACCGAACAGAAGGTCAGGGAGGAAGACTGTGTGGAAGACGATGCAGGGGACGATGAGGTCCTAGACCCCACATGGAATGAAGGTGGTGCCACTGACTTTCATAGTTCAGAGGAAGAGGCAGTGGTGAAACCGAGCCAACAGTGTAGCAAAAGAGGGAGCAGGGGCCAAAAGCAGACCCGCCAAAAGAGTTCGCTTGCTACTGGTCACCGCCACCAGGGACCGAGCACCCCAAAGGCAGCTTCAAGGAGTTCCCTGGCATGGCACTTCTTCAAACAATGTGCTGACGACAAGACCCGAGTGGTTTGCACGCTGTACCATCAGAGCCTGAAGTGAGGCATTAACGTTCTGAACCTTAGCACAACCTGCATGACCAGGCATCTACATGCAAAGCATGAACTGCAGTGGAGTAAACACCTTAAAAGCAAGAAACTCACTCTGGCTTCCCCAGCTCCCTCTTCTGCTGCTGCCTCTGCCTCTTCCTCCACCTCAGGAGATGGAGGAGGCAGGAAGGTTTGCTGGCTGTGGTACGTCCAGTTGGTTGGACTGAAGCCAGCGACCAATCCTGGAAGCTCTGAAGATGCGAGCATCTGCAGTACTTCCATAGGACCCAATATCTACAATTATATACCTGTAGTTTGTGTCAGCCAAGGCTAACAAAACTACAGAGAAAAACTGCTTATAATTATAGTATTGGGACCCGGAGTTGGGTGGCTTCTTAACCCGTATGTGCTTCCCGTCAAGGGCATCAATACAATTTGGGATTGAGCCCTCTCCAGGAAGCCCTGGGCTATATCAAGCCACTGCTGCCTGGTTGGATGTGGCAGCACCGAAGCCTTTAGTCTAAACCAAATGGCGTAACATGTAGCCCGTACCACGCCATTGTGGAGGTGCCCATATGAAACTCAAAATGTAATGCTGAAAAAGAATGTCCTGTCGCCAGATATCTGCAAAAAAAAAAAAAAAGTTTAGACATCTATTACATTACTTGACATTATCTAAAGGTAATGTCTATGGCAAGTTGCATTTCAAATAGGCCCCATTCACACTTTGGGACTGTGTAAGCTTTCCATTCCTATATACGATCATGAAATTTTTTTTATTTCGCTTTAAAACATTCAACAACACACAGGTGACGTCTCCTCATCATAATAGCTAGGATTTGCATCATTTACCTCTGCGGAACTGAAATCTGGTGTGACTAAACAATTACTTGGTAGGACACCTACTGACTTAATCCAAATTGCCCAGGGCAAATGCAAACACACTTTATTAATTAAAATGAATAAGCTAAAATCCCTGATTCATACTATTTAAGTACTTATACATAAAACAGGTACAGTTCTCAAAAGACAGACCAAAGAACAAACAGCTAAGTATTGGCAAACAGTGGGTCATTCATGTACGAGTCAGATAATATACCTTACCTTAAAGTAATAATAAGACGTTCTTCAGGTGACACACTCCGCCGCAAGTTGGTGTCCTGGAAAGTCAAGACAGGCCTCAACTCCCCTAACAGCCGATCAAAGGTAGCCACCGACATGCGGCAATAATTGAAGAACTTCGGAGGGTGCGCACAGAGGTCAGTGTACAAGCCAACCAATTGACCTTTGCTGGCCCGCTGCGAAATTATGGGATGCACCCACATCTGCTTCCTCCTCAATCATTGCTGGCTGCTCTCCAAAACAGCGGAACACCAGCCAGTGCCAGTTGTGGACAGGGTAAAAGTGGACATCCTGCAAAGGAAAATCTGAACACACACACACCAACCAGACGACAAAAACTCCCCAAACAAATGGAGCTGTCCAAAAAAACCATCCATGCTGGGAGTATTTATATGTGTTGACTGTCACAAGTGAATGTAGTGGATGGATCAGTTTCTTTCACAAAAAAAAACGCATGCCATCCGCATGTCACACGCGCGGGAAAAACGCATGAACGCAACGCAATCGCATACAAAACTGACAGCACTCGCAAACAAAATCGCACCATTTTCCCTGAACGCACCCTGGACACATCTGGATCAAATCCGTGACGCCCGTGTGAAAGAGGCCTTAGGGCGATGATGGAAGAGGAGGTGGCCCAGGAGGAGGAGGAAGAGGGGTCATTTTTAGCACTTTTAGGCCAGTCTCTTAGAAGTGGCTCAGAGGGCGGTTTTTTGCAAAAGCAGAGGCCAGGTACAAATGTGGCCAGCCAGGGCCCACTACTGGGGGACGAGGAGGACGAGGATGAGGAGGTGGAGGAAGATGAGGATGAAGCATGTTCACAGCAGGGTGGCACCCAACGCAGCTCGGGCCCATCACTGGTGCGTGGCTAGGGGGAAACGGAGGACGATGACGATACGCCTCCCACAGAGGACAGCTTGTCCTTACCTCTGGGCAGCCTGGCACACATGAGTGACTGCATGCTGCATTGCCTGCGCAACGACAGCAGAGTTGCCCACATTTTATTGTGTGCGGACTACTGGGTTGCCACCCTGCTGGATCCCCGGTACAAAGACAATGTGCCCACCTTACTTCCTGCACTGGAGCGTGATAGGAAGATGCGCGAGTACAAGCGCATGTTGGTGGACGCGCTACTGAGAGCATTCCCAAATGTCACAGAGGAAAAAGTGGAACCCCAAGACGGAGGCAGAGGAGCGAGAGGTCGCCAACGCAGCTGTGTGATGGCCAGCTCCTCTGAGGGCAGGGTTAGCATGGCAGAGATGTGGTAAAGTTTTGTCTCCACGCCACAGCTAACTGCACAACCACCTGATACGGAACGTGTTAGCAGGAGGCAGCATTTCACTAACATGGTGGAACAGTACGTGTGCACACCCCTCCACGTACTAACTGATGGTTCGGCCCCATTCAACTTCTGGGTCTCCAAAGTGTCCACGTGGCCAGAGCTAGCCTTTTATGCCTTGGAGGTGCTGGCCGGCCCGGCAGCCAGCGTTTTGTCTGAACGTGTATTCAGCATGGCAGGTGGTGTCATTACTGACAAAAGCAGCCGCCTGTCCACAGCCAACGTGGACAAGCTGACGTTCATAAAAATGAACCAGGCATGGATCCCACAGGACCTGTCCATCCCTTGTGCAGAATAGACATTTATAACTACCTCCCCTTAACCATATATTCTTGTACACCAGAGCACTTCTTTATTGAATCCTCTTTTTTTAATTTTACCATTATTTTGCAGGACAACCCAAAGTTGAATGAACCTCTCCTCCGTCTGGGTGACAGGGGCCTAAATATCTGAAAGTGGCCTTCTCCATTGGTGGGTGACATGAAGCCTGATTCTCTGCTTTGGGGCCTCTCTCCTCTGTCTGGGTGCTGGGGCCTAAATAATTAAAAGTGGCCTTCTCCGTTGGTGGGTGACACGATGCATCTTTTGCTGCTATGGGACCTCTCTCCTCTGTCTGGGTGTCAGGGGCCTAACTTTCACGTACTTGCTTGCAGTCTTGGTGGCAGACATTTAACACTTTTTTTACTGTCTAATGACCGCCCCATTGTCTGGGTGTCAGGGGCCTAAATTTCGCGTACTCGCTTGCCGTCTTGGTGGCAGACATTTAACACTTTTTACTGTCTAATGATCGCCCCATTGTCTGGGTGTCAGGGGCCTCTATGTCTTTTAATCATTTGATGTCTTGGTGGGAGATATTAAACTCTTTTTACTGTCTAATGACAACCCTATTGTCTGGGTGTCAGTGGCCTATATTTCTTTAATTGCTTGCTGTCTGGGTGAGAGACTTTAAACTTTTTTTACTGTCAAATTGCCTTCTCTATCTGGGTGTCAGGGGCCTACATAAATGATAATGGCCTGATGCATTGCAGGTTGACCTGAGGCCTGTGTTGCTGTTACGGGATCGCTCCCCTCTTTGCTAGTGCCATGGCCCTGAGTCTGTAAATGAGGCCTGTAGCACTGCAGGCAGACATGAATCCTTTTTGGCTGTGATGAGAACATCAACTCCCATAGCATTCCCACCTGATGCCACCCCAAGTGGCCAATTAATATTGGATAATTTTTATTTATTTTATTTTAAGTCATTTCCCTATCCACATTTGTTTGCAAGTGAATTTAGCTACATTTTGCTGCCTTTTGCAGCCCTCTAGCCCTTTCCTGGGCTATTTTACAACCTTTTCAGTGCCCAAAAGTTCGGGTTCCCATTGACTTTAATGGGATTCGGGTTCGGGGTGAAGTTCGGGTCGAGTTCGGATCCCGAACCCGAACATTTTCGGGAAGTTAGGCCGAACTTCTCGAACATCCAGGTGTTCGCTCAACTCTATTTGGCAGCGACTCTGGGAAGTGGTGATGCCAGAGCCCACGGCTGATGGTTGACACCAAATTGCGGAGGGCTTTAATTCTAATGCAAATTTCCCGAACTGTATTGGGGCACTGGATGGCAAACACATACGTGTCAAGAAGCCGCCTCACTCAGGGTCCCGGTACTACAATTATAAAAAGTATTTTTATGTTGTGCTGATGGCCTTGGCAGACAGTACTTACAAGTTTATAATGGGATATTCGGGCGTATGGAAGCACTGCAGATACTCACATTTTCAGTGCTTCTAGAATGTGTGCGAGACTACAAGCCAACCAGCTTTCCCTCCCAGAGCCCAGATTGCTGCCAGGTTCTGCCGGGCCACCGCCTACATTTGTTATTGTGGCTGATAAAGGTTTTGCTTTGACACCACATGTCATGCGGCCCTTCCGCAGATGCAACCTGGATGACAGTAGGCGTATATTTAACTATCGGCTAAGTTGAGCCAGTCGGTCTGTTGAGTGTGCCTTTGGAATTCTCACACATAAGTGGCGAGTATTACTGTCCTCTATACAGATGTCGCCAGAGAATGCCACCCTGGTTATTAAAGCCTGTGTGATCCTACATAACTTTGTCAGGATTCATGATGCTCCTTCAGAACCTGATGATTTTGCGCCTGGTACTTCTTCTTCAGCTGGAGGGTTGGACCAGATGCTTCATGGACAGCCTGGAACTGCTGGGCTCTCAGTTCGGGCCCTCTATGAGCATTATTTTTCAAGTTCTGAGGGTGCATTGCCGTGGCAGAGGGACGTAGTTTATGGCAGACGATGAATTATCTGGACTCTAGTAATCTCAGTTTCTTTTTTATTTTCCAGCTAGCTTTTTTTTGTTTTGGGTGGGTGGGAGGTGTAGATAGTGTAGGGACTCACAAGACAAAGATGACCCTTGATGTGGGCTTGTGGGCTGGGGTACAAATGTAGGCTCTTTAAAAAATGTCATCTTTGTATTCATTCATTTTGTAATGTTTAAACCGTGGTAGTAATGATAGTTTTATTTTGTGGACTACATTAACCCTCTAATACCTCTTACAAAATCAAATGGTGTAATAGCAATGTATATGTGGCCAATTTTTGATGAAATTCTGCTAAATGTATTAATATTTGTTTCTGTTCCTTGCAGGCAGAATCTGTCTTGAAGCTTACCAATTTCTGCATACTTCAGTGGGTTGTTGGCCCTTTTTTTACATATTTATTTTATAGATAGTAAATTTGGGAAGCATATCTATGTGTTTATTTGAGCATGCATGTTCACCCTGTGGTCCTCTATATAGTATTGTGCAAACTTCACAGTACTGCCTCACTGCACATCCTATCTGACAATATTGACATGGCGTCATTATTAGTTGTCAGCCATTATGCTTGAGGGCATCTGGGTCAGCATCTGTATGCTTGTGCTAATAAACATTGCACTTTCCCCGATTGTGATAACTGTGAAAGATGTAATAAAAGTACAACGTTTAACTATTTGCTGATTTTTTTATAAACATAATCAGAAATAAATAACACAAATATGGCTTTATCATCAGCCTATATGCCGAACATTCTTTTCAACAAAAAATCAAATTAAAGTTTAAACAGGTTCCTTGTAAAAGGGGTCAGCCACCTGAGTTGTGGTTTGGTATGTCCCTGGGTGTGGCTGAAATGTTGGGAGGTCCATATATGCAGGGTCCTGAGAAAACAAAGGCTGAGAGGACGAGCTTGGCATAGAATGGAGAGGGGCCATGCTGGGCCCAGGTTGTGGTTGTGCTGACAATCTGAAGGCCCGATTTTTCAGATTATCCACACAACACACAAGCTCATGTGGATCTAACGGTCTTTTTAATTTAGTCACGACAGAGGTCATGATGTCCATGAACAGCGTTTGCTTGTAGGTGGGGAGGTCTTTTATGACATGCACCAGCCCACTAATCATGCGCTCCTCATGGGTTTCCACATGTCTCAACCTCAAATAATCCAGCACCTGAACCTGAACTTGAACCTAGCGTCTCGTCTGCAGGATTGGGGTTATGATTTGCAGCCCTTCTCCATCGTGGCTGTCTCCTTGTGGGCGGTGGACTTGCAGATGTGGTTCCGGAAGGTCCCTCCAGAGCTGATAAATCCTGCCTGTCTGGCTGGGCAGCTCTTGCGCTTGGTCGACCTCTTGACGCCCAGGTCGAGGGGAGTCCTGGCCAGACACTCCATAGTCCGATTCACTGCTGGTGCTTGCAGTTCCCCTTGGAGGATCCAGGCTGTCAACAGTGCTGTTGAATGAGATTGAATGTTATACAACCAATGTGTATCTATGATCTATATTATAATTACATAACACATTGCCATGACTATCTTCCCCAGACTACGGCTGCTGTCAGTAGTGTCTACCACAACACTCCATGCCAGCTGTCCACTTACCATGTTAAGATAGACTGTTTGGATTAATGTTTATACACTACTGTTGTCGGACATGCTACTGTCTAGTGGTGTTTAAAGACATACCATAATTGGATTATATATTGGGACACGTTTTCAATCACTCATATGCTGCATTGCACAGGCAAAGATATTTTTCATAAATAACAGTGCTGTACTGTCCTTTCCCACAATATGCTACTGAGTCCTTTCCTCATATCAATTGGGAAATACATTCTATACATGGATATACGCATAGGGATACTTATTAGATGTCTCGTCACCTGTTTCAAATTAACTGCCATTTGTGCATCTATGGGGAGTATGCTAAAGCCTATATGCTAAGCTTATTCTAGCATGTTGCGGACAAGGCGAGTATATTTTTAACGACAGATAAAAGAATCCTACCAGTCATGGAAAATCCATGTCAAGTTACAGCCGAGCCTGGATTCTGGATATTTAAACATGATGTTCACCATCCACTTGGATCCCAATACAACACACAAGCAATGGGTAATTTCAGCATGTCCATGATAACATTACAAACATATCATCTATTTTTCATCCTCACATCCTCACATCCAGGACGGGTCTCAAGTTGGCGAGTATAGATATAGGGCTTCTTACGCAGGCCACCTTCGCCACTGTGTCCTAATGCCTGCATCCTTTCCCTTGTGTATTGATCACGGCATGACTTCACACGTTGGACTGTCAAAATATGACATACAACATTTGTATGGGATTGGGACCCCCCAAAAAAACGAAAGCACTTTGTACATTTACAATCCATATTGAATAAAACACCCTTTATAAATAATATGTGTGGTTTCACAACATGTCTTCACAGCGAAGAAATACCGACACTCCAATTTTCTTTGCTCAAAAGGATTTATTGGTCACTCATGTTAAAGTGATGTGCGTTTCGACACTTACAGGTGTCTTTTTCAAACAGAGAGTGAGCAGCTAGTACACTAGCATACTAGCTGCTCACTCTCGGTTTGAAAAAGACACCTGTGAGTGTCGAAACGCACGTCACCTTAACATAAGTGACCAATAAATCCTTTTGAGTATAGAAAATTGGAGTGCCGAGTTTTCTTTGCTGTGCAAACTTCAGGATTACATCCGCAAAACCAAGCACCCACCGACCAACACGCAGTGCCTCCTGACCTCACTAAACAACATATCTTCACAGTCTGAACAAACGCATTTTGCCATAACGTTAGACGGTTTGTTGCGCCGTGCTAAAAAACAAATCACAATACATCAGCTGTTTTACATGCTTGCACACTACAGGAAAAAAGAGCAACTTTGTACAAGCTCTAGGGTTTGCAGCCAACATATAGGGTTTGGAACATTTGGAATATAGTATCCAAAAGCATGCGCACTACTGCGGGATAGCAGGGTTGGGGTAAGCACTGAAACGGTAGAGGCCGAAATAAGATGGCCAATATACTATAGTTTGCAGGTATAGGTACACACAAAAATACACATCTGATGATGATTCAAAACGACTCATGAAATCATGGTCAGACAATATGGCTCCAAAATCAGCCTACAGCAGGCCATGATGGCAAATATACTATGACTCCAGCAGGACATACAACATAGTTCAAGGCTGCGGTCAGGAAAAACTTTTAAAAGAAGTATTCGATCAGGGGCGTAACTACCATAGTGGCAGACCATGCGACTGCTATGGGGCCCAGGGCAAGAGGGGGCCCAGTTGGGATAATTTCCTCTTCTACTGGGGGTGAAAACTTGGTCTGGACTCTACCGCCTAAAGGAACAACTTTTAGCAAATGAGGCAGTGGAAAAAATGGCCCAAGGATCATTGAAAAGGGTTTAGGCGGAAACCCTTCTGTCCTGTGTGGGGGGCATGGGTTCATCCTTGCTATGGGGCCCTTACTTCTCTTTGTACGCCACTGCATTCGATCCATATAACTTTACAAATAGGGCTGGTGACTAAAGCAAATAATTACAAGGCCTCGATCAGGACATCTTCTGCAAAACCTATTTTAGCATTAGACCTATTACATAAACTTTAAACAATAGACATAGCCATGGTTTGGGTTACCTAATTTATGCCGTTTTCCAGAATTGGCCCTGGATCAGGGTAAGCAGTTTCTCCACATCCATTTTCTCCAAGTATTGCTGGCAAGCCACACTGGTTCTAGCCGGTTTCAGCACCTGGACATGTGCTCATCAAATGTATCAAAACAACATACACATGGCCAGAGTGGGCTGGGCATTGCAGGTAAAAAAATACGGATCCGAAAAAAACTGATGCCATCCGGATGCATTCCGGATGCATTCCTAATTTTTTGCGGACCCATTGACTTGAATGGAGCCACAGACTGTGATTTGCGGACAAACATAGGACATGATCTATGTTTGAACGGAACAGAAGCACGGACATACGGAAACGGAATGCTTACAGACCACATTCCGTTATTTTTACGGACCCATTGAAATGAATGGTTCCGTATACGGACCGTAAACGGAACGCGAAAAATGGGCCACAAAACGAAAAAAAAACACAGTCGTGTAAAAGAGGCCTTAGAATGTATTGGCTCTGATTAGCTGAAGTTATTAGTTCGTGAAGTCTCGCGAGACTTCGAGTAATAACTTTGTTAATTAATTATTATGGTAAAAAATGTTTATACTGAATTCGGGTTCGGTTCCAAGGTACCAAGGTATTACAAGGACGTTTTATTAGTCGATTCACTCCTGCATAGTTATCAATATCAGAAACAGGACAACCGCTTTCAGTCCGTTTGTTGTAATGAATGGCATATTTCTTTCTCAATGTATAGCATAGGAAATATTAAAATAATGGAATGGTTACTATATATCTAGCAATCATACCAGCTCATTGCCATTATCCTGCCTCTTGCACTGCACTTGCCTCTCTCTAACCTCAGTGTAAATATAACAATGGTGTTCAGTCCCTTTTTATAAAGATACCCCTTCATCTGAAAAGAAAAATGTCCATTTTAATAATATAGATTGAAAAAAAAGGTAAATGCGTCAGATGCTCCTAGAAACATACTGCGGAGTGCCGCTTTGTCAGCATGTTCTGCTACTAGCAATGTAATAGTCAGTAGTTGGTTGCTAAGAAGCAACTGTCATTTTTCAGATGAATTCTACATGAAACTGCATACTTTAGTGATTGGATAATTATACATATTGCCATTAGACATAGTAGATTGAAGAAAATCAATCTTTTTCTAGGCAGCCAATCTTTAGTTAAAATGACTGAATTGAGACCTAGGCAGATACTAACTCATTTTGCTTAACGCTTCTATGTCAGAATAACTTGAGCCAATATAGTATAAGCATCATTATAAAGATTATTATTTTTATTATTATTATTTTTTTTTAGAGCGCCATTCATTCCATAGCGCTGTACATATCATAAGCGGTGCACATACATAATACAGGCAATTGCCTTAAGCATGAACGAGACAAGTTACAGACTGGTACAGAAGGATAGAGAGCCCAGCCGTGAGGGCTTACAATCTACATGGTATGGGGGAAAGAGACAGTAGGCGAGGGTGAAGCTGGTCATGGCGGTATAGAGGCAGCAGTGTCACTGGTCGTAGGCTTGTCTGAAGAGGTAGGTTTTCAGGTTTCTTTTGAAGGATTCCACTGTAGATGAGAGTCTGATATGTTGGGGTAGCGAGTTCCAGAGTATGGGGGATGCACGGGAGAAATCCTGGAGGCGAGTGTGGGAAGAGGTGATAAGAGGAGAGGAGAGAAGGAGGTCCTGTGAGGATCGAAGATTGCGTGTGGGGATGTATCGGGAAAGTAGCTCAGAGATGTAGGGAGGGGACCGGTTGTGGACGGCCTTGTATGTGTTTGAAAGGGAATCTATTGTCTGATGACCTACCTTCAGCCCGCTACTAGAGATCTTAAATCGAGATGGCCAATTTTTTTTAAAATTCGATTTGGCCGGTTGACCGAATTAATAAAAAAAAATCAGTTTCGTTCCGATTTTATTCACGTTTTATTCAAATCTTGTTAAAAAACTTCTATTTCCTGGCTGCAGAGAGCCTTTATAGTGGTGTAGAACACTGTGCCTTGCAGTAACACGCATAGGGTTCTAGTAAAATAATACTGTGAGTCAGTATGACATGCAGATGACAGGCGTCACTTTTAGAATCACTGCACACTGCACTTATTTGTGCAGTCACGGGGCCAAAACTGACCAAATAAGTATGAACTCAGCCTTAAAGGTCGATGTTAGCGCCAAGAAGAAACGCACTCCTTTTACACCGTCGTCCGCTGATTCCACATAGATGTCTATAGAACCTGTTTTATTAAACGCTCATACAAGTAGAGCCCCCCGACAGAGTGGAGAGGGTGTCAGCAGTAAGTTTGTGTTGACGTCACTGATTATTTTGCCCTTCCTCTGATCCGTCAGAACAATAACCCCCCAAAAATGGATCCTGTCTTTTCAGCATCTGCCGTCACTCGGTCAGCATTTGGTCAGTAATCCATCAGTATTGCTAATGCCAAAAAAAACAGGAGTAAATCTAAAATAGAGATGACACGTGAATGAAATATTTGCATGTCTTATGTGTTTTGTACCCGCTCCTGCTTTTGGCTACCAAATCACAAACCACTTCTGATGGGACCATACAGGCCTTACAGCTGCTACACAGAAAGTAGCAGCTGTAAGGCCCCCCGCCCCCGGTCATCTGTAAGGCCCCCCCGGTCAGTTCTGTCCAGGCAAACGAGGTGCAGATCAGTATGACACCGCCGTGCCCTGCACATGTGGAATGCTGGAGGGGCACTGTGAATTGTCCCTGCAGTGGAGGCGGAGGACACAGTGGAGGTTGAGGAGGCAGAGGCAGACATTGTCACAGGACCAACGGCGTGAGAATGTGGAGGCCAAAGTGACATCACCTGGCCAAGTTGCCAGTGTGGCTGTGCAGGAAACACATTCACCCGATTGGCCGTAAAGGAAATTTATTGTACCTGATCGTAGTAACAGCTCCACACGTCGGCTCTGCCGTGCACTTTGAAAGATACCGACAGGCTCAAGGACTGGCCCAGCTGCTGCTGATGAAGCTGGTCCTGCTCCTGCCACCCCACCCCTCCCCAGCAGCCATGGCAGTGGAACGTGAGTGCAGAGGGCCTCCGCCCCCCCGGTCAGACCAGCGAGAGGATGGACGATGGCGCAGATAGGAAGCAGCCAACTGACTACATAGGATGTCTCTATAGTAGTTCAGTTTGTCCTCCCTCTCAGCAGTTGTAAAAAAGACCCCCATTTTGAACCGGTAGCGAGGGTCCAACAAGGTGGAGAGTCAGAAGTCATCCCTCTGCCGAATGGTGACAATTCCTCTGTCACTATGCAAGCAGTGAGCATGCATCGGGCCATTTGTGCAAGTGACTCGGAGGGACTCCCTGCCTCCATCTCAAGTGCATACTGACACTGTGTGTCTGGGTCTTTTGCCTCCTCTTCCTCATCGCCCTGTTGTTCCTCTGGCTGCTCCTGCTCCTCCTATCCTATCACCTGTGTAGAAAAACCACCCATTTTGCTACACATTGCTTGTGTTCCATTGTCTTCCTCCTCCTCCAGTTCAGCCCCCACAAAGCGCATGTGGCAGTGAGATATAGGCGCCACGTCTCCAGTCCCCTGACCAGCCAGATTTACCAGCATCTGTTCCAGGACATGAAGAAGTGGAATTACATCATTCATCCCACAGTCCTGGAGACTAACAAATAATGTGGCCTCCTGAAAGGGACTGAGCAATCAGCAGGTGTCACGCATGAGCTGCCACTGGCTGTCATCGAAGGTACACAGGGGAGTACTCCATTCCGCTTGGATCATCAGGAAATAGTTTATGGCCTTTATCTGTTCGTATAGTCGGTCCAACATATGGAGGGTGGAATTCCAATGGGTGGAAATGTCACATATCAGCCTATGTTGTAGGATGCCGTTCTGCCGCTGCAGCTCAGGGAGGGTGTGCTCTGTGGTGTACAAGTGGCTAAAGTGCATGCAAAGTTTCCTGGCCATTTTTAGGATGTCTTGCAGATGGGTGGAAGACTTCAGGAACCGCTTGACCACCAGATTAAACATGTGTGCCATGCAGGGCGCATGGCTCAGCCCTCCATGATGCAGCGGCGACACCATGTTCTTCCCTTTGTCGGTCACCATGGTTATGATTTTGAGTTGTCACGGAGAAAGCGAGGATTCGATTTCTTGATGAAGGACATGGAGCAGCTCCTCCCTTGTGTGACTCCATTTGCTCGGGAAACGAGTTGCAGAACAGCGTGACAACGCCGTGCTCTGCACATGTGGTATTCTGGAGGGGCACTGTGAATTGTCCCTGCAGTGGAGGCTGAGGGCACGGTGGAAGATGAGGAGGCAGAGAATGTAGAGGCAGAAGCGGCATCACCTGGCCAAGTTGCTGGTGTGGCTGTGCAGGAACCACATTCACCCAGTGGGCCGTAAAGGACATGTATTGTCCCTGACCGTTGTTACAGCTCCACATGTCGGCACTGCTGTGCACTTTGCAGACACTGACAGGCTCAAGAACTGGCCCACCTTCTGTTCTACATGTGTGTGCAGGGCTGGTACTGCCTTTTTGGCAAAGAAACGATGGCTTGGGACTCTCTACCTCGGCTAGGCAGAAGCCATCAGTTCTCTGTAAGGTGCAGAGTCCACCACTTGGAAAGGCCGGGACTGCAGCACCAGCAACGTGGACAGGAGCACGTTCAGCTTCGGCGCTGTTGAATGAGTGCACACATACTGTTGTCTCTTGGCAATCGCTTCGGTGATCGATTGCTGACGGAGTGACTGACGAGAAGGAGCGGGAGCATCAGGACCAGCAGATGATGGGAAGGACAGACAGCTCCCTTCGGCTGAGGTGGTGGAGCCTTGTCTGCCTGAAATCGGATGTGTGCCACTGGGTGATGCAGCGGTTGCTGTGGCAGGCTGGACCACCACATCGGAGCCACAGTTCTACCAGGCCACTTTATGGTGAGGCTACATATGTTGATGCAGGGCGGTGGTGCCAACACTGGCACCCTGGCCACGCTTCACCTTCTGCCCACAGATTGTACATATGGCCATGTTCACCTCCTCAGACGGCTTTACAAAATACTGAGTAGGTGATTTTACCCCCAACACTACGCACTGACTGATTGCTACCGCCGCTGCCTCCGTGAACCCGTGCACCGCTACTTTCCGGGCAGATAGGCTCCTGCAAAGCGGGTGGTCTACCCCGGGCACGTTTGGCTTCTGCCCTCCCACTGTTGCCACGCTGCTGACTCCCGGCCATGCTAGCAACTTGCTGGCTCCTCCGCTGCCTCACAGGCAAGCTGCCACCCTCTTCTACCAGTGATGATGAAGCCCATTCGTCACCTGGCTCCCAAGTGCGATCAGCTACATCATCATCATTGAGTACAGTCTGCACGTCACCGATGTCCTCCTCAACCATCTCTGCGTCAGGAGCCTGACTGCTCGCAACATCAGCTCCCACGCCACTCTCCTCATCACTACTTGCCTGCCTAGTAGAGGAAGCGGTAGATGTCTCCTCCACATTTTGGCTTGCCAGTAGCTGCTGACTGTCTTCTAGTAGCTCGTCCTCACTGTATAGTGGAGCTGAGCCCACAGCATACAATACTGGCTGAGAGAACAGAAAAGGACAGAGGCAGATTGAGGACAGGTGAGGGCACAGAACCTGCTCATGGGCCATGCCTACTAAGGGTTGTGTCTGATAAACCCACTGACTCTTGGCTGGGGGTGTCTGATTTCACTTGCGATTAAGTTGAACATCAAGTCAAACATTCAAGAAACGCTGGGTTTCTGGTCAGGATACTACCACTAGCTGACACTGTGAGCTCAGCCTCTCGAAGTGACCCCTTCTGCCATGGCCCCTTACTCTCCTGTGACATGTGCCTGCGCCAGTAACATATAGGCCTCTGCCACTCCCCTGTGCAGGGCCTGACACTTTTCTGTCTTACATACTGTTAGACAAAATAAATAAATAAAAAAGAAATTAAAACACCCCAAAAAAGTCAGTAATTTTCTCACTTTACCACACAACGGCTAATAAGTCCTTTGTTTTCCCCACTAATACTCTGTCATGGAAGAGGTATAGGAGGGAACACCACACCGACAACAGGATTGAAGAGAAAAGCCACTAGGCCTCAATACTAGGGAAAGGGTCACCTCCTATAGAACCCTACTCCTTGCCCTGATTCCTATCCGTATGGGCATGCCTTGAAGGTAGGAATGCCCATACACCGTAACCTGGAGGACCTGGGGACCCTAAGAAACCCTATGGGTATTGGTAGGGCTTGAGACGATCCGTTCCTTCTCAGATGAATGAACCAGCATCTCCCTGACGCCTAGTAACAACAGACACGGGGAGGGAAAACAAAACACAAAGGAACGAGACACTTAACTTCTGTAATGAGATGGACGAACAGGAACCAGCTCGTCTAAAACCAAATGAAGCTATCAACTGAATATTCAGAAGGGTGAGGTCAGACTATATAGGGGAAGTCCCACACCAAAAAAAAAAAAAAATACAAAATGTAAACAATAATCAAATTTATTGAAATCCATATAATAAAAGATATAAAATAATACAATCACAGAGACACAGTTAAAATGGATACATATAGCGGCATGTGGCTGGACGCACTTAAAACATACAGCAATCAATGCATATAGAAAAATGCCTGTAAAAGGGCCCCTATCCATCAATGCACCAATCCTGAAAGTCAGGATAATTTTTATATACAGCTTGGAAAAAAGGGTTACCTACATAACATACAAGCAGGCAGGCCCAGTGGCCATTTCATGTTAGTGCATGGTGGATAACCGACCCAACTGCATAAACCATAATATAAAGTAGATAAAGCACAATGCTAAAAACTATTAAATGTAATAAGTTTCGCCTGACGACTTCTTCCAGAGGGGGGAAACCCAAATAGCCTAAGGAGCGCTTTTAAATAGCCACATCACAAAGATCCTACCTCCCCCTACAGCTGTAATGTGTGATCTAAGTATCTCCATACAAAATAGAACACATACCAAAAATACCTCCAGAGGCACACAAGATAATATTTGGATCTGCCACCTCGTCTGTGCAGCACAGCGCGGTCCCCGCATGAAATCTCGAGAGTCCTTGGCACGCGCACAAAATGGCGGAAGTGTGTCAGGCGCCATCTTGGATTAGGTAACCACAGAGAAGTATTCAATTTTTTTAAAACCCATGGATATCGAAATGGTCATATGAGGGACCACTAAACTACACCTGAAACAGGGGGTCTGGTCATTAACAACAACAACACTGAAGCAAGATTAACCAAAGAGGCTGTTAGATCCCTTCATGTGTAGCCAGTCTCTTCGATCTTCTGACATCTGTCACAGAAGGGACTGTGACATACACACAAAAAATGGCTTTAGCACATATAACTGCACCGTTGAACAGCAAATATATTTTTATTTTGCTACTATTACACGACAAAAAGGGCTTCATAACATATAACTGCACAGTTGAACGGCAAATGTATTTTTCTTTTGCTACTAATACACGCCACAAAAGGCTTTCGAACATATAACTGAACCGATGAATGGCAAATATATTTTACTTTTTCCACTTATACACGCCACAAAAGGCTTTAGAACATATAAGTTCACCGCTGAATGTCAAATATATATTTCTTTTGCCACTAATAAACTCAAAAAAAAGGCTTTTGAACATATAACTGCACAGCTGAACTGCAAATATATATTTCTTTTTTCACTTATACATGCCACAAAAGTGCTTTAGAACTTACAACTGCACCGCTAAGCGGTAAATATATTTTACTATTGCCACTAATACGCCACAAAAGGCTTTAGAACATACAACTGCACCGCCAAACAGCAAATATATTTTTCTTTTGCCACTAATACACACCACAAAAGGCATTAAAACATATAACTGCACCGCTGAGCGGCAAATATATTTTTATTTTTCGATTAATACACGCTACAAAAGGCTTTAGAACACATAACTGCACTGCTGAACGGCGAATATTTTTTTCTTTTTCCACTTATTCCCACCACAAAAGGCTTTAGAACATATAACTGCACCTCTGAACAGCAAATATATATTTTTTGCCACTATTACATGACATAAAGGGCTTTAGAACAAAAAATTGCACTGCTAAACGGCAAAAATATTTTTCTTTTGCCACTAATTCACGCCACAAAAGGCTTTAGAACATATAACTGCACCGCTGAACGGCAAATACCGTATTTTTCGCGTTATAAGACGCACCTGATGACAAGACGCACCTAGGTTTTTGAGGAGGAAAATAAGGAAAAAAATTTTTTTACCCAAAAGGTGTGCTTTTGGTGGGTTTTGAACTAATGGTGGTCTGTGGATGACACTTTTATGGGGGATCTGTGGAGGACACACTGTTATGGAGGCGATCTGTGGATGACACACTGTTATAGGGGGATCTGTGGATGATGCACTGTTATGGGGGTATCTGTGGATGACGCACTGTTATGGAGGCGATCTGTGGATGACACACTGTTATGGGAGATCTGTGGCTGACACTGATGGGGATCTGTGGCTGACACTGATGGGGATCTGTGGCTGACACTTTGGGGATCTGTGGCTGACACTTTGGGGGATCTGTGGCTGACACTTTCGGGGATCTTTGGCTGACACTTTGGGGGATCTGTGGCTGACACTTTGGGGGATCTGTGGCAGACACTTTGGGGGATCTGTGGCAGACACTTTGGGGGATCTGTAGCTGACACTTTGGGGGATCTGAAGAGGACACTTTGGGGGATCTGTGGAGGACACTTTGGGGGATCTGTGGAGGATACTTTGGGGGATCTGTGGAGGACACTTTGGGGATCTGTGGAGGACACTTTGGGGGATCTGTGGAGGACACTTTGGGGGATCTGTGGAGGACACTTATAGGGATCTGTAGATGACACTTATGGGGATCTGTGGATGACATAAGTGTCATCCACAGATCCCCAAAGTGTCCTCCGCAGATCCTCGATAAGTGTGGAGGGAGGAGGCTGGGAAACTCATGCAGTGCTCGGTGCAGTGCTTACTCTAAAACACCGGGCCTCGCCGCAACTGTTAAATACTATATTGCCAATCACGCTTACCTAACTACTACTATATCGCATAATCGCACATCCATACATCATAGTACTGTACAGGCGCAGACCGCAGCTCCTCAGTCATGCGCCGCCTGTCCCGCCTGCCGCAGCTCCCTCCTCATGCGCCGCCTGCCTGTTCATTCATAAAGTGAGCGGGGCAGGCGGCGCATGAGGAGGGAGCTGCGGCAGCCGGGACAGGCGGCGCATGACTGAGGGAGCTGCGGTCTGCGCCGTGTACAGTACTATGATGTATGGATGTACGATTATGCGATTATAATAGTAGTTAGGTAAGTAAAGTAAGCCTGATTGGCAATATAGTATTTAACAGTTGCGGCGGGGCCCGGTGTTTTAGAGTAGAAGCACTGCACCGGGCCCCGCCATGAGTTTCCCCGCCTCCTCCCTCCACACTTATGCTTCGCTGGCCACGCTGCACAGCATAGCGGCCAGCGAAGTATCAGTATTCATTTTATAAGACGCACGGTAATTTTCCCCCAACTTTGGGGGGAACAAAAGTGCGTCTTATAAAGAGAAAAATACGGTATATTTTACTTTTGCCACTGAAACATGCCACAAAAGGCTTTAGAACATATAACTGCACTGCAGAACAGCAAATATATTTTTCTTTTTCCACTTATACACGCCATATTTTTCTTTTGCCACTAATACATGCCACAAAAGGCTTTAGAACATATAAGTGCACCGCAGTGTTACAGATCACCCAACAATCTAAACGCCGCCGAATTTACAGAAGTTATTTCCCTGTCAGGTATGCAGTGCAGGGGTAGTGTGAAAAAAAAATGGGGTATAGATTAGCCAACGACCTAAACACCCCCATATATTTCCCAGTAAAGTATGCAGTGCAGGGGTAGTGTGAAAGAAAAAACGGTACAGATCACACAACAATCTTAATGTATCTGAATTTACAGAATATATTTCCCAGTCGGTTATGCAGTGCAGGGGTAGTTTGATAAAAAAAAAATGGGGTCATGGAGCATCCCTGTCACCTGGCATCTATTCGCCACACTGAAGGATTAATTTAAAGGTGTGTAGAAGCCACACGGGGCCCCCACGCTGCAGACTTATCATGGAGACATCATGGACATTTTACAGCATATAACTACAGCACCCAACAATCTAAACGCCGCCGAATTTACTGAATATATTTCCCAGTCAGGTATGCAGTGCAGGGGTAGTGTGAAAGAAAAAAGGGGTACAGATCACACAACAATCTAAACGCAGACGAATTTACAGAATATATTTCCCGGTCTGGTATGCAGTGTAGCAGGAACACACCCTCCAAGCCACTTGTGAATGACTGGTCTGATAACCGTGGAAATGTCCACCCACACCCTAAGAGCTGGATTTACTGATTAAATTTCACTCTGAGAAATGCAGTGCAGGACACAAATGTACTTTATGGCAAAAAATAAGTGAATTTTTTGTAACCAATAATGTCAGAGTTGTATTTACTGGTTATATTTCATTATCAGAAATGCAGTGCAGGCCGCAAATGTACTTTATGGCAAAAAATAAGTGATTTTTTTCACCCACAATGTCACAGTTGTATTTACTGGTTATATTTCACTCTCAGAAATGCAGTGCAGGCTGCAAATGTACTTTATAGCAAAAAAAAATTAATTTGTCCCCCCAGAATCTAATAGATGGATTTACTGAATTGATTACACTGTCACATAAGCAGCACAGGGGTACTTTACAGAAAGAAATGTGAATATGTCACCCCCTGGGTCCATGAACTCACAGACGGATTACCTATATTATTTTCCCTTCCCCTAGCACCTAGCACATGTGCAATGCCGGTGCACTTAACTATAAGAACAGGATTAAATTATTGTCCCTGGCACATATGCAGGTGCAAGTGCACTGCACTTGCACAAAATGGCCCCGACACCCACCTAACTAACAGACAGATTAAAGCTTATTTTTCTGTGTCACTGGGCTCAGGGCAGGATACAAAAATGTTGCATTGCACCCACAAAAAAAAAAAACGCTGTTGATCGCAGACTTAACACCAAGCTCTGATATCAGATTCTTTCCTAATCTCTCCCTCACAGCTGCAGCATCCTATCCCTACACTAGTAAAAGCTGACGTGACGTGCGGCGCTACGTGACTCCAGCTTATATAGAGGCTGGGTCACATGCTGGACTGGCCAATCACTGCCATGCCATTAGTAGGCATGGCTGTGATGGCTTCAGAGGGCACACATCTTAAACGCTTGTTGATTGGCTGCCTTCCAGCCTGTCAACAAGCTTTATTAAACGGCCGAACAACAAACTTAAACCCAAACTTTTAAAGAAATGTTCGGGTTCAGGTCTGTGTACCAAAAGCCCTAAAGTCCGGTACAAATGCAAACTTTACAGTTCGGGCTCGCTCAACACTAGTGAGAAACATAATGGGACTCTCCTTACAAGCACGGATGGACACCTGCTGACTGTTTCACATAGTGTTATGTGGTGACAGATGCCATTTAACAAAAAGCTGACACTTCCTGCTATGCACAGTTCACTTCCCAGTAGTCTTCCTATTATAGTCACAGACAGGATGACAGTGGTAAGTATCTCCATTAGCAAGTTTAAGGTACAGGATTGGCAATAGATGATGGGAACAGCTAAGGCTGAATTCACATCAGCATTGTGTTTTCCATATTTTGGTTCTGCCAGAGGAACAGAAAGTTTGAAAAAAAATGATCTGTTTAAATCTCCATTTGTTTAAATGGGTTATTTTGAACATCAATTTTGCTCAGTTTGTGTAACATTGTTCACAGGATTGTTTCTCCTGTGAAAAAACTTACAAGAACTTAATGCTTGACATAATTGTCAAAATAATTTTTTCCCTATTTTTTTCTGTTGTGTGAAATCAATCTTATTTAATAGTCACTGAGTTATAGTCATAAGGCAAGAAAGCTTCCCCATAATAATGTAAATAAAATAGTATAAAATATGCACACAGGAAAAACAGGATACATTTTCATTACACAACAACAAACAACAACAACAAAAAATCTGATATGAGCACATACAGGAGCATCACACTATGAATAGTACCCAAGCCATTTGCATAGGCCTTGTAACACGACTTTTAATATTTATCTTAATACATTTTGGATTTAGATTCATGGATACCCACTTTTAGAAATATTATTAACTTCTATGTCTCCTAGCATGCATGGAAATCGCCGAGTACTGAACAGTATATTCAAAGAGTAACACATGTAGCTGTGTTCTCACAGTTCGCCAGTAGAATAACATAGTACAGAGTGATGATTCATATGTTGTAGTATAGTAGTGTAGACGTAATCTAAAAATACATAGTGTAGATGCACTGTACGTCATATTTACAGGACTAGAAAATGTACCTCGAAAGCCTAGGATAATAATAGCAATGCTACATTAGTCTGCAATTATATGTTATATGTGCTGGCTGTGTGTATATATTAGTTATCCGTAGTGAAAGTTAATAATGCAGTTCACACAGTATGGCTGTCATTCACAATGTATGATATGGTAAATGGGATTTGTGCACAACATTTTAAATGTAAATGTGTCAGGCAGTTTGGTTATGTTTAACGTTTCTGCTTAATGCAACTATTTCTAGATTCGATTTATTTGCATAATAAGTAAGGAAGTATACAGCAACTTAACAGCGAACTGTCTGAGTAGCTCAGGAAGCCTTGATACACCGCTCTGAATAACATAATACAGAATCATCACCAAGCCCATCTCACAGGTGCCTGAATGTCATCAAGGCTAATACATCTAAAATTCATGATTCATGGACCATGAACTTTCTTTAGCATCCTTCATTTTTGACAGGTTATTACAGTGACGTATATTTAGCAATGCATTTATGTATCAGAAGGATTTATTTCGCTGGCAGAAATACAATGCAACATAACAGTTGATACAATGAGTATTCTGTCAAGGCTGGCACTTAAGGCATGTATTCAATCAGTGTAGTGGAAGAAAACAGACTTTCGCCCTTGTAAACAACTGAATGATAATGAAAATTTGTTCTTTTTAAGTTTGAGATGTTCGATGACATTGCATGCTTTTCAGAAATCAATGTATTGTGGGCGCTATCCATCATGAGTTTATGATATAGATATAAAATATATAAAATAGAAAGCCAGGGCTATAGTGTCTGAAGTAGCAGAGGCAGGGCTAACAGAGCAGGCAGAGCTAACAGTGGATATGGAGGTATCTGATTCATGTCATACTAATAAAGGGCATTACAGATAAACAATCACTATAAAGAATTAGTAATGGGCACGAATATTCGAATCATGAATTTTAATCGCGAATATTGCCACTTCGAGAATTCACGAATATTTAAAATATAGTGATATATATTCGTAATTTTCAAATATTCTAGTTTTTTTTTCATCTGAACCCATGATCCCTCCCTGCTTCTTGCTTGTGGGCCAATGAGAAGTCTGCAATGTCTTTCTCTGAGCTTAGCACATCCCTGGCAACCAATAGGAAAGTTGCCTACCCCTTAAGTATATAAGAACCTCCCCAGTAGCCATTGTATGCAATACTTTGCAGATCTGAGAGAGACAGCAGTGTTATTGCTGTGCTGTCTGCTTTTATGTGACATTACATTAGATAGTTAGTTAATATATATATATATATATATATATATATTAATAATATATATATATTACAGATAGTTAGTGTAAGATAGTCAGTGTAGGTTAGATAGTGATATAGTGTAGGTTCTGCTGTCCATACATACATGCTACATACATAGTGCTGTATGTATGTATGCTACATATATACATACATACATATATAGTGCTGCTATGTCACAAGTTCACAATACGTAGTGCACCAATTACTAATATGTAGTCAGACCTGTTAAAATGTGAAGATGCACGTATTGCGCCAAAATATTCACATCATTAGTGCCGATTTCGCAATCACGAATATATTGTAGCACTCTATCTGCATATAAAGCTATTGTAATGATCTGGGGTGCCAACCATTTTCTCCAGTCTCAGGAAACTTCTAGCAGCTTAAAAAATGTAGCTATAGTGACCCATGCCTGTATTGCGCGCAAATATTACATTGCCGATTTTCGCAAACAAGACCATATTCGCGAATTCTCAAATTCGTGAATATATGATGAATATTATACCAAATATTCTTGAAATATCGCAAATTCGAATATTGCCCCTGCCGCTCATCACTATTAGTATTTAATTCATGCAATGTTTCCTGTCAATGCTGAAAATTGCAAAACCAGAATACCCCTTTAATGAAAGCCCACAAAGCAAGAACCCTATAATGTCAAGGGCCCTGTCTACGGTTGAATAGCTACCCCGATAAGGGTAATCTCACGAAAAGGGGTTGTCCAACTTATTTGTTTGTTCTTTGCATCTTTCTATTTCTAAGAAAATGTAAGGTATTTCCAATTCACTGTCTTTATCTATAGTGTTGGGCGCAAAATACTAATTGCTAATTTTAATCGAGAATATAGCAACTTCAAGAATTTGCGAATATTTAGAATATAGTGATATATATTCGTATTTTCGAATATTCTTCATTTTTTTTCATTAGTAACCTCCCTTTTCGCTTGTGGCCCAATGAGAAGGCTGCAATGTATTTGTCTGAGCTTAGCAACATCCCTGGCAACCAATAGGAAAGTTGCCTACCCCTTACTATATAAGAACATCCCCACAGCCATTTTCTACAACTTATTACAATTCTGAGAGAGACAGCAGTGTTATTGCTGTGCTCTCTCGTTTCCATTTATCACATTACTAGTGATAAGCGAGCACCAAAGTGTTCGGGTGTTCGGGTACTCGGTCCGAACACATAGCGATATTCGTGCTCTCGGCCAAGCAGTGCACCCAAGTATAATGGAAGTCAATGGGAGACAACCAGGCACCCCCTGCTTGGATGAGGGGAGGGTTCCTGGTCCATTGGAAAAGGTCAGAAAGTGACAGAAACACCATCGAAATGGATCTGGACCATATTGTCCCAGTTGTCTGTAACTTTTAAATAGCGAAAAAAATCACGACCAAATTCCCGCCCCCTCAAAAAACAAAACAAAAAACATTTTTTGAAGTAAAATTGTTAGGAAACATTCTTTCCTGTATATTCAATTATATATACAGTGCAAATGCTGTCAAAAATGACAAGGAAGAAGCACTCCGATACAGCCTGCATATCACATAAAGGAGGGCCTCATTCACATGGTACTACAATTGTTCAGGTACACTGCTGCACTCATAAAGCCTATGCACTAAGTGAAAGGGCTGCCAAAAATTACAAGGAACTGACACTCCAATACACCCTTTATTACAAATAATGGAGGTCATCATACACACCCTTGAAAAATTATCATTGATGGCCTACTGGTGACCCTCAAAAACATTTGGAGCAAGGGCATGCTGGTTACACTTTAAAACATTATAGTTGAGGGCATGAAGGTGAGCTGACCCAATAAAAAATTTGAGTGAGGGCCTGAAGGTGAGCGAACCACATAAAACATTGCAGTGATGGCCTACAGGTGAGCAGACGGTATAAAGCATTAGAGGTGAGGGCCTGAAGCCTAGAGAACCCCATAAATAATTGCAGTGATGGCCTACAGGTGAGCAGATGGTATAAAGCATTGGAGGTGAGGAACTGAAGCCTAGTGAACCCCATAAAATATTGCAGTGATGGCCTACAGGTGAGCAGACGGTATAAAGCATTGGAGGTGAGGGCCTGAAGCCGAGCGAACCCTACAAAACATTGTAGTGAGGGCATATATATTCTGTACGGAAGAGGAGGCGGATGAGAAAACAAGATTCAAACATATACCCTTTTTTTGCGGTGAAAAGGGTAAAAAATCTGAATCTTGTGGATTAAGTACATTATAAAGCATACATTTAAATTGCGTTTTTGTTCCTCATTAGCTTAGCTTTCCTCTGGTGGAGTGGAGAAGTCAGGGGCAATTCAGGCGAATACACTTATCTGTTATACCAGCAGCACTACATACACGCTCAGACAATACGCTGGCGGCAGGGTAGGCCAGCACCTCCAAAGCGTAGAGCGCAAGTTCATGCCACATGTCCAGCTTGGACACCCAGTAGTTGTAAGGCACTGAAGATCATTTAGGACGCTGACACGGTCTGCAATATATTCCTTCACCATCTTCCAAAACTTTTCCCTCCTTGTAGCACTAGGCCACGATTCAGGGTGAGGTTGCTGGCGGTGTGTCATGAAAGTGTCCCATGCCTTGGAAAGTGTTGCCCTACCTCTGTTGGAATTACTGTGTGTTCAGCTTGTCTTCCTTCCTCGGTTGTCTAAGGAAGTACGGACTCTGGCAGCCGCATTGTCAGATGGAAAATTTTGGAGCAATCTGTCAACAAGTACCTTCTGTTATTGCACGGTTTTACTCGTCCTCTCCACCACAGGAATTAGAAATGAGAAGTTCTCTTTGTAGTGGGGGTCGAGAACGGTGAACACCCAGTAATCTGTGTTACCTAAAATGCGTATAACGCGAGGGTCGCAGGAAAGGCAGCCTAACATGAAGTCAGCCATGTGTGCCAGAGTACCAATGGGCAAGACGTCGATGTCAACTTCAGGATGACTCTTCATACCCTCATCCTCCTCCTCCTCTTCTGCCCAACCACGCTGAAGAGATGGAATTAAAGTTCCATGGGTACTAGTCTCTGGAGCAGAGGCAAGTGTCTCCAGCTCCTCCTCTTCCTCTTCATGGCCCAATTTGCGCTGAGAAGACGAACTGGGGGAAGTCTGGCTATCACCCTGTGTCATCTCCTCCCCCATTACCTCGGCTGCCACATTCAAAGCATCCTCCTTAACCGCTTCAGGACCGCCGTACGCAGGATTGCGTCCTGCGGGCGGTCCTGTTCTTCTGATCGGACGCGCCGGGGCGTCATCTCGCGAGACGCGAGACTTCCTGTGAACGCGCGCGCGGGCGCGCGCGCGTTCACAGCGTCTGGCGTCTGAAGAGTTGTACTACAGCCTGCCAGCGATGATCAATCGCTGGCAGGCTGTAGATGCGATATAAATCGCATCAAACAGCTATATCAGACGCTGTTTTATGAACAGCGTCTGATATAGCTGCTACCTGGTCCTCTGGTGGTCCCATTTTCTGGGATCGACCACCAGAGGACCAGGTAACACAGTAAAGTTGCACCAAACACTACACTAACCCCCCACCCCCTCACCTATTAACCCCTTGATCACCCCATCTAGACCCCTGATCACCCCCTGTCATTGATCACACCCCTTGTAAGGCTCCATTCAGACGTCCATATGTGTTTTGCGGATCCGTGGATTCACGGATCCGTGGATTCACGGATCCGTGGATTCACGGATCCGCGGATCCGATCCATGATTCGATCCGCGGATCCGATCCGCAGATCCTCAAAACACGGACACCGGCAATGTGCTTTCCGCATTTTGCAGATCCGCACATTGCCAGAACTATATAGAAAATGCTTTTCTTGTCCGCAATTGCGGACAAGAATAGGACATGTTCTATATTTTTGTGGAACGGAAGTGCAGACTCGGAAGCGGATCCGTAATTCCGGATCCGAGCGGGACAAAGTCTGTCCCCATAGAAATGAATGGGTCCGCAATTCCGTTCCGCAAACAGAATTGCGGACGTGTGAATGGGGCATAAGGGTCCCCTATCACCACCAGTTAGTTAGCTACTTGTTAGGTAGCTAGCGCCCAGCCCACCGCACCGCAGTCACTGATTTTGGCAGAGATTTATTCATCCACATTGATCGATGCGAATGAAGAAATCTGTGCCGTTCATTTTTTTTTTTTTCAGCGCAGAGGCTGAACGGAAAAAATCTCATTACCCGTATGCTCAATATAAGGAGAATCGCAGAAACTCCTAATGCTGGCCATACGTGTAATGATTATGGAGACCCTCAAATGCCAGAGCAGTACAAAAACCCCACATGTGACCCCATTTTAGAAAGAAGACACCCCAAGGTATTCCGTGATGGGTATGGTGAGTTCATGCAAAATTTTATTTTTGTCACAAGTTAGTGGAATATGAGACTGTAAAAAAATAAAAAAAAAACAATTTCCGCTAACTTGTGCCAAATTTTTTTTTCTGTGAACTCGCCATGCCCCTCACGGAATACCTTGGGTGTCTTCTTTCCACAATGGGGTCACTTGTGGGTATTTATACTGCCCTGGCATTTTAGGGGTGCTAAAGCGTGAGAATCCAAATGCGTAAAATGGCCTGTAAAATCCTAAAGGTACTCATTGGTTTTAGGGCCCTTTGCATCTTGGCTGCAAAAAAGTGTCACTCATGTGGTATCGCCGTACTCAGGAGAAGTAGGGCGATGTGTTTTGGCGTGTATTTTTACATATACCCATGCTGGGTGTGAGAAATATCGCTGTAAACGACAACTTTTACATTTTTTTATTCAAAGTTGTCAATATACAGAGATATTTCTCTCACCCAGCATGGGTATATGTAAAAATACACCTCAAACACATCGCCATACTTCTCCTGAGTACGGCGATACCACATGAGTGACACTTTTTGCAGCCAAGATGCGCAAAGGGGCCCAAATCCAACGAGTACCTTTTAGGAGAGGTATTTTTACGCATTTTCTTCTCACGCTTTAGGCCCCTAAAATGCCAGGGCAGTATAAATACCCACATGTGACCCCATTTTGAAAGAAGACACCCCAAGGTATTCGCTGAGGTGCATAATGAGTTCATGAAAATTAAACTTTTGTCAAAAGTTACCGGAAAGGAGACTTTGTGAGAAAAACAATAAAAAATCAATTTCCACTAACTTGTGCCAAAAAAAATATTCTATGAACTCACCATGCCCCTCATGGAATACCTTGGGGTGTCTTCTTTCCAAAATGGGGTCACATGTGGGGTATTTATACTGTCCTGGCATTTTAGGGGCCCCTAAAGCGTGAGAAGTCTGGAATCCAAATGCGTAAAAATGGCTCTGAAATCCTAAAGGTACTCATTGGTTTTAGGGCCCCTTTGCGCATCTTGGCTGCAAAAGTGGCACACATGTGGTATCGCCGTACTCAGGAGAAGTAGGGCAATGTGTTTTGGGGTGTATTTTTATATATACCTATACTGTGTGTGAAAAATATCTCTGTAAACGACAACTTTTAAAAAATTTTATACAAAGTTGTCAGTTTACAGAGATATTTCTCTCACCTGAACATGGGTATATGTAAAAATACACCCCAAAACACATTGCCCTACTTCTCCTGAGTACGGCGATACCACATGTGTGACACTTTTTTGCAGCCTGGGTGCGCAAAGGGGCCCAAATTCCAACGAGTACCTTTAGATTTTACATGGCGGCTCACAATTTAGCCCCGCCCAAAATGCCAGAACAGTAAACACACCCCACAAATGACCCCTTTTCGGAAAGTAAACTCCCCGAGGTATTCACTGAGGGGCATAGTGAGTCCGTCTGAGATTTCTTTTTTTTGCCAGAAGTTAGCAGAAATTGAAACTTTTTATTTATTTTTTTTCTCAGAAAGTGTCATTTTCCGCTAACTTGTGAAAAAATTGAAATGATACATGAACTCACCATGCCCCCGCGAATACTTTGGGGTGTCTTCTTTCTAAAATGGTGTGATTTGGGGGTATTTATACCATCCTGACATTCTAGCACCTGAAGAAACATGACAGGCGCTCAGAAAGTCAGAGCTGCTTCAAAATGCCGAAATTCACTTTTTTGCACCATAGTTTGTAAACGCTATAACTTTTACCCAAACCAATAAATATACACTTATTGGACTTTTTTTATCAAAGACATGTAGAACAATAAATTTAGAGAAAAATTTATATAGAAATGTAGTTTTTTTTTTAAAATTTTACAACAGAAAGTGAAAAATGTCATTTTTTTGTAAAAATTTCGGTAATTTTTGATTAATAGCAAAAAAAGTAAAAATGTCAGCAGCAATGAAATAGCACCAAATGAAAGCTCTATTAGTGAGAAGAAAAGGAGGTAAAATTCATTTGGGTGGTAAGTTGCATGACGGAGCAATAAACGGGTAAAGTAGTGTAGTGCGGAATTGTAAAAAGTGGCCTGGTCTTTAAGGGTGTTTAAGCTAGGGGGGCTGAAGTGGTTAATTGTAAGCAGCGATCGTTTGAGTAGACACAGCAGTGGGATGGTAACGCTCATAATAGCGTTATCGCCACTAACCATCTGTGTGGATTCATCAAAATTTTTTAAAACCTCACATAGGTCTGACATCAATGCCCACTCCTCACTTGTGAATAGTGGCAGTTGACTGAAAAGGCGACGACCATGTTGCAACTGGTATTCCACACCTTCCCTCTGCTGCTCACAAAGCCTGGCCAACATGTAGAACATAGAGTTCCACCGCATGCTCACGTTGCACAACAGTCAGTGATCTGGAAGCCGCAAGCGCTGCTGCAGCGTTGACAGACTGGCTGAAGCTATGGACGACTTTTGGAAATGAGCACACAAGCGGCGCACCTTCACTAATAGCTCCTGCAAATTGGTGTAGGTCTTGATAAACAGTTGAACCACTAAGTTTAAGACATGGGGCCTGTAACATAGCTGCTGGCAGAGACCCTGAGGGACTTGGGGCCCGCATTCCTTGGCGTGGGTAGCACCTGTGCCATCCCAGTGTACGACTCACTCCCGGCGTCCACAACATTCACCCAGTGTGCAGTCAGGGTAATGTAGCGTCCCTGGCCACCAGCACTTGTCCATGTGTCCATGGTGAGGTGGACTTTCCCAGTAAGTGGGTTGGTCAGGGCACGGGTGATGTTCTGGGACACATGCTGGTGTAAGGCGGGCACGGCACATCGTGAGAAATAGTGACGCTGGGGATTGCGTACAGAGGGACAGCCGCCAACATCAGGCTGCAGAAGGCCTCAGTGTCCACAAGCCTAAATGGCAACATTTTAAGGGCCAGTAACTTCGAAAGTTGTGCATTCAGTGCTATGGCCTGTGGGTGGGAATTTGCGCTTGAGTTAAAATGCCTGTGTTATTGACACTTGGATGCTGCGCTGGGACAGGGAAGTGTATGTTGTTGATGACTGTTCATGCGAAGGTCCAGGTGCAGGTCGAGGGGCATCCGGGCCTGCGCCTTTGACAGGGGATTGGCCAGCAGAGCGTAACACGAAGTGGAGGCAGTGGTGGGACCCGCAGATGCAGAGTGTGCACCTAGGCATTCAGCCCACTTATTAGGGTGCTTGGATGCCATGTGGTGGATCATGCTGGTGGTGGTGAGGTTGCTAGTGTTCACGCCCCGGCTCATTATGGTATGGCACAGGTTGCAAACTACCACTCTTTTATCGTCTGCGCTTTCCTCAAAAAAGCGCCATACAGTGGAACACCTGCCCCTTGGCAAGGTAGATTTACGCATGGGGGGGCTTGGTGTAACGGTTGCGGGCCTGTTTGGTGTGGGCCGACGTCTCCCTTTTGCCACCCCACTGCCTCTTTCAGACTGTTGCAGTGCTACGGATCCCTCCCCCTCTGTACTACTGTCCTCGCTCAGCTTTCCACCTAACCATGTTGGGTCAGTGACCTCACCGTCCACCACCTCCTCTTCGACTTCCTCACTCTGCTCCTCCTCCTGACTTGACCTAACCACCACCTAAGTTATTGGCAACTGTGTCTCATCATCATCCACCTCATGAACGAATGATTGCGGTTCACCACTATCATCTTCTTGAGACTGTGAAGGCTCAAGAGGTTGGGAATCAGGGCACAATATCTCTGGTACCTCTTCAAACGTGCTTGGTGAGAGAGCCAAACCAAGTACTGCCGTTGAAATGAGGTCATGTGAATATCCGAGTGTTGGATCACTTGTTTGGCCAGACGCGACATGGTAGGAGGAAGGAGGATCAGAGTGAGGATTCGGTTGACCAGACTCTTGGCTACAGAGACTGGACTTTGTGGAAGAGAGGGTGGTGCTTAACCGACTGGAAGCATTATCGCCCAGTGCCACGACCTCTGCTTGCACCATCAGCATCACGCCCACTTCCCCCTCCCTTTGTGCTTGTCTTCTTCATATTTATGGTTTTGTCTGTAGATGTGGCGCAGATTGTTTCACTGTCCGCTAAAGACAGTTTTCTGATGCAGGACAGTACTGGACCCAGAAAAATACAGATTTTCGGCACTACACTAGCCAAGAGATAATGTAATTGTTACAGTACACACTGTATTGGCTTGTTGTAATGTACTGTAGACAGAAAAATACAAATTTTAGGCACTACAGTAGGGCACAGATAATTAAATGTTTACAGTACACACTGTATTGGCTTGCTGTAATGTACTGTAGACAGAGAAATACTAATTTTCGGCACTACACTAGCCCAGAGATAATGAAATCTTTACAGTACACACTGTATTGGCTTGCTGTAATGTACTGTAGACAAAGAAATACAAATTTACGGCACTACATTAGCCCAGAGATAATGACATTTTTACAGTACACACTGTATTGGCTTTCTATAATGCAGAAAATACAGAATACAGAAAAATAAAGATTTTTTGGAGTACACTAGGCCAAAGATAATTACATTTTTACAGTACACACTGAATTGGCTTGCTGTAATTAAGAGGAGACAGAGAAATACAATTTTTCGGCACAACACTAGCCCCAAGATAATGTAATTTTTACAGTACACACTGTTAAAGGCTTGCTATAATGTACTGAATACAGAAAAATAAAGATTTTCAGGAGTACACTAGCCTACAGATAATGACATTTTTTCAGTACACACTGTATTGGCTTGCTGTAATGAACAGGAGACCGAGAAATACATTTTTCGGAAATACACTAGCCCAGCGATAATGTAATTTTTACAGTACACACTGTAAAGGCTTGCTATAGTGTACTGAATACAGAAAAATAAAGAATTTCAGGAGTACACTAGGCCACAGATAATTACATTTTTACAGGAGGCAGAGAAATACAATTTTTCGACAATACACTAGCTCAGAGATAATGCAATTTTTACAGTACACACTGTATTGTCTTGCTGTAATGTACTGGATAAAGGGAAATACAGATTTTTGGCACTACACTAGCCCACAGATAATGTAATTTTGACAGTACACACTGTATTCAGATGTAGTTCTACATTGGATACAAATTTGTCCCAAATAAAATGTATTCTCTGCTGGAATACTGTATATACGGTTGCGGCCTAAACGCAAACACAGATGTGCCCAAAACTAGTTGACTATGGACAAAATATAAATCACTCTCAGCTGGAGTAATTAATATAACGGTTGCGGATTGAACGCACACACAGATGTGGCACGTTAGGTTAATTTCCCCAGAACAAATAATTTCTGTGATGGTACAGTGTATATCTCGGTAGCAGGAACACTGTAGTGAATAAGCCCCTTTTAATAATGTCTGCCCAACACACTGCTTTATCAGGGTGCAGAGTATATCTCAGTACCAAGGAACACTGTAGTGAATAAGCCCCTTTTAATAATGTCTGCCCAACACACTGCTTTATGATGGTGCAGTTTATATCTCAGTAACAAGGAACACTGTAGTGAATAAGCCCCTTTTAATAATATTTGCCCAACACACTGCTTAATGATGGCCTATTGTAGATGTCACTAATCGGAAATCTTTCTGTCGTTTAGAAATTATCAAAGCAATTTTCAAGCCCTGCACTATCTGTCCCTTGCTGGTGATGCCTGTCCCTGATAGTGCTGAATTAACCCCCTTCTTAAAAAAATAAAAAAAAGATGCTGCACTGCTGCCAAACACACACTCTAGTCCTTGAAATGACTGTTAGGTCATTCAATAAGGTTTTTGGAGTGAAATCAGTAAGTTTAGAGCGAAAAGCTATCTGTACCTGCCTACTGTCTGCTCTGTTAGTTAGTTAGTTTACATATATATATATATATATATATATATATATATATATATATATTACAGATAGTTAGTGGGAAATAGTGTAGGTTAGATAGTGATATAGTGTAGTTAAGTTCTGCTGCCCATGCATACAGTATATGCTGCATACATAGTGCTGTATGTATGTATCTATGTATGCTACATACATACATAGATAGTGCTGTGATGTCACAAGTTCCCAACAATACTTAGTGCACCAATCACTAATATGTAGTCAGACCTGTTAAAATGTGAAGTTGCACGTATTGCGCCAAAATATTCGCATCATTAGTGCCGATTTCGCAATCTCGAATATATTGGAGAACTCTATCTGCATATAAAGCTACTGTAATGTTCTGCCATGCCAATCATTTTCTCCAGTCTCATTAAACTTCGAGCAGTTTGAAAAATGTAGCTATAGTGATCCACGCCTGTATTGCACGCGCATTACGCAAATATTACATTGCCGATTTTCGCAATCTAGAAAATAATAGGGAATTTGCAAATACCATGGAGTTCAAATATTGCCCCTGCCACTCATCACTATTCAGCTACAGTGGCCCCGTTGTCCTAGTTAGCTTAGAGTCACATGACCTGTGATGATGGCTGCTTTCCCTGCTCTGATGATGTGAGGGATCATGTTTGCCTCTGTTCATGGAACGTCACTGTGAAGACTGTGCTGGTTGGATCAACAAGTCACGCACCCCTGCACTGCCCGAGCTGCTGGCGGAGTTGTCTGCGATGTGTCTCCTCTCCCACTGTCACAAACGTTCCCACGACAGGTGGCAGGAGATCGGTGAGACTGGCAAAACATGGTTTGATCTGACATGTTTTCTGTTTGGATCAAATGACGTCTGTGTTGTTTCTGGTGCTTGCCACACCTTCTTTCCCCAGGTGTGGCTATTATGGTCATTTAACCTTCCATATTTATTGTTGTTTCTCCCACTATGCTATGCGGTTTATAACTTCTGCTGGAGTTGTGGATAGCTGGTATGTGAATCTCAGCTGAGTTCCTGGTGCTGCCATAGCCACTTGAAGTTAAGTGTTCTCTTTCCCTTTTGTATTTTGTTTGGGTTATTTTATATGTTGCATTTACCTGTTATTTGTATTAGGGCTTGAGGGAGACTCCTGTTCGTCCTTCCTTTTGGAGGAAAAAGTTGTCTCAGCCCTGACATTAGTACCAGGGTCCTATAGAGTGAGTTAGGACATTAGGTATTCCTGTGTCTGAACTCACCTACCTCTAGGGTCTGTTCATTCTGGTAGTTAGTCAGGACTTTGATTAGGGTTTTACTAAGAGATGTCCATCTCCTTTCCCTAGTTTCAAGGCCTTCCACCCCTTTCCCTCCTATGTTCGGTGTGTTGTTTTCTTCCCACACCCGAAGATGAGCGAATTTTCCAGAAAAATTCGATTCAATTTTTAGCAGCGAATCACGTTAAAAAAACGGCTATTTCCAGGCTGCAGAGAGCCTTTATATGGGTGTAGAACACTGTCCCTTGCAGAAACATGCATAGGGAGCCTGCTGTGGTAGTGAAATAATAGTGCGAGTCAGTATGACTGTCACGGCTGTGTCACGATATTGTTGTTGTTCACCGTGACACGTTAGCCATGCATGCTGGTTGCCAGGGGCAACATGCTGTTTTTGAGGGGGAGGAGTGTCTACGCTGTGTCATTGTATTGTTGTTGTTTGCCGTGACACGTTAGCCATGCATGCTGGTTGCTAGGGGCAACGTGTTGTTTTTTCAGCATGTGTGTGCTTTTCTCCCTTTCTCCTGGTTCCTCACCTGTCTGGTGCTCGTGGTGTTAACTATCTGGTTGGGTATGGTCACTAGGTGCTTATTTTGCCTGTGGCTTGTAGGCTGGAGTTAGTTGTCCTCCAGCCTTTGTTTGTGCTGGAGTTATGCACCTGTCCTGGGTGTTCTATCTGCCCAGTCCTTGTGGGCTACCTAGGGAGGACAATTGATGTCCCACTATGTAGCCCCCTGTGGGCTACCTAGGGAGGACAATCGATGTCCCACTATGTAGCCCCCAAGGAGCATACACCTTAACTCGGTCAGCATTTGCTCAATAATCCATCAATATTGCTAATGCCAAAAAAACAGGAGTTGATCTAAAACAGAGATGACACTTGAATTGAATATTTGCATTGCTTCTGCCCACTCCTGCTTTTGGCTACCAAATCATAAACCAATTCTGATTGGACCATACAGGCCTTAAAGCTGCTACACAGACAGGATCCGTTGTGCGTCTCATTTTTCCTTCCGTCTGACAGATCAAAATAAGTGTCAAATAAATGATGATGTCAGCCAGGCCGAAAGCCAAAATGGTGGACTAGTAATGAAGTGGGGACTGTGGGAACAGCATTAGAAGTCCACAGAGTGGACCTATGACATAGTGGTGAGGTGGAAGCAGCATGAGGAGACCACAGAGTGGCCCAATGTCTGGATCTGGAGATGGAAACAGTATGAGGAGGACACCGAGTGGCACAATGACAGAGTCTATAGGTGGTGGCAGAAGCAACATTAGAAGTCCACAGAGTGGCACAATGACAGAGTTTGGAGTTGGCAGCAGCATGAGGAAGCCACATGCTGCTGCCAACATGCCACATGCTGTTTTGTTTGAGTAGTCTCCCTGGCATTGCCCCCGGTTAGCCAGAATCCTACTCCACACTGATGAGGGGCAACCCCCCGAAACGGCTGTCTGTGGATGGATAACTGGCTTAGGTCTTCCCCGTCACATCCTTAAAGCTTGTAAAATCTTGACAAAGGGGCCACTTAATATTGTGGATTTGGTGATCTCTGTAATGGGGACACCCCTTTGCACGGTTTTCCTTCCATTGAGGGATATCTGGCTTTTACTGTGTTGTAGACCCAATACTCGGGGGCTCCACAGTTATTTTTCATGTTACTGTTTCCCAGGGAGCTTTGCACTTTGGATTGCTGTGTTGAGACTCTTAAATGAGGCTACACTGTGTTTTCTGTAGCTGGTCTACCTAAGATCAGCTATTGTTTTGTTTGTACAAAATGGCACAATGACAATGAGTCTGGAGTTTGCAGCAGCATGAGGAAGCCACAGAGTGTCACAATGACAGAGTGTGAAAGTGACAGCGGCATGAGTAGGCCACAGAGTGGCACAATGACAGAGTCTGGAGGGGGCAGCAGCATCAGGAGGAGGACACAGAGTTGCACAATGGCAGAGTATGGAGCTGGCAGCAGCAAGAGGAAGCCACAAAATGGCACAATGACAGAGTGTGGAGGTGGCAGCATGAGGAGTAGGCCACAGAATGGCACAATGACAGAGTCTGGAGGTGTCGGCAGCAGCAGCATCAGGAGGAGGCCACAGAGTTGAACAATGACAGAGTCTTGATTTAGCAGCAGCATGAGGAAGCCACAGAATGGCACAATCACAGAGTGTGGAGGTGGCAGCAGCATGAGGAAACCTCAGAATGGCACAATGACAGAGTGACGATTGACCAAGATAATTCTGGGGGAACCTGCCTGGCATGAACAGGCCTCTAGTAGCTACAGACAAGGAGAAGACAAAGCGTCGAGATCCCAGAAGAGTCGTGAAGTTCATCAAAGATTTTACCGCATATAACCGCAGCGCTGAACACTGAATTAATTTAGTTTTTTGACCTACATACTTCAATAAAGATTTTACCGCATATAACCGCAGCGCTGACCACTGAATTAATTTAATTTTTCAACCGAAATACTTCAATAAAGATTTTACCACAGATAACTACAGTGCTGAACGCTGAATAAAATTAGTTTTTTGACCAAAATGCATCACTAAAGATTTTGCCACATATACCTGCAACAGTGAACGCTGAATATATTTGGTTTCTCTACCGAAATATGTCACTAAATGTTTTACCACATACAACTGCAAAAGTGAACCCTGAATATATTTTGTTTTTGTACTGAAATAATAATAACTGCGGAAGGGAAATGCGTATATATTTTTCTTTTTGTACTGAAATAGGCCAATAAACTCTTTCACCACAAATAAATGCAACAGTGAAGTGCGCATATATTTTTCCTCTTTGTAATAAAATAGGACACTGAACGTTTTCACCACATATAACTTCAGAAGTGAAATGCGTATATATTTTTCATTTTGTACTGTAATAGGCCACTTAAACTCTTTCACCACAATTAAATGCAACAGTGAAGTACATACATTTTTTTCCTTTTTGGACTGAAATAGGACACTGAATGTTTTCACCACATATAACTGCAGAAGTGAAATGCGTATATATTTTTCGTTTTGCACTGAAATACTGTAGGCCACTTAAACTCTTTCACCACAAATAAATGCAACAGTGAAGTGCGTATGTTTTTTTTGCCTTTTTGGACTGAAATAGGACACTGAATGCTTTTACCACATATAACTGCAGAATTGAACTGAGAATATACAGTATTTTTCTTTTTGTACTGAAATATGCCAGTAAATGCTTTTACCAGAAATAAATGCACCAGTGAAGTGCGTATCTTTTTTTCTTTCTGTACTGACATAGGCCACTAAACTCTTTCAACACATATAACTGCAGAAGTGAACTGCGTATATATTTTTATTTTTTGTAATGAAATACGCCACTGAACTCTTTCACAACATATAGCTGCAGAAGTAAACTGAGTATATATTTTTCTTTTTCTACTGAAATACGCCACTAAACGCTTTCACCACATATAACTGCAGAAGTGAACTGAGAATATATTTTTCTTTTTGTAATAAAATACGCCACTAAACTCTTTCAACACATATAGCTGCAGAAGTGAACTTCGTAAATATTTTTCTTTTTGTACTGAAATACGCCACTAAACGCTTTCACCACATATAACTGCAGAAGTGAACTGCGTATATATTTTTCTTTTTCCACAGATATAAGCGACTAAAGGCTTTTCAACATAGCACTTGCACCCCAAGAACCAATTGCTGGAATGACAAAGCTGTATAATGGATATTTGGTTCCCCAAATAATATTTTACTGCACTTGTAAATCGCTTTACTAGCACTGTCCCTACCGCCTTCTGACGTTTTTCCCTGCACTAAGATGCTGTGAAATGATTCCTCCCTATCATTTCCCTGCACTTGTAAATCGCTTTTCTAGTGGTGTCCCTAGTGCCTTCTGATGTCTCTCCCAGCACTAAGATGCTGTGAAATGATTTCTCCCTATCCTTTCCCTTCACTTATAAATGTTTTTTTCAGTTTTTTTTTCACAATGAGGTTTTCCAATTGCTGTCCCTAGTGCCTTCTCACATCTGTCCATGCACTCAGAATGCTGGAAAATGTCTGATTCTAAGATGGCTACAGTAATTATAGGGCTGTGACTTTATAGGGCTGGCTGGCTGCTGATTGGCTGCATCATGCATGTCAGTCTGGGTGATCCCGCCTTCCCATACTTCCTCTCTCCATGTCCTCACACGTGCAGCAGCCATTTTAGGAAAAATGCGATTCGTTACAAAGCGTGAGGAAATTTGCATTCATTGTGAATCAGATTTTTCCTGAAATTCGGATCGCATTCCACTTCGTCAGCTTCGGTTACTTCAATAAACCTGTGTAATACTACATCCTTTGCCTGTGACATCATGCCTGACAGCGCCGGACAAGTGGTTCCAGCATTTCCAGTTTTTTCCTCTTCTCACTTTGTCAGCTTTGATTCGCTCATCTCTAGTGACACCCACTGGATTCTTCAGCAAAGTTTAAGCCCTTCTACCATCAGTAACACATACTCAGGATTGGAGGCTCTGTATAAGGTACTGTCCAGCTGCATGGTTTCCTCTTCTCCAGGCACTGAAGAGATAAATAATGTATATATGATTGTCCCTCACTCCTCATCCTGCAAACACATAGCTAACAAAGACCAGAGGAGTTCACTCCTCTGTACTCTTATGCTGGCTGTGAAGTGGTGTCTGTAGTGCATTGCATAGGAAGAGGTAGGGGGAAGATTCTGTACAGCTGGGACTCACACATACATAAGTATGGGCTCTTTCACACTTGCCCTTTTGCTTTCCGTCCTAGAGTTCCGTCCTCGGGGCTCTAGGACGGAAAGATACTGATCAGGATTTGTCCTATTGCATTCGGAATGGAAAGAAATCCATTCAGGATGCATCAGGATGTCTTCCGTTCAGTATGTAAACGTTTTTTGGACGTTGACAAAACCGTAGCATGCTGCGGATTTGTCTCCATCCAAAAATCCGGAAGACATGCCGTAACGCTGGATCCGGAAATAATGCCCATTGAAGTGCATGAATCCGGATCCGGCATTAAGCTAAACGTCGTTTCGGCGCATCTCCGGATCCGAGGTTTAGCTTTTGTGAATGGTTACCATGGCAGCCAGGACGCTAAAGTCCCGGCTGCCATAGTAAAGTGTAGTGGGGAGGCAGGGGAGAAGCATACTTACCGTCCGTGCGGCTCCCAAGTCCCGTGGCGCTCCACAATGATGTCAGAGCGCCCCATGAGCATGGATCACATGATCGCATGGATCACGTGATCCATGCGCATGGGGCGCTCTGACGTCATTGTGGAGCACCCGGGAGCCGCACGGACTGTAAGTATCTGCTCCCCTGGCTCCCCACTACTTACTATGGCAACCAGGACTTTAGTAACGTCCTGGCTGCCATAGTAACACTGAAAGCATTTTGAAGACTGATCAGTCTTTAAATGCTTTCAGTTGTCTTGCGCTGTGACGGATCCGGCGGGCATTTCCGGCGACGGAAGTGCACGCCGGATACTCACAACGCAAGTGTGAAAGAGGCCTATCCCAGCAGCGATTTTATTCACTCCCTTTGCAGAGCAGGGGGAGGGGCAAGGCAGTCTTTGTTGACACCCTCAGATTTTTGTTACATGTTCCCAAAAGCTCTGCAACTGCATGTGTCATATCAGTAGAGTAGATATGGACAAGGACAGTGAGGCCCTGGACAGCAACTCCCCACTGTCCTTACCTGCTTGCAGTACAAACCCTAGATAGCTAGAACACAACTCGCTGTTGGTCCCTAAGCTTCTTAAGTGAGGGACAGACAAACAAACACAGACAGACAAACACAATTCCAGAGTCGTTAGAAACAGGTTTGAACTAGACAGACTATGCAGTAGCAGAATGGGAGATGGAGAGTAATCAGGAAGACAAGCCGAGGTCAGAAACACATGAACAAGAAACCAGGAACCTAGCTAGGGAGCCAAACAAGACTATCACTGTCAATGGTGTATGGCCAGGAAGGGATTTAAATAGAGCACCGAGTACCTGCATGAGAACCTGATAGGTCCATGATTTGGTGCTGCATTAGTCAGAAACCCTAGTACACAGTAATAGAGCAGCTGAGCTGAGCCCACTGCTAATGTCCCCCAGCATATGCCGAATACAGGAAGAAACCAAGCAATGACCAGAGAAATAGTTTAATATATATAAATATGGAGTGGCACACCAATATCTAGGGCCAAAAGAGCTGATATTAATATCAATAGAGCTATAATTCCTTATAAGCAGGGGCGTAGTGTGTGTGTGTGTGGGGGGGGGGGGGGGGGCGTTGGGGCCGTTGCCCCGGGCGCAAAATTGCAGGGGGTGCCAGGCAGCCAGCACTTGTCCCCTCCTTTCTTCCTCATAGGCTTCAGGCTAGTGGCCTGAAGCCTATGAGGCAACAGAGCAATCGTAGTGAGTAGAATGGAGTTGCTCCTGGTAGGTATGATGATGTCAGAAGAGGAGGAGCTTCGTCATACAGGGGGCGGGGCCTCAACATGCCCAGAAGATTCTACAGAGCAGGTTGCTGGACAGAGGAGCAGAAGCTGCAGGTGGCTGTGACAAAGAGGACAGTGACCAGCTGGACCGCACCGCTGCCATAGTGAGTACTGATGCAGGCGAATAGGCTAGTTTATCAATATGAGAGTAATTGATTTATGTTTAAAGAAAGGCTTTACATACAGAGAATAAAGTACTGTAATGCTGTGACACATAGGGCCATGAGGGGGACCAGCATAAGATGCTATATGTGTGTCATCCACACATATATCATCTTATTCTGGCCCCCATCATGGCCCTATGTGTCACAGCACACATCCCCCATAACAGTGCATCATCCACATTCCCCCCTCCATAACGGTGCATCATCCACAGTCCCTCCTCCATAACATTGCATCATCCACAGTCTCCCCTCCATAACAGTGCATCATCCACAGTCCCCCCTCCATAACAGTGCATCATCCACAGTCCCCCCTCCATAACAGTGCATCATCCAAAGATCCCCCATAACAGTGCGTCATCCACAGATCCCCCATAACAGTGTGTCATCCAAAGATCCCCCATAACAGTGCGTCATCCATACATATCCCCCATAACAGTGTCATCCACAGGTCCCCCATATCAGTGTCATCCACATGTACCCCATAACAGAGTCATCCACAGATCTCCCATATCAGTGTCATCCACAGGTACCCCATAACAGTACGTCATCCACAGATCCCCCATAACAGTGTCATCCACAGGTCCCCCATATCAGTGCCATCCACAGGTACCCCATAACAGTGCATCATCCACAGATCCCCCATATCAGTGTCATCCACAGGTACCCCATCGACAGATCCCCCATAATAGTGCATCATCCATAGATATCCCCCATAACAGTGTCATCCACAGATTCCCCATAACAGTGTGTCCTCCACAGATCCCCCATAAGTGTCATCCACAAGTCCCCCATAACAGTGTCATCCACAGATCCCCCATAGCAGTGTGTCCTCCACAGATCCCCCATAAGTGTCATCCACAGGTCCCCCATAATAGTGTCCTCCACAGGTCCCCCATATCAGTGTCATTCACAGGTTCCCTATAACAGTGTCATCCACAGATCCCCCATTACAGTGAGTCATCCATAGATATCCCCCATTACAGTGCGTCATCCACAGATCCTCCATAACAGTGTCATCCACAGGTCCCCCATATCAGTGTCATCCACAGATCCCCCATAACAGTGCGTCATCCATAGATATCCCTCCATAACAGTGTCATCCACAGATCCCCCATAACAGTGTCATCCACAGATCCCCCATAACAGTGTGTCCTTCACAGATCCCCCATAAGTGTCATCCACAAGTCCCCCATAACAGTGTCATCCACAGATCCCCCATAGCAGTGTGTCCTCCACAGATCCCCCATAAGTGTCATCCACAGGTCCCCCATAATAGTGTCCTCCACAGGTCCCCCATATCAGTGTCATTCACAGGTTCCCTATAACAGTGTCATCCACAGATCCCCCATTACAGTGAGTCATCCATAGATATCCCCCATTACAGTGCGTCATCCACAGATCCTCCATAACAGTGTCATCCACAGATCCCCCATAACAGTGTCAGCCACAGATCCCTCCATAACAGTGTCATCCACAGATACCTATAACAGTGTCATCCACAGATCCCCCATAACAGTGTCAGCCACAGATCCCTCCATAACAGTGTCAGCCACAGGCTCCCCCATAACAGTGACATCCACAGACCACCTTTTGGTTTAAACATTTTTTTCTTATTTTCCTCCTCAAAAACCTAGGTGCATCTTATAAAGCGAAAAATACGGTACCTTACATGAGACTGTATGCTGGAGGGGCAGAGGGCAGGGGGAGTGATGTGTTTTACATGGGATCTTTACAAGAAGAGCTAGAAGGCAGGCAGAGTGATGTATCTTACATGGGACTGTATGCTGGAGGGGCTGAAGACAGGTGGAGTCACGCTATTGATGCTGTGCCAATATTATTACAGTGGACATTCATATTGTGTGATATCCCAGGAGGTGGAATACGGATCTCTTTGAAGTGTTTACTATTGTACTTGCTGCTATCCTTTTATATATGGTTACTAGATAGATAGGCGCATTAACGGGGTTGTTTTATGTATGTGTGTTTGAATTTTATCCAATGTTGAATAAATTATATACTTATAAGGAATTATAGCTCTATTGATATTGATATCAGCTCTTTTGGCCCTAGATATTGGCGTGCCACTCCATATTTATATATATTAAGCTATTTTATTTGGGGGTATGGCGAGACCCCTTTTTTGGTTTTTGTGCACCCAAGCCTAACGGAAAGTGAGGGAGCCAGCCAACTATATTTAATATAGCAACCAGAGAAATGTATTTCTTGAGCAATGATTTATGGAAAGTATTATGTATCCTGAACAAGGATGGCAATTGAAGACTGAAAGATATCGGGTTTATAACAGTGAAAGTCAGAAGGGACCCTAAGGCATAAGTTCTCCCAGGACAAATTTTGAATGTTTCTTATTATCTTGTTATACTGGATGCATTGAGATATTTCCAAGCTCTTGCGAGCCTGGGACGAAACTGCAGAAGAAAAATGCAGATTAATTACAATAGGAAGGTGACATGCCATTAGAGGAGCTGACATGATTGTTGATAGCAAACTCCACTAGAGACAAAAACCTTTTCCATTTGTTTCGACAATCAGACATAAAAGTCCTCAAAAACTGCTCCAAAACTTGGGTAACCCTTTAACTTTGTCCATTTGTCTCAGGATGGAACGCTAAGGAGAAGGACAGTTTTATCCCCAATCTTTTACTAAATTCTCTCCAGAATCTTGAGATAAACTGCATTTCCTGAAACAATGAACTTGGGTATCTCTTGTCATTTTTTAGGATATTGTCAATAAACAAATTGGCTAATTTCTTAGCTTCTTGTAGTTTTTTCAATTAAATTAGATGACACAAACAACACATGGAGAGACAAAGGCAACCACATCTTGTGACCAAGTAGGCCACCAATAAGCTTCAGAAACCAAATGTCTAGAACCGGCAATACCTGGATTACCATCGAGTACAGAACAATAAGACCCCTCCAAAACTTTAAGACGAAAATTTGGAGGAACAAACAATTTACCAAAAGGAAGATTACTGGGAGCATTATCATTCACACCATGCTTTTCTTTTTTTTTTTTTTTTTACTGCTTTAATGCTTTGGACTCCAATAGCAGTGCCAGCCAATGTTTGGGTTTGTGCACAATGATCATATGGTTGTGCACAGTTTTTTAGTCATGTTAACCCATTCCATGAAGCTTTAGAAGAGCAGTTATTGAGATAACTTGGCTTGCATGGGTAGGCTGGAACTTGTTAAGGTTGATTCATTAATTATCATGCACTTCACCACATTGTTCATGTTCTGTAAGCTTTTTAGCTCTGTTGCATGATCGTTGGATTGTTGTCTCACTTGGTTGTTTTCACTTTGACTGAAGAAGGGTGGAAATATGACTAAGTAATACTTTAGAAAGGTACCAACCTGTGATGGTGCTGTTCAGAATGGGTAAAGTATTTAATCTGTTAATGTTTTCCATAAGTCACTGACATAGTTAGATTTTAACATATAATGTACCACCAATTGTAACCCCTATTTCTATGTGTTTTACCATATTTTCTGATTGTGTCAATACTGTATGTAATAAGTGTGTGTATTTTTAATCGGCAAACATTTACATGTATGTAATTTTGGTTGATCAGGGAAAGGTTTGATTAGATCACAACTCTGCCACCAAATTACATGAGCACACAGTTATGCAGTGCCAATGGGTGCTAGGGCCCTAAATCATCATGAATATTTATGATCTGACCTGATATTCAGAAAAAAATATTCTAGGATTACTGTACTATTCAGTCATGTCTACAAAGCGTAATCTGTGTTAGTACCTCAGCATGAGTTACACCACTTGTCAACTTGTCCGGTTTCCCAGTTACCTGAGCATGATTTTAATAATATAAAGCTGACAGTGCATTTGACATATTTCCATTTCTTTTCTGCAGCAGAAAACATCTTTCGTTATTTTAGCTGAATATGGTGTTCATGGTTATGTATTGCTAATTTGATCTACTGTGTTTACCATGCTTAACATGGCTACATAAAACATTATTATTAAATTAGTTGGTGGATGAGATGGGGAGATAATCATCGAACTGATAAACAAGCAGGACACATCCAGGAACTGCACATACTGGAAGCACTAGATGGGGGCAGGGGGGAACAGTATAAACATACCTTTTATGGACCTTTTATCATCAGGAGTAGTGTGAATATGATTTCTTATTGTGACAGATTCTGCTCAAGTGCACTGGAGATAGAGCTTCAATGTGAGGTGCACTCTGCTCTCTGCATCTCCCCTTCTACTCTGAATGACAGCTATAGTGGTTTCCTGCACATTATAGCTCTGCCTCTAGTGTAGGGTAATTCCCATCTCTGTAAAGGGGTATTCCCATCTCATCTTTTATTGCATATCCCATATGGGACCTGCATCTACAGTATCTTGAGAACATTACCCTGTTTGCCAGCTGCAGTGTATAGAAAGGTGGCTGTGTATGCTTGTCTTTCTCCATAACCTTCCATTACAGTTTAGAGAACTGCCGAGCACAGTTTTTTGGATATGCCATCAAAGTCTAAGATGGGAATACTCCTTAGGGTCCATTCACACATCCGCAAAATAGGTCCGCATCCGCGGAACGGGTGTGGACCCATTCATTTTCAATGGAGCCAGAATGGATGCGGACAGCACACTATGTGCTGTCCACATTCGCATTTCCAGATCCGCACTTCCGCATCTGAATTTCCGTTTCCGCAAAAAAATAGAACATGTCCTATTCTTGTCCTCGATAGCAGACAAAAATAGGCATTTTCTATTATAGGGCAGGCCATGTGCACATGGCCGGTGTCCGGGTTTTGCAGATCCGCAATTTGCGGATCCGCTAAACACTTACGGACGTGGGAATGGAGCCTAAAGAGAAGAGTCTGGCAGAATAAAATGTTAAAATTAACACAACTAATGAGAAAAGCCTTCACAAAAGTTGTCTTTCTACTGCTCTCCTCAATCCCTAATGAGTATAGTCGAAACTGCTTACTAATTCACTTTAATAAATTCAAAATCTGTATACAGATAAATGACAAACATAAGGTTTCCCTATCATACCATGCCCAATATGTATTGTCCTGTGGTGGACACCCCATATTGTAGGTCTTTAATGCTCTTGTCTTTGTTAGGTATTTTATCTTGCTGGTGTTCTACATAGCAAATGTGGTCCCAACATTTACAAAGGGGTCAAAAAGTGAGCCTGGAAACTATAGGCCTTTAAGCTGAATCTCTATTGTTAGTAAATTGTCTGAAGTTTTTTCAAGAGATGATATCCTGGCTAGGCCAGATTAATGGTTCTAGGAGTATAGAGTAATACAATCATTGGGGGCCCCAAATGAACACACATACTGAGGCCTTTTAGCAAGACTTGAATACAGTGTACTGCTACAGATGGATCTGGATACATTGGAGGCTTGGGCAGAGAAGTGGCAGGTAAGGTTTACCACCGACAAATGTAAGGCTATGCATATGGGAAAGAATAATGCAAGTCACCCGTATATACTAAATGGTAAAACACTGGGTGACCTTGATATGGAAAAGGACTTAGGATTTTTAGTGGACAGCAAACTAAACTGTAGAAATGAGTGTCAGACAGCTGCTGCCAAAGCCAATAAGATTATGGGTTGCATCAAAAGGGGCATAGATGCCTGTGATGAGAACATAGTCCTACCACTTTACAAATCACTAGTCAGACCACACATGGAGTATTGTGCATACTTCTGTGCACAAGACAGACATAGCAGGGCTGGAGAGGGTTTAGGGGTTGGCAACCTAAATAATAACTGGAATGGGTGGACCACAGTAGAAAAAAGATGACTGAGGGGAGAGCTAATAACTATGTATAAATATCAGGGGTCTGAACAGAGATCTCTCCTATCATCTATTTATCCCCAAGACTGTGACCATAATGAGGGGACATCCTCTGCGTCTGGAAGAAAGAAGGCTTGTACACAAACATGCGAATAATGAACTCTTTGCCAGAGGAGGTGGTGATGGTGAATTCACTAGAAGAGTTCAAGAGGGGCCTGGATGTATTTCTGGAGTGTAATAATATTAAAGGTTATAGTTATTAGAATTCTGGAGAAAGAACTTAGATCCAGAGAGCTATTCTGATTGCCTGATTGGAGTCGGGAATACATTTTCCCGTTAAAATAAGGAAAACTGGCATTATGTGTACTTCATGAGGTTTTTTCTACTGTCCTCTGGACCAACTTTGCAGGATGATAGGCTGAACTGGGTGGACGCATGTCATTTTTTCAGCCTTACTATGTTACTACGTCTATTTGTACTTTTATCTTCCTTGCTGGTGTCGCATTTGCTACTTCTACTACATCTATTTGTATTGACATTTGTGTTCTTTTCAGCATCTGGTGTTTAATGGATATTTTCCTGCTTTTTCTATTCATTTTATTAACATTGATGTATGTTTCCAGTTTCTGTTGCAATTGGAGGATTTTAGTTTGTCTTTATACCTTAACTTTTATGAAGTTCTCTACCAAATAAGCAACCATATCACGTGTTGCCATTATGTTTTGTTTGTCTTTTTGCTGTATACAGATTTTTAGCCTAAAGGGTTTGTCCCATGAAAAATATTCTACGGTTTTCAAACCAGTACCTGGATCTGAATACTTTTCTAATTGCATGTAATTCAATATTTTGCATAGCTACTGAGGTATTCAATAAAATGTATCTGTATATCGCCACCTGCTCTTTGTTCTTTTTGTCACTAAGATAGCCGCACATGCTCAGTTTCATCCTTCAACTGCCCCCTGAACTGCAGCAGAAAAGACATTCCTCTTGAGCTGTCAGCTTGATATAAATCTAGCAGTGCAATGAATAAGGAGATCTCTGGATGCATGTGAGGTACAGGGCTGGTTCTAGCTTTGTTAGAAGGAGACTGTCTTAGAAATGAGCGAATTTCGAAAAAATTCAATTCGGCGAATTTTCCGGAAATATTTGCTTCGATTAGAATTAATTTGCGATGAATCGCATTAAAAAACTGTTATTTCGAGGCTGCATAGAGCTTTTATATGGGTGTAGAACACTGTGCCTTGCAGTAACACGCATAGGAAGTGTGCTGGGGTAGTGAAATAATACTGTGATTCAGTATGACATGCAGATGACAGGCACAGAAAAACAACACCACTCTGCAAACAGAACTTGCATTCATAGTACCTACTAATAGCCATCTGGCTCCAGGACAGTGGGCTCAACATGCATGTTGGTACCTACGTCCCTGGATCTAATGGAGGTTGTTATGGCACCAGAAAGGGTTAATAAGCACGGTAATTCCTAGCATGCATGCTGGGCCCACACTCCCTGGATTTTATGTGGCTGTCATGACCCATAACAGGTAGGATTTAGCGTTAGGACCACTTACAGAGGCGGCCTTGGCGCGGCGAGTGGCTTATTACTTTTTGATCAAAATGTACACTAACGCCTCTGACAACTTCTAGTATAGAAGTAGGATAGAGTGCTGGTTGCAGAGTGCTGTTGCATTTCTGTGTTTGTATATTTTGCCATGGCTACATGCACCTGCATACAGGGACGTGCTGACTGACCCCCCCTTGTGTTTCTTTGCAGATGACAGGCGTCATTTTACCTCAGCCTTACAGGTCCATGTTAGCGTCAAGAGGAAATGAACTACTTTTACACCCTTGTCAGCTGATTCCACATAGATGTCTACAGAACCTGTTCTATAAAACACTTATACAAATAGAGCCCCCCAACAGAGTGGAGAGGGTGTCAACAGTAAGTTTGTGTTGAAGTCACTGATTATTTTGCCCTTCCTCTGATCCATCAGAACAATAACCCACAAAAAACGGATCCTGTCTGGGGAGCATATTCCTTCACTCGATCAGCATTTGCTCAATAATCCAACAGTATTGCTAATGCACAAAATAATAATTTAATATTGTAAAATCTGGTGTCTCCATGATAAATCTGCAGCATGGGGGCCTCTTGTCAGCTTCTACACACTTTCAAAATAATCTTTCAGTGGGGCTAATAGATGCAGGTTGACTGGGATGCTCCATGACCCTCCAAGGAGCAGCTGTTGGGAGCAGGGTTTCATTTCTGAGACGTCCGTATAGTGCAGGGGGAATCCGAAGAACCTCTCCATCAATGTGCACCACAGGATACCCTCCTTTTGATATCTATGATGACTGGGAAACTGTCATGTTTTCACCCGACGATGAGACCGGGCCTGGTTGGTGGTTTGAATCTTAACAATATAACAATAACAATTGAAAAGACAGGTGCACTCTGCGGTCTTACTAAACCCTCAAACTGAACATCGCGACAAGGTTTCTCAAGTAGCCCGGGACCTAAAACTCAACTACCTGTGCCGTATGGGCAATACCAGGGGCCAGTGGGTGCATTACAAGAGTGTAAAGGCCGACTCACAGCCTACTCCCAAGTTACCTCCAGCATGTAGCCATGCCTGCAATGAGAGGAGGGAGGAGGTTGTGAGCCCCACCCAAGAATGGCTGATATGGCCCAGGCCTTACAGGTGCACCTAAATGTAGCCGGTAGATGGAAATCAGGCACATTTACATAGGAGTTTATACACCTCCAAACAACTCTATATACAAAACGACTGAAAAAATGGTGTGGTATTAAACAGGCAGGAAATGCTCAAACCCAAATGCAGTTGTGCATATATATACAGGGAAGCAGATCCTGCACTTGTAGCCCCTGGCAAATGGTGATTCCAAGCAAAAATTCATACAGTGGAGGATGGCCGCAGCGGACCATAAGTACCACAATAGACATCCTACACAAGATGGCAGTTGTGTGGATGTGATAAACAATATAACAATATAACAATTGAAAAGACGGGTGCACTCTGTGATCTTACTAAACCCTCATACTGATGTTAAAATTGAGAGATTAGCAAACATATCTTACTATGGAAGACATGTCTGAGCCCGAGCACCACGCCAAGGTTTCTCAAGTAGGTTGGTAATACAGAGCTGTATTATGAGACTATCTGGATCCCCAAGTAATGTTCCCCTGTATTGTAAATAGCTTTTTTTCACAATGAGTATTTTCCTATGACTCTCCCTTGCATCTGCACATGTCTCTCCCTGCCTGTAAAATGGTTCCTCTCACTATCCTTTCCCTGCACTAGTAAATCGCTTCTTTCCTTTTATTTTTTTAACAATTCGTTTTTCTTTCACTCTCCCTAGCGTCTGCATACACATCTGTCCCTGAACAAAATACGATACTGAATGGAAGAATCTAAGATAACCCCCGTATTGATAGGGCTGTGACATCGCCGGGCTGGCTGGCTGCTGATTGGCTGCATGCCTGGCATTATGGGTCACCCCGCCTTCTCAGAGTTTCTTGCCCTACGTCCTCACACATGTAGCCACCATTTTAGCCACTATTGTAGCCGGCTAGCCGCCATGTTAGGAAAAATTGTGATTCATCACCATGAAGGAAAATGCGAGAAACTTCCCATTAGTTCAGAATCAAATTTTTCCTGAAATTCGGAATAAATTCGACAGCTTTGATTCACTCATCTCTATACTGAGTAATGTCTGATTTTTCATATTTTACAATAATCATGGGATAACCCCTTTAAAGTGGACCTGTACTTAAATAAATAAAAAAAACTATATGTCATAGTGACATATCAAAGATTTTAATTGGAGTCCAAGTGCTGAGACCCACAGCACCCCACAAAGATTCTATTGTGCCCGTCTTCAGAAGCCAGGAGAGAGAACACAATATAGGAGCTTTTTTTCTCCTCATTGTAGTGATCAGAGGAGGTCTCGGGATCCCCACCGATCAAAACATTTGCTATGACAAATTTGCAAGTTGTTTTAATGTAAAGGGGTACTTTAAATAGGTGTCCTTACAAATAAACTTTTACATTTTGAAGTGGTTTAATACTTATTGTGTTGTTATGTGTGGGATTTGCACTCATTTCGTATCCTAAGTGAGCAAATCCTCTTTGTTGGCCGTCTCATTATGTGGAGATAAGGCTTGGCTTTTTATACATTTGTTTTCCACTGAAGAAAAATTATAAAGTTATATTTCTCTGTTATGTCACCAGCAGACAAACGGCAGCTAATATACAATGTGAGGAGCACAACTCTTAGCTTACTGTATCCTTGTAGACAGTCATTGTCACAAGTAGCAGGTTATAGAGCAGGAGAAGCTGAGTAGATTGATATACAAATAGTGTTGTGGGAAAAGATTCTGCATTTTATTGATATACAGGGCCTTGAAAAGTATCCATACCCCTTTGAACTTTTCTACATTTTTCTACATTACACCCACGAATGTAAATATATTTTATTGGGATTTTATGTAATAGACCAACACAAAGTAGCAAGTATATGTGAAGTGAAAAGAAAATGATACATGGTTTTCATATTTTTTAATAAATACAAATCTAGTCTGCCGTGCATTTGTATTTAGCCCCCTCTACTCTGATACCAGGTAGAGGCTGCAAACAGCTGGAGGGCCGCAGGTTGAGCATGCCTGATCTAGACCTAAATCCCATTGAGAATCTGTGGCAAGACTTGAAAATTGCTGTTAGCAGACGCTCTCCATCCAATCTGATTCAGCTTTGACTATTTTGCAAAGAAGAATAGACAAAAATTTCAGCTTCAAAATGTGCAAAGTTGGTAGAGACATACCCCAAAAGACTTACAACTGTAATTGAAACAAAAGATGGTCCTACAAAGTAGTAAAAAGACTGGGCACTCTCTTGTATCTGGGATTGATGTTTCTGTCTATTTATTGACCCAAAAATGAATACACTTAAAAATAATGATAATGATAAAAACTCATAATAATCACACAACACCTAAATCAATATAAAATATAAAATATGGATTAGTATAGCAGCCAATGTTAACAGCACCTAATTGTACAAACCAGCATATAGTTCACTTATAGCAGCACTTGCATGGTTAATCCTGGATCCCATTCAAATTTGCTACTTCCCTCCAACATAAGTGATTGGACTGGAACCGACAATGAGTCCGATATAATATATCACTCCATGTAAAGGTCACATTGCATAAGCCAAATCATGATGTAATCACTCCAGTGCGGGTTTAATATGTAAGTGTCCCAAATTAGTTTATTATCAGCCGTGATATAGAGCGGCGTCCCGCTCTTCTGAACCAGCGGCGTCCCGCTGAATTTTGTATATATTCGCTGGCAATATACAATGTTCTCGCTATTTGTGGGAGAAGGCTACAGTCTTACCCCTACAGACATAGAATATGGTACCTCCGCTTGTCCCCGAAATCGATGCCGTCTGATTAAATACCACGCTGGCGTCTCCACGTGGTGTAGATTAAACAGGAGAGCCGTTATTCGCGCGGCAGACGAGGTGTTAGTATATAGGGTAACTGCGGTCTACGTCCGGATCGTCCTTGGGTTGAATATCATATTTAATTGACAGTAGCCAATGTTCTCTTTAATATTGGGAAATACCAAACGCGTTTCGGGGTATTATATGACCCCTTCCTCAGTGGTTAACTTCCCCAAACTAATGTCCCACCTTTATAGGGGTTGTAGTCTTCCAGAAATCCTGGCATAGATAATCGGTGAGTTTTCCTGAAATCCTGGCATAGATAATTGGTTGATTATCTGTATCTTTATACGATCCAACTTTGAATATGTATGTTGGGTTGCTGCTTATTTTTATGCGATTGCTTAGACAATATGCGATTGTTTATACGATATATATTTATATGCGTATTTTGGGTTGCTGTTGTATGTTGGGTTGCTGCTTATTTATATGCGATTGTTTATACAATATATATACGCATTAAACACATTCAGCAACATACAATAATCAAATCCATACATACGTTTGTCCACCACAACTGAATAGTTAGAATGCACAAAAAAACGCACAAACCACTGTCTGCGATTTTGATGCGGTTTTGTTGCGTTTTTCAGTCATGTTAATAAAAAGTCAAAAGGGTCAAACTGAACAGTAAGAGATGGCTATAGGACTAGAGGAACGATAGGTGAGGGCCAATTGGTAAGAAAAAATCGGCCAATTTGATACAAATAGTACGATTGATTCAACAATATGTATGTGCAATAAACATATTAAGCAACATCCTATGATCAAATCCATACATACGTTTGTCCACCACAACTGAATAGTTAAAATGCACAAAAAACGCATGAAGCCATTATCTGTGATTTTAATGGGATTCTGATGTGTTTTTCAGTCATGTTCATAAAGGATCAAAAAAGATCAAAACAAACAGTGAGAGAAGGCTAAGGGATTAGATGAAGAACGATAGGTGAACGAGAGCTGAACGTGACATTATAGATAAAAAGATTAAAAAGTTGAATTATAGAGGGATAAATAATCAAGAGAGGGAAATCCACGACAGCACGATTGTAGAGACTACACAAATGACAGGACGGGGAATCACAAGTAAAGAAATTATACAAGGAACTTCTAAAGACAATCATAAACATTTGAGATATGACATACCTACACAAAATAGATCTGAGGCTTTAGAAGAGAGGTCTCATTTTTTAGATGGGACCCCTCCACATCACAAGACACGTATGAGACAAAAAACATCACAGTTGAAAACACAAACACAAATGGTGGAATTCCCACCAAATCACCATTACAATCTCAGACACATACCAACAAGTTACAGACAAGAGCAAATAACACATCACCAGAGATAGGAGAGACCACACACGAGGGAATATCACAATCAGGAATCACGACACAGAAGGAGGGATCATGTAGACAAAAAAGAAAAGTACGGAGAGGAAGAAGGAAAACTGAGAACTTATTACAGAGAAAGGAGAAATATGTACATAATGATGCAATCATTAACCTCAGCTCCACCACATTAACAACAACTCAGGGACAGCTCCTTAATAAGGGTCTCAAATTTGCCCCAACTAAAGGGCTTAATAAATTTGAGACCTTTATTGGTATTGAGAAATTTATGCGCCGATTATGTTTGAAGAAATATTTTTTGAAGCATCCCAGTAGTAGGGAGATTTTAACAAATTATGAATTCGTACATACCTCTTTGAAAAATGCATCCAAAAAATATCCGAGAAATGAACTAAGCGAGGGAATGACGACCTTTAAAAAAATGCGTAGAGACTGATTTACGAAAAATGAAAGATAAAATAAAATATAAGCGTCAGAATTTAACTCAACAAGAAATTTTAGCCCTTAAAGAATTACAACCAACTAAAAATATAGTTATCCATCCAGCAGATAAAGGCGGGGCAATAGTAGTACAAGATGTGGATAAATACAATATGGAGTGTTTTCGGCAACTTTCCGATCAGACCACTTATCAAAAACTTCCCTCGGACCCCACGCAGGGGTTTCATGCAGAACTGGCCATTCTTTGTGAGAAAGGTGAAAAAAGTGGGATCTTAAATAGGGAGGAATACGAAAATATATTAAACAAACACCCACGGATCCCAATGTTTTATTGCATTCCCAAGGTCCACAAAAATAAAGACAATCCACCTGGTCAACCTATTGTGTCGGGGATAGGGTCATTGACAGCTAATCTTTCTCATTATATTGACGTATTGTTACAACCTGGAGTAAGGAAAATGTAATCCTACACGAGAGACAATGCACAGATAATTAAAATTATAGAAGGACTTAAATTTGAAGAGGGATGGATTATGGGGTCACTGGCCATCCAGTCCTTATACACGGTGATTATTTACAAACACGGACATTAAGCTGTAAAATCTCAATTAGAGAAGGCAGATTAATACCTAAACAAATTGAATTTTTGGTAGAAGGTATTAATTTTATTTTAACTCACAATTATTTTTATTTTGAGGTATCTTTTTTTCTTCAGACACAGGGCACTGCCATGGGGACCAGTTTAGAAACTTTCATGAGCAAGATAAATGGGAATAATCAGAACCTCCAATTTTCTGGTAATTTTAGTGAAGAAACGGTGGAATTTTTGGATTTGAAAATTTATGTGGAAAACAATGAGTTGAAGTGCTGCACATACATTAAACCTACTACACGCAATAGTTATATTTTATTTACCAGCTGTCATCTCCCCAATTGGTTATTGAATATTCCTCAGGGGCAATTCCGGAGGATTAGAAGGAACTATACCTCGGATGAACGATTTGAAATGGAAGCCATACAAATGCAGAATAATTTCCTTGAAAAGCAGTACCCAATGGAGCTTTTAGAAGACTCCTTGAACAAAGTTAGGGGTTTGAATAGAGATACCTTTTTCAGGAGAAAGAAGATATGAATGATCAACATTAAGTTGACAATATTTGCATTATATTACTTTTTAACGATAATTATAACACCATTAAACATATAGTTCAAAAGTATTGGCATCTTCTGAAAAAAGATAAAGTAATAGGCCATCTAATACCGACTAAACCAGTGATTACATTTACTAAAGCTCCTAACCTAGACACTAAGATAGCGCTGACGGTTAGAAACTCAGATAAGGAAGGGGTGTCCATACAAAAATGGGCAGATATAACTGGTTTTTATAAATGTGGCCATTGTAACAACTGTAAAATTACAGCTTTCCCTAACAGAACAAACGAGATTATTGCTACTTCTAATCAATATAAATATACAATAAAGGAATTTTTAACATGCAGTTCAGAGAATGTTATTAATATAATGGAATGTCCCTGTGGATATCAATATGTTGGTTGGACCAAGAGAACACTCAAAAAACGCATCTCTGAACACATGACCAATATTCGGAAAGGGTATGAATCCCATTCAGTCACAAGCCATTTTAAGAAGGTACATAACCAAGACCCTTTGGGGGTAAGATTTGCCGCACTAGAGAAAATACCGAAGGAATGGAGAGGGGGTAACCATGCTGAGAAAATGTCCAGAATGGAGACCAAATATATCTTTGAATTCAATACAATAATTCCAAGTGGACTAAATGCGGTACCATTTGGTGACAGTCAATCGTTCCATTTGCACCAATTGGTCGATTTTCTCTTACCAATTGGCCCCCACCTATCGTTCTTCATCTAGTCCCTCAGCCTTCTCTCACTGTTTTGATCTTTTTTGACCCTTTATGAACACGACTGAAAAATGCATCAGAATCGCATTAAAATCGCAGATAATGGCTTCATGTGTTTTTTGTGCATTTTTACTATTCATTTGTGGTGGACAAACGTATGTATGGATTTGATCATAGGATGTTGCTTAATGTGTTTATTGCGCATACATATGGTTGAATCAATCGTACTATTTGTATCAAATTGGCCGATTTTTTCTTACCAATTGGCCCTCACCTATCGTTCCTCTAGTCCTTTAGCCATCTCTTACTGTTCAGTTTGACCCTTTTGACTTTTTATTAACATGACTGAAAAACGCATCAGAACCGCATCAAAATCGCAGAGAGTGGTTTGTGCGTTTTTTTGTGCATTCTAACTATTCAATTGTGGTGGACAAACGTATGTATGGATTTGATTATTGTATGTTGCTGAATGTGTTTAATGCGTATATATATTGTATAAACAATCGCATATAAATAAGCAGCAACCCAACATACAACAGCAACCCAAAATACGCATATAAATATATATCGTATAAACAATCGCATATTGTCTAAACCAGTGTTTCCCAAGCAGTGTGCCTCCAGCTGTTGCAAAACTACAACTCCCAGCATGCCCGGACAGCCTTTTGCTGTGCGGGCATGCTGGAAGTTGTAGTTTTGCAACAGCTGGAGGCACACTGGTTGGGAAACACTGGTCTAAACAATCGCATAAAAATAAGCAGCAACCCAACATACATATTCAAAGTTGGATCGTATAAAGATACAGATAATCAACCAATTTTCCATGCCAGGATTTCAGGAAAACTCACCGATTATCTATGCCAGGATTTCTGGAAGACCACAACCCATATAAAGGTGGGACATTAGTTTGGGGAAGCAAATTTGAATGAGATCCAGGATTAACCATACAAGTGCTGCTATAAGTGAACTATATGCTGGTTTGCACAATTAGGTGCTGTTAACATTGGCTGCTATACTAATCCATATTTTAGATTTTATATTGATTTAGGTGTTGTGTGATTATTTTGTGTTTTTATCATTATCATTATTTTTAAGTGTATTAATATTTGGGTCAATAAATAGACAGAACCATCAATCCCAGATACAAGAGAGTGCCCAGTCTTTTTACTACTATTACTATTCACGGAGCGGGTGGACCTGTTGACTGAGAGCACCTCTATTCTATATACTTGCTGTTCTGGTGCGACACTTCACATTGCTATTATGGTCCTACAAAGTGTTGCATCAGGGGGGCTGAATACATATGCACACCACACGTTTCAGATTTTTATTCATTATAAAGTTTGAAAACCATGTTTCATTTTTAGTGATGAGCGAGGCGAGCTTTGGATGCTACATCCAAAGTCGCTTTGTTCAAAACTTTGGATTTATACTGAACAGAGATCCGTCTCTGTACAGTATTAAAATGTATGGGCTTCTATGAGCTGAAGTCACAATTTGCGCGTGACGTCATTGAATAACTTCAGTAGTTGATCTTTAAACCACTTTAAAACTTTAAACTGAAGTTGGCTTTTGTTCCGACTGGTACCTCGTAACTGAAGCCGAGTTCGGATATAGCATCTAAAGCTCGCTTCTATCATCACTAATCATTTTCTTTTCACTTCCCATATACTTACTACCTTGTGTTGGTCTATCACATAAAATCTCTAAAAAAATAAATTTATGTTTGAGGGTGTAACATAAAAAATGTGTTAAAGTTGAAGGGATATGAATACTATTTCAAGGCACTGTAAATCCCTGCTCTTTCTTTACTTAGAAGTCCAAAGGGCGATTACTGCTCAGCAATTCTAAGTATAGAAAGACAAGTAATTAAAATAACTAAAATATAAGTATCATGAATCTCTTCCTACAAACTATATATCAATCTGATCATCTCATTTTGCTCAATAACATACTGCCTACAGCATTTTTAATGTGATGGATTCCCTTTAAACTGTGTCTGATTGGGGTTACTTGGGCCCACAGAGGTAATTAAATTGGGATTCAAAGCTTAAATCCTCAGTACTGTCTAATAAGTTTTGAATCAAAAAAATAGACCTTGGTGGCAAGTAACTAGCTTCAAAGTCAGCTCAGAATATTTTTTTTCTCCTGAACCTTTCTGGCCCACTATGGTATCAGAATCCTGGTCACTGGAGGATGCTCTAGTACTCTGGTGGGCACAGTCTTTAGATATGCATGACATACTATTGTGAATGTAGTGAGAAATCTGTGAAAGGTATGGGAAAAGGTAATGCATACAATTACACAAAATCTCAGGGATGACTGAAATTCCTATAGAATTTAGCATTAAAGCATTATCCTAGTATTTATTCTGTTTATTCAAGTGAGATTACAAACACACCATGTGGAATGTATTTAACCTCTTCTACCCCGGGCCAATTTTCACCCTTCTGCCCAGGCCATTTTTTGCAAATCTGACATGTGTCACTTTATGTGGTAATAGCTTTGGACAACTTTTATTTATACAAGCCATTCTGAGATTGTTTTCTCGTGACACATTATACTTCATGATGGTCATAAATTTAAATCAATATATTTTATTTTTTAGGACGTTAGAAGGCTTAGAATTTTAGAAGCAATTGTTAAAATTTTTAAGAAAATTTCCAGAACCCACTTTTTAAGGACCAGTTCAGGTCTGAATAGTGTTGATCGAGCACCCAAGTGCTCGGGCCGAACACATCGGGATGCTCGGGTGCTCTACAGAGCACCCGAGTATATTGGAAGTCAATGGGAGAACCCGGGCATTAAACCAGGCACCCCCTGCTCTGAAGAGGGGAGGGTGCCTGGTTCATAGGAAAAGGTCAGAAATTGATGAAAACACCACCAAAATGGTTCGGGAACAGCATGGGGAGGATGTCTAGATGCATCTTGGACTCCCAGGTCGCTGCTGGGAATGATGTTGTTCGAGTAGTACGCCACTTTTACAGACTGACAATAATATGCACAAATCCAAAGATAAAATAAATTTTAGATGAAAAATTGTTAGGAAAAATTCTTTCCTGCATATGACCCTCAAAAACATTTGGAGCAAGGGCCTGCTGATTTGACCATCTAAAACTTTAGGGGCGAGGGCCTGCTGCTGAAGTGACCCTCTAAAACATTAGGGGTGAAGGCCTGTTGGAGAGCTGACCTTGTAAAAGATTGTAGGTGAGGGCCTGCTGGTGAGCTGACCCTCTAAAAGGTTGTAGGTGAAGGCCTGCAGGTGAGTTGACCCTGTAAAAGATTGTAGGTGAGGGCCTGCAGGTGAGCTGACCCTGTAAAAGATTGTAAGTGAGGGTCTGCTGGTGAGTTGACTCTCTAAAATGTTGTAAGTGAGGGCCTGTAGGTGAGCTGACCCTGTAAAACATTATATGCCAGAGCCTGCAGGTGAATTGACCCTCTAAAATATTTAATGTGAGAGTCTGTGGGTGAGCTGACCCTGTAAAACATTATATGCGAGGGCATATATGCGAGGGAATTATATGCAAGGGCATTCTATGCCACAAATAAGCATGTTGATATGATGGAAGAGAAGGAGGAGGATGAGAAAAGGAATATTCAACCATATACCCTTTTTTGTGGTGGAAGGGGTGCATGGGAATAAACTGTATTCAGTACATTATAAACAACACATTTAAAGTGCCTTTATGTTCATCAGCTTTCCTCTGGTGGAGTTGAGAAGTCAGGGACAATCCAGGCCTTGTTCATTTTTATAAGAGTCAACCTGTCAGTATTTTCAGTTGACAGGTGGATACGCTTATCAGTTATAATGCCACCAGGCGCCAGTGTTGCAGATGGAAAGGACCTTCTAGTATTACACCATTTTGCTCGTCCTCTCCACCAGAGGAATGAGAGATGGGAAGTTCTCTTTGTAGCGGGGGTCGATAAGGGTGAAGAACCAGTAATCCGTGTTGTCTAAAATGTGTATAACGAGCGGGTCGCAGGAAAGGCAGCCTAACATGAAGTTAGCCATGTGTGCCAGAGTACCAACAGGTAATAGTTCGCTGTCGTCATCAGGAGGATGACTCTCAATCTCCTCATCCTCTTCCTCCAGTTCTGCCCACCCACGCTGAACAGATGGAATTAAACTTCCATGGGTACTAACCTCTGTAGAGGATGCAACCATCTCCTGCTCCTTTTCCTCCTCCTCTTTATCATCCAATTCGCACTGAGAAGGTGAACTGAGGGTGGTCTGGCTATCACACTGTGTAATGTCTTCCCCCATTTCCATCTCTTCCACATGCAAAGCGTCGTCCTTAATTGTGAGCAGCGAGCGTTTGAGTAGACACAGAAGTGGGATGGTTACGCTGATAATAGCCGCTCACCAGCTGTGTTGATTCCTCAAAATTTCTTAAAACCTCACAGAGGTAAGACATCCATGCCCATTCCTTGCTTGTGAATAGCGGAAGCTGACTGGAAAGGCGACGACCATGTTGCAGCTGGCATTCCACTACTGCCATCTGCTGCTCAAATAGCCTGGCCCAGATGTGGAATGTTGAGTGAGCTGGCAATTTCAATCGCTGCTGCAGTGTTGACAGACCGGCTGAAGCTGTCGATGAATTGCGGAAATGTGCACACAAGTGGCAGACCTTCACCAGTAGCTCAGGCAAATTGGGGTAGGTTTTGAGAAACCGCTGAACCACTAAGCTTGAGACGTGGGCTAAACATGAGATGTATGTGAGCTTGCCGAGCTCCAAAGATGCCACCAAGTTACAGCCATTATCAGACACAACCATGCCTGGTTATAGATTAAGTGGCGAGAGCCACAGCTCAATCTGGTCCCTTATACTCTTCCATAGCTCTGCGGCGGTGTGCTGTTTGTCACCTAAGCAAATTAGTTTCAGCAAGGCTTGTTGTCGCTTCCTCACTGCAGTGCTACAATGCTTCCAGCTACTGACTGATGGCTGACTGGTGCTGCAAGATGAGAATTCAGAGGTAAAAATGGAGGAGGAGGTGGAGGCGGAGAATGGGTGCTTGTGGAGGTCCAGGTGCAGGGCGGGAGGCATCCGGGCCTTTATCTTTGACAGTGGATTGGCCAGCATGTAACATTAGCGAAGAGGAGGCAGTGGTGTGACCCGCAGACACAGATTGTGGACCCAGGCGTTCCCACTTTCCTCAAAAAAGCGCCATACTGCGGAACACCTACCCCTTGGCAAGGTATATTTCCGCATAGGAGTGCACAGTGGAACAGTTGCGGGCCTGTTTGGTGTGGCCCGCCTTGTCCCTTTTGCCACCCCAATGCCTCTTCAAGCCTGTTGCGGTGCTGATGTCCTTGCTCAGCTTTCCACCTTCACAGGTTGGGTCAGTGACTTCATCATCCACCACCTCCTCTTGCACTTCTCACTCTGCTCATCCTCCTGACTTGTTGACCTAAGCACAACCTCAGTTTTTGACCCTGTGTAATGTCTTCCCCCATTTCCACCTCTTCCACATGCAAAGCGTCATCCTTAATTGTGAGCAGCGAGCGTTTGCGTAGACACAGAAGTGGGATGGTTACGCTGATAATAGCCTCTTCATCAACCTCCTGAGACAGTAATTGCCGTTGACTTATTGGCAACTGTGTCTCATTATCATCCACCTCATTAAACAGTAATTGCTGTTCCCCCCGTCATTATCTTGTGACTGTGAATGCTCAAGAGGTTGGGAAGCAGGGCACAAGATCTGTCTCTCTTCAAGCATGCTTGCAAGAGGGCCAAATGAAGGAATGGCGATGAAAAAAGGTCCTTTGGGATCACTTGTTTGCCCAGACTCTCCATTGTGGGAGGAAGAAGGATCAGGGTAAGGACTGTGTTGACCAGACACCTGGCTAATGAGATTGGACTTGGTGGAAGACAGTGTGGTGCTTAACCGACTAGAAGTATTATCTGCTCCAATCCAACCGACCACCTGGTCGCACTGGTCTGACTTCAGGAGTGGTGTCCTGCACTGCCCTGCAAACTGGGACATATAGCTAGGTATTGTGGATGATAGTTTTTCTTGTGCTCTGGCAGCAGGCACAGTTTCAAAGCTCCCAGGGCCACGGCCTCTGCGTGCACCATCAGCATAGCGGCCACTTCCCCATTCCTTACTGCTTGCCTTCTTAATTTTAAAAGCTATATATGCTTGAAAGTATGTCACACATACAGTAGCGCAGGATTTCGAAGTGTATGTGCAAAAAAATTGGGATGTGGAAATGTCACACAAGAGATATCCCTCAGATAATGTCAATGCTGTCACCAGTGGCTACTAAAAAATTTACAGGGAATATCACAGTTATTTGGGATGAGGAAATGTTATACAGGAGAGGTATTACAGGTACGGAAAAAGTACACTGTGTGTCACAGATAAATTTTGTCAGTGCACCCGGTACACTGGAGATGTTCCACTGGTAATATCACTGTCAGAAGCGGACACCTCTATCGAAAAAGTACACTGTATGTCACAGATACATTTTTTAAGAGCACACGTTACACTTTCGATATGCCCCTCATAATGTCACAGTCAGAAGCGGACACCGTCTATTGACAAAGTACACTGTATGTCACAGATGAATTTTTTAAGCGCACACGTTACACTTTAGTTGTGGTACTGGTAATGTGACTGTCATAAGCGGATACCATCTATTGAAAAAATACACTGTATGTCACAGATACATTTTTTAAGCGCACACGTAACACTTTAGATGTTCCCATGGTAATGTCACTGTCAGAAGCGGATACCGTCTATTAAAAAAGTACACAGTATGTCACAGATACATTTTTTCAGTGCACCCGGTACACTGGAGATGTGGCACTGGCAATGTCACTGTCAGAAGCGGACACCTCTATTGAAAAAGTACACTGTATGTTACAAATGAACTTTTTTAAGCGCATATGTTACACTTTAGATGTCGCACTGGCAATGTCACTGTCAGAAGCAGACACCGTCTATTGAAAAAGTACATTGTATGTCACAGATAAATTTTTTAACCCCACACGTTACATTGGAGATGTGTCACTGGTAATGTCGCTGTCAGAAGCGGACACCGTCTATTGACAAAGTACACTGTATGTCACAGATAAATTTTTTAAGAGCACACGTTACACTTTCGATATGCCCCTCATAATGTCACAGTCAGAAGCGGACACCGTCTATTGACAAAGTACACTGTATGTCACAGATGAATTTTTTAAGCGCACACGTTACGCTTTAGTTGTGGCACTGGTAATGTGACTGTCAGAAGCGGACACAGTCTATTGAAAAAGTACAGTCACTGATAAATTTTTTCAGCGCACAGATATTTTTGGTATGCCCACACTTTACACAGGAGATTTGCGCCAGGGGGCTTACATAGTGGAAACACCCATAAATGACCCCATTGTATAAAATACACCCCTCAAGTTACTCAAAACTGATTTTACAAACTTTGTTAACCCTTTAGGTGTTCTAGGAAAATGGAGATGAATAATATAACTCAATATTTATTACTCTGATTCTGCGGTTTATAGAAACAGCCTACATTTGTTCGTAAACTGATGTAAGGGCACACGTCAGGGCGCAGAAGAAAATGAGCGCCATATGGTTTTTAGAAGACAGATTTTGCTGGACTAGATTTTAGTTGCCATATCCCATTTGAAGCCCCTTGATGCATCCTCACAGTATATATGCTCTATATTATGTTTTTTGTGAGGTAAGGTAACCAAAAAATGGCTGTTTTGGCACCGTTTTTATTTTTTACAACATTCATCTGACAGGGTAGATCATGTGCTATTCTATTTTTATTTTTGAGCTCATTTTTTGCGGGATGAGGTGACGGTTTTATTGGTACCATTTTGTGGGACATACGCCTTTTTAAACGCTTGGTGTTGCACTTTTTGTGATGTTAGGTGACAACAATGGCTTTTTTCGACACAGTTTCTATTTTTTTTAGCCTGGGGGTGGATCGCCTCGGCCCCCGTAGAAGGCAGGTCCCGATGCTGTGCAAGGCATTGGGAAGCCTGTACATAGCATCAGGCTACCTTTTTACCCATCGGGTCCCCGCCACAGCAGAGCGGGGAGCCGATGGGCTCCCTCACCCACCGCAAACCTCTTCTATGCCACTGTTGCTGATTTCTTGATCTATCTAATTGCACTTTACACAGGTGATGCAAACTACTCTTTATGTACTGGCACTTTATTTTTATTTTTTATATTCACTAGATGAAATATCAGATGAAATATCAGATGATATAACTAATATGTAACACCGCAAATTATAGACTTTTTTTTATCATGGAATCATTTTTATGTATATATACACCTTGAATCATGTTTATTGATAATTAATTATACAATTATATATTCAAATCACATCATGGGTATTTAATTGAATACTTGACATTATTTGTTTGCTTGAGCTGGGCTGAAACGTTGCGACTGGGGAAATAAACGTGTCTAACACCCTTCACTGTTATTGAAGTGCTGCCTCATCATTTGCTTTTTGGATATTGTCTGTGGACTTCTTCCTTAAATTCAGGAGGGATTGCACCCAACTTCACATTGACTGTGCTGCTGCTACTCTTTGTTTTTTGTATAATTCAGGACTATACAGCTAGCACCTGTTACCGTTAAAGTTTGCCATCACCAACATGGACCCCCCGATGTCTACACCTACAGCAAGTCCGATGAAGAGAGGATACTGCAGGGATTGGTAAGCAACTCTGTTCTTCTATCTACCCCTACAATTACTGATTTAAAGAAACAGTTTGATGCCAAGAGAATTGCCTCTATGGAACTACATCTGATGACTTTGGGTGAATACTATAAATATAGAATCCCTAGAGGGATTCGATCACACTTAAAACCAAATTTATTTCCTACAGTGTCATCTTTTGCACACGGATTTGTCCAAATCTCTAACAAATATGGTTTTGATGTTATTCTTTTGAATTTTAAATATCTACAATATGAATTGGCTAATGTTCAACAGAGACATACCCAAACTAAAGCTAAACTTAAAGCATAATTAACTAAGGAGGATTGGGATATACAGTGGATATAAAAAGTTTACACACCCTTGTTAAAATGTCAGGTTTGTCAGGTGTGCTGTAAAATTAGACAAAGATAAATCATGTCAGAACTTTTTCCACCTTTAAAGTGACCTATAAACTGCACAACTCAATTGAAAAACAAACTGAAATCTTTTACGTAGAGGGAAATAAAAATATAAAAATAAAATAATATGGTTGCATAAATGTGCAGACCCTTAAACTAATACTTTGTTGAAGCACCTATTGATTTTATTACAGAAGTCTTTTTAGGTATGAGTCTATCAGCATGGCACATTTCAACATGACTTGGCACATCTTAACTAAGTCCCCTGTTCCAGCTGAAAAAAAACATCCCCAAAGCATGATGCTGCCACCACCATGCTTCACTGTGGGTATGGTGTTCTTTTGGTGATGTGCAGTGTTGTCTTTGTGCCAGCAATTCACGGGAAAAATAGAAGAGGTTGCATCTAGAACAAATTAACCACATCCCGACCGCCTAACACAGGGATGCATCCTGCTGGCGGCCGGGATGTTCCTCCTGGACTCATCGGCGCGTCATCTCGCGAGACACGAGATGACACGCTGATGCCGCTGCACATGCGCAGTGCACGGCGGTAAAAGATTCAGAAGAAGTTGGTCATCAGCCTGCCAGCCAATGATCAGCGCTGGCAGGCTGATGACTTTTAAAAAATCGAATCAAAAGCCATCTAACACATTATATTTATAAATATAATGTGTTAAATGGCTTCTGTGCTCTCTGCTGGGTCCTTTTCGTCGGTTGGTCCTAGCAGAGAGCACATGTGACTGTGGGTACACCAAGCACCACATATTTTGCCCCAGATCACCCCCCATCACCCCAATTAACCCCTTGATCACCCCTATCAATCACTAGTGAAGGGGGAAAAAGTGATCAGTGTAAACTGTCACTTTTTTTCCACTAGTATTGACTGTTAGGTTTAGTTTAGTTTTTAGGCCCCTTTAGGTAGTCAGTTAGCGCCCACCGCACCGCATTCACTGATTAGTGTAGCGCTAATCAGCATTGGTACTTTATAGTATCTGTAAGTGATCAGAACTGATCACAGTCAGATCTATTATAGTATTAGTGTCACCTTAGTCACCCTCCACCCAAAGCGCAGTGTTTGCCCGATCAGGGGTTTCTTTGGTAGTCTCAGGGAATACCCCCTAAATTTAGTTGTCCAAATGGCAAGTAAGGAATATTCTTCTGAAGAGGCCTACAGGCTTCTGACCCAGTCAGATGAGGAATGGGAACCCTCATCTGACGAATCCAGCGGGTCAGAATACGAACCTGTAGAAAGCAGTGGCAGTCTGACCCAAAGTTCGGACGATGAGGTTGAGGTCCCTGATAGCACCAGGCGTACCCGGCCCCGTGTTGCTAGACCACAGGTTGTGCAGGATCCTCTTCAAGGGCAGCAGAGTGGGGCTGGCGTTGTCGGATTACGTGGTGAGGCATACACCAGCAGCGCAGCCCATCCTGGACCTATTACCAGCACTGCTGTAGAACATAGTGAAGTGGCGAGCACCAGAAGGGCAGTTGAAGCTGGTACGGTGGCACGTGCAGTAGTTCCCCCGTCGCAGCCACTGCACAGACTGGCCCGTAGAGCCCCTAGAGTCCCTGAGGTGCTGGCAAACCCTGATTGGCAGCCCCCCATCTTCAGCCGCACCAGTAGTTTACCCTTTCACCGCCCAGTCAGGAGTTCAGGTTGAGACAGCTCAGATCAGATCGGCACAGATCAGATCGTTTTTTTGAGCTGTTCTTTACTGCGGAGCTCTTTGACCTAGTCGTGGCAGAAACAAACCGGTATGCCACTCAATTTATAACCGCCAACCCGGGAAGCTTTTATGCCCAGTCTTTCCGGTGGAAACCCGTCCAAGTTTCCGAAATTAAAACTTTTCTGGGCCTTCTCCTCAACATGGGCCTAACAAAAAAGCATGAATTGCGGTCATATTGGTCCAGGAACCCAATTCATCACATGCCCATGTACTCTGCTGCCATGTCCAGGACACGATTTGAGACCATCCTGCGTTTCCTGCACTTTAGTGACAACAGCACCTCTCGTCCCAGAGGCTACCCAGCTTTTGACCGGCTCCACAAAATTCGGCCCCTCATAGACCACTTTAGCACCAAATTTACATATTTGTATACCCCTGAGCAAAACATCTGCATAGACAAGTCCCTGATACATTTTACCGGGCGCCTTGGCTTCAAACAATACATCGCCAAGCAAGCACGCCCGGTATGGGGTCAAATTGTATAAGCTCTGTGAAAGGGCCACAGGCTATACGTTCAAATTTTGCGTCTATGAGGGTAAAGATCAGAGCTTGGAGCCGGTCGGTTGCCCTAACTACCTGTGGAGCAGTGAGAAGACAGTCTGGGACTTGGTGTCACCCTTATTTGGCAAGCGGTACCATCTTTATGTGGACAATTTCTACACAAGTGTGCCCCTCTTCATGCATTTGTTCCTAGAACAGATTGGCTGCTGTGGCACCGCGCGACCTAGTCGCCGGGGCTTCCCCAAACGGCTCGTTACCACCTGTCTTGCAAGGGGGGAGAGGGCTGCCTTGTGTAACGAAGAACTGCTCGCGGTGAAATGGAGAGACAAGCATGACGTTTACATGCTTTCCTCCATTCATGCAGACACGACAATCCAAATTGAACGGGTAACCAGTGTCATTGAAAATCCCCTCTCGGTCCACGACTATAATTTTCTCATGGGAGGGGTGGACTTCAATGACCAGATGTTGGCTCCTTATTTACTCTCCCGCAGGACCAGACGCTCGTATAAGAAGGTGTCTGTATACCTAATTCAATTGGCTATATATAATAGTTTTGTTCTCTACAGTAAGGCTAGGAGACCAGGATCCTTCCTCAAAATTCAGGAAGAGATCATTGAGAACCTCCTGTATCCAGGAGGTTCTGTGGCTCCAACCACCAGTGTAGTGAGCCGTCTACACGAGCGACATTTCCCCAGTGTCATTGCTGGTACCTCAAACTAACCACCACCCCAAAAAAGATGTTGTGTCTGTAGCAGGAGTGGAATAAGGCGTGACACCTGCTATTTCTGTCCTGACTGCCCTGACCACCCTGCCCTATGCCTAGTGTGTCCGGAAGTACCACACTCAGGTACACTTAGGGACCGCAGGACACAGGTAGATTTTACACAAGGGTCTCTCAGGGTACTAGGTTTTGAGAGACCCTAACACACAGGGGTGCTAGTGTGCTACTGCAGATATGTGAAACCTCTCCTTTCACTTGGGATAAAGCACCATCTCTGTGCGATTTACACTTTACACATTGTCCTATGGGAGAGTAGAGGTTTTTGCTAGGTAAGTAGAGTGAAAAGTAAAAAACAAAAAAAAAAGTAAACAGGTAGCAAGAAAAAGAAATCTTGAGTTAGTTTAAGTTCAAATTTATGAGCTTGCTGCTTGTTTTTTCTTCTTTTTTTCATTTTTTTTTACTAACCACCCTTTATTTTCCAGCTGGACCAACCGACAAAAACGCTGCAGCATTGATGTGCATTCTGAGAGAAGCATTGCGCTGCTGTCCGTTTACATGTGAAGTCAGTGTATGCGGCGCTGCAGGACGAGATTTCTTCTCCGCAGTACAGGTACGCTTGCCCAGGTATATGAGCTGAGGAGAGGTGTTGGAGTTCAGTTGCTTTGGCAAACACTTTGTATCAAAAATCTGGCAAAGATGTCTTCCTCCACAACGATCGATTGATCGATGTTAATGGAGAAATTACGTTTGCCAGGACATAGGAGCTGAAGTGGGTATGGATGTTTGGGCGGAGCCCCTATGTCCTGGCAATCGCCAGGCCCTCTTTTTTTTTTTCTTGCATATTTTTTGGCAGAGATTTTTTCATCCACATTGATCGATGCGAATGAAAAAAACTGTGCCATTCATTTTTTCTTATGTTATATAAGGAAAATAGCAGAAACTCCTAATGCTGGCCATACATGTACTGATTGCGGAGACCCTCAAATGCCAGGGCAGTACAAACATCTCACATGTGACCCCATTTTAGAAAGTAGACACCCCAAGGTATTTTATGAGGGGCATGGCGAGTTCATTTAAAATTTTATTTTTTGTCACAAGTTAGTGGAATATGAGACTTTGTAAGAAAAAAAAAAATTCCATTTCCGCTAACTTGTGACAAAAAATAAAAACTTCCATAAACTTACTATGCCCATCAGCGAATACCTTAGGGTGTCTACTTTCCGAAATGGGGTCATTTGTGGGGTGTTTCTACTGTCTGGGCATTGTAGTACCTCAGGAAACATGACAGGTGCTCAGAAAGTCAAAGTGCGGAAATTCACTTTTTTGCACTATAGTTTGTAAACGCTATAACTTTTACCCAAACCAATAAATATACACTTATTGCATTTTTTTTTATCAAAGACATGTAGAACAATAAATTTAGAGAAAAATTTATATAGAAATGTATTTTTTTTTTTTTTAATTTCAACAGAAAGCGAAAAAACTCATTTTTTATTAATAGCAAAAAAAGTTAAAATGTCAGCAACAATGAAATACCACCAAATGAAAGCTATATTAGTGAGAAGAAAAGGAGGTAAAATTCATTTGGGTGGTAAGTTGTATGACCGAGCAATAAACCGTAACAGTAGTGTAGTGCAGAATTGTAAAAAGTGGTCTGGTCATTAAGGGTGTTTAAGATAGCGGGGCTGAGGTGGTTAAAGTGGCTCACGAAAACCGGAATTAGACTTACCGGTAATCCTTTTTCCATGAGCTCACCACGACGTCATGACAAGGAGATTGACCCCTGACCTCTGTAGGGGCAGGAACAGAAGAAAGGTTAAAAGCCTCCTCCCACCACCAAACACCAGTGGTTCCAAAATATACAGAGAAAAGGTGGTGGTTTACTATAAGTGAGTAAGAAATTGAGGAGATATTACTTCATATCTTCCCTCTTGAAGAAGTGTGGGAAAAACCCATGCAGTCGTGGTGAGCTCATGGAAAAAGGATTACCGGTAAGTCTAATTCCGGTTTTCCATAGCGTCACCACGACGGCATGACAAGGAGATATACAAAATATTAAGTCTTTTTAGGGAGGGACTATTGCTTGTAGGACACTGCGTCCAAAAGTCATGCCCGAATTTTTGAGTAGGTCAAGTCTCTAGTGCTTTATGAATGTATGCGGAGTAGACCAGGATGCTGCTTTGCAGATGTCTTCCAAGGAAGTCCCTGCTCTTTCCGCTTGAGTCGATGAGACAGCTCTAGTGGAGTGTGCCTTTAGGTTTCCTGGGCAGGTGAGATCTTGAATACTTTAACATGTAGAAATAGCTTCTTTGATCCACCTGGCGATGGAAGATTTGGATATCTTATGTCCCTTATTACAGCCAGCAAATTGTACGAATAAAGTGTCGGATTTCCTGAAGGCCTTTGTGGCTTCCAGATAGTCGAGGACGGAACATCTGATGTCCAGAGAGTGGAAGGAAGCTTCCTTACTATTAGATGGACTACTGCAGAATAAAGGGAGAATGATCTCTGGATTTCTGTGGAAATCTGATACCACCTTTGGAAGAAAAGCCAGATCTAGTTTAAGGATTATTTTATCATCCGATATCTTGAGATAAGGCTTTCTGATGGAAAAAGCTTGAATCTCACTAATTCTTCTAGCGGAAGAGATTGCAACCAGGAAGGCCGTTTTTAATGATTTTGATTTAATGGAACTGTCTTCGATTGGTTCGGAGGGAGAATGGGTTAGACCCGTGAGCACAATATTTAAGTCCCAAGATGGGGTAAGAGGACTCAATGTTGGTCTGAGTCTAGAGACGGCTCTCATGAATCTACGAATCCATCTATGACTTGCTAGATCGAAAAAACTGCTTAATGCTGAGATTTGCACTCTTAGTTTAGAGGGTCTCAATCCCAGTTCAAATCCTTGCTGTAGAAATTCAAGGATGGATTGAATATTTGGTCCCAACAGGTTTGGAGAAGGAACTCCTGACCATGAACAATATTTTTTCCATATCTTTAAATAGATGGAGTATGTTACCCTCTTTCTGGAAGCTTTAAGTGTATTGATCACTCTGTTTGATAACCCTTGTCTTTTTAGTATCTGCGCCAGTCAGGACCCATGCAGATAGTTTCAGGAAACCCGGGTCCTGCTGCAGGATTGGGCCTTGGTGTAGGAGATATTTTCTGGTCGGAAGAGGCCAAGGATCCGCCTTTGCCATGCTCCTCAGGACTGGGAACCAGCTCTTTTTGGGCCAGAACGGTGTTATGAGAATAATTTCTGCCTGATCCTGTCTGATCTTTTGAATTACCCTTGGTATTAATGGGAGGGGAGGAAAAGCGTAAAAAAGGCTCGGGCTCCAGGAGATTGAAAATGCGTCCACTTCCCAGGGTCTGTCCCTGGGATTGAGGGAGCAAAATATTGCTGCCTTTGAATTTTCCCGTGAGGCAAAGAGATCCATCTTGGGAGTTCCCCATGTTCTTGTTAGCATCTGGAAAACTTCTTGGTTCAAGGACCATTCTTTTTGATCTATTCTTCTCCTGCTTAGAAAGTCCGCTTCCCTGTTTAGGGTTCCTTTTAGGTGGGTGGCAGAGATTGATTTTAGGTTCTTCTCTGCCCAGGAGAAGATTCTGAAGGATAGAGTCAAAAGACTTGGAGATCTTGTACCTCCCTGATGGTTCAGGTAGGCAACTTGTCCGACAGTACTTGAATGTGGTAGTTTCTTATTTCGGATTCTGCTGCCTTCAGTGCTTCCCAGATTGCTAGGAGTTCACTGTTGTTTGAGGATCTGTAACTTATTGGTCGAGGCCATTCCCCTTGCCAGAACTGGGAGCTGACTTTTGCGCCACAGCCTGCCTGACTTGCGTCTGTTGTCACTTGGATTAAGGGTAGCCTTTCCCAGGGTACCCCTTTGGTGAGATTCTTTTTGTACGTCCACCAATGGAGAGAAGATTTTACCCTTTCTGGGATCTGTACTCTGTGGTCTAGCGAAGTTTGCTTTCTGCCCCATTTTGCTAGTATTCAGGTCTAAAAGTGTCTGACATGCAACTGGGTCCATTGCAGCGCTGGTATACAAGATGTCATAGTCCCTAACAGGCTCATTGCTTCTCTTATGGTGCAGAAATTTCTGGTTACAAATTTTCTGATCTTGGATATTAGATCTTGTACCTTGTCTATTGGAAGAAAAGTTCTTTTGACCCCAAAGTCTAAGGTCATCCCAAGGAATCTGATTTGGGTGGAAGGATTGAGGTTTGACTTTTTTAAGTTGACTAGCCATCCTAGCTCCTTTAGTGTTTCCAGAAAGAAACTTATGTCTTCCTGTAGACGCCCCTGGTTGATGTTGGCGATTAAAAAATCGTCTAGATAAGGGAAGATTTTTAAGTTTTTTTGTCTTAGATAACTTACCATTTCCACTACCAGTTTGGTGAATATTCTCAGGGCAGATGATATCCCGAACGGAAGGCATGTGAATTGAAAATGGTTTATTTGGCCTAAAGGATCTTTTATGGCAAACCGGAGAAATCTCTGGGACTTCGGGTGAATTGGTATGTGGTAATAAGCGTTGGAAAGATCTAACGTGCACATCAGGGTGTTTTCCTGTAGGATGGGAATGATGGATTTTAGGGTTTCCATACGGAATTTTTTGAATGCTACATATTTGTTTAGTAGTTTTAAATTTATTATCACTCTGAAGGGTCCATCTTTTTTCCGTACAAGGAAAAGGTTTGAATAAAACCCTTTCCCTCCTCCTGAAAGGGGACCCGAGATATGACATTTTTCTCCCGAAGTTCCAGGATTTGCTGCCATACTGGATTTAAATGATCCGACTGTGGGAAGCTTGAAAGAAGGTATCGATTTGATGGGGGGGAAAGCAAACTGAATTTGATAACCCGGGTTTATGATATTTTTGGCCCACTGGTTTTGAGAAATTTTCTCCCAGGCAGTGAAGAAAAATTTCAGTCTGCCCCCCACTTTGGCGTCACTGTCTGTCACTAGTTTTTTGGGAGGAGGAGGGGAAACCCCTATCTCTGCCCCCCTTGTGATAGCTCCAGCGTCCCATTTTACCTTTCCCTCTATAGGATTTTTCCTGGTTTGAGGAGCTACGAAAGGGATACTTCCTTTTGAAGGGTCTGTCTATCGGGAAATTTTTCTTTTTATCAGAGGCTTTCACCAGTATTGTTTCTAGCACTGGACCAAACAAATTTTCTCCTGTAAAGGGGATTGAACAGAGTTTGGACTTGGAGATTTTATCACCTCCCCAGCATTTTACCCACAGGGCTCGCCTAGCTGCGTTGGAGAACCCCGCGTCTTTGGCCGCAAAGCGTACTGATTCCGCAGAAGCGTCGGCAAGGAAAGCCGTGGCTGATTTTAGTAAGGGTAGGGAATCTAGGATTTCCTCGGTGAAGGTGTTGCTGGTTAGACGGTTTTCTAATTCAATTAGCCACCTAAACATAGAAATTGCTACTGAGGTGGCTGCTATATTTGACTTGAGATTATACATGGCCGCTTCCCAAGACCTGCGAAGTAAGCTATCCGCTTTCCTATCCAGAGGATCTCTGAGTTGGGAGGTATCCTCGAAAGGTAGGGAAGTCTTCCTGTTCACTTTCGCCACTTGTGCGTCGATCTTAGGAATTGTGTCGAAGATTTTTGCTTCCTCAGGGTCAAATAAAAGACGGCTCATGTAGGATTTTGATACTCCTAAGCGTTTCTCAGGTTCTGCCCATTCATCCAGAATCATATTTTGGCTGTTTTCGTTTATGGGAAAAAACGTAGATTTCTTGATGCGGAGGCCCCCAAACATTTCCTCCTGAACCGTATGCGGTTTTTGCACTTCCTCAACCCCCATTGTTGTTCTGACCGCTTTCAGTAACTCAGTCATGTCCTCAGAAGAGAAGTAAAATCTTTTTGCCTTGTCAGATTCAGTGATTTCTGAAGATATGTCATCCTCGTCTACATATTTAGAGGAGGAGGCATCGTCGGCAAAATCCTCTGAGTCTGAGGATACAACATCCTTTATCTTTTGGCGTTTGGGGGGAGGTTCTATAGGGGGTTGGGATTCCCTGAGGTCCGAAATTTGAGACATGGAAGATTTAATTTCTTCTCTCATCATGTTCCTAAACTCACCCATAAAAGACGGCTGTTCTTCACGAATTACATTAGTAATACATGATTTACATAATTTCTTGGGATAATCTTCTGGGAGTCTTGAATAGCAGGAAATACATTTGGCTGATTTCTTGGCCCTCTTCTGAAGCTCCCTAGGAGTCTGTGAGTATAAGAGGAGGGTGAATTAGGCTCCCAGTAGATTGACCAGTGCATAACAATGGTTCAACACATAGTATAGATTGGTGTTCCCCCTCAGGGGACTTACGGTTTGCGGCACTGGCGTATCGATGCTGGATTGTTCCTGGCCTGACATTCTGAGTCCTGGATCAGAAGGAACCAAGTCCACCAGGAAAGTGGTGCTTTTGAATTGCATCAGGATCCAGCTTCCAGAACGCCGTCCTTATCCCTTCCGGTGACGTCACGCGAGAGCCCGAAGAAGAGATACCATAGAGTCTCATTATAGAGAGGCTCCGGCGCCGGCCTGTACGTGCCTCTGCGCCTCGTCGTCACTTCCGGTGACGTCACGCGGGAGACCGGAAGAGAAAAATAATTTTTATAGCACATGGTGGCGCTTGGCATGTGAGACCGCCTTGGCCCGACACAGGTGGAAAAGCTGAAGTATGCCATGGGGGCAGGCTCCAGAAGAACCGGAGCGAGTCTCCCCTCATCCCCCTTCCCAGCTTTAGTACCAGACCGCAGGAAGGCAGGGGGGCAATCATCAGGTACGATGTCCTATCTTCACCTCCTTGCCTAGCAAGGAGACCTTTCTCCGTCCTGTCCTCTGTAGGGACAGGAAACACTGGTGTTTGGTGGTGGGAGGAGGCTTTTAACCTTTCTTCTGTTCCTGCCCCTACAGAGGTCAGGGGTCAATCTCCTTGTCATGCCGTCGTGGTGACGCTATGGAAAATTTAAGATGCTATAAAAACTGTCAAAAACTTTAATAGATATGCCTTAAAACATGTTAAATCACCCGGACGAGGCAGATCATTAAAAGGAAAGACACAACATATGGCGTGCAAACATATCTTTTGGAATTATGGCCAAAAAGTTCAACCTTGGTTTTATCAGACCATAACACCTTTTCCCACATGCTTTTGGGAGACTTCAGATGCTATGCGCTTCCTGTCCTGGCCCGGTGGTCATGTGATTTTTTTTGGTTAGGATTTTGGGGTATGCCACAATCTGCTGCGACAGAACCTCTTAATTGTGTCAAGCTGTATGTTATTATGATGTTATGCCTTTATTGACTCATATTTATTACATAACAAACTCATACCATTCTTTTTCTTTTTTATCACTCAGAATGACAAATTATCTTTGTCTCTTCATCACTGCTGCATCCTGCTGGTTCCTTTTTGGGAGATACATGTTCTACAATTACAATCCACTAGTTTGGCCCTGCAATTGGAGTAACTTTGGCATTAATCTCCAAGATTCAGGAATTTTTAGCTGTTATCACTTTATATTTATGATCTGTTGACAGTTTGGTTCATTATAATAACATTACCTTGATTGGAGAAGCTCACATTTTATATTCTGGTGATTTTGAGATGAAGAATTTGGCCCCAGATGGATGGATGAACCTGTGCCCCCCCCCCTCTCATGGGACCATAACTGGTGTGGGTGATTTTGCCATTGATATTGGCTAATCACCCCACCCAATCCCTATATACTGCATTTTAACAAGTGGGAGGAGCATGGCCACTGACATTGGTCAGCACCTCGCTCTTTTATCATTTTTAGAAACCTAAAAAGTGCATTGACGCTAATGTATATGGAGCGGAACCCTCTTGTCTTTATTTTTAGGATGGAGTTGAATCCTCATGTTCCTACTCAAAATTCTTGTGCCTTATTGTTATTTTTTTCATATATGGCATTTTCAATATGAATGTCTTCTCCTATTGTAGTGTTTCCTATTGGGGCCATCTTAGGTTTATTTATAGTCTTCTATTCATTCTTGCCTGTTTACATATGTATCCCAATCACATGACAGCGCGGATCAGGTGACCGCCTGTGCCTCTTCCCCGGACTTTTCCGCAATCTCTTTGGAGGGCTCACGTTACATGAGTGTTGGCGCTCCCTGGTCACGTGATGCACATCTCGGGGAGCGTGGGATTGACATGGCGACTTTGCCCTGACATGCGCAGTACTAGGCTGGGGATGCTGTCTCTCACACTGAAACCACCAACGATGCAGTAGGTGTCTATAATTATTTTAAATAATACAGCTGTTGCTAATTTCTTGATCTATACTAATTACACTTTACATAGGTGATGCAATTCACCCTTTATGCACTGGCACTTTATTTTTTTATTTTTATATTCACTAGATGAAATATCAGATGATATAATTAATATGTAACACCGCAAATTATGGTTAAGACCTATATATTACCTCAGTTATTCATGCTCATTACATAAGGGTCTGGTAAAAATACATGAAATCCTATATGAAAACATCCAGTACCCAAAAACCAATCACTAAATCAAATATAAAATTCAAAATATAATTTTATTAAGACAATCACAAAATATAACAAAATGAGAGCAAAAGACCGTGGTGGGGAAAAAGACCCCCTCCGCAGGCACACCTATCTCCCAGAGACTGGTACGAAGCAGCTATACCCAGCAAACTCACCCATTATAGAAAAAGTAACAGTGTAACACAATTGCAACCTCGGTTAGATTACCAATAGTTTTGCAATATGATGCTAAAAGTTCATCAGAGTATCACCTTTGCCCTCCTATGTACGCAGGAAGGGTATAAGGCACAGATTAAATATCTAATATAATAATACAAATAGACCATCTATAGGTCAAATAGCACCAAAAACACTACTCATATCTCCAGAATAACAGAATGCTGCATAAATGAAACAAATAGTAACTATTACCCATGGTGGGCTTGAGTGTCACTGCTCCGGTACCACTACTACAATTAAAATTCAACAATAACAACCAGATGAAATATGAGATGATATAATTAATATGCAACACCGCAAGTTAGGGACTTTTTAAAATCATGGAATCATTTTTATGTATGTATACACCTTAAATCATGTTTACTGTTAATTAATTATACAATTATGTACCCGTGTGCTGCCGTTCCGTCCCCATTGACTATAATGGGGGTGGGGGGCGGAGCTACAGCGCAGCACGGCAGTGATCGCCGGACTAAAAAGTCAGACATGTAGTACTTTTAGTCCGGCGATCTCTGGCCGTGTACTGCAATGGGGACGGTGCAGAAGCATGGCAGCACACAGGTACTTGCGGCATGGCGGATCCGGCGGGTGAACAGCCCGCCGGATCCGCCATGCCGCAAGTGTGAAAGTACCCTAAACTGTGCTGCTGTTGTATTTGGCTTATATATACATATATATATATATATATATATATATATATATATATATATAATCCCATTTAATAGGTTTTTTTCAGAACTTAGATCTTGATGACCTTTCTTCTGAATAGGTCATCAATATCAGATTGGTGGGTGTTCAACACCCAGCAGCCCCATCAATCAGCGGTTTCAGGCAGCCGCTAAAATCTATAGAGTGGACTGTTTATTTGAATGGGAGCTGAGCTGCTGTACCCTGGCAGGGCCAATAATCAGTGGACAGAGATTTCTGTTTCTGGCCACATCCACTGTCCAGTTTCCGATGGTGGTGGCTGCCTAATACAGCTGATCTGTGGGAGTGCAGTTTAAAGGACCCCCACCAATCTGAATTAGATGACCTGCCTTGAGCATAGGTCATCAATATCCAAGTCCTGGAAAACCCCTTGTTCTAGTCTCAAGTCTCTTGAGAACTGTGTTTACTGGATTAGCTTCTACCTTGAATCTATCCTTCATACTGCTTTTTTGCACATGTAATAAATGAAGATTACGCAGTGGTGAGTGCCGCCTCTTTCTTTTTTTTTTTCTTCTGTCGATTTTTTTTCTTTCTATCTTTCATACTGTTCTTCCAAGGATGTTTAACCAGCTTTTTGTGATGCTCTTCTAGGCCTTTGGGTTTTTCAGTATTTCACCAGTATTCTAAGGAAAGCAGGAAAAAACTGTAGGGAATTAATCCATAGTAGTAGACAGACTACACAGATACATCTGTACTAAGCCTCAGATTTAAAGGGAATTTGTCATCAAAAAATGTCCTATTCTTTAAATCATGTTTTTATGTTAAGCTTGTTTTTTTTTTTGAATTTTGATGAGTGTTTGAAATTTCCCATGTCGTTATCCATATTAAAAGCTAATAATATATAGTCCTTAATTTTCACACTGACGACTAGACTTCCTGTCTTTTGAAAGCCATAAACACAATGGACAGGAGTTGACCCAATTGACTTCTATGGGAGATTTTTCTAGGCATGTTCTTTGACCTGTGCAGATGTCAGGAGAAAACTGATAAGGAGTGATATCCCCTATTGTGACTGGTGTTACTTATCATTTTAATTTTGCCTGTGGCGATAATGATAATGGTGACTGAAAAGTTACCTGTACAGAACAGGAAATCATAAATTATTATTAGGCCTAGTGGCCACTGTGAAAATTGTAGAGTTATGTACATTTTTAAAATATAGATAGTAACATAGAAAAATATAAACAACAGGTCATTTTCTGAGGACACATTCCCGTTAAGCCCAGCAAGCAGATATCCGAACATTAAGTTGCCACTTAACACATTGAATATACAGTTACTGCAAACTTTAACTCAACCTTTTTAATGTCTTTTGTTGTGGAACATGTCAATTTATAGTTTGCTGCAATGGTGCTACCATGTTAAAGGGGTTGTCTCACTTCAGCAAGTGGCATTTATTATGTAGAGTTAATACAAGTCACCTACTAATGTATTGTGATTGTCCATATTGCCTACTTTGCTGGCTGGATTAATTTTTTCATCAAATTATACACCACTCATTTCCATGGTAATGACCACCCTGCAATCCAGCAGTGGTAGCCATACTTGCACACCATAGGAAAAAGCACTGGCCTATGTGCCTTCCCATGGTCCCAGCTACCAGAGAGGCTGACGCTTTTTCCAATACTGTGCAAGCACGACCACTACTGATGTATTGTAGGGTGGTCATAACCATAGAAACGAGCAGTGTATAATGTGATGGAAAAATGAACCCAGCCAGCAAAGGAGACAATATGGACAATAATAATACATTAGTAAGTGGCTTGTATTAACTTCCTATACATAATAAATACCATTTGCTGAAGTGAGACAACCCCTTTAAGCGTCGAGTTAGCGGGTTCATGTCAGCAGTTTTGTAAATGCTAAGACAGCAGTGCCACTCCCTTAAAGGGGTTTTATGGGATTTTAATATTGATTACCTATCCTCAGGATAGGTCTTCAATATCAGATCGGCAGGGTCTGACACCTGTCACTCCGGCCAATCAGCTGGTTAAGGAGAAGGCCTCGCTCCGTGCGAGCGCAGCCTTCCCTTCATTGTTTACCTGCTCGCTGTTGACAGCTACAAGCCATCCCATTCACTTCAATGAGGCGGTTCCTATACACTTGAATGGGAATGAGGCTTTTAATTACACCTGCTTACTGCTGCAATATCATGATAACAACGAAGGGAAGGCTGCACTCACACAGAGAGTGGCACTCTCTTCAACCAGCTGATTGGCGGGGGTGCTGGGTGTCAGACCCCCACCGATCTTATAATGATGTCTTGAGGATAGGTCATCAATATTAAAATCGCGGAAAACTAGGGTTGAGCGAACACCTGGAAGTTCGAGTTTGCCGGGTTCGACCGAACTTCGCAGCAAAGTTGGGGTTCGGGACCCGAACTTGACCCGAACCCCATTGAAATCAATGGGTAAACGAACTTTGTGGCACTAAAATGGCTATAAAAAAGTCATAGAAAGGGCTAGAGGGCTGCAAAAGGAAGCAAAATGGGGGTAAGAGCAGGACAATTGCCCTGCAAACAAATGTGGGTAGGGAAATGACTTAAAATAGCATACAATATAAAAAAAAAGTAAAAAATCATGATCTTGAACTAGGAGGCGGAGTTCAAAGTGGTGTATGAGGTTCAGACACTTGCCGCAGGGCAGGCCAGCACCTCCAAGGCGTAAAGGTCAAGCTCAGGCCATGGCCCAATTTGGAGACCCAGAATTTGAATGGGGCTGACCCATCAGTCAGTACGTGTAGGCATGTGCACACGTACTGTTCCATGATGTTGCTGAAATGCTGCCTCCTGCTAAGACGTTCCATACCAGCTGGTGGTGCTGGTTGTTGTGGCGTGCTGACAAAGCTTTTCCACATTTCGGCCATGCTAACTCTCCCTTCTGAGGTGCTGGCGGTGCCCCAGCTGCATTGGCGACTTCCTCCTCCTCCTCCTCCTCTATTTTCGCCTTGTGCTTCCACTGAGCCCCCAGGGTCAGGTGGGAATGCCATCAGCAGCGTGTCTACCAGCGTGCACTTGTACTCGCGCATCTTCCGATCACGTTCCAGTGACGGAATTAAGGATGGCACGTTGTCCTTGTAGCCAGCAGGGTGGCCACCCAGTTATCAGCACTGGTTAGAATGTGGGCAACTCGGCAGTCATTGCGCAGGCACAGCAGCATGTAGTCTCTCATGTGTGCCAGGCTGCTCAGAGGCAACAACAAGCTGTCCTCTGTGGAAGGTTATTGTCTGTGTCCTCTGTATCCCCCCAGCCACGCTCCAGTGATTCCCATGAGCTGCTTTGTGTGTCACCCTACTGTGAACACAGTTCCTCCTCATCCTCCAGAACTGTGCCCTGGCTGGACAATTGTGTACCTGGCCTCTGTTGGTGCAGGAACCCACCCTCCGAGCCACTTGTGAATGACTGGCCTGATAACCTTGGAAATTATCCCTCTTCCTCCTCCTCTTCCTCCTGTGCCACATCCTCTTCCATCATGGCCTGTAGCATTTTTTCAAGGAGACATAGAAGTGGGATAGTAATGCTGAGGATGGCGTCATCGGCACTGGCCAGGTTGGTAGAGTACTCGAAACAGCGCAACATGGCACACACGTCCCACATGGAGGCCCACTCGTTGGTGGTGAAGTGGTGCTGTTCCACAGAGCAACTCAACCGTGCGTGCTGCAGCTGAAACTCCACTATCGCCTGCTGCTGCTCGCACAGTCTCTCAAGCATGTGCAAGGTGGAGTTCCACCTTGTGGGCATGTCGCATATGAGGCGGTGAGCGGGAAGGATAAAGTTACACTGCAGCGCAGACAGGCAAGCAGCAGCAGGGTGAGAACACTGAAAGAGCGAAGAGACGGCCCACACTTTCTGCAGTAGCTCTGACATTTCGGGGTAATTTTTCAGGAACCTCTGCACCACCAAATTCAGCACATGCACCAGGCAAGGGATGTGCATCAAACTGGCTAGGCTCTGAGCTGCTATGAGATTTCACCCATTATCGCACACCACCAGGCCGGGCTTGAGGCTCTGTGGCACAAGCCACTCATCAGTCTGTTGTTCTATGCTCATTCACAGCTCCTGCGCGGTGTGGGGTTTTCCCCCCAAACAGATGAGTTTCAAAACAGCCTGCTGTCATTTCCCCCTGACTGTGCTGAAGTTGGTGGTGAAGGTGTTATGCTGACTGGATGAGGAGCCGGTAGAGGAGGAAGTGGAGTAGGAGGAGGAGGCAACAGGAGGCAAAGAGAAATGTACTGCAATCCTCGGTGGCGGAAGGACATGCGCCAAACTGCTATCCGCCTCAGGCCCAGCCACCACTGCCCGTGTTTACTGGTCCACGTATCTGTGGTTATGTGGACATTGCCACAGATGGCATTGTGCAGTGCACACCTAATTTTGTCCGCCACTCGGTTGTGCAGGGCAGGGATGGCTGGCCTGGAAAAGTAGTGGCAGCTGGGTACCACGCACTGTGGGACAGCCACCGCCATAAGGTTTTTAAAAGTCTCCGTCTCTACCAGACAGAATGACAGCATCTCAAAGGCCAGGAATTTTGAAATGCTGGCATTCAGGGCCAGGGATCGCGGGTGGGTAGGGGGGTACTTTCTATCCAGTCTTTGGGCGATGAACAGCTAAATGCTTCCATGGGACATTGTGGAGATGCTTGGTGACGGAAATGGTGGCGTTGCTGCCATATCCTCTGTTTGCGGGGTGGCAGGTGCCATTGTCACTTCAGAGGGGGAGGAAGAGGCTGAGACTGCAACATAAGAGGGAGCAGGAGGAGCTTGAGATCTTTTGTGGTTTTTGAGGTGTTTACTCCACTGCAGCTCATGCTTTGCATTTAGATGCCTGGTCATGCAGCTGGTGCTCAGGTTTAGACCATTTATGACTCGCTTCAGGCTCTGATTGCACAGTGTACAAACCACTCGTGTCATGTCGTCAGCACATTGTCTGAAGAACTGCCACGCCAGGGAACTCCTTGGAGCTGGCTTTAGTGTGCTCAGTCCCTGGGTGCGTTGGGCAGTAGCAGGCATAATGGCTAAGGGAAGGCCACTCTGCTTTTGCACAGTGCTCCCTCTTTGGCTGTGCTGTTGGCACTGTGTGACCACCACCTCTTGCTCCGACCTGCACTCGCATGACCTTGATTCTATGTGGGGTCTAGGACCTTATCATCCTCCACATCTTCATCCACCCACTTTTCACCCTTGCCCTCTTTTCCAGTCTGCACACTGCAGAAAGCCGCAGCAGTTGGCACCTGTGTTTCGTCATCATTAGATATGTGCTGCGGTGGTCCTCCCATGTCCAAATTCTGGAACATAAGTGGTTGGGTATCGGTGTACTCTATCTCTCTCACTTCTGGGGCAGGGCTATGTAGACGACCCACGGAAACCCTGCCAGCAGAGATTTCAAAAATCATAAGAGACTGCTGCATGACTTGGGGCTCAGACTGCTCGGCTTATTTTCAAGGGGGTGAGGTGAACGACAGATGCCCATGGGCTGCAGGTGCTAATTCTTTGCTTTCAGCAGGGGACCAGGTGGGAGACAATGTGAAGGAACTTGAGGCACTGTCAACCACCCAAACTACTACTGTCTCAACTTGTTCTGGCCTAACCATTCGTACACCCAAATTCGGGCCTAAAAAATAATGCTGAACGTTCTGTTGCCTACGTGCTCCTGATGAAGGTGTTTCATTTATGCTTGTAGCTCGCACAGATTGACCACGTCCTCTCCCTGCAACAGGAGCTCCACCAACACCAGCAGCACCACGACCAGGGCCACGTCCCTTATTTGATGCTCTCCTCATTCTTTGAGGTCACCCACCAAACTAACAGACAGATTAACTATATTAATTTCCCTGTAATGTATGTAGTGCAGGTGTATCTCACACAAAAATTAGTTAAATGACACCCACCAATCTAACAGACGGATTAACTATATTATTTTCCCTGGCATGTATGCAGTGCAGTTGTACTTCACTCAATAAATTGGTATATGTCGCCCACCTAACTAACAGACTCTATTAGTCTACTAACAGACATACATGACAGGGAAATAACTCTATTTATTTCCCTGTCATGTATGCAGTGCAGGTGTGCATCACACAATAAATGGGTATATGTCGCCCACTGAACTAACAGACGGATTAACTATATTATTTTCCCTGTCACGTATGCAGTGCAGGTGTACTTCACATAATAAATGGGTATATTTCTCCCTTCTAACTAACAGACAGATTAACTATATTATTTTCCCTATCACATATGCAGTACAGGTGTACTTCAAGCAATAAATTGGTAAATGACGTGCACCTAACTAACAGACTGATTAACTATATCAATTTTCCTGTCATGTATGCAGAGCAGGTGTACTTCACGCAATAAATGGGTATTTGACGTGCACCTAACTAACAGACGGATTAACTATGTTATTTTCCCTGTCATGTATGCAGTGCAGGTGTACTTCAAGCAATAAATGGGTATATGACATGCACCTAACTAACAGACAGATTAACTTTATTATTTTCTCTGTCATGTATGCAGTGCAGGAGTACTTCACGCAATAAATGGGTATATGACGTGCAACTAAATAACAGATGAGTTAACTATATCAATTTCCCTATGCAGTGCAGTTGTACTTTACCCAATAAATGGGTATATGACATGCACCTAACTAACAGATGGATTAACTATATCAATTTCCCTGTCGCGTTGCAGTGCAGGTGTACCTCACGCAATAAATGGGCATATGACGTTCACCTAACTATCAGACGGATTCACTATTATATTTGTTTATCAGGGGTACAAAGTACAATGTTGCATTGCACCCACAAAAAAAAAAAAATCGCTCTAGGTCACCCACAGAATTAACAGCTAGATTTATGATTAGCATTCTGTGTCTGGGGTGCAAAGATGGTGTATTGCACCCACAAAAAAATCGCACTAACACTGTCCCTCACTTCAGCTGCTTGCTTTCTGTCCCTTCACTACTGAGAGCTGATGGGCGGTGCTACACGTGATCCGGCTAATATAGAGGCTGGGTCACATTATGCACCGGCCAATCACAGCCATGCCATTAGTAGGCATAGCTATGATGGCTTCTAGGGGCACACAGATTAAAAGCTTGTTGATTGGCTGCCCTGCAGCCTTTCAACAAGCTTTATTAAATGCTCAAAAACCGAACTTTTCCGGCAAAGTTCGGGTTCGGGTCCGGGTACCAGAAATCGTAAAGTTCGGGTTTCATCAAAACACTACGGAAAACCCCTTTAAGTGCTGTAGTGCTTCAGGTTCAGTATATGAGCAGCTCCACAGTCCCTCCTCTCTGCTGGTCAACATGGAGACCAATACAGCCATCACCCATAGTAGAGTAGAGGGGCTGTGGAGCTGCTCATACATTGACTTGAAGCACTGCAACCTGTGTGACTGCCCCTAAATACTGCTGCCATAGTATTGAAAGTTAAATTATACAGTGTAATTAAAGTGTCTTGTGACCACTGAATATAGGCAATAGGCAGCAGTGAAGCACTTTATTTGCATAAGATGAACAGTTCACACATATAAACCATACAGTAGTATGTTGTATGATTCCACAATGTCTAAGGACTGGCCCTTCCTCGCAGTCTCAGGGTAATATCTTCAACTTTCAGCACAAAGATGCTGTTAATGCTAAAGGGATTCCAGTTTCTAGTATTGCAGGCAAATCCAGAGGGCAGAGAGCCAAAGCCTGCTCTGAAAACCCCCAATGACTAAATTCTCCCCAGTCACAGAGATATACAGACACACACCCCCTCCACTGTCTGAGTTATCAGCTGGCATGGGGCGGTGGCTTTTACAATCCAGGTAGAGAAGAATGCTTTGAAAAGTTGCCAAAACACTGAGATGCCTGTACAAGTATTGATCCTAAACCTAGCAACTTCCAGGGGTTTAGAGGTCATAAGATTACCTTATTTCTGCTAACATGGTAATGTGAAGCCACTAATACACGCCACAAAAGTCTTTAGAACATATAAATGCACTGCTGAACAACAAATATATTTTTATTTTGCCACTAGTACATGCTACAAAAGGTCTTAGAACATATAACTGCACCGCTGAACGGCAAATATATTTTACTTTTGTCACTAATACACGCCACAAAAGGCTTTAGAACATATAACTGTACCTCTGAACGGCAAATATATTTTACTTTTGTCACTAATACACGCCACAAAAGGCTATAGAACATATAACTGCACCGCTGAAAGGCAAATATATTTAACTTTTGCCGCTAATAAAAAGACAAAAAGGACTTTAGTACATATAACTGCACAGCTGAACGGCAAATATATTTTACTTTTGCCACTAATGCAAGACAAAAAGAGTTTTACAACATATAACTACACCGCAAAATGGCAAATATATTTTTATTTTGCCACTAATACACGCCACAAAAGGCTGTAGAACATATAACTGTACCACTGAACAGCAAATATATTTTTATTGTGCCACTGGTATACGCCACAAAAGGCTTTAGAACATATAACTGCACTGCTGAACGGCAAATACATTTTACTTTTGTCACTAATACACGCCAAAAAAGGCTTTAGAACATAACTGCACAGCTGAATGGCAAATATATTTTTCTTTTGCCACTAATACACAACAAAAAGGGCTGTCATTTTCGCACTTCACCACACAACGGCTAATAAGCCATTTTTTCCCACTAATACAAGCCAAAAAATGCTTTAGAACATATAACTGCACCGCACAAGGGCAAATAAGACATAGAAATATGCACTTTTGCGAACATATTTTTGGGGAGATTCGAGGATAGATACGTCTTTACGACGTCTAATCCCTTCCTTAAGTATATACGCCTATTTTTGCGCTACGTGGATGATGTCTTCATGGTGTGGGCTGGGACGCGGGAGCAGTGCGAGCAATTTGTATCCCATCTTAATGACGCGAACGACATGAACATGGGATTCACCCTTAATTTTGGGGGGCAGACCCTTGAGTTCCTGGACGTTCGCGTCACTGTGATAGATGGGTCTTTGCGTACCGAAGGGTATCGTAAGCCCACTGCTTCCAACACCCTCCTACACTATGACAGTTATCATCCACGTAGCGTAAGGGAATCTGTCCCATATGGACAGTTTTTGAGATTAAGGCGAATTAACAACTGTTTTGAAGTCTTTCTGAAACAAGCAAATGAATTGAAGAATAGACTCATTCAACGTGGTTATCAACAAGAGAGCCTGGATAGGGCCCTGGAAAAGGCTAGTAACCATACACAGAGAGAACTACTAAGGTCTAGGGGCCATAGGAGGAAGATTGATGAAGGTGATCAAAATAGATTTATTTTTGTAACAAATGCAAAAAGTCCAGCTCACCCATCCAGGACAGCCATATCCCCAGTGCTCGGAGCCTCAAGAGAAGAGCTAGTAGTATCGGAAGAGATGGAATGAATCTGGCATCTACTTTGCAGTAAAACTTCTGTTCAGCTGGTATACCACACAATGGCTAGGTATGCTGCTGACAATCTAGTCCTTAGTCGTAACCAAGGACTAAGGACTAGATTGTCCGAAACGCGTAAACTACCAGCCATTGTGTGAACAAGAGTGTATACCGAACCCCGAATAAAGGAAGTTTTTACTGCAAAATTAGGTGCCGGAACCATTCCATTTTTTCTTCAGATTTATTTTTGTGTTCCAACATAGCCCGATGGCTGAGAACATAAAGAAGTCTGTTTTGAACAACTGGGAGATATTGAAGTCGGAGGAAGGTTTAGGTCAACTTACCGAACAAAAACCCATGATAGCATTCAAAAGGTGCAGAACTTTCAGGGACATCCTAGTCAGGAGCCGTTATAGTGAACAAAAAGGAAAGGATTGGCTATCCCTAGGGAAACCAATTGGTAACCACCGTTGTGGTAATTGCTCTGTATGTAAATATATATTACAAGGTCAGCATGTTTTCATTGGAGGTGTGGAGTATTATATCAACCATTTTATAACTTGTAGAACCAACTTTGTTGTCTATGCCTTGATCTGTATATGTGGCTCCTTTTATGTTGGGAAGACAAAAGACCCCTTCTGGAGCGTATTCGCGAGCACCGTAACTCAATTAAAACAGGTAAAGGAAGAACACGCTTAATTGAGCACGTTAGATGCCAACATGGTGGTGACGCAAATGTTTTGAAATTTGCGGGTCTAGAGCATGTACCCCCGGCAATACAGGGGGGCGATAGACATCGCGTGCTACTCCAGAAGGAGGCCCGACATATTATAAGGACAGATGCCACGGGCCATTTGGGCCTTAATGAACGTAACGACATGTCGGTTTTCATTTAGCTGCCTATGTTGCTTTCCTTTATGAATATGTATCTTTGTATATACAACGTTGCCTCCTAGTGGAGGCGCAGGAGTTAGGTGTGTCACAATCCCAGCCTTACATTTTGATATATGTAATAATGTATGTCTTTTGTACTTGCTTTTATTTATGTTCCCTATAGTCCCATAGCGCACAGACGCTGCCTACTATGCGTCTACCAGTTGCTAGGAGATGGGTTGGTTTTACCCCTCCCTCCTGGTGACGCACATATTAGGCGCAGACGTGACGCGTGGAACATGCTGAACAGCCGGAAGAAGCGGTCGCCCCGCGAAACGGCCGTCGCTGTTTGTTTTCTCTCCATGTGAGTCTGTGCCCCTGTACACGCAGTACCTCTGCAATAAACATACCATGAACATCGGATGGTGAGTGCCGCGGACTGTTTTTCTCCATGTTTGATAAGACATAGAAATATTTCCTTGTAATAAACCCTATTAATGGCTGTATCAAACAGCACTTGCACCCCAATAACAAGAATGGTTTGCTGGAATTACAGTGCTGTATAATGGCAATTTGGGTGCCCAGTCATTGCAGCAAGGTGTAATAGGATTGTTCCTTTTACCCAAGTTGCAACCTCCCCTACTGAACCCTGTTCAACATAAATGCTGCGGAATGATTCCTCCCTATTCTTTCCCTACACCTTGAATAATCTTTCCCTGTCTTTCTAAATCATTTTCTTAAGCACAATAAAGATTTTTCTAGCACTGTCCCTAGTGCTTTCTGACGTCTCTTCCTGCGCTAAGTTCACAGGAAAATGGCTGAATCCAAGATGGCTGAGGGTATTTATAGGGCTGTGACATCACAGGGCTGGCTGGCTGCTGATTGGCTGTATGCATGGCATTATGGGTGATCCCGTCTTCCCAGAGTTCCTTGCTCCATGTCCTCACACGTGCAGCAACCATTTCAGGAAAAAATGCGATTCGTTACCACAAAGCGTGAGGAATTTTGGATTCGGTGCAAATCAAATTTTTCCTGAAATTCGGATCGAATTCCACTTCGTCAACTTCGATTCGCTCATCTCTAGAGGCAATCATTGCATATCACTGTGCCATAAAGGTCTGATCTGTGTGGGTTAGATTGTTGAGACTTAACAAATTCCTTTAAGGCCGTGGTTACAGAATAATTTTTTTTATTGATATTAACTGCTGAGCTACAGCTGCAGTCCAAAGCAGAAATTGAATTGAATTGTAGGTAATCTTGTTCTTGCAGTTGAAACTTAACAGTTAGGGTACGTTCACACGACGACAATTGTCGCGCGACAATTTTTATAATGGGAGTCTATGGTGTCGCAGTGCGACATGCGACATGCTGCGACTGCGACACGAAAGTCGGAGAAAATCCATCCGGGATGGATTTTTTGCGACTGTTGTGTCGCAGTCGCAACATGTTGCATGTTGCACGCGCGACACCACCATAGACTCCCATTATAAAAATTGTCGCGCGACATTAATGTGACATCAATGTCGCGCTACAAATGTTGCAGTGTAGTGGTTCCCAAATTGTCGTGCGACTTTTTGTCGCGCGACAATTGTCGTCGCGTGAACGTAGCCTTAAAATCAAAATAAAGGTGCTGCAAAAAGTCTAGGTGTCAGCCCAGCCTTACAGATGAGCTCAGTTTTTGTTGGCCTAATGGCCTGTAGTGAGTTGTCTGCACATGTGTGGTTATCCTTAAGGATCGGGGGTTTTGGTATTTTTGCGTTTTTGTTTTGCGCTCCCTGCCTTCCAAAAGCCATAACATTTTTATATTTCCGCTCACATAGCCATATGACGGCTTGTTTTTTGCGGGACAAGTTGTACTTTTTAACGCTACTATTTATTTTTGCATGTGATGTAGTGGGAAACGGGAAAAAAATTCCAAATGGGGTAAAATTGCAAAAAAAATGCAATTTCACCACAGTTTTACGGGTTTTTAAATTACAACGTTCGATTTGCGATAAAACTGACTGGTTAATTTTATTCTTCAGGTCAGTACGAATCCGTCAATACCTAATATGTATAGTTTGTCTTGAGTTTTGATAGTGAAAAAAAAATTAAAAGTGGGAATTTTTTTATTTTATTTTTTTGTCGCCATGTTTTTTTGTAATTATGCGTACGGAGCAGTGTAGGGGCTCATTTTTTGCGGGGCAATCTGAACTTTTAATTGATACCATTATGGGGTGCGTATGATGTTTTGATCACTTTTTATTCATTTTTTTTTAGGAAATGAAGTGTCCAAAAATGGCGAATTAGCCATTTGGACGCTTTCTTTCCGTTTTTATGTTTACCGTATGGTGAATATTTTTTAATATTATTATAGTATAGGTGCTTTCGCACATTGGGACACCCATTATGTGTAATTTTTTTATTTTATTTATTTATTTTCATTTTGGGGAAAGGGGGTGATTTGAATTTTTATATTTTTTTATTTTATTTTTATTTTTTAAACTTTTTTTTTTTTTTTACTACTTTCTTATAGTTCCCATAGGGAACTATAAGATGCAATCATCAGATTGTTATTTCATATATTCCAATGCAATAGCATTGGAATATATGAGAAAACGCATATTTCCTATGGAGCCTATTACAGTCATAGGCTCCATAGGAATACTATGTAGTAACCTAGGTTTCATTCACAGAAACCTAGGCTACTACATGCATGCTCCGGCTCCCCCTTGTGGCCATCAGGGGAGCCGGAGCACAAACCGAAAGTGAAACTTTCGGTTTTTGCGCGATCAGATGCCGTGGTCAGGATTGACCACGGCATCTGAGGGGTTAAATGTCCGCGATCGGCATCGCTGCCGATCGCGGACATGAGCTGCGGGTGTCAGCTTGATGAATCTTTAAAGTGCGGACGAAGCGTACATGTACGCCCTTCGTCCTTAAGGGGTTAAAGTCAATGAAAGGAATAAGAGTCGGGCTATGCTTTTTGTAATGAACATTTTAGGCATGTTTTAATTTTGCAATGTAGTTGTTTAGCAAAGTTCTGTTCTTTTCTCAGCCCTAGCTGCACATACACACATGCTGTGCATATGTGCACACTCCAGGCAATGAATTTAAAGTTCCAGCAGCTTTTGTAGGCTATGGGTTAGAGATGAGGAAACCTTTTTAGATTTCGGTCCAGAATTTTTCAACAAGGTTGGTTCATACCCGAATCGATTCTACGTGAACTGATCTCTAATTGCCCTAAAAATTGGTATATAACATCCTCTAGTCTCCTAGGACTGAGAATTTTAGGAAAATTTGTTATTTTTTTATTTATTTTTTTATGAATTTTTGCTTTTTCTCCCCCCCCCCCTTTCCCTAAGCTCTTGAATGCAATGATAGCAATAACAAATAATGTCAGAGTGACACTGACATACATAGCTATGAGTAAATGCATGGTTGACGCCATTAAACAACAGCATGTTTAAACACTGTTGCATGTGATATGCTTTTTCATATTCCAAAGCTTCCAAAAATTGACCCTTAACAGGGGCAGATGGTGTTTAAACACACACAGTGTTGTCGGAAAAATGTGGCTTCTTGGGGGCGGCAAATGTTCAATGTGCCTTAAAGTGGTCAGAATACCATATGACTTGCACACGCTAAGGGCCCATTCACACATCCGCAAGTGTTTTGCGGTCTGCAAATTGCGGATCCGCAAAACGCGGACACCGGCCATGTGCGTTCCGCATTTTGTGGACCGCACATGGCCGGCACTTTAAATAGAAATGCCTGTTCTTATCCGTGTCCGGCCCCATTAAAAATGAATGGGTCTGGATCTGTTCCACAACGTTGCAGAACTGATCCGTATCCATTTTGCGGACGTGTGAATGGACCCTAAGAGTCCCACTATACAGCCTGGGCCAGAGTCCAGAAAAATTAAATTTAGGTGAAGGCATTGAAATGCGCCACATTTGCAAACAGACAAGAGTTAAATTTTCCATAGAACAGTAGATCCCTTGCTTGCTTGGCTAGAAGTCCCATCGGCACAGCCCAGTCCAGAGCCCCGAAAAATGTAATTTAGGCGAAGGCTTGGAAGTGCACCACATTTGCAGACCAATGAGAGTTAAATTTTCCATATAGCAGCAGAACCCTTGTGTGCCTTGCCCAGAGTCTCAGCCCACCGCCTGTTCCACACCCCAGAAAAACGTGCACCAAATTTGCAGGCCAAAGAGAGTTAAATTTTCCATATAGCAACAGAACCCAGGTGCGCTTGGCAAGAAGTCCCACACTGAAACGACCCGGGCCTTAGCCCAGAAAAATAACATTTAGTTGAATGCCCAGTAGAGCGCCGTATTTACGACAACTAAGTGGTACAGCAGCAACTGAACTGCCAGCAATTTGGCTAGTTGGGAGTTTAGCTTAGACATAAACTAATTGCTGGACGAGAATAGTTTTCTCATGGCCACACATTCTGTTGTGAATGAAGCGGAGGACGAGGAGTCTGTTCAGGAGAAGAAGCAGCTGATAACTATGACAAGGAAAATATACTGCTTGGGATGTGGACTTGATGTCACAAAGAAGACCAGGAGAAGAAGGACAGACTTGTTCTGATTCAGAATGCTGTCCAGTTCTATTTTCCTACAGGATCCTAGGATGCTGCCATGGGTTGCAATAGAGCCTTGATACCTATGTTTGTGTTTGAATGCCCATGGCTTATTTTAATCCAGTAGATCTTGCACAAGGTTGTAGTTTTGTGTTTTTGAGTCCTGACCCTCCCCACCACTTTTATCAGACAATGAGATCATGGTGGGCTCCTTGGCCCCCCTCCTCACTACCAGCTATTTACTTGGCCCAAGTGCCACTGTCACTACCACTGTGCCCAGCACCTATAATGTGGCTACAGGTGCTAGTATTACCACCACCACTACAAACATAGCTATACGTGGGGTCTCCCGTTTCCTCCTGAACCTTCTCCTCAGGGCAGTCCAAAGACTGACTGCTCTCAGACAAGTCATCGTGGAGGGTTTCTGCTGCCTCTTGGAGAAGGCAGTAAAGACTTAGACAATGCTACTGAAAGGCTTCTCTGGGGCTGCAATGAGGAGAAGCAAGAGGGATGCTGTGACCCCTTGCTCCAATCCACGATTTTAGAGGTGACGTCCATGTCATCCTGCTGTTACTGAGAATAGGAGTGAGTTATCCAATCCACAATCTCAATCTCTTTCTCCTCAATAATAATGTTGCACCTTTCCGAAGCCAGGAAAAACTGTGGCCTAGAGGCCTATAACTTCTACTACTACTACTACTACTACTACTACTACTACTACTACTACTTTTGGCTGGATAGCTGGTGCTGTTACTACCCACATACTAGCTCTGGGAAGACTCAGGATTTTTTTTTAAATAAAAAGTCACAGGATTGATATATAGTCACTCAAAGTATGGATCAGTTATAGCAAAATTGTAAGTGTATTGTCTCTAATTTAAAGACAGAGGCACAATTGATTGTCCTTCCTCTTCTACAAACATTGACAATTTAGTTTGGGAATAATGCAGTATTGACACCAGTAACATTTCTGCCTAATATTTGTTTAAATACACAGTTGCAAAAATACCTTTCTAGTGTGAAAATCAGAATATTCCCACCCACAATAACAATATAAGGATGAAGGAAAGGCCAGTAAAAGATTTCTGCATACTGTCTTATGTGCATTTAAATATTTCAGAAACAAAAAAAGACCTTTGTAATGTAAAAAAAAAAAAAAAAACATTGTAAACCTGGTATTAGATTATTACCACCCACAAAAGCAATATAAGAATGAAGGAAAGGCTGGTAAAAGATCTTTGCCTACTGTGTTATGTGCGTTTAATTTCAGTGGTATAAAAATTGCGTTATTGTAGTAAATCTCTTCTGCTGTAAAGCATTTTATAACACTGGACAAATATAATATGTGGTCGGATCGGCTATCAGAAAGGTGTACCTAACCTATCTAACCCTATCTACAACAAGCAGTAGAATTATGCCATAACTGCTGCGGTAGGGCAGCCTAAAGGGGGCCACCCTAATATGAAGCGACTGTAAGATGGTGTGGGTGGGTAAGTTAAATCAGCTGAATCGGGCGTCAGCTTGGGCCCACAGGTGCCTATAAATAGCCTAGTAATCAGCCAGCCTAGGCCCACAGGTGACTATAAATAGCCTTGTAATTAGCCTCCCCTCCCACAAATACAGCAATATATTTGCTTAATACTTGTGGTCGGATCGGCTATCAGAAAGGTGTACCTAACCTATCTAACCCTATCTACAACAAGCAGTAGAATTATGCCATCACTGCTGGAGTAGGGCAGCCTAAAGGGGCCAAAAAGAGCAGACCTTAGTTTAGAGCAAAATATATATATACCATTATGACACCCACTTTGAGCGCAAAAGACACTTCACGATGAAGGTGCGGAATATACCGTACATATCACAGAGACTTCTATGTAACTTACCACTTTGTCACGTGCACCGGCACATCGTTCTTGGAGGTAGCTAATGTTGATGTGTTTGAAAGAGTGGCCGGTAATCAGAAACGATTTACTCCTATGTTGACCAACATATAAACATATTACGAGATGGTCTGAATCCTGAGAGCTGCAGACTGAAACAACTATGGTGAATCTGATAGAAGGGCCTAAATGGACTCCAACCATTCGCCAAGGGCCCTGCTCGGACACCAACTGTTACTGGTAGCAAAATACTTCACCTATACTTATTCCCCAGGCCACAGCTTTTATTATTTTTTTTATTTTTTTTTTATAAAGGACCCAAAAGGTTAGAAGATGGCGTATGCCGTCTAACTCTAGTAGTAGATTAAGTGAAATGTGTAAACTCACCAGGCCTGGGGAACCATAAACACAAATACATGGCTGTTCCAATTAACGAGCTAATGTTGCCTATAATGAGGACAGAAAACGTACCCACCATACTAGCAGTTGTGACAGGAAATAAGCTTAAGGTCGTGATAAACTATGTATGCTGCGCCTGTAGTAGTGATAGGACTTGTCGTGTCCGTAGACAGACTATGTATATTGTGCCTTATTAGTGTACCTCCTACTGGAAGATGGACCGGTACCCAGGAATTTGGCGCGACACCAACACCCTCAGCCCGAGTTTGTAGATGAAGTAAGTATACCTGTAATGAAGACATAATGTACATACAATGCCTGCCGCTATGACAGGAAAAGCTTAAGGTCATGATAGACTATGTATGCTGCGCCTGTAGTCATGGTAGGACTTATCGTGTCAGTAAACGTGACAGACTTCGTAAATCGCCTGTAGTCGTGACAGGACTTATTAGTCTGTAGTCGTGACAGACTTCATAAATCGCCTGTAGTGGTGAGACAGGACTTATTAGTCTGTAGACGTGACCGACTTTGTAAATCGCCTGTAGTGGTGAGACAGGACTTATTAGTCTGTAGACGTGACAGACTTCGTAAATCGCCTGTAGTGGTGAGACAGGACTTATTAGTCTGTCGACGTGACGAACTTCGTAAATTGCGCCTGTAGTCGTGACAGGACAACCCTGTGGACGAAACTGACGCCATAGTATAGTGTTTTTTTTTTCCTGAACAACTCCTGGAGAGGCGGAATTTGAGAAACGTAATAAATGAGACCACAGGGTCAGCTTCCTGGGAGAATGGGTCTATAATGCAAGGACGGGCAAGAGAAAAGTAACAGCGGGGAGTGAGGGGAAGCAAGAACCTAGAGAGGGTAAGTGGGAGAAAATGCGAACCTGGAAGAAGGTGATGTCCAAAAAGGAAGGCTTGGGATGACTGCTTGAAAAGAAAACAATGAAGACCCAATGACCTAGAACAATATTGTGAGTGAGGCTCTAATGGCAAAAGCCACGCATGTGAGCCTCCACAAGAAAAATTGTATTGCAAGCCACAGCTGACCGAGCCCTGCGAGCAGGTGTGAAGGCAGAAAAAGACATGGAACCTACTGTGGCGGGACCACGCAACCAACCTCGAATGGCAGAGTTATGTGTGTAAAATTTAAACTGAGAAGCCATGCATGAGAGACTAATGCCGGGGCCAAGCGCGAGAGACTAATGACGGAGCCAAGCGTCAGAGAGACTAATGGCGGAGTCGCATGAGAGAGACTAATGGTGGAGTCGAGTAAAAGAGACTAATGGTGGAGTCGAGTAAAAGAGACTAATGGCGGAGCCAAGCGTGAGAGACTAATGGCGGAGCCAAGCGTGAGAGAGACTAATGGCGGAGCCAAGTGTGAGAGACTAATGGCGGAGCTATTTGTGTGAGAGACTAATGGCGGAGTCAAGTGTGAGAGACTAATGCCGGAGTCAAGTGTGAGAGACTAATGGCGGAGTCAAGTGTGAGAGACTAATGGCGGAGCCAAGCATGAGAGACAAATGGCGGAGCCAAGCGTGAGAGAGACTAATGGCAGAGTTATGCGTGAGAAAGACTAATGGCGGAGCCAAGCGTGAGAGAGACTAATGGCGGAGCCAAGCGTGAGACAGACTAATGGCGGAGCCAAGCGTGAGAGAGACTAATGGCGGAGCCAAGCGTGAGAGAGACTAATGGCGGAGCCAAGCGTGAGAGAGACTAATGACGGAGCCAAGCGTGAGAGAGACTAATGGCGGAGCCAAGCGTGAGAGAGACTAATGGCGGAGCCAAGCGTGAGAGAGACTAATGGCGGAGCCAAGCGTGAGAGAGACTAATGGCGGAGCCAAGCGTGAGAGAGACTAATGTCGGAGCCAAGCGTGAGAGAGACTAATGGCGGAGCCAAGCGTGAGAGAGACTAATGGCGGAGCCATGTGTGAGACAGAAGTGAAACAGAAAAATTAGGCCTATGGAATGTAACAACCAGCGAGGAGAGAAACGTAAACCTGAAAGAAAGGAGAACGGTATCAGAGCGGTGTGCTGACTGCCCTAGTGAAAATATTGGGTAAACCATGATGTAGCAATAAAAAGGAAAATGCAGCTTTAAGTGGAAGCAGAGTATAACATCTGATGTAAGAACAGGTGGGTGAATGCAGCTCTGGATGTGAGCGGTGCCTAAAAACATGGTATGGGCCCAGCTCTGAGCATGAAGAGCAAGGAATAATGCAGCCGTATGAATGCAATCTGAAAGTGAGCAGAGTATTATTGTGATGCAACAGCAGACGCATGAACGCAGCTCTAGTAGTGAATGGAGTATAGGACAAAATGTAAATGCAGACACATGGACGTAGCTTTTGAAGGTAACAAACCTAACCATGATCATTCGACCATTAGCGCCCAACCTCCTTCGCCCCAGAGCGCTACAAGTCACGGACCAAGTAACAAAGTTCGATCCTACCATGAATGCCAGCACTCGCCTGGCACCTTCTGCCATTGCCCAGGCGCGAACGAACCTCCACATAATGCTGCAGGTTTGTTTTTTGTTTTTCAAATGATGGTCACCACAACACCACCTCGTGTTCCCTAAGAAAAACATAAACATGGTTGGACATAAACCCTGATGCAATGCCAATTAATCGACATAATAGTGCACCCTATAAATCTAGCACAGAACCACTGACACATGCGTGCCCAATAACATACAGTTTATAAATTAAACACACTTACATACAAGAGCATCAGAACTCAAATACAGGCGCCTTGACCAATCTGCTTGTGTCTCCATATACAGACCACTGATATACATTTACCAACACCTTGCATGTCTGGTGCTAACTGCGGACATGTGCCCCACATGTAAAACAGGTGACAGAAAAACATGCACCTTTTTTTTTTATTAACGACCATTGATACATGACCCTTCCATAGAGATAACTAAATAATACCATCACTTAAACACAGCGTGAGTAGCTTGGAGACATGCATCCCGTATGAAACAGATAACAGAAAACATGCGACCATGCCTACTCTAGGCGCATGCTACACCAATAACTATATACAATAGCCCCCAACAAGCCCCTAAACAGCCAGACAAAAATATTAACAATAGTCACTTGACCATTAGCGCCCAATTCTGCTTCATCCCAGAGTATTGCGAATCGCATACCACACTGTGGGTCCCATGCCAACAAGTGCGATTTTACAGTGAATGCCAGCATTCGCCTGGAACTTTCTGCCGATGCCCAGGCGTGAATGAGCCTCCACATGATGCTGCTGCGTTTTTTTTTTTTTAATCGACCATTGATACACAGCACAAACATAGCATACATAGAGCCAACTGCAGACACGCACCCCACATGTAAACCAGGTATCAGAAACATACAACCATACCTACTCTAAGCGCATGCTACCACAATAACTGTATACAATGCCCCCCACAGGCCTTTGAATAGCCAGACAAACAATACTAGCAACCATCGCTTGACCATTAGCTCCCAAACTCTGCTTCATCCCTGAGCGCTACATGTCGTGGACTGCAGCGTGGGTCCTGTGCAAACTACTCCAATCCTACCATGAATATCAGCTCCCTCCTGAGACATTCCGCCGTCGCCCAGCCTTAAGGAATCTCTATACCATGCTTCTGTATCCTAGAGCTGACCCAGAAGTAGTGAAATCAGCTGAATCGGCGTCAGCCTGGGCCCACAGGTGCCTATAAATAGCCTAGTAATCAGCCAGCCTGGGGCCACAGGTGACTATAAATAGCCTTGTAATTAGCCTCCCCTCCCACAAATACAGCAATATATTTGCTTAATACTTGTGGTCGGATCGGCTATCAGAAAGGTGTACCTAACCTATCTAACCCTATCTACAACAAGCAGTAGAATTATGCCATCACTGCTGGAGTAGGGCAGCCTAAAGGGGCCAAAAAGAGCAGACCTTAGTTTAGAGCAAAATATATATATACCATTATGACACCCACTTTGAGCGCAAAAGACACTTCACGATGAAGGTGCGGAATATACCGTACATATCACAGAGACTTCGATGTAACTTACCACTTTGTCACGTGCACCGGCACATCGTTCTTGGAGGTAGCTAATGTTGATGTGTTTGAAAGAGTGGCCGGTAATCAGAAACGATTTACTCCTATGTTGACCAACATATAAACATATTACGAGATGGTCTGAATCCTGAGAGCTGCAGACTGAAACAACTATGGTGAATCTGATAGAAGGGCCTAAATGGACTCCAACCATTCGCCAAGGGCCCTGCTCGGACACCAACTGTTACTGGTAGCAAAATACTTCACCTATACTTATTCCCCAGGCCACAGCTTTTATTTTATTTATTTTTTTTTTTTTATAAAGGACCCAAAAGGTTAGAAGATGGCGTATGCACAAGGCTAGGTGCATGTAAATAGCCTTGTATTCAGCCTCCCCTCCCACAAATACAGCAATATATTTGCTTAATATGTACTGAAACTGTGAAGTTGCTCAGTGTTTGCAACTGAATGCTATTGGTGTGATGTGCTAGAAATACGTCCATATAAAAACTAGAGGTTTTGAAAAAAAAAACACAGCTGTCTCTTAGCTGTTTAAATGAGGGAAAAAAAATAAAATTTTCTTGCAGGTGGCTGGTTTTTGAGGTTCTCCAGCAGCTGTATGCCAGCCCCTGTATGCAGGACTGCACCCCAGCCCCTCACCCCCTTAAGGTTTTCCCTGATCAAAGTCCTCCCTATTCTACACAATAATGTATTTCTATTTGGTCCCTACACTGTCCCTGTAACACTAGAATAAAGGCTTGCTTGCAGCTCTGTATGCTGTATGAGATTGTTTTCTGTCAGATACTGTCAGATACTGAATATACCCATCCACCCCCATCAGTATCTTAACACAGAATGACATTATGCTCATTCTGCAAGGGCACTTCCCTGCCTGCTGCCCCACTAATCAGTTGATGAGGCTGTTTTCTAGCATGTGAGCCAATCTAGGTAAGTCCTCCCCTTACTTCCTCCCATGGTTCATGTGAGCATCCTTCTTCTTCCTCCCTAATTGTTTTTACCACCAATATGTGCAGGAAAATGGCACTGTGCAGCTTCACTGTATTCATCGCTAAAAATGGAAAGAAAAAAATTACATGATTAAAAGAACACAACCCAAATATTGGTGAATTTCATGGTGTTTTAAGAAGTCAGAAAAACACTGAGGAAAAAAAAACAGTGTGGCAGCATCCTAATCAGCACAGAATAGTGTAACAAGGACTTTTCATCAAAGCAAAAGAGTGAAAGATGATGGAGAAAAGAATGCTAATGGATTAGACATAGTCACTAGTAGAAATAGTTTTAGCCATCAATGTACTGTATAATGAAAAGTGTCAAACGAATAACATATAAAGACATTAAACTTCTAAAAACAGCTGGAGGTGCACTTGATGGAAAAAATCAAACATAATAAACCTTTGCAGAAAAATTCATAGTGTCGTGTAAATTACCTGCTTCAATTGAAGAGCATGTCAAGGTACTACTCTGTGGTCAAAAAATACAGTACATTACTGGTTTTGTAGGCTCTCAGCTCGAATATGCCTGAAAACAAAATGATTTCACTGTTGCCTATAGAAACATTGAATACAAGTGGACCATTTTATCTTTTCCCTAATAGATACATTTATTTACATATTAACAGGATGTTATTTGAAATCTATAGTATTCCTTCAATGTTAGACTTCATGCACACGACTGTATCTGTATTTCTGTCTGCAAACCATGGATCCACAAAATACAGACGCCTTTAATGTGCATTCTGCATTTTCCTCACTCCCATATTTAGAAAAGGCTATTCTCATCTGCAATATGAACACGGATAGGACCTGTTCCATAATTTCTGAAACAGCTAAATGGATCTATAAAAAGTACAGATGTATGCCTGGCCCCATATAAAAAATTCATATAGCACACAGATGGAAAAAAAAGGTTGTGTGCATGAAGTCAAAGCGCAAGATGACACTAAAAACTTGACCAGAACCAACAAAAATGAGAAAAGCTCAACACCAAGCATTTCAAGTCCTAAAAACACTATTAACATAAACTTAATGGAATAAATAACGGTACAATGTTCAAAAACACATTGGGCAATATATGCAATTATGCATACAACTAGAGATGAGAGAATTTCTTGAAATCTACTTTCTGTCTGATTGTAACAAATCAGTTTGAAGATTTGATTAGTTTATGATAAAGTGGACCTGAATCAAAAGTGCTCCAACGGCCTTGAAAATTTGTGCATGACACTCATATTTTTTTTAATAAATTTCGCTCTCTCTCTCGCTCTCTCTCTCTATCTCACTCTTTCCCTGTTCAAGCTTGTTAATGCAAAGACAGCAATAGTAATGTCAGACTGACAGTGACATATACAGTATGGTTATGGATAAATGGATAGTTGACAGTTTAAGCAAAAAGTGTTTAAAAAAAACACACCCCACTGTCGTATTTGTAATTGTTTTTAAAGTTAAAAAACATTCTAAAAATTGTGCCTTTTTGGAGAAGGTGTGTTTATACATACACTGTAGTATCAGAACAAGCAATGACTTGTTCTGAACAAGTTGTCCAAAAATGATCCATTAACAGGTGCAGCCAGCTTCCCATGTTTATACACACAAGGTAGTATCAGAAAGAACAGCAGCATATTCTGAACAAGTGGTCCAAAAATTATATTTTAATGTGGCGGATACCTGCCCATGCTTATACACACACTGTAGTACCGGAAGAAGCCATAGCTTGTTCTGAACAGGCAGGGCAAAAAGTATCCCTTATTGAGGGTGGATGTCTGTTTGTGTTCAAACAGACATGGCAGTATTGGAAAAAGCAGTGGCTTGTGCTGAATAAGATGTCCAAACATTATGCCTTAATAGGGGCAGATGCCTGGCCAAGATTATACACACACAGTAGTATTGGAAAAATCCTGTGGTCCAATAATCCTCCCTTTTTTGGGAGCAGCAGCAGTACAGTATGTAATGTGATGGATAAGGCAGGAGATATGCGGCTGTGTAGGGGTAGTAGTGATGGCAGTAGGCAGTGCAGCAGCAATACAGTTTAGAACATGATGGATAAGATGAAAATTTCAGTGGCATCACTAGGCCACTGTCTACTATGTCCTATTTATTCACTGGCATCAGCTGGATATGTGTGTGAAAATCATTGCGGATCCCTCCATGATTAATTTTTACACATGTGGAATGCAATTTTGTCCTTTTAAGTGTGACACCACCACCTGCCATGCTGAATATTCTCTCAGACAGTACACCTTTGGCTGGACAAGACAGTACATTAATAGCAAACTGGGCCAGTTCTGGCCACTGTTCCAATCTGCCTCTATGGGGCAAGGCAACAGGGTATGTGCCTGAGAAAGGGCACTGTCCAGGTACAACTGAACCTAGTTGTTCATGCAACACATATTCATTTCCTACTTGAAGAAACGGTTCCATCTTGTTCAGCAAACAGGATTGGCTGCAGCTGGTGCTGCTGCGGCTTCTGCTACTTGTTGTAGCAGTCACGCTGGCAGAGGCAACAAGAGGTTAGTGACTCAGAGGCCTATTGTTCAGACATATGGGCAGGCATCTGTTTGACAAAACCTGTGGCAAGCTGGGTATTGTCAGTATCCTGGTGATACAAGAATTTTGCCTCCCTTTCAGTATCAAGAAAACACTCCCCCATTTTGCTTTCTTAACTAGGGTCTAAAAAATATGGCTATCCAGTAGGCTTGATGCTAATGAGAAGCTTGTTAGCTCAAAGGCAACCAAGCATGCAGCTTGCCATGCTCATCAGCATATACGACCCAGTTGTTTCAGGCTCCGTCATGGCAAGTGTCATCATCATCTTCATCATTAACCTTCCAAGCATGTGTCTCATAACAATTACTGTTTGCCTTATGACACATGCTTTGTGATGTGATGAATGTAATCATTGGCAGCTTTATGCTGCTCGTAAGGCCAGTACAGCATATGCAAGGTGGAATTCCAGTGAGTTATAATGTCTGAGATTAAGCGGTGCAAAGGCAGACCATGCTGTCTGGAGGGTGTTCCTAGCCACATAAGAATAGCTGAAATGCATACACATTCTCCTGGAAATGGTGTGCACATTTTTTATGTGCATCATGCAAGGTGCATATCCCTCAGAACCAGTGCAACCACAGTGTTCCTGCCATTGTCACTGACCATGTTGCCAGTTCGGTTGTACGCTTGGTGACGTTCTGCAGCTGCCAGTGATGCGGGAAAAATGTTTGTGGTAAAACTTAATTGTAGAAACTTTGCAACAGGATTTTGAAAAAAAAATATGCAATTGCAAAACTTCTGCAGCCAAAATATATGGTGACGCTGGAAAATATACCTGTTGTAAAATTATCAATTGTAAAAAAATTGTAACAGGTTTGTGGGAAAAAATGTACAATTGGACAACTTCAGTGGCCAAAATTTATCCTACTGGTGACAGTAAAATATACTCATTTGTATACTTATTAATCGTAAAAAATTAGCAACAGGATTTGGGGGAAACATGTGCAATTAAACAACCTATGTGCCCAAAATATACCAGTCAACCAGTAAAATACTCTTATTTGTACATTTTTCAACAGGTGTTGAAAAAGAAGGAACATTTGTACAGTTTTCAGTGCATCTATGATGCTGAAAATATCATCAGCTAGTAGATTTTTTTATATATTAATTTGGCTACCATCTGGCTCCTGCACATAAAAAAACACAATGTATACTGCTTCAGAGTGTCTGTGTATGTGAAATGCTCAAACTCTGTAACACACAAAAAACTAACTCATCCTATCCTGTTCCTAGTGTAAAATCTGTCTTTCTATCAAGTTTCTCAATATACCTAACTAGATGTATCTTTCCAATCCCTAAGACTGTCCCTGAAAGACCCGAAACTCACCATGTGTAATTGATGTGTCTGTGACCGACATGTCCCATCATAGAATGGCTCAGAATGGGGTTTCTGCATGGAACCTTTCATAGTGCGTAACTGACAAGGCAATATCATCCCTCTTGATTGGCTGTGCGGCTGACTGCAAGGCACTATGGGACAAGCCCAAGAACCAGGGCCCAAACGTGGGTTATCCACCATATTCACATAGTTGCCAACTGTCCCAAATGTGGCAGGACTGTCCCTGATTTTATAGATAGTGTTGGCAAATTCATGCTAATTCACCATACCCATAAGGGGGTGTTGGGGGGGAAGGTGGTGAGGCATTCAAGGGGTGGGGCTTACATGCCCCAATTTTACCAACTGAAGCATTGGTAAGTATGTATTCATCTTTACTGTCCCCTTTACCCCCCTAATGTACTGAATTTGATATGTCAAAAGCCAATGGCTGTTTTGTGTGATTCATCTGAATCGAATCACCAAAACTTCAGCGTTGTTTGGCAATGTCAGTTTCACCATTACTATTTCTTGGGTATCATTTAAAGGGATTTTCCAGGCTACTGATATTGATGAGCTATCCTCAAGATAGGTTATTGATATCAGATCAATGAGAGTCTTCGACGTGGCACACTCCCACCAGTTAGCTGTTCCCTGCAGCCTCCGGTGCTGGAATTAGCAATTAAAATGGAAGAAGAGGCATAGCTCTGTTTAAAATGTAGTGGCCCTGCTAGGCTACTGCAGCTCATTTCCCTTTGAAGAGAATGGGAGCTGAGTTGCCATAACCCAACACCACCTATGCTGTGAACGGAGTAGATCTGTAGGCTTAGAAAGTAAAGCTTGTAATTAGATTGAAAACTTGCTGATGGACTGTATCAAGAAAATGGTGGTTATTGATTCCTGTTCTCATTGGTCCCTGGTTTTAAGTGGTCTACTATAAGGTTCAGTGCTGGGTCCTCTATTATTTAATTTATTTATTAAGGATTTAGAGGATTAATAGCACCATTTCCATTTTTGCAGCTGACACCAAGTTATGTAGTACTATGCAGTCTATGGAAGATGGATAAATGTAAAGTTATTTATCTGGGTATGCATAATTAACATGCAACATATGTCCTAGCAGGATTAACACTGGGAGAGTCTCTTGTAGAAAAAAGAGTTGGTTGTACCCGTAGATCTAAGGCAGCGTTTCTCAAATAGTGGGGCGCGAGGCTCCGTAAAGGGGGGCTCCAGGTGATCTGTATCGCCGTCCTCTGGACAGCGATACAGATCGCTGTGCTGTGCGGCAGGGGAGGGAGAGGCGTCTCCCTCCCCTGCTCGTCTGATAGGCTGCGGGCCTTGTGCCGGCAGCCTATCAGAGCGGTTCAGGCGGTGCGATGACGTCATCGCGCCGCCTGAGCAGAGTGCAGAGCGGGACACAGGCCAGAAGAGGCCTGCATCCAGCGCTTCCAGGGAGGTAAGTATTGGGTGGGTGGGGGGACCCTGGACCCTGGACCCTATTGGGGGGGGGGAAAGCCTGGACCCTGCACATGATTTGGGGGGAGGGGGTTAATGTAGCCTGCACATGATTGGGGAGCGGGGTTAATGGAGCCTGCATATGATTGGGGAGGGGGGTTAATGGAGCCTGCATATGATTGGGGAGGGGGGGTTAATGGAGCCTGCATATGATTTGGGGGGGTTAATGGAGCCTGCACATAATTTGGGGGGGAGGGGGGGTTAATGGAGCCTGCACATGATTTGGGGGGGGAGGGGGGGTTAATGGCCCTCACCTGTGGGGAGATTGGTGTACTTATAACAATTTTATAGACAAATGATACTATTTACAGTTGCGCGGGGGGCGCAAAATGTTTTCTTCTTCCTAGGGGGGGCATGACAGAAAATAATTGAGAAGCACTGATCTAAGGGGACATTCACACAACCATAAGTGTTTTGTGGTCCTCCAACCGTGGATCCACAAAAACACGTATACCAGCCTTGTGCACGGTGCATCACGGTGCAGACCCATTGTCTGCAGACCATTTATTAGGTCTGTAGTATGCATTTTGATAGGGCATGTCCTATATTTCGCCGCAACATGTGAACCAAGGACTCGTTGAAGTCAATGGGTCTGCATCGTGATGTGTGCACCCGGCTGGTATCAGTGTTTTGTGGATTTGTGGTTTGTGAACCACAAAACACTTACAGTAGAGTAAATGCCCCCCTATAGCAGCTTGCGATGTCAATAAACTGCTTCTAAGGCCATGTGATATAATACTATATGTGATGTAATAGTACGTCGCATGTCGGGTTTTTAAAGGTGGAGTCTGCTCCAGAGTGGAGTGCGAGCCATAGCAACAGAGTGACTGTTTCATACAGCAGACACCCATGGCTAATGTCAGTGATCAGCGTTAATGCCAATCATAGACATTTAACCCCTCAGATGCTGTGGTATCAATTAAAAGTACAGCTCACCCGCAAAAAAGAGCCTACATACAGCTCCATACACATAACTACAAAAAGTTATAGGGGTCAGAATATGGTGACAAAAAGAAAAAAACTACTTTTTTTCAAGGTTTTTATTTTTTTTCAGTATTAAAACCCAAGACAAAAACTATACAAATGTGGTATCACCATAATCGTACTGACCCAGAGAATGAAGAGCCCAACATTGGGTAACACTGACATGGAAAAGGACTTAGGAATTTTAGTGGACAGCAAACTAAACTGTAAAAACCTGTGTGAGGCAGCTGCTGCCAAGGCCAATAAGATAATAGGTTGTGATGAGAACATAGTCCTGCCACTTTACAGATCACTAGTTAAACCACACATGGAGTACTGTGTACAGCCCTGGGCTCCTGTGAACAAGACAAACATAGCAGAGCTGGAGAGGGTTCAGAGGAGGTGAATTCACTAAAAGAGTTCAAAATGGTCCTGGATGTATTTCTGGAGTGTAATAATATTACAAGTTATGATTATTAGATTTCTGGAGAGGTCATTGATCCAGGGACTTATTCTGATTAGCGTTGAGAAGGAAAATTGAGTAAAATTGGCTTCCATCTCACAGTGTTTTTTTTTTTGCCTTTCTCTGAATCAACTTGCAGGATAAAAGGCTGAACTGGATGGACAGATGTATTTTTTCAGCCTTATAAACTATGTTACAAAGGCCTCATGCACACAGCCGTGGAACATGGCCGTGTGTGGACCATGGTATCCCGCCCTGGAGTCCAGCTGACAGCAGGAGCGCACTACGTCATTGGTTGCTATGATGCCGTACGTTTCATGCCGCTGCTGGACTACAGTATTACTGTCAGCTGGATTCCAGGGCGGGATACCACGGTCCACGCACGGCCATGTCCCACGGCCGTGTGCATGAGTTCAAACATTACCAGTCTTCCTTTCATAGTGTTTTCATATCTACCTTTGGAAAAGAGTTGGGAGGACTCCATACACCTTCTATTGTCAGCCTATAAAGGTTCAGACCTTTCATGAAGATATTTTTTGGTCCTGAAAGGATTGCTTAGTTTCCCACTCTAGGATGGCAGAGAAAAAATTTGAATGACCCCTTTCCCTTAAAATAAAAAATAAATACATAAAAATAAACATCATTTTTTTTATAAATGTTTATTTTTTTCAGTATTAAAACACAAAAAAAAACTATACATATGTGATATCATTGTAATCGTACTGACCCAGAGAATGAAGAGCACAGGTCAGTTTTGCTGCATAAGGAATGCCGTAGGGAGAAAACCCATTTTTTTTTTTTCAATTCCCCCCATTTTGAATTTTTTTCCTGCTTCCCACTACATTGTATGCCATATAAAATGGTAGCATTAGAAGATACAACTTGTCCCACAAAAAACAAGCCCTCATATGGCTATTTGAATGGAAAGAATATAAAAAAGCTATGGCTCCATGATGACATGGAAGAATGAGAATGCAAAAACAAAAATCCTCTGGTATCCAAGGGTTAAACTCTTTATATTCTAAACCCTATGGCTATTTAACAGTGGTGGATTGACTTAGATTGCCCTGAATTTGTATGTCTACTGTTTGCCCTTGACTTTCTCTGCTTTAATCATTGTATTGCATGAATTCCAACAGCACTGACCTTTTGCTTGACTGACTATGGATCCTGCCTCCTGATTTAGCTACCATAAACTGGTTTCTTCTAATTTCAGCTCATGGATTCCACACCAGAGGTATTGACCTGCATCTGTGGCAACCCAGAAGATTCACTATGCAGGCTGACATCTTGTCAAACTTAAGTTACTGTGCAAAGTCTAAAAATGGTGCTCTAAGGGTGCTGTATCTGTCCTCAGTTATGGTATGCCCTTCCACATGACACACAGTATTACACATAGTCTCTGATACAGTGTTGCTAATGGACAGCAGACTGTATGGTCTTGGTTACATGCCTGTCTCCTATACAGGCCTAGTTGCTTCAGGAAGCACAGACTAGGCAGCTTATTTGTATCCCTCATCTCTGGCCTCATCTCCTCTACAATGTTTGGCTTCTGATGCTGTAGCTAATCCCTGAGGTGCGTTACCATTGTTACTAGCATCTATCATCTCCATTAGCTACCTAGTTACTTCCAAGTTTAACATTGGCTTTGTTTCCAGCAGCAGCTTCCTAGCTTAATTGCCTGCCTGCTTCTGCACATAAAGTTCACAGAGCACTGCTATTTATCTCTTCTATTATATGCTATTACCCAACAGTAATAATAGATCAGTAGATTGGAACATAACATCAGTGTTGACTAGAGATGAGTGAATTTCATGTTATGAAATTCGTTCACCCTTCGTTTGGTGGTAAAAGCATAATTGCATTATGGATTCCATTACCACGGACCATAACGCAATTCTATGACGGAACTCCCCTGCATAACTGAAACAGGGTGGATCCGTTTTGCAGTCCATAGACTTCTATTATGACGGAATGAATAATAGAATGCCTTTAGAGGCATTCCGTTATGCATCCGTCATAAAATTGCGTTATGGTCCGTGGTAACAGAATACATAATGCAATTCTGCTTTTACCACCAAACAAAGCATGAACAAATTTCAAAATATGAAATTCCCTCATCTCTAATGTTGACCATCACACACATATTTAAAGTACATACAGTCAGTGTGCCTTATGAATTAAGTCACAATAATGTAGTATTACATCATACTGTGCACCTAATCTGCAATGTCTACATCCTGCTTAATGTATATGACTTCCCCTGAGTGGCAGTAGAGCAAACTGTCTGCTACATGTCCCACCATTAGACAGCTGTGTCAAGGACCAGTGCACAGAGGTTACTTTACTACTACTACTTCTACTTAGTGCAATACATTCTCTGGTGATACCCCAGCTGGCATTTCGCAGTAGTATAAGACCCACACAACACATATGTAATACATAACATTAGATATACTGTAACACATATCAACATTATTGCAAATTAGATGGAACACTTAAAGAGTATGTGTCACCTACAAATTGTCTGCCAATTAAAAGCAGATAGTGTTACATTTATTTAGATTTTTTATTCTATTTTCTATGCAAGATTGCTTAAGCTGTTGTTAATATAATTCAGGGATATGCTTTTCAGCAGCCATATGGACCACATACATTAAAGTATGTAAGAGAGTTTTGTAGGCTTGCTCTGTGGATCTATATATTGTTATCTGTCATTTTAATACTGTCTGTAATGATAATGAGATGACTTCTGAATTGATATTTACAGAGCAGGAAGTTTCAATGTTTTATTAGGCTTAGTGGCCAGTTTCGATAACTGCAGGCATTTAAGATTTTTTAATTATAGTGACATGGAAAATCAAACATTCAAAAAAGTGTGATTAAAGAAGTTGTCCAGCTGTTAATATAGATCAGGGATGCTCAACCTGCGGCCCTCCAGCTGCTGCAAAACTACAACTCCCAGCATGCCCGAACAGGCTACAGCCATCAGCCTACAGCAGGGCATTGTGGGAGTTGTAGTTTTACAACAGCTGGAGGGCCGCAGGTTGAGCATGCCTGATATAGATGATCTATCATCAGGATGTGTAATCAATATCTGATCAGTGGAGGTCCGACACACGGGATCCCCATCAATCAGCTGTTTGAAGAGGAGGCTGCGCCCCATGCAAGCGATGCATCTTCTTAATTTCTCTGCACTTTATCTCAGAAGTGCAGTGTAAAACAAGTACTCTCTCCATTCAGGTGAATGGATCATGTACTTTAAGATATTCTACACCACTACTCCACTGGAGATGAGATGTAGTGTAATGATGAGGAGTTGGCGCTTGCATAGAGTGCCACCTTCTCGTGTCACAGCTGATTGGTAGGAGTCTGGGTGTCAGACCCTCATGATCAGATATTGATGATATTTTCTGATGATAGGTCAATCTTAATAGCTGGACAACCCCTTTAACATAAGAACTTGATTTAAACAATGGGTAATCTTCTCATGACACATTCCCGTTAAAGTGATTATGCTATAATTTATGTAAAAAATAAAAATCAGACATAATAAAATCTAGAACCAGCCCTGAACGCTCCCACATTCATTGCTCCATTTGCTCTGTAAGATCTTCTTCAAGCTGTTAGCACTCGGGGGGTGTTCATTCTCTGGGGGCAATTCCTTTCTGCAGCTTTCTCCCTGTAACTGTCACAGTATCTAACAGTGGATATGGCTGGTGGCAGTTGCAAGTTAGAACTGAGCATGTGTGACCACCTCAGTAGGTGGATGTGCACATTACTATAGAGATTAAACACAAGGGGGTGCCATTATAATGAAGTAAAGAGAAAACCATATCTCACAGCATTTTCTGTAACAGAAAGTAAATTACAAAAGTAACTAAATAACATTTAATGGTAGGAACCTTTTAAGTACAAGGAGATATAATAGCATATAGAAAGCAAATACTAAAAATATAGTAACAGACAGTCACAAAACAGTCCAACGGTTCAAGGAGGTGGAGTTGCCACCTGAACAGGATTAATGTTTAGCCATAGCAACAGGTTTAAATGTAAAGGATATTACTTTTCTTGTAAGAGGGGATGTGTTCTAACTAATGAGTATGGTCAGCCTTAGTCAAAGATTATCGATATGGGAAAGATTATAAGCAATGTACTATATGTTAATTACATAGAACATTTTAACTTTTTCTCTGAACCATAAAATGATCATAGTTACAATTAAATGTACAATACCCCCCAGCTTCATAATAATCACATATATGTCTGCTTTTTTTATTATTATTATTATTGATACAGTACCTTATGGACAATTACAGTAGCAACACTGCACGATGCCCTATTGCATAATTTGTAATTAATCCATAAGAGAGTAGATGATGTATTGAGGCCCTATGGTGTTAAGTCCACATTGTCGATATATTGTTACATATATCTTATATCTCTCCTATATCTTTGCTAAACTTTGCTAAACAACTATGTATTTTACTTACTTTAACAGAATAGCCTTTTTGTTGCTAGGTAACAAGAAGAAATAAACACACTACACATTATGTGTCAAATATTCCCAAGGGCATTTAGTTTTTTTTATCCTCAGAATCACCTAAAAAAGCATGTTCTAACGCATAGCACATAATGCATCTCAATATACATTATGCAACTGCCATGTACTGTATTTCAGTGGAAAAATAACCATGTGAGCAAATATTTAGTGCCTTCGAAACCACTACGGGAGGTGCATTTTTAAATAATGTTTAATTCCACCTCCTCCCCCAAAAAATTAATGAATTGTAATCACTCTAATGCAATCACAGAACCCTGTACTGTATGGGGGGGCTACTGTCTAGGGTAGGGATACAACTTATAGGTTTATTTTAATAGACATTGAATTTTAATTCTTGGTTTGACTAAAAATGGTTTACCAGTTAGGGAAGGATGTGGTCTTCTGCTGGCTACGACCTTTTGTACTTTTATAATGTTTGATTCTTGACCTATTTCACATTTCCCAAGATACTATTAAATTTTGAATCAGACATTAAAAGTCGTGTTCTCTGCCATTTTTGTTTCTTACTCTATATAGGCCCTTAAAGGGGTTGTCTGAATTTTTTTATTTTACTGAATTGATGGGGCCTGATAAAATAATTAAAAAAATATATAACTTTCTGTACCCGCTCGAATCCAGTGCTACCGCTCTATCATCTTCCTGGGAAGGAAAATTTGGGACAAAGTGCGTGCACACCTTTGCAATAATTTTTTCATTACAATAACTGGCTAGTCACATTGCTGCATTTTTCTTCAGTGTACTATATGTTTTTACAATACATGCCTGCTTTTTTTAAATGGATCTGTGGGCCCTATCTAAGAAACTCACTGCAGGTTGTAATCTGGCTTGTGTTTTGGGTCAGACTCAACTATTCAATGGAAAAATGGATAGCAGACAGAAGCCATAACTGAGCTATTTATTTTTACAGATCTGTTTTCTATGGAATTAAAAATGGACATGGTTTTGTGAATGAGATCTAAGGAACTTTGCAAATAGTGTTGATTGAAAATATCCTACAGTTTTGTGTCTACAACTCCATTACAGACATATAACTTCCCATGGCTAAACGGTGTGAACTTTGGATGTTAGCATGCAGTAAGGGCAGATTGGTAACCCCTCCATTGAATTAAGGTTGACTGCTGGAGTCCACCTTGTGTACTCACCTTTTATCAGCTGTTTGTCACAGAAAGCTATGCATGGTGGTGACTCATGCCTGATGGAAATGTAGTCTTAGTATAGATCACCTTGTATCACAGAATTTCATTGAGCCCACAAGAAAGGGAGCTGCTCTTGCATTTTTTCTCTGCTCTGGATATATGAATATGAAAAGAGTTTTTTTTTTTCAGATGGGACAACTCCTTTAAAGGGAGTCTTTCACCCCGAAAACCCATTTTTCAACACTCACATCTTTCTCTGCAAAATTGCCCCCAGATTAAAAAGCTTCTTACCCTATTGCTGTACCTCTTACCGATCTTCAGAAAATCACTTTAATTGCAGATGTGAATGACAGTTGAAGGTGCCCAGTGGCGGCGTCATAACGGCCAGTGCCCAGGCCGCACGCTCATCTTCATAACTTCAACTGTGATTGACATCTGCAATTAAAGGGAGCCTTTCACCTCAAAAACCCATTTTCCAACACTCACATCTTTCTCTGCAAAATTGCCCCCACATTAAAAAGCTTCTTACTCTATTGCTGTACCTCCTACCGACCTCAGAAAATCACTTTAATTGCAGATGTCAATCACAGTTGAAGTTATGAAGATGAGCGTGCGGCCTGTGCACCGGTCGTTATGACGCCGCCACTGGGCACCTTCAACTGTCATTCACATCTGCAATTAAAGTGATTTTCTGAAGATCGGTAAGAGGTACAGCAATAGGGTAAGAAGCTTTTTAATCTGGGGGCAATTTTGCAGAGAAAGATGTGAGTGTTGAAAAATGGGTTTTCGGGGTGAAAGACTCCCTTTAAGGCTAAAATCCCATTGAAATGTCTATATGTTGCATGCAGATTTAATTGTAGATTTTATGGTTGATATAGCAGCAAATTTCTCTTGTGCAAAATCCACTGTGAAAATTGCTGACATTTGGGCAACAGAAAGGACGTACTGTGCATTTAAAAATCCATAGCATGCCTAGCATCCGCTGTGGATTTTTTATGCTGGGAGTGAACGGAGTTTGTTCTTACCTTATTTAGGGTGCATTCATATCACCGTTTAGCTTTCCATTCTTCTGATCCGTTAGCAGAAGAGAGAGAGAAAAAAAAACAGGATCCTGGAAAAAAATGGATCCTGTTGCATCAGTTAGAGCTCATTCACACAACCGTGGTTTGGTTCCGCATCCGAGCCGCATTTTTCACTTCCATGGGGCCGCAAAAGATGCGGACAGCACTCCGTGTGCTGTCTGCTCCATTGCACTGTTCCGTAGGCTCGCAAAAATTCTGAGTCATGTCCTATTCTTATCTGTTTTGCGGACAAGAATATGCATTTCTATAAAGGGCCGTCCGTTCTTTTCTGGACACGGGCGGCATCCGTGTTTTGTGGATCCACAATTTGCGGACTGCAAAATACGGCACGTTTGTGTAAACAAGCCCTAATGCATATGATTGCATAGGATCCTTTTTTTTTGCAGGATCCCATAAAAAATGCATCAGTTGTCATCCATTTGAGCCATTTTCGTCTGAGATCCGTTTGTTTAGATGAGGGAAAGAAAGTACTGCATGTAGGACTTTTTTCCATCTAAGGGTACTTTCATACTTGGGTTTTGAGGATCCGGCAGGCAATCTGTATGCAAACGGACAGCATTTGTAGATGGATCTGGATGCGGATCCGTCCCACAAATGCATTGCAATAATGGATCCATCTCTCCGGTTGTCATCCAGAAAAATGGATCCTTCAATGCGGTATTTTTAATGCTGGATCCGGCACTAATACATTTTAATGTACATTAATGCCGGATCCGTCATTTTGGCAAGTGTTTCGGAATTTTGAACGGAGATAATACCGCAGCATGCTGCGGCATTTTCTCCATCAAAAAAACATGCAGTGACCGAACTGAAGACATCCTGATACATCCTGAACGGATTTCTCTCCATTCAGGATGCAATAGGATAAACTGATCAGTTCTTTTCCTGTATTGAGCCCCTAGGACAGAACTCAATGCCGGAAAAGAACAACGCTATTGTGAAAGTACTCTAAAAAACAAATCTCAGATGGAAATGGCTCAAACAGATGACAACTGATGCAACAGGATCCGTTTTTTTACAGGATCCTGTTTTTTTTACTCTCTCTCTTTTTTTTTTGATGGATCAGAAAAACGGAAAGCTAAGCGGTGAAGTGAATACACCCTTAATTACTGTACTGTAGCTTGTTGTATTATTTCAGTGTGGATTCTGCAACAGAAGTTCAGAAACAAATATCAGATGTGTGAACTCACACCTCAAGGGATGCAAATAATTTGAAGTTTAGCCTGAGATAAATGGAGGGTCTTCTCCTATAAAGATTTGTTTTAACATGTTTCAGTATAAAATGTTGAGGCTAATAAAATGGTCTTAAAAATATGCACATCACGTTTTCAGGATCCAAAGAAATGTCACATCATTTGGCCTGGACGTAAGCTGTATAACTAATGTGTGTCAATGACTTAGGGTCCATTCACACGTCCGCAATTCAGTTCCGCATTTGCGGAACGGAATTGCGGACCCATTAATTTCAATGGGGACAGACGATGTCCCGGCCTGGTCCGCAATTGCGGATCCGCATTTCCGGGTCCGCAATCGCGTTCCCGAAAAAAATAGAACATGTCCTATTCTTGTCCGCAATTTCAGACAAGAAAAGGCATTTTCTATGAGAGTGCCGGCGATGTGCGGTCCGCAAAATGCGGAACGCACATTGCCGGTGTCCGTGTTTTGCGGATCCGCAAAACACACTTGGATGTGTGAATGGAGCCTAAGAGATGCATTGTGTTTCAGTGTGTGTAAGGGATGCAGTGTGTGTGTGTGATGGATGTCAAACTCCCCCCCCCCAGTCACTCTCTTTCTTACCCCCCTCCCTTGTGTCACTCTTTTCCCCTTCTTGTCACTCTCATTACCCCATCATTACTCTTATTCCCCCTAGTCACTCTATTTCTTGCCCCTTGTGTCACTCTGTTCCCTCCTGTCAGTCCCTCTGGTGTGGTGTGGTGTGGCCGCCCCTTCTTGTCACTCTCAACCCCCCATCACTCTCATTCCCCCCTCCCCCTCTTGTGTCACTCTGTCCCTCCTGTCAGTACCTGTGGAGTAGGGCGCAGGATTAAGGCAGGCAGTGTGAGAACTTCCCTGGTGTCAGTCCATGTGGAGTAGCGTGGCTGAGCTCTGTCCGGTTCCGCGGGTACAGGAGCGGAACGCACATTGCCGGTTTCCGTGTTTTGCGGACCCATGGATCTGTGGATCCGCAAAACACACACGGACGTGTGAATGGACCCTTAAGCTGACCTTTCTCTAGCATCTTCCTCCCTGCTCCTCCATACACATAGACACTTGCCTTGGCCAAATGTGTATGTATATTCTATGGGCCAAACATCATCTGTCAGGGGAGAGTCAGGAGCTCCCCCTACACATTAGAGTGTTGGTAACTTCGTCCGACAATAAACTAATGTGTAAAGGGACCTTTAGAGTACCCCTACTGATGTGAAGATCTTAGACCTGTGTTTCTTTAAACATTTTGCCTTTTTCTGAACCTTACTCATGTCAAAGACCACCAATATTATGCTTATTGCAAAGGTCTTAATAGCAAAATAATAGTCTGCTGTCTAATGTTCAGAACAAACCACCAGATGTTATATTAAAACATTTTTATAGAGCTGCATGATTCTACAATGCCATGAGGAAAATTTCAGTGAAAATGAAGCCACATTGTGAATATCAATACTACTTCTATGTGTTCACAATCATATACTGTAACAATATATTCCACAACATAACAAGATATTTGAACAATAACACTATTAGGCACAAATTGAAAAAAAAACTACAGTGATATTTGAACAGCTGAAGTTAAAACATTTGACTAACCTAATTTCAGTACAGAACAATAATAGTTGAACGGGTTACAAAAAATGCGCATGAACAACGACTAAGTTTATGGAGCACGACACTCTTCCAATTTGGCATTAGAAAAGCTCATTCCACTGAAATAGCTCTAATAAAACTGGTACATGACACAGCCATTGCGAAAGACAGAGGATTTACAGCTGGCGCAGTATTTTCACATCTAGCTAAAGCATCTGACACTGAAAATGATGAGGTGCTCTTAGATAGGAAATATTGTGTTCCGTTTAATACTGGTGGTGGGCAAGAGAAATTGGGTTAAGGACAGATGCTTTTCCTTCAACTCTAGGGATAGATCAGAGACCTGTTCTAAGCCTTCTGATGTTTGCTTTTAACTTTTAATGCAGAGGCTTGATCTGCAAGAGGAATAAATGTATTTATGTATGCAAATGACAGCTCTGCACGGTTTAGGGAGTAAAAAAAAGTCACATTCATTTGCTTTCTCAGCAGTAAACTGAATGTATTCAGATTTTACAAGAATGTCTGACAGCTAGTAAATTGTATACTAATACAAAGCAAATGCAAGTAATGTATTTTGTAATAAAAATCAATATGATGTACTCCTGAAAATCATCACCTGGTTTAGCTTTAATTTTTCCCATAAATTAGTAAACCCAGTTTAGACTTCGGCTGTATATTTAAAATGCATGCAGATGTTCTTCTGCTGATTGAAGATGGTGTTTTAGAGAAAACAAGTCTTGAAGAAGGGAGGGAGAAACTGAAATGAACCATATTGGCGATCACGGTTGTGCTAGAACCGTCTTTTTTTCCACCCAAAATATTATGTCTTCAGGATAAGATTTATGATATGAAAAAAAAAATGCAGAAAAGTATGTCCGTGTAATTTCACTACTAAATTCTGTAGATTCTAGAAGAAATGAGTAGTACAAGTTCCATAAATATGGATGTTTCTTCATATTTTCACATTTTTTGGTTCAGTCTTTCATCAATTTCATACCTACAGTAGCATTAAAGGATTTAAAAAAAAAGTCAATGCATATACAATCAATATGTAAGCACGTTTTCTGAACAGTGAAAGCAATGTAACAATTAGGAAAAAGAGTGGGTTGGACAAGGAGAGGGAAGATAGCCACTTTTGTCATAATGACATGGGTAGAATCTTTATTAACTTTGTCTGGAAGGCAGTGTGGAATGGAAATTGCTCAGCTTGTTTCACCCACTATCCTGCACTTCGGGCATGATATGGCTATGGGTTTAACATTTATAAATGTGCATACATTTGTATGATATCCTAATATCAGACAATCTTATACCTCATCCAATGTGTTGTAGGAAAAAATTTGAAGGAAAAGCACCTTTTCCTTATGCCTCCTGCCAGCCTTGCTGGAAGTTTAATTGGTATATCCTATCAAATCTCAAATATGTAGACACTGGACTCGCAGACAGTTGTTGACATTTTATTGGGATTCAACTTTTTAAGGTCCACCTTTGGCCAGAAATCTTACACAGTGTGCCTTTTTTGGCAACAATCTACAAAAGTACTTTCCACACCAATCAACTAACATTAAGGTCTGTTATGGTAAATACCAGTTTTAGATTTATTCATCCCTTCATCCCCCACCCCCCTATTCGACTCATGTCAGCACATGTGGAGTACCCAAGTACATAGGGTATCTGCAAACGTTTGGTTTGTAATTTTATGCATGCCAGCATGACCTGCTATGGTTGGCAGGGACAGGATTAACCACACTTTTCCTACTCTCTTGGCAGGAATGGGCTGTCCTGCTTCCTGTCTAGAGGAGGGAATTAGATTCTAATGAGTGAAGGAGTAGGCAATAAGTGCTTATGCTCCTATTCCTTAGGCCTCAAAGACTAACAGATCTCTTTGAGCGCTCTACTTCTGCTACAGAAAGAGCAAGGGAAGGAAAGACAACAACATGGAATCTGCATGGCTAAAGCCTAGGAGTCACCAAGGTAACCTGTGATCACAGCTAATTTAGAAATTGCTGCTCTTGAGGGATTACTGTTAAGACATACATGACACTTAGGGCTCATGCACAGGACCCTGTTTCTTGTTTGCATCCAATTCACATTTTTTGTGGGTTGGATGAGGCCCATTCACTTTAATGGGGCCGCAAAAGGTGCAGACAGCACACAGTGTCCTGTCTGCATAAATGTGTCTGCTCCGTGGCCCCAGAAAAAAATAGAACATGTCCTATTCATATCCATTTTATGGACAAGGACAGGACAATTCTACAGAGGGAAGAATATTCTGTTCTGCAATATGCAGAATACACACAGCCAGTATCCGTGTTTTGCAAATTGGCAATTGCGGAACGCAAAAAAGGCTACAGCCATGTGCATGAGCCCTTAGCCACGTCCTGGCCAGATATGCCTCTAAAACCTGTATCCCGCAGTGGACACTACAGCCACAATTACCAAATTACAGTTGCTAGCTAGAGATTTTAGAGAAAGAGACTTTAGCAAGGTACCAAGAGTGCCATTATTTTCCACTTTGCCAGCCTCCATACCACACCATCTGGGCAAAGGATTTGCACTGTGTACAGCTTATTGTTGGATGTTCTACAACTCCTATTTTGCACTTAAGTAAAAAGAGACATTTATTCTTCTATCTTGGGCCTGGTTTCCTGAGTCCTTCCACACCATACACTGGCTATTGCACTACTACACCTCCTGCCGGGCACCTATACAAGGACCAACATCAAGGGCATCCCAAACTACCATCAGGCAGAAGTCCCAACTGCAGGGAATGCCCTGAAAGAAGAAAGTGTGTACCCTTCTCTCTCTGCACTGGCCCTAGGGAGAAATGGTTTGAGGGAAACCACTGTGTCACATTATATTGCTAGAGCCACTGCCACTCCCACCCCTCACTCCCTCTCTTCATGGGCTTGCTGCACATACAGTCTGTAATGTGTGGACCCATGAAGACTTTGTGTGGTGCCATATCTGGTCCATTAGGTGCATGAACCCTGCTGAATGTGCTATCAAAGAAAAAAAACGTAATGTATACAAAACAGTTTGTTCTTTGGTCATACTACCCTCAAATTGGGTTTACACCACGTTTTTGCTATCTGTTTAACGTATATAACGTATATAACTTATACATTAAGCAGTTCCCTCTGACAGTGGCATCTGTCACCATAGAATTCCATTGTAAAAAAAAAAAAAGGTAAACTGTACTGAATACTGTACGTTTTTTTACTGCACTGTGCAGGATGGAAACGCATGGTGTGCTATGCTTTTGCATCCTTTTTTTCCTAGCATATACATTAAAGGAATGGCAAAAACATGATATGATATTAGTTGTCTCTGTGGATGTGTCACACTGCTGTAATCTCCGGATCTGGGACATAACAGTAAGTTTCAGTCCCCCACTGTCATAACTATTAGACCTTATTTTTCAGAAATATTTACAGATACAATAGTACAGTAATTTATTGTCCCAAAGGAGCATATAAGTGCTTCATACTTTTTGATAGCTTTGTCAAGCAGAAAAGAGTTTGCTGAGAAAGTGTGAACAACAAGTTGAGGTTATGTTATTCTTGTGAAAAGAGGTGAAGCGTGAAAATGAAGAGATAGATGAATCAAGGCTATGTGATATTCTGGGATTAAGTTTAGTCTGAGCTTTGTTATATTTTGTGAGTAAAAAGAGGCTTAACTATGTTATGTGATGCTAGGGAAATTAAGTGAGACTAGGCTATGTGGGGCTAGGGAAATTAAATGCTGCTGGCTGTCTGATGCATAGGACTATGCCATGTGTTGCTAGGGAAAGAAAGTGAGGCTATGCTACGTGATGCTATGGAAATGTAGTGAGGCTAGTCTATACTATATGATGCTAGGGGAATAAAATGAGCCAGGCTGTGATGAATAGGGTTATGCTATGCATTGCTAGGAAAATGAAGTGAGACTATGCTATGTGATGGTAGGGAAATTTAATGAGGCTAGGCTATATGATGCTAGGGAAATGTAATGAAGCTAGGCTATGTGATGCTAGGGAAATGTGAGGCTAGGCTATATGATGCTAGGGAAATGTAATAAAGCTAGGTTATGTGATGCGCTCGGGAAATGTAGTGAGGCTAGGCTATGTGATGCTAGGAAAATGTAGTGAGGCTAGGCTATGTGATGCTAGGGACACGTAGTGAAGCTAGGCTGTGTGATGCTAGGGAAATGTAGTGAAGCTAGGCTATGTGATGCAAGGGAAATGTAGTGAAGCTAGGCTATGTGATGCTAGGGAAATGTAGTGAGTCTAGGCTATGTGATGGATAAAGCTGTGCTAGGTCATGTGTAAAGCCATGCTATGTGATGCTAGGAAAATATAGTTAGGCTTTGCCACAGTTAGAGATGAGCGAATTTTTCAAAAATTCGATTCGGCTGGTTTGCAGAATTTTTTGAAATTTTTTGTTTCGATCTGAATTTATTTGCAGCAAATCGCATTAACAAACGGCTATTTCCTGGCTTCAGAGAGCCTTTATAGTGGTGTAGAACACTGTGCCTTGCAGTAACACGCATAGGGAGTCTGCTGTGGTAGTGGAATAATACTGTGAGTCAGTTTGACATGCAGATGACAGGCGTCACACTTAGAATCACTGCACACTTCACTTATTTGGGCAGTCATAGGGCCAAAACAAATAACTCAGGTATGAACTCAGCCTTACAGGTCAATGTTAGCTCCAAGAAGAAGCGCACTCCTTTTACACCGTCATCAGCTGATTCCACATAGATGTCTACAGAACCTGTTCTATTAAACGCTTATTCAAGTAGAGCCCTTCGACAGAATGGAGAGGGTGTCAGCAGTAAGTTTGTGTTGACGTCATTGATTATTTTGCCCTTCCACTGATCCATCAGAAAAATAACCCCCAAAAAACGAATCCTCTGTTGAGCATCTGCCTTCACTTGCTCAGCATTTGGTCAGTAATCCATCAGTAATGCTAATGCCAAAAAAACAGGAGTGGATCCAAAACAGAGATGACACGTGAATGAGGAGACCACAGAGTGGCCCAATGACAGAGTGTGAAGGTGGCGGCATTATTAGGAGGCCACAAAGTGGCAAGGTGACATAGTGTGGAGGTGGCAGCAGCATCATGAGACCACAGAGTGGCAAGGTGACATAGTGTGGAGATGACAGCAGCATCAGGAGACCACAGAGTTGCAAGGTGACATAGTGTGGAGGTGGCAGCAGCATCAGGAGACCACAGAGTGGCAAGGTGACATAGTAAGGCGGTGGCAGAAGCATCAGAAGACCACTGACTGACTCTTGGAGTAACTATGGCTCCTGCTGCACTAACTACCCGCTCTGATGCCACACTACTGGCAGGACTGCATTTCCAGAGCAAACTCTGCTAGTTTCAGCCACAAATCCAATTTGGCTGCCCAGTAGTCCAGCGGATCTTCAATGTGGGGTGGCAGAGTACTGTCCAAATGTGCCACCACCTGCTGGTTCAGATCATGCTCCAGTTCTAGCTGCTGCTGGTGAGTAGTTTCATCACTAGCCAGGTGAAGAAAGCTGCTCATCAATGACTCTAGACTCAAGTTGCTGCAGATGGAGCTGGAACTGCTCCTACCTCCCCACCCTGCCACAGCAGCCATGGCAGAGAAATGTGAGTGCAGAGGGCCCCCCCCGGTCAGACCTGCCCAGGCAAATGAGATGCAGAAAAGCGTGACACCACCGTGCCCTGCGCATGTGGTATGCTGGTGGGGCACTGTGAATTGTCCCTGCAGTGGAGGCTGAGGACATGGTGGAGGATGAGGAGGCAGAGGCGGACATTGTCACAGGTCCAACGGCGTGAGAATGTGGAGGCGGAAGCAGCGTTAACTGGCCAACTTGCTGTTGTGGCTGGACAGGAACCACATTTACCCAGTGGGCCGTAAAGGACATATATTGTCCTTGACCATAGTTACAGAAACCGGCTGATTTTCCCAAAAAAGGCTGTATCACAAATAGATTTCACCAATGAATGGCTAATTGACGTAATTCGGTTCATACAGAAGAAAGTCTACAAGTACCCATCAATTTTCCCTTATTCTTTTTCCTATTAAAACACCTCAAATAAATAACTATAACAATCACAATTCATCGCAGAACGGCTAATCAGATGTACGTATCTATCCTATTAATACACCCTGTAAATGGCTGTAGCAAAATGGAACTTCCCGGCTGAATGGCAAATTATTTTTTTTGCCACTTATGCACACCAAAAGGGCTGTAATTTTCTCACTTCAACACAAAACAGCTAATAAGCCCTTTTTCTTTTTCCCCACTAATACACGCCAAAAAGGGCTTTAGAACATATCCGCTGAATGGCAACTATATATATATATATATATATTTGCCACTAATACACAACAAAAAAGGCTTTAGAACATATAACTGCACCGCTAATTGGCAAATATATTTATCTTTTTTCCACTTATACACTCCACAAAAGGGCTTTGGGAAATATAAATGCACCGCTGAACGGCAAATATATTTTTCTTTTGCCTCTAATACACGACAAAAAGGGCCTTAGAACATATAACTGCACTGCTGAACGGCAAATATATTTTTCTTTTGCCTCTAATACACGACAAAAAGGGCCTTAGAACATATAACTGCACTGCTGAACGGCAAATATATTTTTCTTTTGCCTCTAATACACGACAAAAAGGGCCTTAGAACATATAACTGCACTGCTGAACGGCAAATATATTTTTCTTTTGCCACTAATACACGACAAAAAGGGCTGTCATTTTCGCACTTCACCACACAAAGGCTAATAAGCCATTTTTCTCCCACTAATACAAGCCAAAGAATGCTTTAGAACATGTAACTGCAGCGCACAAGGAAAAATAAGACATATAAATATTTCCTTTTACTAAACCTTTTAAATGGCTGTATCAAACAGCACTTGCACCCCAATAACAAGAATGTTTATTTGGATTTACATAGCTGTATAATGGCAATTTGGGTCCCCAGTCAGTGCAGCATGGTGTAATAAGATTGTTCCTATTACCCAGGCTGTCACCTGCCCTTACTGGACCCTGTTTAACATAAAAGCTGTGGAATGATTCCTCCCTATCCTTTCTCTACACCTTGAATAGTCTTTCCCTGAACTTGTAAATAGTTATTTTGAGAACACTGAAGTTTTTTCTAGCACTGTCCCTAGCGCCTTCTGAAGTCTCTTCCTGCACTAAGTACACAGGAAAATGGCAGAATCCAAGATGGCTGAGGGTATTTATAGGGCTGTGACATCACAGGGCTGGCTTGCTGCTGATTGGCTGCATGCATGGCATTATGGGTGATCTCGCCTTTCCAGAGTTTCTTGCTCCATGTCCTCACACGTGCAGAAGCAATTTTAGGAAAAGATATGATTAATTACCACAAAGCGTGAGGAAATTCGGATTCGGTGCGAATCAAATTTTTCCTGAAATTCGGATCGAATTCCACTTCGTCAACTTCCATTCACTCATGTCTAGCCACAGTATATTAAGCGCTGGACTGGTCGGCACTGCTCTGGAAATGATCGCGGTGCATGTGTCGATGGGTCAGCGTCCCTGGAATACTTCAAAAATGGAGACCGGCACCCGCTTCAGTTGATCTTTGGAAATGCTTTAATTAGTCATATATTATACAAGTGACGCGTTTCGGCACTTTATTGTGCCTTCATCAGACTCCTCAGGAGTCTGATGAAGGCACAATAAAGTGCCGAAACGCGTCACTTGTATAATATGTGACCAATTAAAGCATTTCCAAAGATCAACTGAAGCGGGTGCCGGTCTCCATTTTTGAAGTAGCCACAGTATATGATGTGTAAGGTTATGCTATATGATGCTGTGGAAATGAATTAAGCTATGCTATGCGATGTTAGGGGAATGAAGTGAGGCTAGGCTATGTGTTACATACGGCTATGCTTTTGAAATGAAGTGAGGCCTTGCTATGTGCATATGAGGCAAGACTATGTTACAGTATGTGATTGGTGATGCAAAGCTATGTGATGATAGTAGAATTAGCAGAAGCTAGACTATGTGATATTTTGAGATTAAGTTAAAAATAAGCAATTTTATGGTTTGGGAATAAAAGAAGTCTAAGCTTTCTGATAATTGGTTATGATTTGCAACCAGGTTATGGGTGGGGAATCAAGCAAGTAAAGATTATGTGAAGCCGATGAAAGAGATATAATGATTCATGAACAATTTACTGTTTGCAAAATGTACCCATTGTGTATTAACCAAGGAATGTGGTGCTGTAATCAGCTTCAGCTAAGCTTGGTAAGAAACAAACCTCTAGTAAACCTACTATAAATTAAAAAATATATATATATACATATGTAACCTGCTCCCGTTGCTGGATCCCAGCTCCTTCCCTGCTCTGATGCCGCCTGCAGCCAATGACCTGCCCACTTTGTGTCACATGTAATCATCTTGGAAACAGCTTCTTATAAAATAATAGTAAAATCCTCATACCATTGATTGTAAATTATGGCAGAAGGACAGTTTACAATTCAGTTTTAGAGATAATGCAGCACACAATTCTGGCGCAAACTTCTTTCAAAGTACTATACATAAACCCATACAGCAGTTGGTATAAAGTTAGACAATATTGTCTGTCCTTGCAATACATTTATCATCCAGCCTGAGCCACTGTGATATATCTGGCTCAGGTCAAGACAGCCTAAAGGTGGATTTACATGGCCCGACAATCAGCCCATCTAAATGTGCCTCCGATCTTCCAATGGACAAGCAAAATACTCGTTCATTGGGTTGTCCTGTAGTTTGTGCAGGCACATACATTTTTGTTTCTGGACAGCAGATCATGCAGTCTAAACATTGACCTGCTGCCCAGAAACAGCGCAGCTGTATGGGGATGAGCAACTTCAATAGTGATCCCTCGTCCATATACTGTGGAGGTGATAACTGTATGTAAATGTAGCAGCCGACTGTCAGGAAGGAACGCTTACTTTCCGACAATCAACCTTAATCTTGGCCTGTGTAAACTCACCATAACTTTACTCCATTGATAGGCAAAGTAAATCTGCCCCATTGTATCCAAGCTGATAATAACACTGTAGTTGCCGGAGTACAATATGTCTTTTGTGCTTTGGTGAGGGAAAAACATTTGTCACACAGATACAGGAATACATTGTGTGACAGATGGTTATTGTAACCAGAGATGGAGGGAGGTGGTGGCAGGGTGATATTTTCTAAAGCCCCTACCTTTGCACCACAAGAGTCCTACATTTGGCCACTGCTTTGATTTCTGTTACAGAGCTCTAAATCCCCCGCTTCTGTTAACCACCTGCCGACCGCCTAACGCAGGGATGCGTCCAGGCGGCAGGTTTGTTCCTCCTTGACACGTCATCTCGCGAGAAGCGAGATTTGCTGTGAACGCGCTCAAAGATTGCAAGTTATAATGCAGCCTGCCTGCGATGATCAATCGCTGGCAGGCTGTAGATGCGAAATAAATCGCATCAAACATGTATATCAGACGCTGTTTTGTTAACAGCGTCTGATGTACCTTCTACCTGGTCCTCTGGTGGTCCTATTTGCTGGGATCGACCACCAGAGGACCAGGTAGCTATGTAAAGTAGCACCAAGCACCACACTACACCCCCCTGTCACTTATTAACCCCATGTTAACCCCTGATCACCCCATATAGACTCCCTGATCACCCCCTGTCACTGATCACCCCCCTGTAAGGCTCCATTCACATATCCATATGTGTTTTGCGGATCCGCGGATCCGCAAAACACAGACACCGGCAATGTGCTTTCCGCATTTTGCAGATCCACACATTGCCAGAACTATATAGAAAATGCCTTTTCTTGTCCGCAATTGCGGATCCGAGCGGGACAAAGTCTGTCCCCATAGAAATGAATGGGTCTGCAATTCCGTTCCGCAAACAGAATTGCGTACGTGTGAATGGGGCCTAAGGGTCCCTTATCACCGTCAGTTAGTTAGCTACTTGTTAGGTTGTTAGCGCCCAGCCCACCGCACCGCAGTCACTGATTTTGGCAGAGATTTTTTCATCCACAATCATTGATGCGAATGAAGAAATCTGTGCCGTTCATTTTTTTTTTTCAGCCCACAGGCTGAATGAAAAAAAAAATCTCATTACCCGTATGCTCAATATAAGGAGAATCGCAGAAACTCCTAAATCTGGCCATACGTGTAATGATTGCAGAGACCCTCAAATGCAAGTGCAGTACAAACACCTCACATGTGACCCCATTTTAGAAAGAAGCCACCCCAAGGTATTCCGTGAGGGGTATGGTGAGTTCATGTAAAATTTTATTTTTTGTCACAAGTTAGTCGAGATATGAGACTTTATAAGAAAGAAAAAAAAAAATCAATTTCCGCTAACTTGTGACAATTTTTTTTTTTCTGTGAACTCGCCATGCCCCTCACGGAATACCTTGGGGTGTCTTCTTTCCAAAATGGGGTCACATGTGGGGTATTTATACTGCCCTGGCATTTTAGGGGTCCTAAAGCGTGAGAATCCAAATGCGTAAAAATGCCCTGTGAAATCCTAAAGGTACTCATGGGAATTTGGGCCCCTTTGCGCATCTTGGCTGCAAAAAAGTGTCACTCATGTGGTATCACTGTACTCAGGAGAAGTAGGGCAATGAGTTTTGGGGTGTATTTTTATATCTACCCATACTTTGTTTGAGAAATATCGCTGCAAACGACAACTTTTTAAATTTTTTTATACAAAGTTGTCAATTTACAGAGATATTTCTCTCACCCAACATGGGTATATGTAAAAATACACCCCAAAACACATTGCCCTACTTCTCCTGAGTACGGCGATACCACATGAGTGCCTCTTTGCAGCCTGAATGCACAAGGGGCCCAAATTCCAACGAGCACCTTTAGGTTATACAGGGATGCTCACAATTTAGCCCCGCCCAAAATGCCAGAACAGTAAACACACCCCACAAATGACCCCTTTTCGGAAAGTAGACACCCCAAGGTATTCACTGAGGGGCATAGTGAGTCCGTGGGAGATTTTTTTTTTTTGCCAGAAGTTAGCAGAAATGGAAACTTTATTATTATTTTTTTCCTCAGAAAGTGTCATTTTCCGCTAACTTGTAAAAAAAAAGGAAATGAACTCACCATGCCCCTCCGCGAATACTTTGGGGTGTCTTCTTTCTAAAATGGTGTCATTTGGAGGGTATTTATACTATCCTGGCATTCTAGCACCTGAAGAAACATGACAGGTGCTCAGAAAGTCAGAGCTGCTTCAAAATCACTTTTTTGCACCATAGTTTGTAAACGCTATAACTTTTACCCAAACCAATAAATATACACTTATTGGATTTTTTTTTCAAAGACATGTAGAACAATAAATCTATAGAAACATTTTTATAGAAATGTAGTTTTTTAAAAAAAAAAAGTTTACAACAGAAAGTGAAAAATTTCATTTTTTTGCAAAAATTTCGGTCATTTTTGATTAATAGCAAAAAAAGTAAAAATGTCAGCAGCAATAAAATACCACTAAATAAAAGCTCTATTAGTGATAAGAAAAGGAGGTAAAATTCATTTGGGTGGTAAGTTGCATGCCAGAGCAATAAACGGTGAAAGTAGTGTAGTGCAGAATTGTAAAAAGTGGCCTGGTCATTAAGGGTGTTTAAGCTAGGGTGGCTGAGGCGGTTAAAGGGCATCTGTCTACAGATTTGCACCTTTAAAACTAGCTGACCTGTTACATATATGCTGGTCCCATGTTCGTATGTGCTGAGAAAAATGATTTAATATATGCAAATTAGTTTCTAGGAGCAATAGGGGTGTTGCCTTTATACCTAGAGGATCTGTTTTCTCTTCAGCTGCAGCATCCTCTGCACTTTGATTAACAGGGCCAGGCAGTATAAACATCATCACACCTGGTCCTGTCAATCAAAGTGCAGAGGGCACAGCAGTTGCAGAGAGAGCTGAGAATCCAGTTATAATGGCCTAGAGGCTCATTTGCATATATTAAAACACCATGCTGCCAAGTGCATATGTTACAGGTCAGCCATTACACAGCAAAATCTTTTGGAAGCTCTGTGGGGTCTATATGGGGCTTTTTAATTTCTTTGTTGATGAGCTTTCACTCGAGTGATACCTGCCCTCAATTTGCAGAACTTTTCATCTGCTGTCATGTCCTATAGTACAATGCAAAGAACTCTGACTAATGAGGTCTAGACTGCTGCCCCTTCTCATTGTTTTACTGCTGGAGTGACACTTTCTCCCAACAATGCAAATTAAAAAGTTTATATGTCCCACTAATTTATGGATAAAATATAACATTTATTGTAAATACTAAAATTGTATCAGCCTGTATTGTGTTGGAGAAAAAAAGGGTAATAATGTTTTGAACCTCTCACTTTCAGACTCCATAGCTCACCAACGACTACAGCCTCGAATGTGAGACTACCATCATTTTATAGACAATCATCTTGGTTATCTCAAGATGAAAAATTGGACTTGCAACTATTAGCATATGATACGTTTATCTGGGGACTGTGGGGGGCAATCCAGCACCTCTACTTCATTGTCATGAAATCATTTCTTCGACAATCTCAACTTATGCTTCGGGCCCTTTTTTTGCTGGAGCAGTACTCGAGTATATGAAGAAACTTGTCTTGTAGGATACTCACATATACTGTAGCTCAGCATTGAGCCTACCATCGATCTTGGTCAAATATAAAACGCCTTTGACTGTGAAACAACCCCATATCATCAGGCTTCCTCCACTGAACTTGACAGTTCCTTCAATTTCTCAATCCGTTAGCCCGCTTTTCCCTTGTTTCTTCCAAACCCATTTGCACCCATCAGAGCCCAGTCTATTGACTTTCGTCTCATCGCTCCAAATCACCCATTTCCAATCTTCTACTGTCAACTGTTTGTACTTTTTTGCAAACTTGAGCTGAAGCTTCTTATGATGATATTGAAGTTGAGGATTCTTCCCCTTTTTTTGGGCCACCATTCCAGATTTATTTAATGCACATTGCATGGTGCTTGCATGGACGTCTGAGATCTCACTATTACGAAGCATACGAGCCACCTCCACTGCTGTGTTTGTCATGCCAGAACTCATAGACCTTGATGAGCCGACTTGTTGACTGCGATATTTGGCCTGGATGTTCACTTTGTGGCTTTGGAATGGATCGTCAGACTTCATTTCTTATTCTTCCAACTGTTATGGCACTCACATGATGCAATTTGGCAATTTTTTTTGAGCTGGATGATGCTGTTTCTCTTTTCTTGGGAAATCTTCTTCATGGCTGCTCCTGGATTCAACCTAATAATACACTGAGCTACAATACACTGAGCTACTAGGGAATGTGAGAACCGGTTGAATTTGTAGTATCCAAGAAGAAAAAGATTGTTCCACTACCAGAAGCAAAGCAGTAACAATGCAGTTACATGACAAAAATCTGCATAACTAATCATATGCTAAATAGTTGCAAGTCCAATTTATGTTTGGATGGTGGTCAACAAAACTGTGGGAGCTGCTCATGCTTATAGGTGGATTAAATAATCCTCTCTACTAGTGGTCTGTCTGAGCCATCTGTAGCCTACTCACCATGTTTGCATACCCTCTCATAATCACTGCTCCCAACACAGCTACAGTAGGTCAGAACAGCCTAGATGGTGGAAAATTCTTCAAAACAACTATTCTGCTTCTCTCTCAAAGTCTGTCAACTTAGCAAAATGTTTCCAACTGGATTGTAAAGGCATGTGAAGCAGTCAATGATCTCTCACCAGGAGGTATACTTACCAAACGTGGCCTCTGAGTGCCTATTTATAGGGCATAAGGAAAGCAGTTGTATGCCCTCTTGTGGCAAAATGCAGTGTCTATCCAGATCACACTTGTAATAATTTATGTAGACACATAACTGCATGCCGAGTTTTGCAGCCATTTGACATTTTTATCAGGGTGCATTATTTTACATATCTTAATATATCTAATATATAAAGCTGAGTGTATGTCTGTGTGTGTGTATGTATGTCCGCTAAAGAAATCTGCACCATCGCATTTACAATCACAAAATTTGCCACACGGGTACATCATGTGTCTGGGAAGGTTTTAGACCAGGTCTCAGCTCTCTAGCACATACCGTTCCTGTGATATTCTTAAAAAATGCTTTAGCCAATAGAAGCCTAGTCACATGACCCTTATGAGCCAATAGAAGCTCGCAGGCTCTTAGTCTCCACATACACACAGTTTTAGAGCCGGTTTCCATAACAACCCAGCCATTTTTCTTCACTGCTGTAGGTCAGCTTTAAAGGAAATCTGTCACCAGGATAATTGCTATTGAAGTAAAGCTACAGTCTACTAGCACTTCGTACCTTATTTCCAGATGTGCCTTTTTTCCAGCAATAGATGTTTTCTATCTTCTAAAAATCCAGTTTATTTGGTATGCAAATGAGCCAGTCATTTGCATACCAAATAAACTGGATTTTCAGAAGATAGAAAACATCTATTGCTGAAACAAAGGCACATCAATAAATAAGGTATTTAGTGCTGTTAGGTAATGGCTTTACTTCAATAGCGATTATCCTGGTGACAGATTTCTTTTAAAGGGGCAAGGTGCTGTGGATGACACTGTTAAGGGAGCGGAGTGCTGTGGAGGTCACCGTTCAAAACGCAGGTAGGGTGGCCATTCATGCCACCCTCAAAAAACGGACTTAAAAACCCTGCCCCCAGGTCCCACTATGCTACACCTGATCCGGTTAGGCCACGCCCCTCCCACGCCACAGCCAACAGGGATTGAAAAATGAAGATAAAAATCAACTTTTGTCAGCTGCAGGGGTTGTAAGGAGGGTGACTTTCTCCCTGCAGCTCACGCGCAGAGAGCACCTTGCTGCTGTCTGAGAGTGAGCTGTTCAAAAGAACATCCCTGTGTCCGTCCAGGCCCTGTGCCGGATGGAAGACAGGGAGTCTGAAAGCCGGACTGTCTGGCCTAAAACCGGACCTCTGGGCACCCTAGGGGCAGGCTGCTGTGGAGGTCACAGTTAAGAGGACGGTCCGCTATAGAGGTCAGTGTTAAGGGGCAGATTGCTATAAAAGCTACTGTTAAGAGGACAGGGTGTTGTGAAAATCACTGTTAAGGAGATGGGGTACTGTGGAGGTCACTAATAAAGAGGCGCCCGCTGTTGTGGTGACTGTAAAAGGGGCGGGCTGCTGTGGAAGTCACTGTTAAAGGGGAGGGTGCTCTGGATGTTACTGTTAAGGGGCCAGGCTGCTGTGGAGATCTCTGGTAAAGGGATGGGGTACTGTAGTTGTCACTGTTATAGTGGATACTGTCGATATCTTTTAACCACACACACAAACATTAAATAAAATAGATGAATAGAGCTCGGTGGAGGTCATTGTTAAGTGGGCGAGTTATTGTGTAATTCACTGTTAAGGAGACGGGGTACTGTGGAGGTCACTAATAAAGGGGTGGCCGCTGTGGAGGTCACTATTAAAGGGGAGGGCGCTGTGGATGTTACTGTTAAAGGGGCAGGCTGCTGTGGAGGTCACTGTTATAGTGTATATTGTCTAGTGTAGTTCACTTAACAGTTTTATTGACACTTAACCCTGCCTATAAAGGGGAAATTTGGGGATATTTACACAAGGAAATTATATTTTTGTGACTGAAAATTAGTTCCATTCATCTAAATGAGATTGTTTACGCATCAAGCGCATTTACTGCTGAAAGTCTCATTCAAATGAACGAGGTAATCTTAAGAAAATTTTGCAACAAATCTGTCCAATTATACATTTACCTTTAAGGCTGGAAAGTTTTTTTTTTGTGGTATATTAAAACTCATGTCAAAAAATACTTCCAGTATGAAGCATTGGTTGATTTCATAGCATTTTGACATGTATTTTATCATTATGTTCAAGCATTTTCTGAGTTCTTATGAGAAGCATATGAAGAAAATGGCAGAAAAATCATAATAAATACAGTAGATCATGAAATGTTTTGATAATGTGGCACTGATCCCCAAAATACCCCAAATGTGCCACAAACTAAAATACTGTGCGGTTAATTAACAAAACTGGTGTAAAGTAGAGCTGGCTTAGTTGCTCATATCAACCAATCAGATTCCACCTTTCATTTTTCAGAGCTCCTATGGGAAGCTAATTTCCTTTACACCAGTTTGAAAAATCTCGCCCGGGGTATGTAGATCTGGTCAATGCCTAAAAGTGACTGGGTTGCATAAGTAAAAGAAATGTAGCTCATTATTTTCACATTACTAATTGAGTAGCAAAAATTGTTCATTTTTGAATTTATTACTATAGCGTTTATTTTTTCATCTCTACTTTGATTCCTTATATATTCTCAATTTCTTGATCTCCAAGCTTGACAATTGAAAACCAATTGTGTGTGACTTAGCTGCAGCAAGGCGAGGATGTCATCGCTATGCAACAATGTCTAGCAGGTTATAGTTAATATCACATTCTATTACTATTTATTTTCCATATTTAATCTGCATTTTTTCTTTTACACGTTTCAGATGTAGTCTTGAGAAATAAAACATTTGGGTACATTTTCCAGATGTGAATAATTTACCTGTACAGTACATTACAAAAAGGACCATTTACTCTGGTGCAGGCAGTGAATAAAATATGTTTCTCCGACTATGATATGCTGTCTACATAGACACGAGACATAAACCAGATATAGTACTGCACTTCTCCAATGTGTATTTCATGATTAGAGAGCTTGTTCTTTGCTAGAAAGAGTGCTTTTCATTATGAGGGAAATATTTTCCTTTCCCCACTGCACGGCATCTAGTGTGTGAGGACAGAATACATAACCAGACACAAATTTAAGCAAACCATTTATTGTTCTTGTTTCCGATTTCAGGAAATGATGTGCTTCATTTTAATAAAAGTATCAGTTTTTTCACTGTAAAAATTATGGTAAAGTATTCTGTTTTTTCATTTTTTTCTTAAATACCAATTGTGTGCACTTCAATATATGTGATGTATATATAGCTACTGTACATCCATAGGTAGCAACATCTCAGAAAATGGGCCATTATCAGGGAAATGGAAGTGAAATAGTATAGATGCATTCCAAAAAAAAAAGAAAAAGAAAAGAAATAGCACAGACCTATCTACTTTATTTTCAACACAATAAAGAAATCCTTGATGTGAATAACTGTTCCATTACATACACTATAATATGTGACTGGATTGGGTGGATCATTTCCATTGGTGAATTTGAAGGGATTATATAAATATATACTGTATATATATATATATATATATATATATATATATTACCAGAAGACCCGGCTTCGCACGGGTATATTTCATCTATTTTATTTAATTTTTGTGTGTGTGGTTAAAAGATATCTATAGAATCAACTATAACCGGGACAACTACAGTACCCCACCCCTTTAACAGTGACCTCGACAGCGGCCTGCCCCTTAACAGTAACATCCAGAGCGCCCTCCCCTTTAACAGTGACCTCCACAGCGGACACCCCTTTATTAGTGACCTCTACAGTACCCTGTCTCATTACCAGTGATTTCCACATTAACCTGCCCCTTAACAGTGACCTTCACAGAGCTCAATTCCCTTAAAATGTGACCTCCACAACACCTCGCCCCCTTAACAGTGACCTTTATAGCACCCCGCCCATTAACACTGACCTCCATAGTGGACCGTCCCCTTAAACTGGACCTCCACCATTCCTTGCCCCCTTAACAGAGACCTCAACAGCACCCACCCCTTTGTCAGTGACCCCCACCTCATCTGCCCCATGAACAAATGAAAAGCAATAAATTCTATTTTAGGCTCAAGGAATCCGATGCCAATGGAACTTGGAATTAAGATCTTTTTTATTGCAGTTATAACAAGTTGTCATTTACTAAAGCCCCCTTCATAAGGTATAGAGGAAAGACACACATATAGTGTTTAAATACTAAAAATAAAATGCCAAAAAAGCACATGGGGGTTCTAAAGGGGTGGGAATGTCTCCACATGCTCAAGAGTACATTTAATTCATTAATAATAAATAAAAACTGTACTGAAGCAATAGTTTCTCTATTATAATTAAAATCATGTAGAGAGGCTATAGGGATAAATATGGTATTTATAAAATAACAAGTAATATATGTAGGGATGAGTGGCGATCGTTGTGGAGAAGACAGGTCACGTGATCGCAAAGGTGTGATCACATGACCATTGTCAGGGAAACAAGAGAGAGTGCATGAGTAGGTCACAGAGTGGCACAATGACAGAGTCTGGAGGTGGCCGCAGCAGCAGCAGCATCAGGAGGAGACAGCAGAGTGGAACAATGACAGAGTCTGGAGGTGGCAGCAGCATGTGGAAGCCACAGAATGGCAAAATGACAGAGTGTGGAGGTGGCCGCAGCATGAGTATGCCACAAAGTGGCACAATGACAGTGTTTGGAGGTGGCAGCAGCATGAGTAGGCCACAGAGTGGCACAACGACAGAGTCTGGAGGGGGCAGCAGCATGAATAGTCCACAGAGAGGCAAAATGACAGAGTCTGGAGGTGTCGGCAGCAGCAGCATCAGGATTAAACCACAGAATGGTACAATGACAGAGTGTGGAGGTGGCCGCAGCATGAGTATGCCACAAAGTGGCACAATGACAGTGTTTGGAGGTGGCAGCAGCATGAGTAGGCCACAGAGTGGCACAACGACAGAGTCTGGAGGGGGCAGCAGCATGAATAGTCCACAGAGAGGCAAAATGACAGAGTCTGGAAGTGTCGACAGCGGCAGCATCAGAAGGAGGCCACATAGTGGCACAATGACAGTGTGGAGGTGGCAGCAGCATGAGTAGGCCACAGAGTGGCACAATGACAGTGTTTGGAGGTGGCAGCAGCATGAGTAGGCCACAGAGTGGCACAACGACAGAGTCTGGAGGGGGCAGCAGCATGAATAGTCCACAGAGAGGCAAAATGACAGAGTCTGGAGGTGTCGGCAGCAGCAGCATCAGGATTAAACCACAGAATGGTACAATGACAGAGTCTGGAGTTGGCAGCAGCATTAGGATGTCACAGAGTGGCACAATAACAGAGTGCGGAGATGACAGCAGCATGAGTAGGCCACAGAGTGGCACAATGACAGTGTTTGGAGGTGGCAGCAGCATGAGTAGGCCACAGAGTGGCACAACGACAGAGTCTGGAGGGGGCAGCAGCATGAATAGTCCACAGAGAGGCAAAATGACAGAGTCTGGAGGTGTCGGCAGCAGCAGCATCAGGATTAAACCACAGAATGGTACAATGACAGAGTCTGGAGTTGGCAGCAGCATTAGGATGTCACAGAGTGGCACAATAACAGAGTGCGGAGATGACAGCAGCATGAGTAGGCCACAGAGTGGCACAATGACAGAGTCTGGAGGTGGCAGCAGCATGAGTAGTAGAAGTAAAAACGATGTGGCACACAGAGTGTTGTTTCCGCGACTGGACGTAGGGTTCCCACCCCCGTAATGTAACATAATAGGAAGACTCCAGTCTAACTTGCGGTTAAGTAGGTAAATTTAATTGTAAAGCAGTAGTTTCACATAGAGTGACGTTTCGGCCAATTACGGCCTTCATCAGACTGTAACAGATAAGACATATAGAAAGTATGATATTAATCACCATGTTGTGAATACGTCATGATAGCATTGTTAAATCACCCTAATTAGATATAATGCAGACAAACAATTATTTTCATGATAGGATATGAACAACATGATTGTCATAGGAAACCATTTCAATGATCACGAATATTGGAAATCATAAAACAAAGATCACATGTTTCAGTGGAACAGGATGTACATATGGGGCGGCTTATTACATGATTGGGTGTAAATCACATGATTGTAGGGAGTAGAAATAATTTGGGTCCAGTAATCACAAGTCTAGGGATCGCATGGTTTAGTAGGAAAGAATATGCATTTTCATAATTAAAAGGTATGTGATCACACAGTCCATCTGATCGAGTTCACAGGTAGACAGTTCATCATTCTTAATAACATGTCCATATAGGTGTAGAATTCCTCATACGAGTGTTCTTAAAAAGAAAACTGAGCTACGGTCACATGATAATAAGACCACAGGACCATAGCCACATAGATACTACATACATTTAGAGAACTTGTACTGTGGTAACAATGTCATAGTGCCATGGTTGGGTAGAAACACATATAATAGCTATTTCAATGGAGAGGTCCCAGAAGTCAGTCATTCCCCAGTTGAGGGTAAAAGAAAAACAGTAAGCTGGAAGATTGTTAAGGAAAGAGAGAGGCAGGGAAGTAAAGTATGCGGTACCTCTGGGCCAGGCACTCACCTCAAACTGCGCTGTGCATCGGTATAGGTGTGGAGGGTGAAGGCGGTAGGTATGCAGGGCGATGCCTGCTGTGGAGTAACGGAGGCCTTGCTACACATTGCCATGTGCAAGGGATTTGTATCGGCGTCCCGGAAGTGCCAGTAGCCTTCCACGCCTCGTTCTGAAGTCGGCGCATGCGCACGAGGTGTTAGCTGAGAGTCAAGCCTCGTTATGGAGTCCGGTCCCATAGAGACCATTAGTTACAAGCCAAGCCTCGTTTTGGGAATATGTTAGCCGCATTCTGGATATCACATATGTATACAAATATTGATGGTGTCACAGATTAGCAGTACTGTTGTAAATATAGTATACTACTCACATTATGTTGGTTATAATGCTATAAATTAGTTATTATACTACTCACCACATGAATGGTGTAGAAGGATCATATGTGGATGCATATACGTTTCTAACTGTATTCTACTCACCATAGGATTAGGATAGAAAGGCCATCTAATGTTATATACTAATTTCTCCAGTATGAAGGGATACTATGTGAATTACGGAATCTATAAGGGAATGAAAAGTATAGTGGTTATAGATACCTAATAAAACAGAGGGGTATACAATGAATTGCATGTTACAGAATTAAATACTATACATTGATGACATATACTTGTGTGTTAGGTACTGGTGTTGTTATTTTAAAGGAAAATATATGTCATAGTTGGAGGGAGATGGTATATCAAGAGGGTTTATGTGAACGCTTGAATTTCATATTCCCTGTTGAGGCCTTTGGGTTCTAGGGTATCAAGAGTGTGGATCCAAAAGGCCTCCCTTTTCTTTAGTAATGCGGGACGGTCCCCGCCTCTCCTCTGTGGGCCTATGTGATCTATAACTTGAAACCGGAGTTGAGAGATGTTGTGTCCTGCAGATTCAAAATGTGAGGGGACTGGTAGTAATAGATTTTTACATCTAATTTTGGACTTATGTTGGCATATTCTGTCACGAATCTTTTGGGTGGTCTCCCTACGTATAATTTACCGCAGGGACATTTAAGTAAATAGATGACATATGAGGAGTCACAGGTGAAAAAGTGACGTATTTGGTAGCTCTTGCCTGTGCGTGGATGGAAAAATTGAGATCCTTTAAGTATGTGTGAGCACTGAAGACAATGTAAACAGGGAAAGGTACCCCGTTTAGGTGTCTGTAGGAAGGTTTGTCTAGGGCTGGTGATGGCCGATCCAACGTCAGCCTTGACAAGGACATCTCTTAGATTTTTGGTCGACGTGTGCAAGGTAGTATAGGATTGTGGAATTCACTGACGTCTGGGTATGATTTTTGGAGTATGGACCAGTGACCCCTAATGTTATTGATTATTTTCATCATATATGGATGATAGGTATGAACAAATGGTATTCTGGTGGATGTATTGGTCTGGCGTTGTGGTTTGGGTTTGTACATATCTTGTAAAATCTTTTAGGATAACCCCGTTCTTCAAAACGTGTTTGCATCTCTCTAAGTCGGATCTTGCGTAAATCTTCTGTTTTGACTATACGGCGTACGCGTTCCGCCTGGGAACGTGGTAAGGATTTTTTCGTATGTGGGGAATGAAAACTGGAAAATTGTAGCAAATTATTCCTGTCCGTAGGTTTTCTGTATAGGTCAGTCAGGATTGAACCATCTGTTTGTTTAATAACGGTGGTATCAAGAAAGTTAATGGTCGTGGTGTGGTAGTGAATAGTGAACTGTAGTTCCGGATAGATAGAATTAAGATATGTATGGAACTCCAGGAGGGAGTCCAACGAGCCCCTCCATATGCAAAAAATGTCATCAATATATCGTTTCCAGGTAAGAATGTTTGAGAAATTGGTATGGGGGTATACATAAGTCTCCTCAAATTCAGACATGTAACAATTTGCATAGGGAGGGGCTACGTTGGACCCCATCGCGGTCCCCTGAATCTGGAGGTAAAAGCAGTCTTGGAATAGAAAGAAGTTGTTTTTAAGGACTAGTTCTAGTAGCTCCATGTAGAATTCTATAATGTCAAGATTGGTGATGTAGTGATTAAGAAGCTTGCGGACTGCGGTAATTCCTTTGTTGTGTTCAATTGAGGTGTAGAGGGATGTAACGTCCCATGTTACTAGATAAGTATCTGAGGATAGGCGAGGTAGATGGTCCAGTAATGTGAGAAAGGAAGAAGTATCTAACAGAAAGGATTTTGTTTCTTTAATCATTGGAGTTAAGACTTTCTCGAGGAGTATGGATAAGGGAGAGAGGATTGAATCAGTTGACGCCACTATGGGGCGGCCTGGTGGGTTGTGTAAGTTCTTGTGTATCTTCGGCAGAACGTATATTACCGGTATTATGGGACTTAGTTTAGTAAGGTACGTAGAGATAGAGTCATCAATTATACCCACGTTTTTGTAGCGAGATAGTGTGTTGCGAATTTTCTCTGATATATGACTGGTAGGATCTTTGTCGAGTTTCCGATAGACTGTCTCATCACTGAGTTGCCTATTTATCTCCGCTATGTAGTGATGTCTGTCCATTATTACCAATGCCCCTCCTTTATCTGCCGGTTTAATAATTATTTCTTTATTCTTACATAGTGTAGTGAGGGCCTGTCTTTCTGTATTGTCTAGGTTGTGAGGAAATTTGTACTTGCCTAAGTGGAGGTCCTTAATAAATTTGTTCTTATCTCTCTGTATTAATGAGATGAATGTCTCTATGGCTGGTTGTGTTCTGGGTGGCATAAAATTGCTTTTATTACGTAGATCGAAGTTCTTTAATGTTAGTGTATTTACAGGAGAGGCTGTATCCTTAGCAGGATATGGGGGCCTCTCAGCAAAATGTACTCTTAAACGAATATTTCGAAAAAGTCTTTGTAGATCCAGGTCTAGTTGGAACGTATCCAACTGACCTGATGGGCAATATGATAGTCCATTTTCTAGTAGAGAAAGTTCTGTTGGACTTAATGTGTATGACGAAATGTTAATAACCAAAGATTGTACCTGTGATCTCGTGGTGATGTTGGATGTTCCGCTGGTACTGGTGCTTGGAGTGATGCCACTTTTTGACCTCTTCTTCCTCTGCCTCTCTGTCGATGATCTTCTGATCGTTGTTGTGGAGTGATGTCGCTGTCAGAGCTTGATTGGCCAAATCCTCTTGAAGAGGAACGTCCTGCTGTCCGTTGGCGGGAGGTGTCAGGCCACTTATAGACACGATTGAGTCTATAGTCCTCGGTGTCCCGGAGGAATTTTTGTCTCTTGGTAGATTCCAGTTCTTTCCGTTGTTGGCTCAGCATGGAGGTGATCTTGTCTTTTAGCTGGCTGTATTCTTCTGATGGAACGATGGCTTTTAATTGTTCTTCAATGGTTTCAATTTCAGCTTTGGTCTTTGTAATAGCTTCTGTTAGATATGTCAGTGTCAGTGTCATCAAATCGAATGAACACTTATTCAATATTTGTTCGAATTTTTCGCAAAATTCTTTATTTTCCTTAAAAAAGGTGGGTTTAGTGCGGATCCGTAAACCACGTGGGATGCGTTTGACCCTTAGGTATTCCGCAATGGTGGCACAGTGTAATTCATAGGACTGCAAACGCCGTGATTCGCGCTCCAGGTCACGTGATTTAAATTCTGACACTGGTGTCTGCAAAAACTCACCGGAGTATTTCACCTGGGAAAGGATATCGGTGATTTCATCGGGTTTATATGACAGAGTACCACTGGCCATGGTGTTTCTGGTGCTCACTTCCGTCAGGGACGTCAGTAGTAGAAGTAAAAACGATGTGGCACACAGAGTGTTGTTTCCGCGACTGGACGTAGGGTTCCCACCCCCGTAATGTAACATAATAGGAAGACTCCAGTCTAACTTGCGGTTAAGTAGGTAAATTTAATTGTAAAGCAGTAGTTTCACATAGAGTGACGTTTCGGCCAATTACGGCCTTCATCAGACTGTAACAGATAAGACATATAGAAAGTATGATATTAATCACCATGTTGTGAATACGTCATGATAGCATTGTTAAATCACCCTAATTAGATATAATGCAGACAAACAATTATTTTCATGATAGGATATGAACAACATGATTGTCATAGGAAACCATTTCAATGATCACGAATATTGGAAATCATAAAACAAAGATCACATGTTTCAGTGGAACAGGATGTACATATGGGGCGGCTTATTACATGATTGGGTGTAAATCACATGATTGTAGGGAGTAGAAATAATTTGGGTCCAGTAATCACAAGTCTAGGGATCGCATGGTTTAGTAGGAAAGAATATGCATTTTCATAATTAAAAGGTATGTGATCACACAGTCCATCTGATCGAGTTCACAGGTAGACAGTTCATCATTCTTAATAACATGTCCATATAGGTGTAGAATTCCTCATACGAGTGTTCTTAAAAAGAAAACTGAGCTACGGTCACATGATAATAAGACCACAGGACCATAGCCACATAGATACTACATACATTTAGAGAACTTGTACTGTGGTAACAATGTCATAGTGCCATGGTTGGGTAGAAACACATATAATAGCTATTTCAATGGAGAGGTCCCAGAAGTCAGTCATTCCCCAGTTGAGGGTAAAAGAAAAACAGTAAGCTGGAAGATTGTTAAGGAAAAGAGAGAGGCAGGGAAGTAAAGTATGCGGTACCTCTGGGCCAGGCACTCACCTCAAACTGCGCTGTGCATCGGTATAGGTGTGGAGGGTGAAGGCGGTAGGTATGCAGGGCGATGCCTGCTGTGGAGTAACGGAGGCCTTGCTACACATTGCCATGTGCAAGGGATTTGTATCGGCGTCCCGGAAGTGCCAGTAGCCTTCCACGCCTCGTTCTGAAGTCGGCGCATGCGCACGAGGTGTTAGCTGAGAGTCAAGCCTCGTTATGGAGTCCGGTCCCATAGAGACCATTAGTTACAAGCCAAGCCTCGTTTTGGGAATATGTTAGCCGCATTCTGGATATCACATATGTATACAAATATTGATGGTGTCACAGATTAGCAGTACTGTTGTAAATATAGTATACTACTCACATTATGTTGGTTATAATGCTATAAATTAGTTATTATACTACTCACCACATGAATGGTGTAGAAGGATCATATGTGGATGCATATACGTTTCTAACTGTATTCTACTCACCATAGGATTAGGATAGAAAGGCCATCTAATGTTATATACTAATTTCTCCAGTATGAAGGGATACTATGTGAATTACGGAATCTATAAGGGAATGAAAAGTATAGTGGTTATAGATACCTAATAAAACAGAGGGTATACAATGAATTGCATGTTACAGAATTAAATACTATACATTGATGACATATACTTGTGTGTTAGGTACTGGTGTTGTTATTTTAAAGGAAAATATATGTCATAGTTGGAGGGAGATGGTATATCAAGAGGGTTTATGTGAACGCTTGAATTTCATATTCCCTGTTGAGGCCTTTGGGTTCTAGGGTATCAAGAGTGTGGATCCAAAAGGCCTCCCTTTTCTTTAGTAATGCGGGACGGTCCCCGCCTCTCCTCTGTGGGCCTATGTGATCTATAACTTGAAACCGGAGTTGAGAGATGTTGTGTCCTGCAGATTCAAAATGTGAGGGGACTGGTAGTAATAGATTTTTACATCTAATTTTGGACTTATGTTGGCATATTCTGTCACGAATCTTTTGGGTGGTCTCCCCTACGTATAATTTACCGCAGGGACATTTAAGTAAATAGATGACATATGAGGAGTCACAGGTGAAAAAGTGACGTATTTGGTAGCTCTTGCCTGTGCGTGGATGGAAAAATTGAGATCCTTTAAGTATGTGTGAGCACTGAAGACAATGTAAACAGGGAAAGGTACCCCGTTTAGGTGTCTGTAGGAAGGTTTGTCTAGGGCTGGTGATGGCCGATCCAACGTCAGCCTTGACAAGGACATCTCTTAGATTTTTTGGTCGACGTGTGCAAGGTAGTATAGGATTGTGGAATTCACTGACGTCTGGGTATGATTTTTGGAGTATGGACCAGTGACCCCTAATGTTATTGATTATTTTCATCATATATGGATGATAGGTATGAACAAATGGTATTCTGGTGGATGTATTGGTCTGGCGTTGTGGTTTGGGTTTGTACATATCTTGTAAAATCTTTTTAGGATAACCCCGTTCTTCAAAACGTGTTTGCATCTCTCTAAGTCGGATCTTGCGTAAATCTTCTGTTTTGACTATACGGCGTACGCGTTCCGCCTGGGAACGTGGTAAGGATTTTTTCGTATGTGGGGAATGAAAACTGGAAAATTGTAGCAAATTATTCCTGTCCGTAGGTTTTCTGTATAGGTCAGTCAGGATTGAACCATCTGTTTGTTTAATAACGGTGGTATCAAGAAAGTTAATGGTCGTGGTGTGGTAGTGAATAGTGAACTGTAGTTCCGGATAGATAGAATTAAGATATGTATCCGCCCGCCAACGGACAGCAGGACGTTCCTCTTCAAGAGGATTTGGCCAATCAAGCTCTGACAGCGACATCACTCCACAACAACGATCAGAAGATCATCGACAGAGAGGCAGAGGAAGAAGAGGTCAAAAAAGTGGCATCACTCCAAGCACCAGTACCCGCGGAACATCCAACATCACCACGAGATCACAGGTACAATCTTTGGTTATTAACATTTCGTCATACACATTAAGTCCAACAGAACTTTCTCTACTAGAAAATGGACTATCATATTGCCCATCAGGTCAGTTGGATACGTTCCAACTAGACCTGGATCTACAAAGACTTTTTCGAAATATTCGTTTAAGAGTACATTTTGCTGAGAGGCCCCCATATCCTGCTAAGGATACAGCCTCTCCTGTAAATACACTAACATTAAAGAACTTCGATCTACGTAATAAAAGCAATTTTATGCCACCCAGAACACAACCAGCCATAGAGACATTCATCTCATTAATACAGAGAGATAAGAACAAATTTATTAAGGACCTCCACTTAGGCAAGTACAAATTTCCTCACAACCTAGACAATACAGAAAGACAGGCCCTCACTACACTATGTAAGAATAAAGAAATAATTATTAAACCGGCAGATAAAGGAGGGGCATTGGTAATAATGGACAGACATCACTACATAGCGGAGATAAATAGGCAACTCAGTGATGAGACAGTCTATCGGAAACTTCGACAAAGATCCTACCAGTCATATATCAGAGAAAATTCGCAACACACTATCTCGCTACAAAAACGTGGGTATAATTGATGACTCTATCTCTACGTACCTTACTAAACTAAGTCCCATAATACCGGTAATATACGTTCTGCCGAAGATACACAAGAACTTACACAACCCACCAGGCCGCCCCATAGTGGCGTCAACTGATTCAATCCTCTCTCCCTTATCCATACTCCTCGAGAAAGTCTTAACTCCAATGATTAAAGAAACAAAATCCTTTCTGTTAGATACTTCTTCCTTTCTCACATTACTGGACCATCTACCTCGCCTATCCTCAGATACTTATCTAGTAACATGGGACGTTACATCCCTCTACACCTCAATTGAACACAACAAAGGAATTACCGCAGTCCGCAAGCTTCTTAATCACTACATCACCAATCTTGACATTATAGAATTCTACATGGAGCTACTAGAACTAGTCCTTAAAAACAACTTCTTTCTATTCCAAGACTGCTTTTACCTCCAGATTCAGGGGACCGCGATGGGGTCCAACGTAGCCCCTCCCTATGCAAATTGTTACATGTCTGAATTTGAGGAGACTTATGTATACCCCCATACCAATTTCTCAAACATTCTTACCTGGAAACGATATATTGATGACATTTTTGCATATGGAGGGGCTCGTTGGACTCCCTCCTGGAGTTCCATACATATCTTAATTCTATCTATCCGGAACTACAGTTCACTATTCACTACCACACCACGACCATTAACTTTCTTGATACCACCGTTATTAAACAAACAGATGGTTCAATCCTGACTGACCTATACAGAAAACCTACGGACAGGAATAATTTGCTACAATTTTCCAGTTTTCATTCCCCACATACGAAAAAATCCTTACCACGTTCCCAGGCGGAACGCGTACGCCGTATAGTCAAAACAGAAGATTTACGCAAGATCCGACTTAGAGAGATGCAAACACGTTTTGAAGAACGGGGTTATCCTAAAAAGATTTTACAAGATATGTACAAACCCAAACCACAACGCCAGACCAATACATCCACCAGAATACCATTTGTTCATACCTATCATCCATATATGATGAAAATAATCAATAACATTAGGGGTCACTGGTCCATACTCCAAAAATCATACCCAGACGTCAGTGAATTCCACAATCCTATACTACCTTGCACACGTCGACCAAAAATCTAAGAGATGTCCTTGTCAAGGCTGACGTTGGATCGGCCATCACCAGCCCTAGACAAACCTTCCTACAGACACCTAAACGGGGTACCTTTCCCTGTTTACATTGTCTTCAGTGCTCACACATACTTAAAGGATCTCAATTTTTCCATCCACGCACAGGCAAGAGCTACCAAATACGTCACTTTTTCACCTGTGACTCCTCATATGTCATCTATTTACTTAAATGTCCCTGCGGTAAATTATACGTAGGGGAGACCACCCAAAAGATTCGTGACAGAATATGCCAACATAAGTCCAAAATTAGATGTAAAAATCTATTACTACCAGTCCCCTCACATTTTGAATCTGCAGGACACAACATCTCTCAACTCCGGTTTCAAGTTATAGATCACATAGGCCCACAGAGGAGAGGCGGGGACCGTCCCGCATTACTAAAGAAAAGGGAGGCCTTTTGGATCCACACTCTTGATACCCTAGAACCCAAAGGCCTCAACAGGGAATATGAAATTCAAGCGTTCACATAAACCCTCTTGATATACCATCTCCTCCAACTATGACATATATTTTCCTTTAAAATAACAACACCAGTACCTAACACACAAGTATATGTCATCAATGTATAGTATTTAATTCTGTAACATGCAATTCATTGTATACCCCTCTGTTTTATTAGGTATCTATAACCACTATACTTTTCATTCCCTTATAGATTCCGTAATTCACATAGTATCCCTTCATACTGGAGAAATTAGTATATAACATTAGATGGCCTTTCTATCCTAATCCTATGGTGAGTAGAATACAGTTAGAAACGTATATGCATCCACATATGATCCTTCTACACCATTCATGTGGTGAGTAGTATAATAACTAATTTATAGCATTATAACCAACATAATGTGAGTAGTATACTATATTTACAACAGTACTGCTAATCTGTGACACCATCAATATTTGTATACATATGTGATATCCAGAATGCGGCTAACATATTCCCAAAACGAGGCTTGGCTTGTAACTAATGGTCTCTATGGGACCGGACTCCATAACGAGGCTTGACTCTCAGCTAACACCTCGTGCGCATGCGCCGACTTCAGAACGAGGCGTGGAAGGCTACTGGCACTTCCGGGACGCCGATACAAATCCCTTGCACATGGCAATGTGTAGCAAGGCCTCCGTTACTCCACAGCAGGCATCGCCCTGCATACCTACCGCCTTCACCCTCCACACCTATACCGATGCACAGCGCAGTTTGAGGTGAGTGCCTGGCCCAGAGGTACCGCATACTTTACTTCCCTGCCTCTCTCTTTTCCTTAACAATCTTCCAGCTTACTGTTTTTCTTTTACCCTCAACTGGGGAATGACTGACTTCTGGGACCTCTCCATTGAAATAGCTATTATATGTGTTTCTACCCAACCATGGCACTATGACATTGTTACCACAGTACAAGTTCTCTAAATGTATGTAGTATCTATGTGGCTATGGTCCTGTGGTCTTATTATCATGTGACCGTAGCTCAGTTTTCTTTTTAAGAACACTCGTATGAGGAATTCTACACCTATATGGACATGTTATTAAGAATGATGAACTGTCTACCTGTGAACTCGATCAGATGGACTGTGTGATCACATACCTTTTAATTATGAAAATGCATATTCTTTCCTACTAAACCATGCGATCCCTAGACTTGTGATTACTGGACCCAAATTATTTCTACTCCCTACAATCATGTGATTTACACCCAATCATGTAATAAGCCGCCCCATATGTACATCCTGTTCCACTGAAACATGTGATCTTTGTTTTATGATTTCCAATATTCGTGATCATTGAAATGGTTTCCTATGACAATCATGTTGTTCATATCCTATCATGAAAATAATTGTTTGTCTGCATTATATCTAATTAGGGTGATTTAACAATGCTATCATGACGTATTCACAACATGGTGATTAATATCATACTTTCTATATGTCTTATCTGTTACAGTCTGATGAAGGCCGTAATTGGCCGAAACGTCACTCTATGTGAAACTACTGCTTTACAATTAAATTTACCTACTTAACCGCAAGTTAGACTGGAGTCTTCCTATTATGTTACATTACGGGGTGGGAACCCTACGTCCAGTCGCGGAAACAACACTCTGTGTGCCACATCGTTTTTACTTCTACTACTGACGTCCCTGACGGAAGTGAGCACCAGAAACACCATGGCCAGTGGTACTCTGTCATATAAACCCGATGAAATCACCGATATCCTTTCCCAGGTGAAATACTCCGGTGAGTTTTTGCAGACACCAGTGTCAGAATTTAAATCACGTGACCTGAGCGCGAATCACGGCGCTTGCAGTCCTATGAATTACACTGTGCCACCATTGCGGAATACCTAAGGGTCAAACGCATCCCACGTGGTTTACGGATCCGCACTAAACCCACCTTTTTAAGGAAAATAAAGAATTTTGCGAAAAATTCGAACAAATATTGAATAAGTGTTCATTCGATTTGATGACACTGACACTGACATATCTAACAGAAGCTATTACAAAGACCAAAGCTGAAATTGAAACCATTGAAGAACAATTAAAAGCCATCGTTCCATCAGAAGAATACAGCCAGCTAAAAGACAAGATCACCTCCATGCTGAGCCAACAACGGAAAGAACTGGAATCTACCAAGAGACAAAAATTCCTCCGGGACACCGAGGACTATAGACTCAATCGTGTCTATAAGTGGCCTGACACCTCCCGCCAACGGACAGCAGGACGTTCCTCTTCAAGAGGATTTGGCCAATCAAGCTCTGACAGCGACATCACTCCACAACAACGATCAGAAGATCATCGACAGAGAGGCAGAGGAAGAAGAGGTCAAAAAAGTGGCATCACTCAAGCACCAGTACCCGCGGAACATCCAACATCACCACGAGATCACAGGTACAATCTTTGGTTATTAACATTTCGTCATACACATTAAGTCCAACAGAACTTTCTCTACTAGAAAATGGACTATCATATTGCCCATCAGGTCAGTTGGATACGTTCCAACTAGACCTGGAGATATATTGATGACATTTTTTGCATATGGAGGGGCTCGTTGGACTCCCTCCTGGAGTTCCATACATATCTTAATTCTATCTATCCGGAACTACAGTTCACTATTCACTACCACACCACGACCATTAACTTTCTTGATACCACCGTTATTAAACAAACAGATGGTTCAATCCTGACTGACCTATACAGAAAACCTACGGACAGGAATAATTTGCTACAATTTTCCAGTTTTCATTCCCCACATACGAAAAAATCCTTACCACGTTCCCAGGCGGAACGCGTACGCCGTATAGTCAAAACAGAAGATTTACGCAAGATCCGACTTAGAGAGATGCAAACACGTTTTGAAGAACGGGGTTATCCTAAAAGATTTTACAAGATATGTACAAACCCAAACCACAACGCCAGACCAATACATCCACCAGAATACCATTTGTTCATACCTATCATCCATATATGATGAAAATAATCAATAACATTAGGGGTCACTGGTCCATACTCCAAAAATCATACCCAGACGTCAGTGAATTCCACAATCCTATACTACCTTGCACACGTCGACCAAAAAATCTAAGAGATGTCCTTGTCAAGGCTGACGTTGGATCGGCCATCACCAGCCCTAGACAAACCTTCCTACAGACACCTAAACGGGGTACCTTTCCCTGTTTACATTGTCTTCAGTGCTCACACATACTTAAAGGATCTCAATTTTTCCATCCACGCACAGGCAAGAGCTACCAAATACGTCACTTTTTCACCTGTGACTCCTCATATGTCATCTATTTACTTAAATGTCCCTGCGGTAAATTATACGTAGGGAGACCACCCAAAAGATTCGTGACAGAATATGCCAACATAAGTCCAAAATTAGATGTAAAAATCTATTACTACCAGTCCCCTCACATTTTGAATCTGCAGGACACAACATCTCTCAACTCCGGTTTCAAGTTATAGATCACATAGGCCCACAGAGGAGAGGCGGGGACCGTCCCGCATTACTAAAGAAAAGGGAGGCCTTTTGGATCCACACTCTTGATACCCTAGAACCCAAAGGCCTCAACAGGGAATATGAAATTCAAGCGTTCACATAAACCCTCTTGATATACCATCTCCCTCCAACTATGACATATATTTTCCTTTAAAATAACAACACCAGTACCTAACACACAAGTATATGTCATCAATGTATAGTATTTAATTCTGTAACATGCAATTCATTGTATACCCCTCTGTTTTATTAGGTATCTATAACCACTATACTTTTCATTCCCTTATAGATTCCGTAATTCACATAGTATCCCTTCATACTGGAGAAATTAGTATATAACATTAGATGGCCTTTCTATCCTAATCCTATGGTGAGTAGAATACAGTTAGAAACGTATATGCATCCACATATGATCCTTCTACACCATTCATGTGGTGAGTAGTATAATAACTAATTTATAGCATTATAACCAACATAATGTGAGTAGTATACTATATTTACAACAGTACTGCTAATCTGTGACACCATCAATATTTGTATACATATGTGATATCCAGAATGCGGCTAACATATTCCCAAAACGAGGCTTGGCTTGTAACTAATGGTCTCTATGGGACCGGACTCCATAACGAGGCTTGACTCTCAGCTAACACCTCGTGCGCATGCGCCGACTTCAGAACGAGGCGTGGAAGGCTACTGGCACTTCCGGGACGCCGATACAAATCCCTTGCACATGGCAATGTGTAGCAAGGCCTCCGTTACTCCACAGCAGGCATCGCCCTGCATACCTACCGCCTTCACCCTCCACACCTATACCGATGCACAGCGCAGTTTGAGGTGAGTGCCTGGCCCAGAGGTACCGCATACTTTACTTCCCTGCCTCTCTCTTTTCCTTAACAATCTTCCAGCTTACTGTTTTTCTTTTACCCTCAACTGGGGAATGACTGACTTCTGGGACCTCTCCATTGAAATAGCTATTATATGTGTTTCTACCCAACCATGGCACTATGACATTGTTACCACAGTACAAGTTCTCTAAATGTATGTAGTATCTATGTGGCTATGGTCCTGTGGTCTTATTATCATGTGACCGTAGCTCAGTTTTCTTTTTAAGAACACTCGTATGAGGAATTCTACACCTATATGGACATGTTATTAAGAATGATGAACTGTCTACCTGTGAACTCGATCAGATGGACTGTGTGATCACATACCTTTTAATTATGAAAATGCATATTCTTTCCTACTAAACCATGCGATCCCTAGACTTGTGATTACTGGACCCAAATTATTTCTACTCCCTACAATCATGTGATTTACACCCAATCATGTAATAAGCCGCCCCATATGTACATCCTGTTCCACTGAAACATGTGATCTTTGTTTTATGATTTCCAATATTCGTGATCATTGAAATGGTTTCCTATGACAATCATGTTGTTCATATCCTATCATGAAAATAATTGTTTGTCTGCATTATATCTAATTAGGGTGATTTAACAATGCTATCATGACGTATTCACAACATGGTGATTAATATCATACTTTCTATATGTCTTATCTGTTACAGTCTGATGAAGGCCGTAATTGGCCGAAACGTCACTCTATGTGAAACTACTGCTTTACAATTAAATTTACCTACTTAACCGCAAGTTAGACTGGAGTCTTCCTATTAAGCAGCATGAGTAGGCCACAGAGTGGCACAGTGACAGTGTCTAGTGGTGTCGGCAGCAGCAGCGTCAGGAGGAGGCCACAGACTGGAACAACGACAGAGTCTGGAGGTGGCAACAGCATGAGTAGGCCACAGAGTGGCACAATGACAGAGTCTGGAGGTGTCAGCAGCGGTATCATCAGAAGGAAGCCACAGAGTGGCACAATGACAGTGTCTGGAGGTGGCAACAGCATAAGTAGGCCACAGAGTGGCACAGTGACAGATTCATGAGGTGTTGGCAGCAGTAGCATCAGGAGGAGGCCACAGTGGCACAATGACAAAGTCTGGAGGTGGCAGCAGCATGAGTTGGCCATAGAGTTGCACAGTGACAGAGTATGGTGGTGTCGGCAGCAGCAACATCAGGAGGAGGCCACAGAGTGGCACAATGACAGATTCTGGAGGTGGCAGCAGCTGAGGAAGCTAAGAATGGCATAATGACAGAGTGGAGGTGGCAGCAGCAGGAGGAAGCCACAGAATCACACAATGACAGAGTGACAATCAACCAAAATACTTCTGGGGGAACCTGCCTGGCATGAACAGGCCTCTAGTAGCTACAGACAATAAGAAGACAAAGCAACAAGATAGCTTTCAGCTCGGAAGAGAAGGGAAGTTCATCAAGATATTCACTAAAGATTTTACTGCATATACCCGCAGCGCTGACCGCTGAATAAATTTTGTTTTTCGGCCACAATACTTCAATAATGATTTTACCGCATATAACCGCAGCGCTGACCACTGAATTTATTTTGTTTTTCGACTGACATACTTCAGTAAAGATTTTATCGCTTATAACCGCAGCGCTGACCACTGAATTTTGTTTTTCGACCGAAATGCTTCAATAAAGATTTTGCCACATATTACTGCAGCGCTGAACACTGAATACAATTTGTTTTTCCACTGCAATAAGTCACAAAAGATTTTACCGCATACTACTACAGCGCTGAATGCTGAATAAAATTAGTTTTTCGACCGAAATACGCCACTAAAGATTTTGCCACATACATCTGCAACAGTGAACACTCAATATTTTTTTTTCTCCCGAAATACGTCACTAAAGGTTTTAGCACATTTAACTGCAGCGCTAAATGCTGAATAAAATTAGTTTTTCCACCGAAATACGTCAATAAAGGTTTTGCTACATATACCTGCAACAGTGAACACTTATTATATTTTGTTTTTTTGCCGAAATACGTCACTAAAGGTTTTACCACACATAGCTGCAGAAGTGAACTGTGTATATATGTTTCATTTTGTAATGAAATATGCCACTAAACGCTTTTACCGCAAATAACAGCAACAGTGAACTGCGTATATATTTTTCTTGTAGTACAGAAATACGTCACTAAACGCTTTTAACCCCAAAGTACTGCAGAAGTAAACTGCGTATATATTTTTCTTTTTGTAATGAAATATGCCACCAAATGCTTTTACCCCAAATAACGACAACAGTGAACTGCGTACATATTTTTCTTGTAGTACAGAAATACGTCACTAAATGCTCTCAGCAAATATAGCTGCAGAAGTGAACTGCGTATATATTTTTCTTTTTGTAATGAAATAGGCCACTAAATAGGGACCCCCACTAAAATGGTCCAAAATGTGTAACTATTTCTTGTGCTGGAAATTTTAAAAAACCGCTGAAATAAAGATACGATTTTTGACTTTGCTAATTGGAGCCGGATTTTTTCAAGTTTGTTGGATTTCCTATTGCCAGCAGACCCAGGTGCTGTGTCTGGGCTCATTGCAAATGAATGCAGATAATAGCTGCTAAGAGTTTGTTTTTGTACATATTTTTCTTTTAGTAATGAAATACGCCACTAAATGCTTTCACCCCATATAACTGCAGAAGTGTATATATTTTTCTTTTTTCACAGATATAAGCCACTAAAGGCTTTTCAACATAGCACTTGCACCCGAAGAACAAATTGCTGGAATGACAGAGCTGTATAATTGCTATTTGGATCCCCAAATTATCTTTCCCTGCACTTGTAAATCGCTTTTTTAGCACTGTCCCTAGCGCCTTCTGACATCTCTTCCTGCAGTAAGACGTCTTTCTTGTGAAAAGATTCTTCCCTATCCTTTCCCTGCACTTATAAATTGTTTTTTCAGATTTTTTTTCACAATTAGCTTTTACCAATTGCTGTTCCTATCTCCTTCAAACATCTGTCCCTGCACTCAAAATGCTGGAAAATTGAAGAATTTAAAATGGCTGCCGTTTTTGTAGGGCTGTGACATCACGGGGCTGGCTTTGCTGCTGATTGGCTGCATGCATGCATGCATGTCAATCTTGGTGATCCCGCCTTCCCAGAGTTCCGTGCCCCATGTCCTCCGTACTCACATGTGTGGTCGCCATTTTAGGAAAAATTGAGATTCGTTACCACGAAGCGCAAGGAAATTCAGTTGTTGCAAAGGAAATTTTTCCTGAAATTCGGATCGAATTCCACTTCGTCTGATTCGATTCGCTCATCTCTACTCCTGACATATAGATGGGTACTTAACCTGAAAATCATGTTGGCCCCCAGTAAGCTCAAATGAACAGTTAAGATGGAGGATTTAAGAATAACATGTACAGGAAGCAGTAAATGTGGCCAACCTAAGTGTTTATGTTGCAACTCTATATGCCAAAAAGAGCTCTTTTCAAACCAAAAAGACGGGGAATCATTTTCAATCAGAGGGTCACTGAATTGTAACTCTACACACATGATATATATCCTAGTGTGTCCGTGCAGTTTGCAGTATGTAGGTCGCACTGTCCAAACACTTCGAAATAGGCTTAAAAAACATAGGTCAGACATTAAGAAAAAATCTCTTAACCTCTTTAGGACACAGGGCGTACAGGTATGCCCTGATGTCCTGGTATTTAAGGACACAGGGCGTACCTGTACGCCCTGTGTGATTCCGATCCCCACTGCGAGGCGGCGGGTGATCGGAACCCGGTGCCCCCCCCCCCCCAAACCCCCCTGTGCAGGCGATAACAGCAAACCGCAGGTCAATTCAGACCTGCGGTTTGCTGTGTTTCCGGGTTATTTGGGTCTCTGAGGACCCGATAACCAGGAACAGGATGGTGATCGTGGTGTGATAATACACCACCAATCACCATCCTGCAATCCTGAGAGGTGATGGTGACATCACCTTCCAGGATCGCCTCTGATTGGTAGGTGGGCGGGCCGGCGGGAGATTCAAATAATAGCAGCGGTCCTTTCCTCTTTCTTTTGTGTCCCGGAGCGGAGGTGAGAGGAGCGCTGCAGTGCACATCTGAGCCAGCATCACCCCATCTGTGCCCCAGCACCCATCCTTGCCCTCAGCACCCATCCGTGCCCCAGCACCCCCCATCTGATCAGCCAGGTAATTAGAGAAAGGTTGGGCTAGGCAGGGAAAGTTAGTGGGAAAAAAAAAGTTTTATTGAATCACCCTAAGTAGGTTGTCTGGGGTCCACATCACAGCTGTGTGACCCTAGTCCCCCCAGGGGTGCTGCCGCTTGCCCCCCTGCCCCCCTTCCCCTCCCACAACTTTTTTGGGGCGCAGGCAGTTTTATTTTTTCGTGCGTACGCTGACTGTGGTTGGCACTCTTAGCGTCCGGCCACTGTTAGTGCATCGCACACCCCACCGCTGATCAACTTCGGACAGTTGATCAGCGGTTTTGAAATATTTTTTTTTCACATTTTTACCCTTTTTTTAGTTAGTCTTTTTTTCCGTTAGTTTAGGGTTAAGTACGCGAACACCCGTTCCCCCACACACACGCACACTGAATAAAGATTTACACGCACGCACACACACATGCAGACACACACTCCCCTATGGCCTACTGGATATTCTCGACAGAGGAGGCATACGCCCAGCTTGCCTCTGAGTCCCCACTTGCCTCTGAGTCCCCACTTTCCTGTTGTCATCCGCGTCCTGCTCCTCATCTAGCGATGATGATAAGCCCCCAAGGCGGCGGAGATGCCGCTAGGCGGAGCAAGGGGACCGCCATGCTAGGGACCCTGTGGCCCACCCTAGTACGAACAGCTCTGGGACTCGTACTAGTTTTCCGGCCCACCAGTTAAATCCACCGGAGCCCCCTGCCGGTGAACTTGTCTGGTGTTCCCCAGAGCGATTTGAGCCCGTGATTCCTGAGTTTGTAAGCCAATCAGGAATCCAGATTTCTACAGTGGGCTTCACTGAATATCACTTTTTCGTCTTTTTTTCAGTGACCAACTGGTAAATCTAATGGTGGAGCAAACAAACCTGTACGCCCAACAGTTTGTTGCTCAACACCCGGGCTCCTTTTTGGCTAGGCCCGGTGGCTGGACCCTGGTTAGTGCAGCCGAGATGAGGACAGTTTGGGGCCTCGTGCTGCACATGGGCCTAGTCAAGAAACCTAGTGTCAGGCATTACTGGAGTGGGGACGTCCTCTACCAGACCCCACTTTACAGTACAGCCATGACACGTACCCGGTTTGAGGCCATCCGGAATTCCATGCATTATTTAGATAATGCAGCATGTCCCCCCCAAGGTGATCCTGCCTATGACCGCCTGTATAAGATACGGCCGGTCATCGATCTCTTTGGGGCCAAATTTGTACAGGCCTATGTACCTGGAAGGGAGGTCGCGGTTAATGAGTCTCTCATTGTGTTCAAGGGGAGACTCATTTTCCGCCAGTATGTTCCCTCAAAGCGGGCGAGGTATGGCGTGAAGCTGAACAAATTTTGTGAGAGTACCTCTGGGTACACTTACAAGTTTTGTGTGTACGAGGGGCGAGATTCCCGTATTCAACCCCCAGAATGTCCCCCCACTCTGGGTGTTAGCAGGAAACTTGTGTGGGACCTTATGCACCCACTGCTAGATAAAGGTTATCACCTGTACGTGGATAACTTTTATACTAGTATCCCCTTGTTCCAGTCCCTTGCCGCCAGATCCACGTCTGCTTGTGGGACCACGCGGAAAAATCAACGCGGACTCCCTCTTCACCCCCTCCAGGTACCTATCCCCAGGGGTGAGATCCGTGTCCTTACCAGTTAAAACCTGTTGCTGGTCAAGTATAAGGACAAGAGGGATGTCCTTGTACTGTCCACAATTCATGGTAACGGCCTCACCCCTATCCCTGTGCGAGGTATCAAGCCCAATTGTATTGTTGACTACAATCGGTATATGGGAGGAGTTGATCTCTCTGATTAAGTCCTCAAGCCATATAACTCCATGCGCAAAACCCGGGCATGGTACAAAAAAGTTGCGGTCTACTGGTGCAAGTTGCCATGAACAACTCTTTTGTGCTGTCTATGTTTAGTTCTATGAGGCAGTCCTCAAGGCCCTGATCTTTTCGGACCAGGAAAGAGCAAGCCGGAGTACCTCGGGAACTGGAGGAGCCCGGATCGTCCCTGGCCAACACTTTCCAGGTGTGGTCCCCCATACTGGAAAGAAAGGACGGGCTCAAAAAAAGTGCAGAGTGTGTTGCAGGAGGGGGATACGGAAGGACACCACTACTCAGTGCAACAAGTGACCCGATCATCCGGGCATTGACGGTTGCTTCAGGGAGTACTACACTTCCATGGAGCACTAAATTTATATCCCACCTTAGCCACTGACAATAGGATAAAAAAAACTGTTTCTCAGACTTGAGACACCCCACAAAATTGTAAAAACTAAAATAATTTTAAAAAAGTATACAAATTAGGTATCGCCGTATAGACGTTAGAGATACAAAAAATTTTTTTTGTATCAAAAAGGATTATATAGTCTAAAACTTAAATAATTGTAAAAAAGTTGACTTAATAGGTATCGCTGGGTCCATAAGAATCTCCTCTATGAAAACACCCCATGACCTAACCCCCCAGATTAACGTGGTCCAAAAAAAAAAAAAAACGGTGCAAAAAAAGAACTTTTTTTGCCACCTTACATAACAAAAAGTTTACTAGCAAGCGATCAAAGAGTCATATAGCCCCAAAATAGTGCCATTAAAACTGTCCTCTCATCCTGCAAAAAATGAGCCCCTACATTAGATAATCGTCTAAAAAACAAAAAAAAAATTACTCTTAGACGTTAGAGATACAAAAAAAAATTTTTTGGTATCAAAAAGGATTATATAGTCTAAAACTTAAATAATTGTAAAAAATTGACTTATTAGGTATCGCCGGGTCCGTAAGAATCTTCTCTATAAAAATATCCCATGACCTAACCCCCCAGATTAACACGGTCAAAAAAATAAAGAAATACGTTGCCAAAACAGCTATTTTTGGCACTTTTTCATTTCAATCCATTTTTTCCGGTAACAAAGCAAGGGTTAACAACGAATATTTATTACCCTGATACTGCAATTTACAGAAATGCCACATTTGTGGTCGTAAACTGCTGTATCACTAAAAGGCGCCAGGGCGCAAAAGGAAAGGACCGACATGGTTTCTGGAAGGCCGATTTTGATGGCCTTTTTTATTGTCACCATGTCCCTTTTGAAGCCCCCTGATGCACACCTAGAGAAGAAACTCCCTAAAAGTGACCCCATCTAAGAAACTACACCCCTCAAGGTATTCAAAACTGATTTTACAAACTTTATTAACCCTTTAGGTGTTCCTCAACAGTTAATGGAGATGAAATTTCAGAATTTCAATTTTTGGTAACCTTACCTCACAAAAATGTAATATAGAGCAACCAAAAATAATATGTACCCTAAAAATAGACCCAACAAAACTGCCAGCTTATCCCCTAGTTTCCAAAATGGGGTCATTTTTAGGGAGTTTCTACTCTAAGGGTGCATCAGGGGGGTTGAAACAGAACACGGTGTAAATAAACCGGTCCATAAAAATCAGCCTTCCAAAAACCACACGGCGCTCCTTTCCCTCTATGCCCCGCCGTGTGGCCGTACAGTAGTATACGACCACATATGGTGTTTCTGTAAACGGCAGAGTCAGGGCAATAAAGATACAGTCTTGTTTGGCTGTTAAACCATGCTTTGTTAGTGGAAAAAATGGGTTAAAATTGAAAATTTGGCAAAAAAATGAAATTCTCAAATTTCATCCCCATTTGCCAATAACTCTTGTGCAACACCTAAAGGGTTAAAAACGTTTGTAAAATCAGTTTTACATACCTTGAGGGGTGTAGTTTCTTAGATGGGGTCACTTTTATGGAATTTCTACTCTAGGGGTGCATCAGGGAGGCTTCAAATGGGACATGGTGTAAATAAACCAGTCCAGCAAAATCTGCCTTCCAAAAGCCATATGGCGCACCTTTCTCTTTATGCCCTACTGTGTGCCCGTACAGCAGTTTACGGCCACATTTGGGGTGTTTCTGCAAACTACAGAATCGGGGCAATAAATATGGAGTTTTCTTTGGCTGTTAACCCTTGCTTTGTTACTGGAAAACATAGATTAAAATGGAAAATGTACCAAAATTTTATCTCCATTTGCCATTAACTCTTGTGGAACACCTAAAGGGTTAACGACGTTTCTAAAATCAGTTTTGAATAGCTTGAGGGGTATAGTTTCTATAATGGGGTCATTTTGAGTTGTTTCTATTATATAAACCTCCCAAAGGGACTTCAGACCTGAACTGGTCCCTAAACATTGGGTTTTTGAAAATTTCTGAAAAATTTCAAGATTTGCTTCTAAACTTCTAAGCCTTGTAACATCCCCAAAAAATAAAATATCATTCCCAAAATGATCCAAACATATGGTAGACATATGGGGAATGTAAAGTAATAACTATTTTTGTAGCTATTACTATGTATTATAGAAGTACAGTAGAGAAATTGAAACTTGGAAATTAGCAATTTTTTTAAAAAAAATTGGGTAAATTTGGTATTTTTTATAAATAAAAATGAATTTTTTTACTTCATTTTACCAGTGTCATGAAGTACAATATGTGACAAAAAAAACAATCTCAGAAGTTATCACCACCTAAAGTGACACTGGTCAGATTTGCAAAAAATGGTCTGGTCCCTAGGTAAAATAATGCTGTGTGCTTAAGGGGTTAAACACAATGTGACTAGACATGGGACAGATAACCATGATGGCTCCTTTTTAGGTTTTAAGGTCACACCTATCAAACAGGTGCCAGTACACAGTGATCTCAGTTATATAAGACAACGTGAAATGTACTGAATTTTTTAATTCAATGCTCTGAACCCAAATGGACTTAATGAGGCTTTCGCAATCAATCTGTGATTGATTTATTGTATACTTATTGTATATTTTACACTATTATTATATATTTTACTGCCATTATGGTAGATGTCCTCTTGTACCATTGTATGTTGTATCTTTTGCTATTGGTTCATTACCGATTGGACCTTTTTACAAATTAACTCCAGTAACCTCATACAAACATTTTTATACATTTATATTTTATTATTACATACCCTCATTGGAGTCATGTGACTACAACCACAACATATGTCAATATTTTCTTAGGGAGCGATGTCCAGCCACTCCCCTTCTTATAATGTGTCACATGTTCCTAAGTGCAATATGAGCACCGTAGTTCTACTAGCCAGCATTATATCTCCAGCCGGCTCCACCTTCTTCTAAGCGGACCACGTGACCCAGCACTACATTGTTGGCTTAACAGATCCCGGCATCCCCTCCAGCCAGTTCCTCCTCCCTCCAGGTGGACCACGTTATCCAGCTCCACTTTGCTGGCTTCACTACTAAACTACTTCACTACTTCCCTGCATATATTACTTGTTATTTTATTAATACTTTATTAATACTATATTTATCCCTATAGCCTCTCTACATGATTTTAATTATAATAGAGTCTATTGCTTCAGTACAGTTTTTATTCATTATTAATAAATTAAATGTACTCTTGAGCATGTGGTGTCGTTCCCCCCCTTAGGAACCACCCCCCATGTGCTTTTTTGGCATTTTTTTTAGTACCCCCGAAACGCGGTGTCATTTACCTGTTACATCGATTATACCTGCAATAAAGAAGATCCTAATTCCAAGTTTTATTGGCATTTGATTCCTTGCACCTAAAAAAGGATTTATTGCTTTTCCACGTTTCTTCCTTGAGGCATTCGGAACTCTCTTCGTCAAGGATCTATTCCTATGGCAGCATATCCAGCCTCTGGATAATGAATCCTCTACATCCCTAGTACTACCCTATTTTGCGCTCTCTCATGTGTTCAGTTTCCCCTGGACATGCCCACTGTTATTGCCCCCTTAACAGTGACCTACAAAGCAGCCCGCCCCTTTAACAGTAACCTCCACAGCGGCTGCCCCTTTATTATTCACTTCCACAGTACTCCATCTCTTAGCAGTGATTTCCACAACACCCCGTTGTCACGGCTGTGTCATGGTCTGGTGGTAGTGGACCACGACACTTGTGCCGTGCATGCTTGTTGCCGGTGGATATGTGTTGTTTTAGCATGTGTTGACACTTCCCCTTTAAGTCTGGTGTTCCTTCCCATTTTGATGTGTACGGGGTTTAGGTTTGTGCAAGGTGGAGCTGAGTGTGGCCTCATGGCTCTTCTTATACAGGAGTTGTCAGCCTGAGGTTAGTGGTATGTCTGCCTTTGTATGAGATGAAGCTTTGCTCCTCTCTGGATGTGTTACCTGTCCGTAAGGGCCTCCTTGTGGAACATCAATGTATTTGGCAATGTTACCCCATGTTTCTATGTTCCCTTCCCAACTTTACCTGTTGTTATGTTTGGTGTGGGTTTATGTACAGGGTGTTTGTTGTATGTCATTTGGTGTTTCATGTCTGGTCTATGTGGTGTTTGTAGTCCAGCATAGTTGTTTGACTTTCCCCTGTCTGTCTGTTCCTGTAGAAGTGGGCTTCATGGTTTCCTGACGGGGTGAATCACAAGTCAGCAAGCTGTAGTTGTTCCACCCAGTCGTTGTGGCATGTGAGTGCTGGTTGTTCCAGTGTGTGTCGTTTGCTCTGGGATCTTACCTGCCATTGTGTGTTTGTGCTTGCTCTCTGCCCCTTCCTTGTTGCTCTGCCTGTGGGAGACTCCGGTTCTTCCATGTCTTGGAGGAACCGGTTGTCTCTTGCTCCTGATAATACCATCAGGGATCATCAGGGCGAATTAGTGTCCTAGGTTCCGGGTATGAGCCCTCCCACCATCAGGGTTGGCTCATACAGTCAGGAGGTCAGTGATTGTATTTAGAGATGCATAGGAGGTGACCTGCTCTCTTATCCTGGCTTTCAGGCCTAGTGGCATTCTTGTCTTCCCTACATTGTATGGTGGAGGTCTTTCCCCACTCCCCACCGTGACATGTATGTTCCACAGAGGCTCCCCAGGTGTTTAGTTCCTTCCTGCGGAAATGGGTGCAGCAATGGATCGCCTCACGTTTTGGGCATTCATGCCTGTTCTCTGGAGGGAGAACGAAAAGGGAGTTTTCATTAACTCTGCAGTTCTCGGTTTCTGTTGTTGCCATTGTTGTGAAGCTTCACTAGTGTTGTCAGCTCCCCTCGTCCATTTCTCAGTGGTTCCTTGCTCTTGTGCCATGTTGCTGGCTGCATTCATTTGGTGTACTGGCTGTGCGCTGCTTGGGTAATGCTTGCTTGCAGCGGACCTGAGTGTGAACTGAGTCTGAGATGGATGCGGTGTTTGGTGCGGTTTCTCCTGACTTCTTGTTGGCTGGCTGCCTGGTTCCTAATCTGTGGTTCAGACATGCTGGCAGCAGTTCAGGGTGACGTACTGACACTGATCTTCACCTTTTTTTTCCTCTTGGTGTTGGGTTTTCCACCTTTTTCCCATAATGTTTTGGGGAGGACTTTGAGGGGAGGGTAGTGGACCATGACACTTGTTCCGTGCATGCTTGTTTCAAGTCGCAAAGTGTTGTTTTAGCAAGTGTGCTCACTTCCTCTTTAAGTCTGGTGTTCCTTCCAATTTTGGTGTGTATGGGGTTTAGTTGTGTGCAAGGTGGAGCTGGGTGTGGCCTCATGGCTCTTCTTATACTGGAATTTTGAGCCTGAGGTTAGTGGTATGTCTGCCTTTGTATGAGATGAAGCTTTGCTCCTCTCTGGATTTGTCACCTGTCTGTGAGGGCCTCCTTGTGGAACATCAACGTCTTTGGCAATGTCACCCCATGTTTCTATGTTCCCTTGCAACCTTATCTGTTGTTATGTTTGGTGTGGGTTTATGTACAGGGTGTTTGTTGTATATCACTTAGTGTTCCATGTCTGGTCTATGTGGTGTTTGTAGTCCAGCATGGTTGTTTGACATTTCCCCTGTCTATCTGTTCCTGTGGAAGTGGGCTCCATGGTTTCATCCACCCAGTGGTTGTGGCAGGTAGGTGGTGGTTGTTCCAGTGTGTGTCATTTGCGCCGGGCTCTTACCTGCCGCCATGTGTTTGTGCTTGCTCTCTGCCCCTTCCTTGTTGCTGGGCCTGTGAGAGACTCCGGTTCTTCCATGTCTTTGAGGAACCAGTCATTTCTTGTTCCTTACAATACCATTAGGGATTATCAGGGCGAATTAGGGTCATAGGTTATGGGTATGAGCCCTCCCACCATCAGGGTTGGTCATACAGTCAGGAGGTCAGGAATTGTATTTAGGGATGCATAGGATGTGACCTGCTCCCTTATCCTGGCTTCCAGGCCTAGTGGCATTCCCGTCTTCCCTACATTGTACAGTGGGGGGTTTTCCCCCACTCCCCCCCGAGACACCCATCCCCTTAACTGTGGCCTCTACAGCAATATGCCTCTTAACACTGACCTCCATAGAGGACCATCCCCTTAACTATGACCTCCACAGCAGCCTGCCCCTAGTGTGGCCAGGGGTCCAGCTTTAGGCCGGACAGATCGGCTTTCAGACTTCCTGTCCTCCGTCCGGCGCAGGGCCTGGACGGACACACGGATGTCCTTCTGAACAGCTCACTCTCAGACAGCAGCACTGTGCAGGCTGTGCGTGGGCTGCAGGGAGAAAGTCACCCTCCATCTCAACCCTGCAGCTGTCAGAAGTTGATGTTTACCTTCATTTTTTTAATCCTTGTCGGCTGCAAAGTGGGAGGGGCGTAGCTTAGCGGGACCTGGGGGGGGGGAGGGTTAAGTCCGTCTTTTGAGGGTGGCCTGAATGGGCCACCCTCAAAATTTTCCGCAAAGCTGAATTTGCTCCTGCTTCGTGGTAGCAAATCGATTTAACCAGAAATAGTGTCAAAAATAAATAAATTATACTTACCTTATCCATTTGCTCGCAGCAGGCTGGCCGCCGCCATCTTGCTTGAAGATCCCTTACAAAATCCCGTGTGCTGCGATGTATGACATGATGACATCATCACAGTTCGTGCTAGATGGGTGGGGATTTGAATGCTGAGATCTCCCCTTCCCCCCTCCGATCACTGAAATGAGGAAAGGGAAACACTCTCCTTGCTAGAATAGAGTTTTTTTTCAACCCATCACTGAGGAGAGAGTGCGTGTGATGTAAGCCCTTACCTTTTCTCATTCTAGTGATTGGTGGGGGGACTCAGCTATCAGACCCCAACTGATTAAAAAAAATGTTTAAAGTTCAGTGACACTTTAAAGAATATGCTGCAAATGTCTTGGTGCAAGTTACAACAGGACTCTTTCACAGCTCTCGTTGAGCACATACCTTGACAAATTAAAGCTATTTTGTAGAAAAAAGAGGGTCTCGAGCAAATTAGGCATGTGACTTTAATGCACATATGGCTGATCAACATACCTGTCTTATTATAAAGGCATTTTAACATTTTTGCTACTTTTTTATGGTTAGATTGTGATGAGGCAATAGGAGTAGGAAAGGTTGGAAAATGATATAATATTGCTTAACAGAAAATTGCAAAATTTGAAATAATTGCTAATTTGCTTCTGTACGAGCAACATGCTTTTTATTACTTGTAAACTGTTAATCAACCAAATTGCACCTTTGCATCTGAACATCAACAAATGGCATTTTTGAAAATCAATTAGACTACAATTTCTGAATTATTTACATTTTAATAATAAAGACATGGCCTTGAGCAGGCTACAAATTCCTGATGCACTAGCTCAAAGTAAGGTTAAAAAATTAGTGAAATAACCACTAGTTTGTCAAAATATGACTTAAAGTGCTGCACTGGCATCCCGGGTCCACTGCTAGCTCACTCCTTCCGTTGGCATGGGTGCCACACTACACATTTTCATATGTCGTATTGCGTGCACACGTGCTCATGCTTGGTCATTTAAAGAGCCAGTGTGTGAGCATCAAATCCTTCCCCAGCCAATGGCTGGTTGTCCCTATACACTTAAGGTGCCTTCCCCAGTAGGAGGTTGCCTGAGCTATAGGTTCCTAGTAGAGATGAGCGAATTTTCAAAAATTAGATTCGCCGGTTCACCGAATTTTTCGGGAAAAATTTGGTTCGATCCAAATATATTCACGGCGAATTACTTTAGAAAATAGCTATTACCTAGCTGCTGAGAGCCTTTATAGTGGTGTAGAACATTGTGCCTTGCAGTAACATGCATAGGGAGTCTGCTTTGGTGGTGAAATAATACTGTGAGTTTGTATGACATGCAGATGACAGGCGTCTTAGAATCACTGCACACTTCACTTATTTGGGCAGTCACGGGGCCAAACCTGACCAAATACCTCAAGTATGAACTCAGCCTTACAGGTCAATGTTAGTGTCAAAAGGAAACACACTCCTTTTACATTGTCGTCAGCTAATTCCACATAGATGTAAACAGAACCTGTTCTATTAAACGCTTATAAAAGTAGAGCCCCCAGTGACAGAGTGGAGAGGGTGTCAGCAGCAAGTTTGTGTTGACGTCACTGATTATTTTGGCCTTCCTCTGATCCGTCAGAACAATAACCCCCCCAAAAAAGGATCCTGTCTGTTGAGCATTTGCCTTCACTGTGTTTTGTACCCACTCTTGTTTTTGGCTACCAAATAACAAGCCAATTCTGGTGGGACCATACAGGCCTTACAGCTGCTACACATCTGTTGTGCGTCTCATTTTTCCTTCCGACAGATGAGAAAAAGGGTCAAATAAAAGATTATGTCAGCCAAGCCAAAAAGGCAAAATAGTGGCCCTGTCATGAAGTGGGCAAGGTGGGAACAGCATGAGAAGTCCACAGAGTGGCCTTATGACCTAGTGGTGAGGTGGAAGCAGCACGAGGAGACCACAGAGTGGCCCAATGATAGAGTCTGGAGGTGGAGGCAGCATGAGGAGGCCACAGAGTGGCACAATGACAGATTGTGGAGGTGGCAGCAGCATGAGGAGGCCACAGAGTGGCATGACGACGAGAGATTGTGGAGGTGGCAGCAGCATGAGGAGGCCACAGAGTGGCTGCTTCGTCTATTCATTTATAGGGAATATGGGACAGAACAGAAGTTTATCATTTCTCAACTTTATAAAATTTTGCTTAAAACACGTTTTAATAATACACTTTCTCCGGCACAAAAGGCTTGGCAAGTTAATTATCCTGGAATTTTCCTTGAAGATTTGGATAATATATTGGTAAATTGAAGTTCACTTTCTTATAATTGTAATCAAGTTTTGGTTCAATTTAATATTTAATAGATTTAATAAAAAAAATGTAGTGTTGCCTATGACAGGAGAGAATTGGTCAGTCTTGTGGCTATTCGACGATGTGGTTGCGATGGAGAAAGCATTCCAAAAATCTATTTCTCTCCAAGGGACACAAATCCTTAAAAGATTGATGCAAGTGTGGTATTGGCTGCTCATCGAGCCAGATACTTCTGGGGGAACCTGCTGTCACGAATGTAGTAGGGGAGAACACCAATAAGACAACAAGAAGGAAGGGCAAAGACACTAGGCCTCACCGCTAGGGAAGGAAAAGGGTCACCACCTATAAAACCCTGCGCCTGGCCCTAACTCCTATCCGTATGGGCACCTCTTGATGGTAGAGATGCCCATACACAGGAACCTAGAAAACCCTGGTGACCCTCGGATGCCCTCAAGGTAATGACGGGGCAGAGTCAACCCGTTCTTTCACAGGTGTAGGAACCAGCGACTCGCTGTGGCCTAGTATACAACCGGGGGGGGGGGGGGGTAATACAAAACACAACAAGTGGAACACTTAACTTCTGAGGATGATGGATGAACAGGACTTCAACAAGAACCACACTCCAGCTCTTCCAAAACCAAATGAAGCTATCCAGAGCAAGGAGTGATGGGTAAAGTCAGACTAAATAGGAAGAGGTAAAAGGCACATGATCCAGACCTGATGGATGATGAGTCTTTCAGACCTTCTAACACCAGTCACAGGCATGACACCTGCCTAGCAGCTACAGAAAATGAGAAGACAAAGCTTCAAGATTGCTTGGAGCCCGGAAGAGTTACGAAGTTCATCAAGATTCAAACCATAACTACCAGCCCCTGGTCTCTACGTCAGGGGAAACATCACAAGTTCCCCAGTCATCATGGATGGCCTGCTCCCGGGCCATGCCAACTAAGGGTTGTGTCTGGCAAACCCACTGACTATTGCTGGTGGAATGATTCCTCCCTATCTTTTTCCTACACTTTGAGTAATCTTTCCCTTTACTTATAAACCTTTTTTTTTCCACCACAATCAAGTCTTTCCTATCACTGTCCCTAGTGCCTGCAGACATGTCTCTCCCTGCACTAAACTCGCTCGTGAATGGCAGAATCCATTGGCCACCGTATTTATAGGGCTGTGACATCAGAGGGCTGGCTGCATGCATGTCAGTATGGGTGATCCCGCCTTCCCAGAGTTCCTTGCCCCATGTCTTCACACGTGTAGCAGCCATTTTAGGGAAAAAAATGTATTCGTTACCACGAAGCGCAAGGAAATTCACATTTGGTGCGAATCGAGCTTTGATTCTCTCATCTCTAGATCCTAGTCTCTAGTTTGTCACCAAAGATCATGGTACCCATGTAAAGACCACCTGCCTGGGGGGCGGAGCTTTCTCCCGTCGGTGATGGCCGCTCAGTTGCTCGCTCTGTGAACACTCCTGCCCTCGGCACCAGCTATATTAAGCCTACAGGAGCGACAATGCTGAAAATCGGTAACCCTAAGACCGGTGAGCTCCCCCCTTCCACCAAATTGCAGATCCCGAGTGGGAAAATGGAGAAATTCATTAAAAAAGCCGTGGCTCCAGCTCATGCTCTCAAAGCCGCGGACCTCTCAGGTGGAGACAGCGATATAGAGGACTCCTGTCCACCCAAAGAGCTTCCTCTGACCAGACGATATCTGGACCAAGCGCTTAGCAAAGCCCTGGACCCAGTGGTCTCAGAAATAGCCGCACTCCGCCGAGACGTGTGACAAATCGGCGACCGCATTAAACAACTCGAAACCCACCGAGCGACCATGCTGGATCACCAGTCTGCAACTGCCAAGTCCCTGAACCGCTGTAGCACCTATCTCAATGACCTCCACAATGCCATAGAGGACCAGGGAAACAGGGGACGGCGCAACAACCTGCGTTCCCTGAGTCGGTACTTCCAGGTGAGCTGTTCCACACAGTACTATCTGCAGCTCCCTGCTGGGGCCTGACTATGCCCTGGACATCACAATTGAAAGGGCTCACAGGGCATTGCGCCCTAAGCCAAAACCTGACGATCCACCTAGAGACGTGATCTTCCGTTTCTTGAATTTCCAAGTTAAGGCAGCCATTCTAGAAGAAGCCCAGACCCAAAGAGATGTCTCTTATGAAGGGGCCCAAATTGCAAGGCTTAGCCCCGTCTACCCTCAAAAAGCGAAGGGTCCTCAAGCCACTCACAGACTGGCTCAGCACCAACAAGGTCCCATATAGGTGGTCTTATCCATTTGGACTTTCCTTTCATCATGCGGGCAAGCGTTTTAACATCTCTACCTTTTCTGACCTGAATCCAGTCTTCGAGCACCTAGAGATCCCGCCGTTGGAAATCGAGGATTGGGCCCTCTGCAAAGATCTGGCTGACCTCCTGGACCCCCCATCCATCCTTCCATTTGAGATCCAGTGTACTTCGAAGTCCCAGAGACCCAAGAAGAGGCCCCATCAATCCACACCTAAGAGACTCTTAAAAGATTATTAATGTCGGGTCTCTCTAGCCTTCTTTTGCAAACTATTTTCCACCTCGTTACTCCCACTCTCTCTAACCTTCTCCCTGGTCTCTACTCTTGTCACTCTCTCCTTATCTTATGTCCTTCTCTACATAATATCCTGACAGCTCTTTCTTCAGTAATTTTCTACTTCTTGCTCTCTTAATACCCACAATGATATGCTCACCATTGTATATTACTATTGCTCCATGTGCTAAATGTGCCTGCAGGCTTATAGTTTAGGTCGCTTGACCACTATCCCCCCTCTTCCCTAGGCTCTCCAGTTTGAGCCCTCAACTATGCTTCCTTCATGTTTAATTTTGACTGTTGTTGATTTTTATTTGATTTCTATTTGTTTCTGTTTACCTTTTAGGTACAGGTTCCCTCTCATCTGCATCTTGGAATTTGGCAGTCCTCCCTCCTATTGCTTCCGGGTCTTTGACCTTCCAGACTACAAATTGCCCTCTTGCTGCGTCTCTCTGGAGGAAGGCTACACCACAACTTCCGCTTCTATTTCTGGTGAGCTGATATGGCTGATCTACATATAACCTCTTACAATGTGAAAGGCTTTAAGTCGCTTTCAAAGCGGAGCCAAATATTCACTTTATTGCGAAAATCTGGCTCCAACGTAGTTTTTCTCCAGGAGACACATTTTAAGTTTAACTGCTACCCTAATCTCTCATTCTCAAACTACCCTCAGTGGTACCACTGTGGTAGCTCCTCTTCCGCATCCGGCGGGGTGAGCATAGGATTTCAAAAGAAACTCCTTTTTAAATATGCCAGCCATCTGCAAGATCCAGCTGGGAGATATATTATGGTCAAGGGCCTAACATCCCCAACCGGTAACACTATCTCCTCTACTACGCTCATTGCCAAACAATTTAAAGATTTCTATGAAAACTTGTACAATCTTCCCCAAGCTCTCCCATCTAACTCCCACACCTCCTTAGTAAAAGACTTCTCGGACTCTCTCACACTTCCTACCCTCTCTGACTCCAATAAACATTTGTTAATGACTCCCTTCACTCCGGAAGAGTTATCCGAAGTCCTGCGTCATTTACCCCTGGGGAAAAGTCCAGGCCCAGACGGACTCCGAGCCCTTTATTTCAAAACTTTCATGAAACAACTACTCCCCCTCCTTCTAGTGGTTTGCAACCATTCCCTGTCGGGTACCCCCCTATCTACTGATATGGTGACTGCACACATTACACTTATACCGAAGGAGGGGAAAGACCATGGTCAATGTGCAAATTACAGGCCTATTTCTTTGCTCAATATAGACCTGAAATTATTGGCAAAAATGTTGGCCGACCGCCTTTCTAAGCTCCTACCCCTTTTAGTGCACAGTGACCAGGTGGGCTTTATTCGCAACAGAGAGGGCAGAGACAACACTTCTAGAGTGCTAAACTTGTTATGTCATGCCACCCGCACCTCCTCTCCCCTATTGCTTCTCAGCACAGATGCTGAGAAATCATTCAATAGAGTCAACTGGACTAACTGAAGTACCTTAGACTAACTCTGTTGCGGTTTGGCCTCCCCGACCCCTATGTCCGAGCAGTTTTCGCTATGTACAGTTGTGGCCAAAAGTTTTGAGAATGACACAAATATTAGTTTTCACAAAGTTTGCTGCTAAACTGCCTGTTAGATCTTTGTTTCAGTTGTTTCTGTGATGTAGTGTAATATAATTACATGCACTTCATACGTTTCAAAGGCTTTTATCGACAATCACATGACATTTATACAAAGAGTCAGTATTTGCAGTGTTGGCCCTTCTTTTTCAGGACTGTTTGAGGATGTGAGAAGATATATTTTATTGCCGCTGTATCACCAACACTGTCAATAAAGAGAAGATACTCGTGAACCAGATGCTGGAGTTTCCTTCGTTTTCCTTACTGCCGTATCCAGGTCTTACCTATACCTCCGTGCATCAGGGGAATCCAGTTGGAGCAAATGAATGGGTGAGCTGGATTCCACTTTTTTCGCTTCTTTTTCAGGACCTCTGCAATTCGACTGGGAATGCTCTCAATCAACTTCTGGGCCAATTCCTGACTGATAACAACCCATTCATTCATAATCACTTCTTGGAGTTTGTCAGAATTAGTGGGTTTTTGTTTGTCCACCCACCTCTTAAGGATTGACCACAAGTTCTCAATGGGATTAAGATCTGGGGAGTTTTCAGGCCATGGACCCAAAATGTCAAAGTTTTGGTCCCCGAGCCACTTAGTTATCACTTTTGCCTCATGGCACGGTGCTCCATCGTGCTGGAAAATGCATTGTTCTTCACCAAACTGTTGTTGGATTGTTGAAAGAAGTTGCTGTTGGAGGGTGTTTTGGTACCATTCTTTATTCATGGCAGGGTTTTTGGGCAAAATTGTGAGTGAGCCCACTCCCTTGGATGAGAAGCAACTCCACACATGAATGGCCTTAGGATGCTTTACTGTTAGCATGACACAGGACTGATGGTAGCGCTCACCTTTTCTTCTCCGGACAAGCCTTTTTCCAGATGCCCCAAACAATCGGAAAGAGGCTTCATCGGAGAATATGACTTTGCCTCAGTCCTCAGCAGTCCATTCACTATACTTTCTGCAGAAGTTCAATCTGTCCCTTAAGTTTTTTTTGGAGAGAAGTGGCTTCTTTGCTGCCCTTCTTGACACCAGGCCATCTTCCAAAAGTCTTCGCCTCACTGTTTGTGCAGATGCGCTCACACCTGCCTGCTGCCATTCCTGAGCAAGCTCTGCACTGGTGGCACTCTGATCCCACAGCTGAATCCTCTTTAGGAGATGATCCTGGTGCTTGCTTGACTTTCTTGGACTCCCTGAAGCCTTCTTAGCAAGAATTGAACCTCTTTCCTTGAAGTTCTTGATGATCCTATAAATTGTTGATTGAGGTGCAATCTTAGTAGCCACAATATCCTTGCCTGTGAAGCCATTTTTATGCAACGCAATGATGGCTGCACGCGTTTCTTTGCAGGTCACCATGGTTAACAATGGAAGAACAAAGATTTCAAGCATCACCCTCCTTTTAACATGTCATGTCTGCCATTTTAACCCAATCAGCCTGACATAATAATCTCCAGCCTTGTGCTCGTCAACATTCTCACCTGAGTTAACAAGACGATTGCTGAAATGATCTCAGCAGGTCCTTTAATGACAGCAATGAAATGCAGTGGAAAGTTTTTTTGGGGGATTAAGTTAATTTTTATGGCAAAGAAGGACTATGCAATTCATCTGATGACTCTTCATAACATTCAGGAGTATATTCAAATTGCTATTATAAAAACTTAAGCAGCAACGTTTCCAATTTCCAATATTTATGTAATTCTCAAAACTTTTGGCCACGACTGTACACTCATGCATCATCGCACGTAATAGTCAATGGTACCCTTTTACACTCCCCTAAAAATATCCATTATTCAAGCAATTGATAAACTAAATAAAACCGTTCCAACACTATCTTGGTTTGGCCCTAAAAATCTCCTTACCTCCCTGATTCTCCCTCGCTTAATTTATCTGCAACAAGTCTTACCCATTCCTGTCCCCGCCTCCTATTATGCCACAATCAGGCAGAAATTTAACTCCTTCATATGGCGTAAGAACAAAGCCAGATTGTCCTACTCCCGACTATCCCGGCCCCGTTCTGAGGGCAGCACAGGCCTCCCAGACCCTAAATTATATACTATTGGCTAGGGTAGTCGAATGGCTACGTAACTCACTCCACAAATCCTTGGTCTCCCTGGAGCGCTCAATCCTAGGGAAGCCCTTCAGGGCCTTCTTGCTAGGCAACAACATCCTGCCCCCCACCCAGCTTGCAGCCTACCCCACTATGAAAGCCGCCCTAGCAAACTGGACCTGGCTTAAATCATCCCATTGCAATATCTCCTTACCTTCTCCTCTACTCACTATAGGTGACATTCTAGGAACCTCCGATCCCTCTTTGCTAAGCTCTTCCCCTAGTGGGACAAAACTTTCTAACCTTCCAATGACGTCTCTCATAGATGACACAGGCCAGCCTCTTTCTACAGTAGCCCTGACCACTCTTCTTAATCATTAGCCCTGTGACCTCACTTTAATTCCTTTTCTCAGGTCCTTCACACTTAAGCATGCTAAACAGGGTGAACTCCGCCGCCCTATAGTCTGGCTTCGCTCTTTCCCAGTACTATCTAAACATGCCTTCATCCGTTATTGGGAAAAAGATCTCAAAATTGATATCCCCTACCTTGCTCTCCCTAAACTCCTTGAGGCGCCACATAAGACCTCACGGTGTGTACGTATCCAGAAAAATAACTATAAGCTCTTGACCCCATGGTACATCACACCGGTCAAAACGGCTTATTTTATGCCTGAGGACTCGGACAAGTGCTGGAGGTGTATGGAGGAAAGGGGGACATTCTTTCACCTTTGGTGGGAATGTACAAGGATTAATAAGTGGTGGTCAGATATTTTTCAGCAATCTAACCAGATTTGTCAAACCACAATTGCCATGTCTTCATCAGTTGCCTTATTATCCTTTTGGGACAGCAACACATCTTCATATCTCCCTTATCTTTTTAAACAACTGTTGATTGCTGCACCTCTCCTTGTCCCCGGGCATTGGCTCCAGACCTCCCCCCCTGACCTCAAACAATAGAAGTTAAAAGTTGACCAACTTTACCGTTTCGAGGAATTGTCTTCATGGGAATCCCGCACCCACCTTACCTTCCTCAAATGCTGGAACAAGTGGAGATCCCACAGATTCCCCCATATTACTTAATCTCTCGCAAATCTTACGGGACAACTTCCTTTCTAACCTGTGTCCCCTTCCTTTATAACCACCATTACCACCCCTGTCATTCCAACATGACTATACCCTCTTTAATAGCAGTCCTTCTGAGCCCTACCAAGACTCACTTGTTACCACACCTGATTACTAGTCTTTAATTGACCCACAACATTCCAAACAACTATCCGCTTACATATCCCTTAGCATATAATGACATCCTGGCTGCCTACCCCACAGGCCCCTGCCTACGCCCGGAACCTTCTGCTTATTACATAGGTGTTAATGTGTTTTTTGACCTTATCGTGCCTCAGCAATTTCCTCAACCTGCTTTATGTCTACCAAACATATCTGCTTATATTCCTGTATACCATTTACAATTTGTGCTGCTATACCATTACCTGTACTCAAATTTGTTACTTATTGTTACTTATAGTTGTAACTATGAAAAATTTATAAAAATATAATAAAAAAAAACACCTGCCTGACAACCTTTCCTGACCTTAGCTTTTTTTCCATATTTCCACTTGCCGACTTTCCCAATCTCAAACTTATTTCTCAAATTTGTTTGTACACTGCCTGCCTGGACCTCAGACTGTCACCTGAAGGTGCATATTGCCTGCCCTCTCGGTGCTTTGCACCAGTGTCTCTGACCTCAGAAGGTCAACTGCCAACTACACAGATCCCTGTATAGGGGATTCAAGGGTAAAAACCAGATGACTGCTAGTATAACGGCCAAGGTCAAACTTCTTAGTTGGTACAGTGGGCCCACACCCACTGCCTGTTACATAGAGGATATGCCTAGTCTTTTAGAAAATAACTTAGATGGAAAACCTACTGTAACTGATATGAATATAGTGGATGATCTGTTCTTACACAATGTCACCAAAGAAGAAATGGAGAAAAACTGACAAATATGAAAAAGATAAAGCAATGATAAAAAAAGTTAAATAAATTAAAGTGTTGAGCAGAAGAACAAGAATAGGGGGCAACTGTGCATTATTTTTCTGCAGCCAGCCACTGACAGTCCTGTGCTAGCATTGCTATTTAAAACTACAGGACTTATTTTTTCTAGTGTGGATTAGGCAGCTAGCAACCCATAAAAACATGTGTATCATAGCTGCACCTTTAAAAAAAAAAAAAAAAATGCTATTGCAAAGTTTCTTTACATTTCTTCAATTTTGCAGCATCGAGGTCAGTGGATGTTTTTGCTGCAGACTGTGTCCAAATGCACATTTTTGTTTCTAAAATTTTATTGAAAAGTTCTTCAATTAATGAAAAGTGAACCAAAACTGACTAGAAATATCATTCTGCAACATGGTCAGTATATATCTTTGCTGCAGACTGTGTCCAATTGCACATTTTTGTTTCCAAAAACCTGTTGCAAAGTTCTTCAATTAATAAAAAGTGTACCAAATTGGACTGGGCATTCAGTATGATTCTGTTTCACAGTCAACATATACTGTATTTTTGCTGCAGACTCCAATGTTTAATTCCACATTTTTTTCCCAATAATCCTGATTCCTGTTGCAAATTTTCTACATTTAATAATAAATATATCAACTCTAACCAGACATTTCGTGCAGCATCATGGTCAGAGTATATTTTTACTGCAGACTTTGTGCAATTGCTACTGCTGCTGCTCCCCTTACTGTCATTACTGCTACCCCTACAGAGCTGCATAACTACTGCCTTGCCAGTCAGGTTCCATGCTATACTCCTGCTGATGTGGCTACTACTGCCACTACTTTTTTTGGGCCACTTGTTTAGAGCAAGCCATTGCTTTTTGTGACACTACCATTTGTATATAAACATGGGAGGTGTCTTCCCCTGTTAAAGGATAATTTCTGGACTGCTTGTTCAGAATAAGCCATTGTATGTATAAACACCAGCAGTCATCTGCCCCAAATAATTTTAAAAAGCATTACAAACCTGACAGTGCAGTATGTTCTTAAAATTGCTGTTTCTTATCACTGTCAACCATGAATTTAACCATAGCTATATCTGTCTTTTCATTAAAGAGCTTCAAAAAAGGATGGATACAATCCTATGAGACCTCAAAGTGTCATACAACTTTTCAAGGCAATCTGAGCACTTTTGATTCTCATCCAATATATTTGTATTGTACCCAAATTGAATATTATAACCGACGCATGAGAATTGAACCTGAAATTAATTTCAAGAAATTCACTCATTTCTAGCCAGAACCAATTAGGCCCAATATCACAAGCACATTTGTAAAGATATTGAAAAATTAAACAAGGAAAACAAGTCATACATTTCTGAAGAAGGGGATTACAATCTAGGATGTACGTACTGAAACATAACTAATGAAACAAAGATCAAGCAAAGATGGAGGGAAGGCACTGAAGACCCCTACAGAAGCAACATTAATTACCAAGACACTTTTAATTATCCTAGCTCTACTGAAGATCTTTCAATGAAAGCTGAAGTCAAATTAGCCATGAGATCATTACTAAAAGTTAGCTTTGGGAGTCAATAGCATTGTAATCAAAACAGTACACACAACTAAAGAAAAATTAATCAAAATGGATGTAAAAATAGTGCTCAGTGGACAACATAGTAGTTTATATACTACCCAAAGAGTTTACAAACTATTGTGTAATTTACATGTTATCACTGTATGGTTAAATGTATGTTAATGTATAATGAGTTGTCCAATCTGTACTTGAGCATATGGACATCATAGAGAGGGCCAATGACTCAAGACCGTTCCGTATAAACTAGAGCAGAGATCTTCATTTATAGTAAGCCTAATCACTTTAAGATCCTACTTAAAGTGATTAGAATTAACAAATACTCTGAATAGTGTTAAAAAATATAAGGCAGTCACTGTGTGTGCTGCAACGACTCCAGTAAAGCCTTTTAAAGGGAACCTGTCACATTGAATATGGTGTTTTCAGCTGCAGGCAGTATGCCATAAAGCAGGGGAGAAAGGAACATATTGATATATAGTTTTATGCGAAAAGATTCAGTAAAACTTGCAATTAATTCATTAAAATGTCTGCTCGTTCTGGGCTTTGAAGTTCAGTAGGCGGTCCTATCAGTGATTGAAAGTTATTATAGATAAGCAAATTTTTTAAAAAATCGATTCGGCCGGTTCACCAAATATTTGGAACAAATTTGGTTTGAACCAAATTTATTCACGGCGAATCACGTTAAAAAATAGCTATTTCCTTGCTGCAGAGAGCCTTTATAGTGGTGTAGAGCACTGTGCCTTGCAGTAACGTATGATATGCAGATGACAGGCGTCTCTCATAGAATCACTGCACATTTCACTTATTTGGGCAGTCATGGGGCCAAAACTGACCAAATAACTCAAGTGTAAACTCATCCTTACAGGTCGATGTTAGCGCCAAGAAGAAGCGCACTCCATTTACACGGTCGTCAGCTGATTCCACATAAATGTCTACAAAACCTGTTCTATTACACGCTTAAACAAGTAGAGCCCCACGACAGAGTGGAGAGGATGTTAGCAGTAAGTTTGTGTTGACATCACTGATTATTTTGCCCTTCCTCTGATCCGTCAGAACAATAACCCCTAAAAAAATGATCCTGTCTGTTGAGCATCCGCCTTCACTCGGTCAGCATTTGGTCAGTAATCCATCAGTATTGCTAATGCAAAAAAAAACAGGAGTGAATCCAAAACAGAGATGACATGTGAATGGAATATTTGCATGTCTTCTGTGTTTTGTACCCACTCCTGCTTTTGGCTACCAAATCACAAACCAATTCTGATAGGACCATACAGGCCTTACAGCTGCTACACGGACAGGATCCGTTATGTGTCTCATTTTTCCTTCCTTCTGACAGATCAGAAGAAGCATCGAATAAATGATGATGTCAGCCAGGTTAAAAGGCAAAATAGTGGCCCAGTCATGAAGTGGAGAGGCTGGGAACAGCATGAGAAGTCCACAGAGTGGCCCTATGACATAGAGTGGAAGTGGCAGCAGCATCAGGAGGCCACAGAGTGGAAAGGTGACATAGTGTGGCGGTGGCAGCAGCATCAGGAGACCACAGACTGGCAAGATGGCATAGAATGGACATGGCAACAGCATCAGGAAGCCACAGAGTGCCAAAGTGACAGAGTGTGGAGGTGGCAGCAGCATCAGGAGGCCACAGAGTGGCAAGGTGACATAGTGTGGAGGGGGCAGCAGCATCAGGAGACCACAGCATAGCACAATAACAATGTGGAGGTGGCAGCAGCATCAGGAGGTAACAGAGTGTTAAGGTGACATAGTGTGGAGGTGGCGGCAGCATGAGGAGACGACAGAGTTACCCGCTGACAGAGTGTGGGGGTGGCAGCAGCATCAGTAGGCCACAGAGTGGCAAGGTGAAATAGTGTGGAGGGGGCAGCATTATCAGGAGGCCACAGTGTGACAAGTTGACATAGTGTGGAGGGGGCAGCAGTATCAGGAGGCCATAGAGTGGCAGGATGACTTAGTGTGAAGGTGTCAGCAGCATCAGGAGACCACCGACTAACCCGTTGACAGAGTGGGGAGGTGGGTGGCAATATCAGTACCAGCTGAAGATGGTGGGTTAAAGAAGGGGCACTTGACATCAGATGTGTGGCATCAGGCAGGTGGCAGCATCAGAATAGTAGCTGAGGCAGGTAGCCATAAGAAACTGGTCTCTTTTGTCAAAGTGTTGGTGTGGCTCCATGGATGATCTAGTCTGATGCATCAGGTATTGGTGGGTGGAAATGCCGGCTGATCCATGCCTGCTTCATCTTGACAAAGGTCAGTCTCTCCACATTTTGTGTGGACAGACGAGTTCTTCTTGGGGTAACTATGGCTTCCACTGCACTAAACACCCGCTCTGATGCCACACTACTGGACGGGCAGGACAACTTTTCCAGGGCAAACTCTGCTAGTTGCGGCCACAAATCCAGTTTGGCTGCCCAGTAGTCCAGCGGATGTTCAATCTGGAGTGGCAAGGTGCTGTCCAAGTATTCCACCACATGCTGGTTCAGGTCCTGCTCCAGGTCTACCCGCTGCTGCTGGTGAGTAGTTTCTTCACTATGCGGGTGAAGAAAGCTGCTCATCAGCAACTCTAGACTCAGGCTGCTGCTGATATGCAGTAGCCAACTGAACTACATACGATGCCTCTATAGTAGTTCAGTTTGTCCTCCCTCTCACAGGTGTAAAAAAGGCCCCCATTTTGGACCGGTAGTGAGGGTCCAACAAGGAGAAGAGCCAGCAGTCATCCCTCTGCCAAATGGTGACAATTCGGCTGTCACTACGCAAGCAAGTGAGCATGCATCGGGCCATTTGTGGAAGTGACTCGGAGGGACTCCCTGCCTCCATCTTCACTGCATATTACCACGGTGTGTCTGGGTCCTCTGCCTCATCATACTCATCGCCCTGTAGCTCCTCTGGCTGGTCCTGCTCCTGCTGCTCCTCCTTTGCTGTCACCTGTGTGTAAAAACCACCCATTTCGCTACACATTGCATGTGCTCCAATGTCCTTTTCCTCCTCCGCCAGTTCAGCCCCCACAGGGCTCTTGTGGCCGTGAGATCTAGGTGCCACGTCTGCAGTCCCCTGACCAGACAGATTTACCAGCATCTGTTCCAGGACATGAAGCAGTGGAATGACATCGTTCATCCCGTAGTCCTGGTGACTGACAAATAACTTGGCCTCCTCAAAGGGCCTGAGCAAACGGCAGGTGTCACGGATGAGTTGCCCCTGGCTGACATCGTAGTTACACAGGGGAGTACTCCTGTCCGCTTGGATTACCAAAAAATCGTTGATGGCCTTTCTCTGTTCGTATAGTCGGTCTAAGGTATGGAGGGTGGAATACCAACGCTTGGAAACGTCGCATATGAGCCTACGTTGGGGGATGCCGTTCTGCCGCTACAGCTGAAGGAGGGTGTGCTTTGCGGTGTACGAGTGGCTGAAGTGCATGCAAATTTTCCTGGCTATTTTTAGGATGTCTTGCAGATGGGTGGAAGACTTCAGGAACCTCTTGGCAACCAGATTGAACACATGTGCCATGCAAGGCTGATGCTCAGCCCTTCTTGATGCAGTGCCGACACCATGTTCTTCCTGTTGTCGGTCACCATGGTTCCGATTTTCAGTTGTCATGGAGAAAGCCAGAATTTGATTTCCTGATGAAGGACACGGAGCAGTTCCTCCCCTGTGTGATTTCATTTGCCCAGGCAAACGAGGTGCAGAACAGCGTGACAACGTCGTGCCCTGCACATGTGGTATGCTGGAGGGGTACTGTTAATTGTCCCTGCAGTGGAGGCTGAGGACATGGTGGAGGATAAGGAGGCAGAGTTGGAAATTGTCGCAGGACCAACGGCATGAGAAAGTGGAGGTGGAAGCAGCATTACCACGCCACTCTCCTCATCACTACTTGGAAGGAAGCAGCGGATGTCTCCTCCACATTTTGGCTTGCTTGTAGCTGCTGACTGTCTTCTAGTAGATCATCCTCACTGTATGGTGGAGCTGATCCCACAGCATACAATACTTCTCTGGTTGAGGGAACAGAAAAGGACAGAGGCAGGTTGAAGGCAGGTGTGGGCACAGGGCCCGCTCCTGGGACATGCCAACTAAGGGTTGTGTCTGACGAACTCACCGACCCCCACTGGCTGGGCTGTCTGATGTCACTTGCGACAAAGTCGAAGATCGAGTCAATCATTCAAGAACCGCTGGATTGCTGGTCAAGACACGACCGCTAGCTGACACTGGGAGCTCAGGCCTCTCGAAATGAAGCCTGCTGCCACGGCGCTTTACTCTGCTGCGACCTCTGCCAGCGCCAGAAACATTTTGGCCTCTGCCATTCCCCTGTGCAGGGCCAGGCATTTCTCTGTCTGACATACTGTTAGATTAAATGAATAAATAAAAAGGAATTTATACACCCCAAAAAAGTCTGTAATTTTCTCACTTCACCACACAACGGCTAATAAGCCCATTTTTCCCCCACTAATACACACAAAAAAGGGCTTTAGAACAAATAACTGCACCGCTGAACGGCAAATATATTTTTCTTTTTCCACTAATACAGAACAAAAAGGGCTTTATAACATATAACTGCACTGCTGAACTTCAAGTATCTTTTTCTTTTGCCACTAATACATGCCACAAAAGGCTTTAGGACATATAATTGGACTGCTGAACTGCTAATATATTTTACTTTTGCCACTATTACACGACAAAAAGGGCTTTATAACATATAACTGCTCCGCTGAACGGCAAATATATATTTGTTTTTTCACTTATACATGCTACAAAAGGCTTTAGAACATATAACTGCACCACTGAATGACTAATATATTTTTCTTTTGCCACTAATACACGCAACAAAAGGCTTTAAAACACATAACTGCACTGTTGAACAGCAAATATATTTTCATTTGCCACTAATACACACCACAATACTGGGGCGCCACATTTATTTTGCATATTACTATTTCCCAGGGAGCTTTGCACTTTGGATTTCATGCTACAAAAATCTTTAGAACATATAACTGCCCTGCTGAACGGCAAATCCACCACACGACGGCTAATAAGCCAATTTTTTCCCCATTTTTTCCCACACAAAAAAGGGCTTTAGAACAAATAACTTCACCACTGAACGGCAAATATATTTTTCTTTTGCCACTAATACACGAAAAAAAGGTCTTTAGAACATTTAACTGCACGGCTGAACGTCAAATATAATTTTATTTTGCCACTAATACATGCCACAAAAGGCTTTTGAACATATAACTGCACCACTGTACGGCAAATATATTTTTATTTTGTCACTATTACACCACAAAAAGGGCTTTATAACATATAACTGCACTGCTGAACGGCAAGTATCTTTTACTTTTGCCACTAATACATGCCACAAAAGGCTTTAGGACATATAAGTGGACTGCTGAACAGCTAATATATTTTACTTTTGCTACTATTACACGACAAAAAGGCTTTATAACATATAACTGCACCGCTGAATGGCAAATATATATTTGTTTTTTCACTTATATACGCTACAAAAGGCTTTAGAACATATAACTTCACTGCTGAATGGCTAATATATTTTTATTTTGCCACTATTACAAGACAAAAAAGGGATTTATAACATATAACTGCACCACTGAACGGCAAATATATTTTCCTTTGCCACTAATACACGGAACAAAAGGCTTTAGAACATATAACTGCACTGTTGAACAGCAAATATATTTTACTTTTGCCACTAATACATGCCACAAAAGGCTTTAAAACATATAACTGCAGCGCTGTACGGCAAATATATTTTTATTTTGTCATTATTACACGCCACAAAAGGCTTTAGAACATATAACTGCACCGCAGAGCGGCAAATATATTTTACTTTTTCTACTAAGACACACCACAGAAGGCTTTAGAACATATAACTACACCGCTGAATGGCAAATATATTTTACTTTTGCCACTAATACCCAAATAAAGGCTTTAGAACATATAACTACACCGCTGAACGGCAAATATATTTTTCTTTTGTCACTAATACACGACAAAAAGGTCTTTAGAACATTTAACTGCACGGCTGAACGTCAAATATAATTTTAGTTTGCCACTAATACACGCCACAAAAGGCTTTTGAACATATAACTGCACCACTGTACGGCAAATATATTTTTATTTTGTCACAATTACACGACAAAAAGGGCTATATAAAATATAACTGCACTGCTGAACGGCAAGTATGTTTTTCTTTTCCCACTAATATATGCCACAAAAGGCTTTAGGATTAGGACATATAATTGGACTGCTGAACTGCTAATATATTTTACTTTTGCCACTATTACACGACAAAAAGGGCTTTATAACATATAACTGCACCGCTGAACGGCAAATATATATTTGTTTTTTCACTTATACACGCTACAAAAGGCTTTAGAACATATAACTCCACCACTGAATGGCTAATATATTTTTATTTTGCCACTATTACATGACAAAAAAGGGATTTATAACATATAACTGCAACACTGAATGGCAAATATATTTTTCCTTTGCCACTAATACACAGAACTAATACACGGAACAAAAGGCTTTAGAACATATAACTGCACTGTTGAAGAGCAAATATATTTTACTTTTGCCACTAATACATGCCACAAAAGGCTTTAGAACATATAACTGCACCATTGTATGGCAACTATATTTTTATTTATTCACTATTACACGCCACAAAAGGCTTTAGAACATATAACTGCACCGCTGAACGGCAAATATATTTTACTTTTGCCACTAATACACACCACAGAAGGCTTTAGAACATATAACTACACCGCTGAACGTAAAATATATTTTACTTTTGCCTCTAATACCACAAAAAAGGGCTTTAGAACATATAACTACACCACTGAACAGCAAATATATATTTCTTTTGCCACTAATACACGACAAAAAGGTCTTTAGAACATTCAACTGCACGGCTGAACGTCAAATATGATTTTATTTTGCCACAAATACACACCACAAAATGCTTTTGAACATATAACTGCACCACTGTACGGTAAATATATTTTACTTTTGCCACTATTACACTACAAAAAGGGCTTTATAACATATAACTGCACCGCTGAACGGCAAATATATTTTTCTTTTGCCACTAATACACACCACAGAAGGCTTTAGAACAAATAACTACACCGCTGAACGGCAAATATATTTTACTTAATACCCAAAAAAAGGGCTTTAGAACATATAACTACACCGCTGAACGGCAAATATATTTTTCTTTTGCCACTAATACATGAGAAAAAATGCTTTAGAACTAGAGATGAGCGAACTTCTTTTTTTAGTTAGGCATCCAAAGTTCGGGTTCGGGTTATCGTAGCATTCCGTTATGGATTCCAATACCGCGGACCATATTGGCATTTGGAATCCATAAGGGGATGCTTCATTGAACACGAACCATGGATAACCCTAAGTACCTGGGGTGACGTCACCGTCATGTGATCACCTCTTATCCAATCCAGTGCTGAGCCACGCCCCCTGCACTGATCACATGACGATGACGTCAACCCAGGTCCTTAGGGTTGTCCACGGTTCGGGTTCAATGAAGCATCCCCTTATGGATTCCAAATGCCGTTATGGTCCGCGGTAGCGGAATCCATAATGGGATGCTACGATAACCAGAACTCGAACTTTTGGACGCCGAACTAAAAATAGAAGTTCGCTCATCTCTATTTAGAACATATACCTTCACCGCACAAGGGCAAATAAGACATAAAAATATTTCCTTGTAATGAAATCTGTTAATGGCTATACCAAACTGTACTTGCACCCCAATAACAAGAACGGTTTGCTGGAATTACAGAGCTGTCCCAGACAGTGCAGCAAGGTGTGATAGGATTGTTCTTATTACCCAGGCTGTAACCTCCCCTACTGAACCCTGTTCAACATAAAAACTTTGGAATGATTCCTCCCTATCCTTTCCCTACACCTTGAATAATCTTTCCCTGCACTTGTAAATATTTTTTTTTTGCACAAATAAGTTTTGTCTAACACTGTCCCTAGCGCCTGCCGACGTCTCTCCCTGCACTAGGTACACTGGTAAATGGCAGAATCCAAGATGGCTGAGGCTATTTATAGGGCTGTGACATCACAGGACTGGCTGGCTGCTGATTAGCTGCATGCATGGCATTATGGGTGATCCCACCTTCCTTGCTCCATATCCTCATGCGTGCTGCAGCAATTTAGGAAAATATGCGATTCCTTTCCTCGAAGCGCGAGGAAATTCGGCTTCGGTGCGAATAGAATTTTTCCTTAAATTCGGATTGAATTCCACTTCATCAGCTTCAATTCTCTCATCTGTAACAGTTATCTGTATGCAAAGTCATAGAAGGAAGGCTTTCAATCATTGATACAACTGCATCCTTAACATCAAAGCCCAAAATGAATAGATATTTAAATCCATACATTACAGTTTTTTATTGAATCTTTTACCATAAAACGAAGTATCAATCTGCTTAGCTCCACCTGCTCTGTAATATGCTGCCTGTAGCTTACAGTAAGCTTAAAGTAAGCTTACAGTAGCTTAAAGTAAAATGATAAATTGACCTGAGGAAAATCACTATAGAAAATCATAGAAGCTCATTGGTTGTGGATTGGCAAAGAATATAAACATTTTCTCATAAAGGCCCAAGTAATAAGTCTGTCTGGCTTTATAGTGAGAATGTTTTGCAACAGTTGTGTTTTGGGAAGAGCAAACTTTTTCCATATTAAAGCCATGGACAGTTTGTTGCATACTAAAGGAGTATGGTCAATCTGGATCAACATAAAGTACTAAGGAGTATAAACCAGATTCAAATGACAGGGACAAAACTAAGAGTTAAGGGCATTATTTATTCTTTTAATATTTGATAAATACCACTATTTATGGAATTTTCTTTGTTTGTAGGAAACGTTAAGTGGCCATGGAAAAACTTAATGACCCGATGTTTGGCATGTTGTTTGTAAAAAAGGTGGGGCCAAAGTAAGCAGGATGGACTAACACAAATAGGCAGGGTCAGCACAAGTAGGGAGGGACAACACAAGTAGGTAGGGCCAGCAATACCCCAATGCAGCACACAATACTGCATCAGCAGAACCAAATACCACATTGCGGGCACAAAATACTGCCCACACAGCACAAAGGAACTCTCCAAACACTGTCCCTCTGTGGTGGCCAGTGCCTACTGCCACATTCTGTCCTCCTCCCCAGGGGCGTAGCTAAAATCTCATGGGCCCTGTTGCAAAAGTTTAGTTTGGGCCCCCCTTCCCTCAGGGCTTTATGTCCAGGGGCAAGGAAGCACATTGCCTTCCTGCTGCCTGAGGCAAAAATTGAAACAGCACCTCTAACCCCTTCCCTCCAGCCAGAGGTGCAACTTGACCAGCATGCACTTTCTTCTTATGTGGCACAAGAGTCTTTGGCCCCCTCAGGCTCCTGGGCCCGGTAGCGACTGCTACCTCTGCACCCCCTATAGCTACGCCCCTGCTCCTCCCCCAGATGGCTATTAATAATGTATGTGCATTTCTCGACACTCCGATGTGCACCAGCAACTTAAGTCTACACAAGCTAGTGCGTGGTAAAGACATGAGCTTTATGCTAGTTTCTACCATAAATTATAATAAATCTAGTGTGTAGTGGATGTCCCACTCCTCCTACTAAACCCAATCTCTTTTATCACTACTTTATTAAAATGGCGAGAAGATCTAAAAGTTGAATAATATGGTGTAACATAGTAACATCGTACATAAGGCTGAAAAAATACATCTTTCCATCCAGTTCGGCCTGTCATCCTGCTAGTTAACATAGAAACAAAAAATGTGTCGGCAGATAAGAACCATTTGGCCCATCTAGTCTGCCCAATATACTGAATACTATGAATAGCCCTTGGCCCTATCTTATATAAAGGATGGCCTTATGCCTATCCCATGCATGCTTAAACTCCTTCACTGTATTTGCAGTTACCACTTCTGCAGGAAGGCTATTCCATGCGTCCACTACTCTCTCAGTAAAGTTGACCCAGATGTAGGCAAAAAACCCCTGTGAGGTAGAAGACAATTTTCCCCACTTAAGGGGAATAAAACAATTTTTACACCACTTTTGTAGTTTGAAAACATTTATAAATCTCTCTTAAGTGTCTGTTTGCATACACCTGTTATATTATTGTAAAGAAGCTGACAAGCTAATGGTGGCAGACAGAAATGTGAAGCATTTGGTACATAAACTGCCAGTTGCCCACTGGTAAATGGTAAAGATGTGTTTACTCTTAACTTTCCAAAAAATGTATTAGGAATTGCAATTTCTCAATATTCAAATCCATTTCAATAGGCAACCTGTGATGGTTGATTTCCAGAAAAATCTTGAACAGGCTGCAGTGCCCATCTCAACCACTGTGTGGCCACATAAAGACGTATACAGTATACACATCTCCTGACACAGTATGACAAAATCATATTTTTTTTCAGAGCTGGTTATTTCATGCTATTTACCTAGGAATGTGTTGAATGAAGAGAAAAGTTAAAGGATAACTGTAACATTTAGACCCTAATTTCAGTTTTCATATATGCAGTTACTAATATGATAATATTCCTGAATCAATAACTATTAGACTTACTTACCCCTTATTTAATAAGATTCAGCCCTTAGCAACCAGTCTACATAAAACTACAACTTCACTATTCTGTTAAAATGGCCGCCCTCAGCCCTGAGGCTAATCCATAGGACACCTGCAGTGAAGTTAGTGAAGACCAGCACTGTATAGGGGGTCTTGCAGTGAAGTTCACAGGTCTGGCTGAAGCTTATAGTCCTCCTACAAGCTCTCCTCTTATCAGATAAGGGTTTTATTTATACACTGATCAGCCGGCAGATCTCCCTGAGCTCTACATTCTCCAGCACTGCTAAGGGAGTGTCTGCCAAGCACAGGCATGTGGAGAAGTTCACACACACAGCCCAGCACTGTTATCTCCTGTCAGGAAGAACCTGGCTTTTTATACATTCCCTTACATTGTTGACTCACTATCAGTTCCCAGTGCACGCAGCAGGCTCTGTCCTCATCTGGTAGACGGAAGGAGCATAGAAACCTGATTTTCATTTCAGGTAACAATAGCCAATACTGGGGATTTTTAGGTGGCTTTAAGAGGTTATTTATTAAACAATCAGAAATTAAAACAGGGCCAACAAGGTGACATTAATCACCAAAATCCAATAGAAAAAGAAATTATAATTTGACAGTTATACTTTAAGGAAGGACACATCTGTATGTATGATGAGCAGAGGGTAAAGATGAGCTGCACTTACCATCCGTGGAAGAAATGTCACTTTATTAATCAAATCGTCAGGGCTGCAAAACCCAGGGCAAAAAATAGCATGGGTGGGGGGTAGAACTCACATGGATGCAATAACCACAGCGACGGCCGTTTCGCAGCGTCCCGCTTCCTCCGGCTGCTACATAACATTAAAAGATCACGCGCAGCTTAAAAGGGTCATAGGGGGAGGGAGGTGGAACCACACCATCACCTAGTAACCACCAACGCTAGACAAGCAGCGCGCATTACAAATCGAGCGCAGCTTGAAAGCGTCATGGGTGAGGGAGGTGGAACCATACCATCACCTAACAACCACCGGCGCAAAGCAAGCAGCGCGTGTTACAATAAAGGATAAATCTACAGCTGAGCAACAAAGGCCCTAGCTGAATAAATAGTTGCAAGGATCAAATCATAATACAATAACATGAAAAGAACATACAAGTTACGCTAGAAATGCAGACATTAAAAAGGAAAGTAACAATACGACCGTTCATGTGAATACAAACAAATCATTCCGTTCATTCAAGCCTAACGGACCAGTAGCATCTGTCTTGATAATTAGTCGGGCTTCTTTTTGAATCAGGAGGCGATGGCGATCGCCTCCCTGCGACATGGGGGGACAAACTCAACCCCTGCAAACTTTAACACATTAGTATCACCTCCATGTTGGATACGTACATGCTTAATGAGTCGCCCTTTTCCTGTTTTTACAGAGTTACGATGCTCACGGATACGTTCTATTAAAGGCCTCTTCGCTTTACCTACATAAAAGGCTCCACACGAGCAGATCAACACATTAACCACAAACGCTGTTCTGCAAGTGATCAGATGACCCACACGGTGCTCAAAACCTCCAAAGAAAAGATGACGGCCCTGTATGATAAAACCGCACAGTGAGCAATCTCCGCACCTGTGGTTTCCCGTCGGACACCCAGACGAAAGCCAATCACGTGTTGCAGGATCACTGTAGCGGCTCCGCACTAGAATGTCTTTAAATGTGTGGCATCTCCTAAAGGCCAATATAGGTTTCTGGTTTACTGCGCTACCTAGCCCTCTTCCACTCTCAAAATCTCCCAGTTACTCCAGATAGCTTTCTTTATATCATCTGCTAAAGGGCTATGCTTGAAAACAAACACGAACCTGTCCTCATTCCGCTGCGTTCTGGTTCTATTGTGTCCACTACGTGTGACTAAAAATCGCTGTGTGCATGACCCTGCTTTTTCCATGGCCCTGTTGAGCTGTTCTAAGGGATAGACTTGTTGTAACTAACGTTTTTTCAATTCCTCCGCCTGGCTCAGATACACCGTGTCAAGGCTATTAATGCATCTTAACCTCAAGAACTGTCCGTAAGGAACGGATCCTTTTACGCTACGTAGGTGATAGCTGTCGTGGTGCAGCAGGGTATTGGTAGCAGTGGGCTTATGGTACCCTTCGGTACGGAGTGCACCATCCTCCACCATGACCTGAACGTCCAAAAACTCCATGGACAAACCCCCAAAATTGAGGGTGAACATCATGTTCATGTCGTTCGTGCCATTCAGATGTGCAACAAAATGCTCACATTGCTCATGTGTCCCCGACCACACCATGAAGACATCGTCCACATAGCGCAAAAACAAACGTATATGTCTGAGAAACGGGTTGGTAGTCGAAAAAATATACCTGTCTTCCAATCTTCCCAAAAAAATATTTGCTAAAGTACAGGAGACAGGTGTCCCCATGGCAGTCCCAACAATCTGCCTGTACCATTGGTTTCCAAATCTGAAAACATTTCTTTCTAGTACAAATAGCAAAGATTCTTCCACAAAACGGCCCAAAAGAGGGCTCCTTCCCGAGTGCTCAATCAAATCAAGGACCGCGTGCACCCCTGCCCGTTGTGGAATACGGGTGTAAAGGTTCACCAGGTCCAGGGACACCAAACTCCAACCATCCTGTTACTGAAAATCTTCCAGTGCCAGGAGGAAGTCATTGGTGTCCCAGAGATATGTGGGGAACCTAGACAAACTGGTCCGTTAGGCCTGAATGAACAGAATGATTTGTTTGTATTCACATGAACGGTCGTATTGTTACTTTCCTTTTTAATGTCTGCATTTCTAGCGTAAATTGTATGTTCTCTGCATGTTATTGTATTATGATTTGATCTTTGCGACTATTCATTCAGCTAGGGCCCTTGTTGCTCAGCCTTAGATTTATCCTTTATTGTAACACGCGCTGCTTGCTTAGCGTCAGTGGTTGTTAGGTGATGGTATGGTTCCACCTCCCTCCCCCATGACGCTTTCAAGCTGCGCGTGATCATTTAATGTTATGTAGCAGCCGGAGGAAGCGGGACGCATCCATGTGAGTTCTACCCCCCACCCATGCTATTTTTTGCCCTGGGTTTTGCAGCCCTGAAGATTTGATTAATAAAGTGACATTTCTTCCACGGATGGTGAGTGTGGCTCATCTTTACCCTCTGCTCATCAGTTTATTCTTTTGGAGCCTTGCACCCCGTGATTCGGTTGGATCGTTGAGGCCGATTTTCATATTGCGAACATTCAGGTGAGAGGACTGGTGCCATCAGCTTTTCTTCATTTGTCAAATCTGTATGTATGCAAGAAAATTGCTAGGAACAAAGCCCAAGAAAAATTTTAACCTACAATGTAAGACTCACATAGGGCAGCAAACACAGAACACAAAAGAAGAAGAATATAAAACTACAGCAGACAGATGGCCAGGTGGAAATAGCTCGCTTGAAGACCAGAGGTCTTTGGTTTAATTCCTTTCAGAAAAATTGCAACAGTTAACAATATTTTCTATGGCTTTTTGTCACAACTTTCTGTATACATGCTAAAGTAAAAAATATATTTGTACCATTTTAGCCGGTAAATAGAAGATCCAAAAATCAGATTCCTTACTGATTATTACCTTTTAGCAGCAAGGCCTATATCAGACCGAGCAAACATCATACCAAATATCTTTAATGCAAACAAAATTGGACGAGCCTCGCAAGATGTAATAAGTATGAGCAATTAAATGACGAGCGAGGAATCGCTAATTTCTCTCCAATCGTGATCTTTCATCCTGCTAAAAATTTATCTTTCCTCTGTCACAGATCCATGCATATAACATGGAGTCGTCTGCTCGCTTACAGATCACATAGAGGAATTCCACCATACCACCTGAAGCCCACCTTCATGAGCATGCATCTATACATCATCTTTACATATGATATACAGTGACGACTTTGTAGGGAACGATTAATGAGCAGAAGTGCGAACGTAAATCGCTCTGTAATAAGCATGTTTTTTGTCACTAGAGAGTCACAAAATCTTTGATCTATAAACGTTATCTTCAAGACATCTACTGGTTTAATCCAAGCCTAAGTGAAAAGATAATGGGCCAGATTTATCATTAGCCTAAGTCACTTTTCTGGAGTTGAAAAGTCGCAAAAAATTTATATGCCCAAGTTTATGGGCATTTTGTCGTATGTAAATCACTTGCAAGACAGATTTATTATTGCGACTTTTTAAATAGTCGCAAAAAAGTCGCAAAAAATTGCGCAAACTCACTCCACTCATGACCATGCTTATGTTTGACAAAATCTTGCCTAACCCAAAATCTGGGCCCTCAAACAGAACTGAAGTCTCCGTAGTTTGTTGTGTTACCTTTCCTTTTATTAATATTGTCAAGTTACTTTTGAGTTTTAAAATGTTGTGCGATGTTTTTTTTACCCTTTATGGTTTTCAGTAGTTTTAAAATGTTTTCTTTCATTATTTCTTGGCTTCAGAAAATTGTAATTTACATGTAATGGCATTATTAAATTTTGTTCACAATATGCACATTTTTTGACAGTGTTTTTGTAGATTCCTTTACAAATGGGAAGTGCTTGGGAATGTATTTACTAAACAACGTTTTAGTAAAACAAAACAATGTTTTGTGCGACTTTTACATACATTTATGATGCGACTTTTTTAAAATTGCGACTTTTCCAAAGACAAAGCCAAAATACAACTAGGAACCAGAAATACACCAGATTTATCAACCTCTGAAAGAGCCCATGATAAATTTGACTTGACTCAAATACACATACGCCTTCTTTGAAAGTGGAGTGAACTGCAAGAGTAATGATAAATTTGGCCCCATGAGAAAATTGCAAGCTTTTGAGACTACACAAATATATATCAGGGGACAATAAATCTTTCAAACTCCTTATCTGTAACTGCTTGAACAATTTACTTGTTACAACTTTCTGTTTACTCCACTACTAATATTGATTTTCTTAACATCGTATGACTCAACTACCTCTCTATTCCTATATTCTGTTGTGTATAAATATGTGAGTCTTCAGGTATTGTGTTATAACATGCCTGAGAATGACACCTGAGTGGTCTCGAGAGCTTCCAAGTTTGTCATCATCTTTTCAGTTAATCTTCTTTTTGTTAAATGGTATCAACCATTAAAACTAGCTCCACACCTGTGGTGTGAATTCCCGCATAGAATTCACTCGGTCCAGCACTGCCAGATGCCGTCGGAATGTCTGCTGGCCCCATTAAGTATAATGGGCTTGGGTGGTGATCTGGACGCATTTTGGTAGACAAGGACGAGGAACGGCCGGACGCAAACTGTTACATGCTGGAGTTTATCTCCAGATGATTCCCGACACAGCTGTCTGCCGGAACAGCCCGCAGGAATTCACACTGGAGGTGAATTTAATTTTCATACCATCTGTTTAAATTCTTTTTTTTATTCAAATTCAACAGAATTTTTTACAGTGACAAAAATACAAGAGAATAAGTCAATGTCATGTACAAAAGTAAAATTGATATACATAGCATTAAAAGTCATTTTATTATAATAAGATTGTATATAAATAAGAGTATAGATGACAATATTTTAACTATCAAAAGTTGTTGAACTTATAACAAACAATTGTCGCTGAGATGACAAATCAACGTGTAGAAAATTAGGACCAAAGTCTTTATTGATGACCCAGTAAAATGATGGTGTACCTATTTCACTACAGTTTTCCAACAATTCGGATTAGGTCAACTTCTAGAGTACTGAGTGTAATATTCTGGTCGGGTCTTCCCAGCTGAATTCCAAAGCGAACAATAACTGGCGGAGAACAAGTTAACAGGGGGGGGGGGCGTTAGGAGGGAGGGGGGGGGAATCAGGCATTAATCTAACTGTATTACTACAGTATCAGAAATATTGAAGCAGGTTCATTAGAGAAACTCAGTTATGCCATCATTCTCTAAGAGCTTGGTCCATGGATCCCATGTTCGATGGTATCTAGGTTCCTTATCGTCTCTAATTAATCTTAGTTTCTCATAAGAATGTAAAGTATGCATCTCCTTTAACCATAATAGGACAGAGGGGGTTTCTTTTTCTTTCCATAATTTCAAGATCAGCAACTTGGCTACGTTTAACATGTGTAGAGTAAAGGGGTGTCTGATAGTAGAAGTACGTATGTCAAATATACTGAATAGAATCAGATTTGGGGGGATTTTAGCTGTCGTGTTGAAAGTTTTGTTGATTATCATGGTGATGGTTTTCCAAAAAGTCTCCAGTCGTTTACAGTGGATCCAGATATGAGACACAGTACCCTGTTCAGTTTCACATCTCCAGCATAATGGGGATACGTCTGGGAACATGCGATTGAGTAGTACAGGCGTTCTGTACCAACGAGATACTATTTTGAAATGAGATTCTTGTATTTTGGGACTAATGGACCCAGATCTCGCTTATGAGATGATATCTTTTATCTCAGAGTCATTGAATTCCCTGCCTAACTCTGCCGTCCATTTTGCAATATATGAAGGTGGAGAGGTGGGATTATTTATTATGTTGTATATAGATGAAGTGGCTTTTTTGACCGGGATATTAGTTTCAATACATTGTTGTATTGACGTTAACGGCCTAGCAGAAGCCAGGAATGTCACTGACTTTGTTATATAGTCTTTAAACTGCATATATTCCATGAAAGTAAGATCTAATTCTGGAAAGTATCTTTTAAGATCTACATATGAGACAAAAATGTCCTCATGTGTCCTCATATTCTTTATTGGTGCGAGAAATAGTTATTTCACCCTCATTATCTTGTTTTTAAGATCTTTGAGCCTGGGGGAATCAGAGCTCCCACAGGAGTCACTGCTTTATTAAGTATCAAAAACTGCGCACTTTTATTCGTTTTATGCCAAATTTTTAAGCAGAAGCTGGTCAGAGGGTCTCCTGTTCTTTTAGTTTTAGGTGGGTAAGGGTTTTCTTTTGTTCTCCACAACAGCAAATGGTAATCAGGGGGCAGCGACTCCCTCTCCACATCTATCCATCTTTTCCTAGAAGGTTTAATAAACTACTCCATTAGCTTAGCAATATGTATCGACTGGTGGTATTTTTGAAAGTCGGGTACCCCTAAACCACCATTCGCCCTAGGCATGGAAACAGTGTTGTATTGTATCCTGTTACTATTAGATCTCCATATGAATTTTAAAATCATTTTCTTAAGGGTGTTGTAAAAATATTTAGGAATGTCTATGGGTAGAGCCTGTAAAACGTATAAAACTTTGGGTAGTATCATAATTTTAATGGCATTTATATGCCCGAACCAGGAAATGTAGAGAGTCTCCCAGTTTTAAAAAGTTGATTCTACTTTAGTAAGGAGGGGTAGTGTATAGTTCCCGAAAGTTTGTACTTATATTGATGCCCAAGTATTTAAAGGAAGTGGAAGATGGTTTCAGGGGGGTAGTAAATATGATCTACTGCCATACTGATTGAGGCATGGTCACGCTATATACCTCAGACTTATGTAAGTTAATTTTGAGATAGGAGATAGAGCTAAAGTCTTCTAAATCTTTCAAAAGTGCAGGGATTCTGTGTAAGGGGTTGGTTATCATGAATAAAGTGTCGTCGGCATATGCCGCTACTTTGTGTTGTTCCTTGGATGTTTTGATACCTTGGATATGGGAATTCGATCTTATCTTGATGAGTAATGGTTCAAAAGAGAGAATAAAATAAATAGGTGACAAAGGCCACCCTTGGCGTGTACCATTTGTAATTTGGAAAATGGTTGATAATGAGTCATTCACCCTGACCTCAGCCGATAGAGAGGTGTATATAGCTAAAAATTTTGACACAAATGTTTCGGGAAACTCAAAAGCGTTTAAGACCTCTTCTAAATAGGACCAGTTTAGTCTGTCAAACGCTTTTTCTGCGTCTCTTGCAACAAGCGTAAGGGGTATATTTTTCATCTAAACTAGTTGTATAGCATGTAGGATTCTATATATATTGTCTTTAGTCTCTCTACCTTCAGTGAAGCCGACTTGATCATTGTGGATGATATTGGGGATCATGTTCTTTAGTCTATTTGCTAAAATTTTGGCATATATTTTTATATCTATGTTTAAGAGGGAAATAGGCCTATAGTTTGAGCATAATGTTGCGTCTTTATCTTCTTTGGGGATTAGGGTAATGTGGACATTGAGGGATACTGGACGGAATTAGTCATTTATAGCTATGTTATTAAAATAGGTACACATGTGAGGGATTAAAGTTGATTGGAATTTTTTATAGTAACTTGCAGTCAGACCATCCGGACCAGGACTTTTACCATTGGGTAGGGATTTTAGAATCGACTCTATCTCAATTGCTGTTCTGCAGTTAATTTAGGAATTTCAATTGAGTTTAGAAACTCTTTCATTTTGGTTTTCATTTCTATAAGGTCAGGGGTATATTTGTTTATATTATACAATTTTTTGTAAAAGGTTCTGAACGCATTTGTGATACTCGTTGAAGTATTACATAGTGAGTTTGTATGATCTCTAACCTTGGTTAAGTACGACCTATTCCTTTGTTCCCTGTAGTAATCTGGCTAACCTTTTATTACAACCACTGTTTTCTAGGTATTTTTTATATCTAGTGATGTATAGATATTTTTGGTTTTTCTGGTCAATTAATTCCAAGAGTTTAGACCGCATAATTGTGAGATCTTTCATCACTTTTTTCTCCAATGATAATTTGTGGACTGTTTCCAATCGTTTTATTTGGGATAGGATGTCATTAATTTCTTTCTCTCTGAGTTTCTCTTTACATGAGCCTAACCTAATCAATCTACCCCTGATCACTGCCTTATGGGTTTCCCATTCAAGAGAAGTGCAGGCTCTCCCTTGTAGATTGTCAGCGAAAAATGACTGTATGTCTTTCATGATTGTTGTGGTATCTTTAGGGTCTGTCAACAAGCTCTCATTGAGCGACCAACTGAGTATTCTGTGCTTGACCTCACTGGGAGAGAGCTGCACTAATAATGGGGCATGAGCCGACAAGTGGAAGGACTTGTATGGCCTTTTTCAGGATTTGAACATCCCTATTATACATAAATTACAAAAGTAATCTAGTCTTGAGTATAAATTATGGGTTAAGGAGTAAAATGAAAAATCTTTGCAACAAGGGTTCAACATCCTCCAAACATCAACTAAGCCATGATGATGGAGCTTTTTCTTCAAGGCTTTGAGATCACGGTACGCTATTCTCCTTTTACCCATTGATGTGTCTACGGCTGGTTCTAGGGGAACATTCAAATCTCCTCCCATAACCAAAACACCCTCAACAAATGAGTCCAATTTGTTCAGAACATGTTTAAGGAAACAATGTTGTAACGTGTTTGGTGAGTAAAAATTGGCAAAATTATACACCTTACTGTATAATTGGCCTTTGACAAATATATACCTACCTTCTCTGTCACATAATGTGTCCATATGTTGGAAACCTAATTTTCTGTGGAATACAATAGAGACTCCCTTTCTTTTAGATAATGGCGTAGTTGAATTAAACCAATGGCAGTATTGGAATGTTTTGGAGAATGAGGTCAATGACTTTTTAAAATGGGTTTCTTGGAAAAAATATTACATCTACCTTTTCTTTACTTATATAAGTTAGAATCTTAGACCTTTTCCTAAGATCATTGAGACCGTTAACATTATAAGAAGCGCAAATAAAATCAGCCAGGATTTTAACTTGCGGGGGAGGGGGAGAGTTGTAAGGAGAAGAAAATTAGCAACAATTGGATAGTACATCTTCTGGTTGAATATCGGTACTAAAAGGGTGTAAGCAATACTGCCTTTTATGGTGCACAAATTTTGAGCACCTAGGGATGAAACATTATATACTTCCACTCTAGATGTCAAACAGGGTGGAAGGGTTGGAGAATAATTGTTTCTCCAATTGAGTTTAGAAAGGATTCTGGTATTTATGTGGAGGGGGGGGGGGTACAATTAAATATAGAGGGTGTGAACACTGAGGACTGCTCCCCAGTCCCAACATGGGAGTGTGTGTACATAAGCATGTGTGATTACACAACATTGTAAATCTAGCTATACGTTAAAGATCTGTTTATACTCAAACGCGGGTCAGGTCTCTTCTGCAAGCCCCATGTCTTCAGGCCTCGTGTGTTCGCGGTAGACCCAAAGGCATGTGGATGCTGGCATCAGGACCCTCTCCCATATACAGTGTCTACATAATATAATATAGGTGAAAAAGAGTGGCAACAAAAGTGTAACAATCAAAACCAAAATTGCCCATGATGCAGCCTTCAACACAATGTGCAGCAAAGACTACATCATAACTAGGTCTTAACTCTGAAGGTTTTAGTAAAGTTAATACTTCCACTCTCCACGTGTGAAGGAGTCTCATAGGTTCACATAAGAGCATCAAGGGAGAGGTTCCTCATTCTCCCACTGGTGTGTGTTGAGACTTCTGATGAGCTCTCATGATAGATTCTGTATCAATAGTCTTGGATCTTTTGGCCTTGGGTGTTGTCACTGTTTCCCATGGTTGCAGTTGAGGAAGTTGTGGTTCCTCAACTTCTTCTTCTCCGGCGATCCAGTCATTGATCACAATATTATTCAATTCCAGCTTTTGTATGGCCTTGTCCACATCAGCAGGCTCTCTGACAATTATTGGCTTCCCTGTCCAATTGATAAAGAGTCCAAAGGGGAACAGCCATCTGTATTTAAGGCCTTTGTTTCTTAAGGCGCTGGTGAGAGGCTGTAGGTTGCGTCTCAGTTCCAGAGTGTATCTCGAAATGTCCTGGAATATCAAGACCTGTCTTTCCTCATACTCATTTTTTTTAGAGAACCTCGCAGCATAATATGTCTCTGGGTGCTTCTATTTTTGTATTTTGCGGTCTGTAAACTCTGTGCACTCTTTTAAATTCAAGGTCATAGGTCTCATCTTTTCCCAGAAGCTCACAGAAAATCTTAGTAAGGACTGGTGTTATCTCCTCATCAGTGACAGTTTCGGAAAGGCCTTTAATACACAAATTGTTTCGCCTTGATCTATTTTGAAGATCGTCCAGGTGTAATTTAAGGGCGTATGACTCTTTCTTTTGTTCTTTCAATTTTTTTGATAAATGGGTAGCATGTGCCGACAGTAGTTGGGCGGAATCCTCCATCTGTGACACCCTGGAGGAGATTTGCCTGATGTCGGATCTCAGTACTGATAGATCTTCTTTGATGGAGTCCGAAAATTCTCTGAACATATTTTTTATACAAGATACAGTGGGCAATGATTTGATGAGTGATTGTATATTTTCCAATTCTGAGGCTTGATCTTCCTCTTCATCGCTCTCTGACCACTCATTGGCTTGAGAAGAGTATTTAGTAGTGTCTCTGTGTTTAATGATTTTTTCTGCATCATTTTTTTGCAGTTTCATTAGTTTCTGTGTTTCTGCGTTTTTCTTTGGCGTTTTTGGCGCTTTCGCACTTTTCTCTGATTTATGGTTTTTACTCATCTTGTTAAATGACCGTCTCATAAAAGGGAGGGTGGCACAAACAGCAGATTTGCCGTACACACTTTAGATTGGATAAATAATTGTTTGAAGACTGAGGAGCAGTTAAACAATGCTCATCCTCTGGGTTTCAGCATTTTGTGGTGATGCCCTTTAAATAGTTAGGTGCATTGCCGGTAAGGGCTATGTAGTGGAATAGAAGTTACAATGATGATGATTTGTAAGTTGTACTGTGTGGCAACAGGAAAGGGCAGTAAATTGCAGTTAGATGAGGGCGCTTTAGTGAGATGACAGTTGTACCAAACTGCCCTTGCAGACAGAGGACTCTCACTATATAGACATGGACAGCATATCAGCTGTCAGTTCAAAACTGGATCCTGTTGTGCTCCTGCGACTCTACTGAGAGTCCCTCTCACAGTTAGCTAAGTATCAAATGAAGTGGACCAGCGGTTATTTAGTGGTTTTTAGTTTATTGACCCACACTGGCGCCAAAGATCTGGTCCCTACAGGTAGCAGAATACTGATGTTAAAAAGTCCACTGTGCGTTCGGGCCGTGAGTTCAATGCCCTACTTTGCTACAGTCTGGGACACGATGCAAGTGTTGAGCTAATTTCACTTACCGACACCTCATGTAGTGTGTCGCAGGCTGCTTCAGTCCCATTTCAACTAAGTGTCTGTGCCGGTCCTCCCCCGCCCCTGATCTTTGGCACGGGCTGTAGCAAGCTGGCGGTCAGTCCGCGCGGGTGTTTCATGGGGTGCCGCCCCACGGTTTTCAGCTGTCCCCGGTCTCATCAGCAGATTGTATTCTGGCCCAGTACAAGGCAGTTCTGGTAGACCGCGGTGTTTCTAAGCGCTTATGGTGCGGTATGACACCGGTATGCAGCCTGGGAGCCGTGGCCGGAAGCCAAAATATAGTCCGGTGCTTTAGGCTGTGTTGTAGGCCGCGCGATCCAACTTCTTCAGAAATCAATAAACTTGGTATACTTCAGTTTCGGACGGCTCCCTGAGTCCGAATATCGTATTTTTAGGTTGGTAAATCCAGATCTTGGAGAGTTATGTCTGTTTTAAATCAAGCTGTGTGCAGAGCTTCTCCAAGCTGCTTCCACTCAGCTCTATTTTCATACCATCTGGATACATGTTATTAATCCTTTCCCACATTATTTCATAAGCCTATTACTAAAGGTGCTTTAAATTTACGGCGCTGTTATGGTGCAGGCAAACTAATTATGTTCACTGCACGTACAAAGGGTTTTATCACTTCAGCAAATGGCATTTATCATGTAGAGAAAGTTGATACAAGGCACTTACTAATGTCCATGGTTATGACCATCCTGCCATCAATTTGTTGTGGTCGTGCTCAGTGGTGTATCTTGGTTTTGTGCTGCCCTAGGCGAGACTAAACTCGGGCACCCCCCTCATATAAATTTTACCCACCCCTTCTGGTCACGGCCAAACCCCTTCCTCTGTAAACCCCACCCCTTCATCTTTAGGCTCCACCCTTTCCTGTTAGAGCTTCACATCTTCCTTTCTGTATTTAAAAGTGAATAACGAAGGCCAATATTTTGTGCTTTATGTACCAAATGTTGCATCTATTATTTAAAGAGAATCTTTAGAAATAATAATATAAAGTGTAAATTCAACCACTTTACAAAGATCAGTCTTCCATTATCCACAGATCCCCCTCCTCATAACAGTACCATCCACAGATCCCCCCTAAACAGTGCCATCCACAGATGCCCCTCCCCATGACAGTTTCATCCACAGACCCCCCCCCATAACAGTGCCATCCACAGATCCCCCACCCGCACTGCCTGTTACTGGAGCTGAGAGTAAAATACCCTAGTAAAAAGAAAAGCGCTCATTTAAAGTTAAAGTTACAGATTACAGTTAATAAATGTATAATCCTATGAGCAGCGGGGCCCTGTATATTCTAACGCCCAGGCAAGCATCACCATGGGAACGCCTGGGGGTTAGGATATACAATCGGATTTGAGTTTTCACAATCTCACTGAGATTGTGAAAACTCAGACCCTATGGTATATTCTAACCCCCAGTCAAGCATCCCCATCACCATGGGAACGCCTGACTGGGGGTTAGAATATACCATCGGATCTGAATATTCTGTCATTTTGCCGCCCAATTGGGAAGTGCCGCCCTAGGCAAATGCCTTGTGATAGATACAACCCTGGTTGTGCTTGTACACTATAGGAAAAAGTACTGTCCTCTCTGGTTGCCGGGATCGTGGGAGCTCCCATAGGCTGGCTCTTTTTTCCATAGTGTGCAAGCATGGCCAATGCTGCTAGATTGCCGGGTGGTCGTAACCATGGAAACAAGCAGTGTATAATGTGATGGAAAAATCAATCCAGACAGCAAAAAAAGCAATATGGACAATCACAGTACATTAGTAAGTGGCTTGTGTTAACTTTCTCTACATAATAAATGCAATTTGCTGAAGTGACACAACCCTTTTAAGCCTTTTATGTTTCTGGGTTTTTGAATACTTGATTTATTTTATATCTGATGTTTAAAAACAGATTTCTTGTTTGCAAACCTACCCTTCTGTAACTAAGCTAAATATTTGTTAAAGGTGTAGAGAATTTTGTTAAATTGCCTGAAAAGATGCAAGAAATAATGGGTCCAGGTGGGCTGCAGTCCCACTAAAGCGTGGGCATATACAGTGAGTGATAAATTATATACAAGACGACAGTGTGACTGTTTAAACACTATTTGCAAAACTACATCTTCTGCTTTTGTGCTTCATTGAATCACTGTTTTTATATCTTCATTCTGGTAGAGAATAATTATTGTGTATATCTATGTTTTCAGCTGGAACCTACAATTCTCTGCAGTGAAAGTAAAGTTTAAGGAACAAGTGTGTCACTTTCATCTACACTCCAAACATTAATATTAAATTCTATGAGATATCATTATTAAGAACAGCATTTAATATCTTTTAACTTTCACTGTTTTCATTTTATTACGACTGTTTCTATATATAAAAATATAAAAGAGAGACATATGATAACAATGGTGGCAAACATCGTATCATTAAAATGTTAGGGGACATTCACACAACAGTGATGAACACCCATATGACTGCTCTTTTTTAACAGCTGTCACACAGTCATTTTCAAAATCATTGCAGCCTATGGGTGGCTATCGGGCAACAAAAAATACGACATGTCCTATTTTCTCCATTTTGACAGATGGAAGGCCCCCATACAATTTAAGGAGGCCATTTTTTTTTTTTTCTAGAAAGGCATTAAACAGCCATTAAAAATTGTGTTTTTTTTCCGTATCATTTACCTTTTATATGGCAGTCAAATCTAAATACTGGAGTGCATGAAATTGGCTACATTTACATGAACTGAAAATACATTTTAACAAAGACTGCATTGATTTGTACAAATATTTATATTTGATTGTACATAAATGCACACGTTCTTATGATCGGAAATTGTCAATATCATTGTATTAATTTATACACCTATAATATTCTTCACCTCAAATAATCCTACTTCAGCAATTACTATTTAAAGATTGTTCTCGCATTCAGGGTTTGCCTATGGCAAATACACCATGTATTTTCAAACAGATATGCTGGCCGATCAGCACAAGGATTAGCTCCATTTTCATTCAAAAGGGTTTATTTTTTGAGAAGATTGAACATGCTTATTTTTCTCATGGACGATTTTCCTCTGCAGGAGGGACAAAATTCTTCCAGATTTTAACTGATTTGATGAAAATATATGTGCAGAATTGGAACCTAAATCCTCATCAAATCCTGAATGTGTGGACAGGTTTTAAAGATGTTTAGAGGAAGTGTCTACTCATGGCTTCTGCTTTAGAAGACATTATTTCTCCTGAGCTCACAGTGATGCTCATCCCATAGGAGCTCAATAACTTCACTGGGTTGTCCATCAGATACCAGCTTCCCATTTCTGACCTATATAGTTTTTGCATTGCTTAGAAGTATGTATTGGATTATTATTCTGCAAAATGATGATTGTACCAATCAATCACTGACCACAGGGGTTTGCAAGAAGTTGTGAAACAGAGTTGTAACCTTCGTCGTTTTTGTGTAAATAACCAATCTAACCAGCATCAAAGGAGCCCCATGCCATTTCATCTCCTAAGCCATGCGTGACAGAAGTCATTAAAGGCTATGGACACTTCTGAGGGCATTTATTATTATTACATCATACTCATTTTTCAGTTGGTCTTTATTAGTGATGAGCGAGCACCAAAGTATTCGGGTGTTTGGCCCGAACACATCACTATATTGGGGGTTGGGGCCAGTAACATAGCTGCTGGCGGAGACCCTGACGGACTTAGGGGCCGCAATTCTGGGCGTGGGTAGCTCCTGTGCCATCCCAGGGTACAACTCACTCCTGGCCCCAACAACATTCACCCAGTGTACGGTCAGGGAAATGTAGCGTCCCTGGCCACCAGCACTTGTCCATGTGTCCACGGTAAAGTGGACCTTTCCAATAAGTGCGTTGGGCATGGGTGATGTTCTGGGACACATGCTGGTGTGAGGCGGGCATGGCACACCATGAAAAATAGTGGCGGCTGGAGACTGCATACCGAGGAATGGCCGCCGACATCAGGCTGCAGAAGGCCTCAATGTCCACAATCCTAAATGGCAACATTTCAAGGGCCAGTCATTTTGAAAGTTGCACATTTAGTTCTATGGCCTGTGTTATTGACATTTGGACGCTGTGCTGGGACAGGGAAGTGGATGTTGTTGCTGACGGTTCATGCGAAGGTCCGGGTGCAGGACGAGAGGCATCCGGGCCTGCGTCTTTGACAGGGGATTAGCCAGCAGTGCGTAACACAGGGGAAGAGGAGGCAGTGGTGTGACCCGCAGACCCAGATTGTGGACCCAGGCATTTGGCCCACTTCTTAGGGTGCTTGGATGCCGTGTGGCGGATCATGCTGGTGGTGGTGGGGTTGCTAGTGTTCACGCCCGGCTCATTTTGGTATGGCACAGGTTGCAAACTACCACTCTTTTTTCATCTGCACTTTCTTCAAAAAAGCACCATACTGTTGTACACCTACCCCTTGGCAAGGTAGATTTATGCATGGGGTGCTCGGTGTAACGGTTGCAGTCCTGTTTAGTGTGGGCCAACTGCTCCCTTTTGCAACCCCATTGCCTTTTCCAGACTGTTGTCGTCGCTCGGCTTTTCACCTTCCCATGTTGGATCAGTGACCTCATTGTCCACCACCTCCTCTTCCACTTCCTCACTCTGCTCATCCTCCTGACTTGACCTAACCACAACCTCAGTGATTGACAACTGTGTCAATCAACACCAGGCCACATGTTGCTCATGCTAGTTTGAACAGCCTTCATGGTCTAAACTTACTACTATGACTTGCAACATCTCCAGACTTGTCTCCCATTGAGCAAATCTGGGACTTCGTTGGTTGACAATGATGATTGGCTTGCCCAAGTGCATTCAGCATGGCTTTACATTCCTCAGACAACCAATAATAACATAATTGATAGCATGTCAAGGCATCTAAGTGTGTGTATTTCTGTGCATTGTGCTCATACTCAATACTAAATAAATCAAGATGTTTTAAATATATATTTTTCATTTTTGCATATCATTAACATGTCTGTCAATCCTGTGATTTCCATAATTCCAAAACTTTTCCTTCTTGGTGTATAACTTTTGTTAGTAAAGCAAAAAAAATGCAAAAATAATCATAGAAGAAACGGAGAAAGCACAGAGCAGCAAAAATAGCCTACAGGGATTATATAATTTAATGATTTAATGATATCTTATAAGAAAAAGCTGTTGAGCAACATACAACGATATTAATGATGTGTTGATTGGTCAAGTATAAAGCAGTTAAAAGTAATTTTTTGCATTATTATGTGATGACATTAATTATACAAAACTTTTGTTTTTCCTGTAAACATTGGCTCCAGGATCAGCAGTATTTGGGGTCATCTGAAAATGAAATCCAGAATGAATAAAGTCAATGCTGTCTAAGGTGTGTTTGTCATAACATATGCATATATGTATTAGAACTGTATTTGCTGAGATAAGAAATCAAATCTGCAGCCAATATTTTCATAAAAAGGACAGCTCTAGGGCAGATGGTTTCTTGAAGTATGAACTTAGAAGTTACACAATAGCTTTTTGGTTTGTCTGGTGATATTATAAGGCAGTTTAAAATAATTATCGCTACATTTGCAAGAAAGCAGTGGCATTTGGAGATTATAAAATTGCTTTTTAAATGGAAGGAATATTTAGCTCCTTTGATGTTATATGCTGCAGGCACTACTGAACTAAAACTAATGACAATGCTCAGCGCTTTACCTGACAATTCTGATTCATGGACAAACTTCATTTTAATTAAAACTAAAGTTTTTCTAAGTGGAATAACTGCATTCGAAAATAATAGCATTCTGCGGGGCACAGTAATAAAATGGAACAACACAGAAGACAATAAATTACTGAATATATATATATATATATATATATTATATTATATATTATGTATATTGTGTGTGTTGAGCACTCATGTGTGAGCTACAGTAGACTTGTTCTATTATTATCTGTATAGAAGCAGAAATGTAGTCATTGACAATTGCAATCATATCACTGTTTTATAACATATAATAGTTAGCATATGAATGAATATGCAGTTCAAGCATCATCAGTCAACCAAGTTTATGTGTGCACTACTGCACTCTACGTATCGTGAATCAATTATCTCTACTGTTCCTGGGATATATATCCTTTCTATGGTCTTTCCACCACTGGTATGCTTTCTACTGTATATCAATAAATATATTTATTGTAGGTGACAAAAGAAAAAACTAAACTGAGCTTCTTGAATTCCCATAAAATATTATTTTATTAATAAATTCCTTTAAAAACATTTCCTACCAAAAATATTAATGGAAACAGGATGCAATATAAGCAGGGCATGTACACCAAACTATACATGGGAGGTATAGTATATAGTATATGTAAACAATGCAATCCAATTAAAAGCCCTATAGATGAAAAATATATAAATATGACACTGCCACTTTAAATAGGCCAAAGAATGACTATGCTAGGTAAATGGCAATGCTCATAAGGCTACATTCACATGAACGTAATTTGTTTCCGTGTCCGTTCGTTTTTTTTGCGCAGAGGATGCAGACCTATTAATTTCAATGGGTCCGCAAAAAAGGAGGAGAGCACTCGCTGGCCCTGTCTATCAAGAGGAGATGGGGTGTATCTAGAAGCAGAGGATGTGGCGGCTACCAGCAAGTACACGCCCAACTTTCTGGTAGTGAAGAAATTTGCATAACATAAAAGTAGGATTTTTACAAGAAATAAGCCACAGACAAAGGTAAGACAAGTATAATTGCACTCAGCTGACATTAGCAAATAGCTAAAGTCGGCTAATGAAAATTGCACAGTTGGGGGTGACAGAAGCCCTTTAAAGTCCCAGAATACCCCTTTAATGTGCCGATAAGTAAACTAATAAATATAAAGTGTTATGTGCTATAAAAATCCCCCTTAGTAAAGTTCCATCCACAGTAATGAGGTGAAATAAAAACCATAAAATTGCCATATGTAAATATGAATACAAAATACAAAAAATAAAAAATAATACATAATAATAGGATGCAAAATAGGTGCCAGTGAATGGGCTAATAGAACTACATTAACAGTCCATTGTTATTATAATGTCACATACAATACATAAATTCCCACTTTTTTACTCTTCGTTTTTACTTTATTTGATCTTTTTTTTTTCTTTTTTTTCTCTTTTTATATATGGCATCATCTTTACTGAAGAACTCTTCCTCATACCCCTGCATTACATCCTTCACATCGTGTCATTAGTTTCTAATTGTTTTAGGGATACTATCTCTGCTTGGGAAGAGAAAGCCTTAGGCCTCTTGTACACGAACGTATTTTATTTCTGTGTCCGTTCCGTTTTTGTGGTTTCCGCTTGCAGTCCGTCTGCGGAACCATTCATTTCAATGGTTCCACAAAAAAATGGAATGTACTCCGTGTGCATTCCGTTTCTGTATTTCCGTATATCCGTTCCGCTAAAAGATAGAACTTGTCCTATTATTGGCCACATATAACGTTCCATAGCTCCATTCAAGTCAATGGGTCCGCAAAAAATACAGTCTTGTTGGGTCTTCTTAGGGTCTTGTTAGGTCAACAACACAAGTCAGGAGGATAAGGACACAAATAGACTCACTGAAAAGAACCACCTTAAGAAATGCACATACAACATATAGAGAATATTAAATAAAGTATGGCCACAAATAAATGGAAACAGACCGCAAGTCAGGAGGATGACCCAAGTGAGGAAGTGGAAGAGGGGGTGGTGAACGACGACATGACTGACCCAATCTGTGAAGGTGGCAAGCCAAGCAAGGACAGCAGTACAGAGGGGGAGGGATCCACAGCTCCGCAACAGGCTGAAAAAGGCTGTGGGATGGCAAAAGGGAGAAGGTGGGCCACACTAAATAGGCCCTCGTACAGATGTACTTAACCCAGAACTTTGAACGTTATCGCAAATACACAGCCACCAACCCACAGGCCATAGCACTAAATGCACACCTTTAAAATTGCTGGCCCTGGAAATGTTGCCATTTAGGCCTCTGGACACTGAGGCTTTCCTAAGCCTCATGGCGGTGGACGTCCCTCAGTACTCAGTCCCCAGCAGCCACTATTTTTCTTGGTGTGCCGTCCCCGCATTACACCAGCAATTGTGTCCCGAAACATCACCTGTGCCCTGACGAACGTAGTTATTGGGAAGGCCCACTTAACGACTGACAGACGGACAAGTGCTTTTGACCAGGGACTCTACATTTCCATTTCCATGATGGCACACTGGGTGAACCTTGTGGAGGCCGATAGCTAGTAGTACCCTGGGATGGCACAGGTGCTAACAACGCCAAGGATTGCGGGCCCCTATTCCATCAGAATTTTCACCACCACCTACATTAGTTGCAGCAAACCCCCCTTCTCCTACTCCTACTCCACTTCCACCTCTTAATTCTCATCTTGCAGCACCATTTAGCCATCAGTCAGTAGCTGGAAGCAGTGTAGCACGGCAGTGGGGAAGCAGCAACAGGCCGTGCTGAAACTCATTTGCTTGGTTGACAAACAGCACACCGCCGCAGAGCTGTGGCAGGGTATAAGGGACCAGACTGAGCTGTGGCTCTCGCCACTCAACCTACATCCAGGCATGGTTGGGTGTTGTGTCTGATAATGGCCAAAACTTGTTGGCAGCTTTGGAGCTTGGCAAACTCACACATATGGCAATCATACAGCATATATGTCCCATACACAACAAACATCCCAAACTTATACATTAATATACTAAACTATAACTAAAAACATAACACACAAGAGTGGAGGTAAACCAATGGCATGGCCTGTTAATTAACTCGTAAATAACCAAATAACTATAACATATTTTACAACCATAAACCATAATAACAATAGTGATACCAACAATAATACATCCACAAACCATAACAATAAGAGAACAGAATGTCATTGCGGATACATTTACAACTGACAACGCTGGCAGCAGAGGGAGATAAGGGGAACACACAGCAGTTCCAACAGAGGCAGGACTACACTCTCCAAGGCCTGGAACAGTTTTGTGACACCCTGCCAGCACCCTCACTCTGATGTGCGGCCTGGTGTCACAAGGCGGGAAAAATTTTGAAAGATGGTGAAGGAGTACCTAGCAGACAGCTTCAGCATCCTCAGTGATCTATCTGTGCCTTACAACTATTGGGTGTCCAAGCTGAATACGTGGCACAAACTGCCAATGTACGCCTCAGAGAGGCTGGCCTGCCCTGCCGCCAGCGTTTTGTCAGAGCGGGTATTTAGTGTTGCTGGTGGCATAATAACTGATAAGCGCATATGTCTGTCAACTGAAAATGCTGACAGGTTGACTCTTCTAAAAATGAACAAGGCCTGGATTGCCTTTGACGTCTCTACTCCTCCACCATCATATAAACACTCGCACTCATAATGTTTTAGAGGGTCAGCTCACCCGCAGGCCCTCACATATAATGCTTTAAAGGGTCAGAACACCTGCAGCCCCTCACATATAATTTTTAACAGGGTCAGCTCACCTGCAGGCCCTCGCAATTCATGTTTTTAGGTTCAGATCACCTGCAGGCCCTTACATATAATGTTTAACAAGGTCAGCTCACCTGCAGGCCCTCGCAATTTATGTTTTTTTTAGGATCAGCTCACATGCAGGCCCTCACATATAATGTTTTAGAGGGTCAGCTCACCTGCAGGCCCTCACATATAATGTTTTAGAGGGTCAGATCACCTGCAGGCCCTCACATGTAATGTTTTAGAGGGTCAGCTCACCTGCAAACCCTCACATATAATGTTTTACAGTGTCAGCTCACCTGCAGGCCCTCTCATATAATGTTTTAGAGGGTCAGCTCACCTGCAGACCCTCACATATAATGTTTTAGAGGGTAAGCTCACCTGCAATCCCTCACATATAATGTTTTAAAGGGTCAGCTCACCTGCAAGCCCTCACATATGATGTTTTACAGTGTCAGCTCACCTGCAGGCCCTCACATACAATGTTTTAGAGGGTCAGCTCACCTGCAGGCCCTCACATATAATGTTTTAGAGGGTCAGCTCTCCTGCAGGCCCTCACATATAATGTTTTACAGGGTCAGCTGCCCTGAAGACACTCGCAAATGATGTTTTAGAGGGTCAGCTGACCTCAAGGCGAACCTGGAGGCCCTCAGCTACATTCTTTTACTCAGTTTCATCACGCCCAGGGCCACGGCCTCTGCATGCAACATCAGCATTACGGCCACTTCCACGGCCCTTACTGGCCGCCTTCTTAATATTAAATGTTATATATTCTTAAAGGTATGTCACACGTACAGTAGTGTAGGATTTTTAAGTGAATGCGCCAATAAATTAAAAAGGTATTTGGGATGCGCACACATTACACAGGAGATGTAGCCCTGATAATGTCACAGACTAGCATACACCGTCTACGGCTAAAGTACAGTATATGTCAGTGATATGTTTTAAACGCACACACAGTAGATGTGGCACAAATTATTTAACTTTGCGCTACAGACACTGCTTTCGGAAGTAGTACAGTATATGTCACAGAATGACACACAGTATGGAAACTAGATAAGGCACAGAATATTTAAATTTGCACTACAGACACTGTTTTTGGATGTAGTACAGTATTTGTCACAGAAAACCACATACTATGGACACTAGATTAGACCCAGATTATTTAAATTTAAGCTACAGACACTGTTTTCGGATGTAGTACAGTATTTGTCACAGAAAGCCACACACTATGGAAACTAGATTAGACCCAGATTATTTAAATTCGTGCTACAGACACTGTTTTCGGATGTAGTACAGTATTTGTCACAGAAAGCCACACACTATGGACACTAGCTGTGGCATAACTTATTTAAATTTGCGCTACAGACACTGTTTTCGGATGTAGTACAGTATATGTCACAGAAAGCCACACACTATGGACACTAGATTCGGCCCAGATTATTTAAATTTACGCTAAAGAAATAGTTTTCGGATGGAGTACTGTATATGTCACTGAATGTGTATTAAACGCACACACTATAGACATTAAATGTGGTGCTGATTATTTGAATTTACCCAAAAAGACACAGTCTGCGGATGATGTACAGTATATGTCAATAATAGGTATTAAAGAGAAATATCTTGCTGCTGTCAAACACACACACAGTAGTCCTGAAAAGGACTTTGGAGTCTTTGAAAAGCTTTTGGTAGTAAAAAACAGCAAATTTCTCTCCTTGCAATATATGTCCCTTCCTCAGTATGGATGTCCCTGAGACTGATCAATTTAGCGCTCGTAAAATATATTGCTGATCTCACACACAGTAGTCCTTAACCTCTTATGGACCCTGCCATACTTCACCTTAAGGACCAGGCAATTTTTTGCAAATCTGACCAGTGTCACTTTATATGTGAATAACTTTAAAACGCTTTTACATATCCAGTCCAGTCTGAGACTGTTTTCTAGTCACATATTGTACTTCATGACACTAGTAAAATGGAGTCAAAACATTTTTTATTTATAAAAAAATACCAAATTTACCAAAAAAATTGAAAAATTTGCAAATTTCCAAGTTTCAATTTCTCTACTTTTATAATACATAGTAATACCTCCAAAATAGTTATTACTTTACATTCCCCATATATCTACTTCATGTTTGGATATTTTTGGGAATGTTATTTTATTTTTTGGGGAGGTTACAAGACTTCCCAACAAAGATTGGTATTCCCAATAAAGATTTCTACAAATACCTAAGAATAAGGCATTTATTACTGTCTCCAAAAACTTTTACGTTTATCCCATCTAAATCCCCTCTATTCGAATGGCTTCTCTCGACCAAACCTACTGATAGAGGTATAACAAAAGGATATCAATTTTTTTTTTTTTTTTTTATATTTTTTTTATTTCAATCATCTCAAAAGACACAATTCATAATACAAAATTACAAAAAAAAAGCCTCCCCCTTCCTCCCCCATGATCTGCCCTGGGATCCCCACAGTGAGGACAGTTAGAGGAGGCTCTAAATCCCCTCTTATGGAGCCATAAAGGTGTCACATAAATTTTGTGTAGAATATTAAACTGTACAACGGTGTGATTAAAGTTGTGTGAAACCTGACTTAGATTCTCCCCTATATTCTCCCAATCCGGCTGACCCGTATCTGACAATAAAACAGACCAGGATCTCTGTCCTGGAGAAAAACATTCCAAAAAAAAACTTTTCATCAAGTGTCTATAACAGTGTGATAATTTAACTTTCATAACACCTTTCTTACAAATCAAATTGTGCAAAAATTCCGGAGTGTCTACCTCAAGTGAATGACTATCGACAGTATTAAGAAGTTCTGACCTCAATTGAAAATATGCATACCAAGCCACCTCACCTACATTTAAATTTTGTTTTAGCTCCATAAGAGACAGGATTTGTCCGTCTTTAACCACCTGATTCAGATATTGAATATTTCTCTTCCTCCAGTATTGCCAGCAGTTTAGATCATCTAATTTCAAAAGCTTCGAATTATGCCATAGTGGGGTACAGATAAGTGATGCCTTAACTTTAAACCAACTCTTTACAACCAGCCAGGCCTTTATAGCCATTCTGCAGAAAGGTTTATATCCAATCTGTGTATTAAGTAAATAGTCAGACTCCAATACTGTAAAAAATCTGAAAAACCTGAATCTTTCACCAGTTTTCTGCAGAGTTGGCTATTTTCCCAGTCATTAAAGAAGCAAAGTTGAGAGGCCATGAAGTAGCCCCTAAAATAGGGAGGTTAAGACCTCCCCTATTGTAGGGCATGGAAAAGTAAAGCGCCTTTAGTCTCACACGTTTCCTCCCCATAATAAATCATTAATCATCCGTTCTATCAACCTAAAATACTTATCTTCGATCCAAACCGGCGAATTGCGAAGAACATAAAGTACCTGGGGCAGCACCACCATTTTTATTTATGAAATTCTGTCCGCTCTTGCAGGCAGAATTTTTGCCATATCTTAATCTTTGATCTCACCTTTGACAGTAGAGGAATCAAATTAAGTTGGGGATAGTCTTGAATATTGGCAGAAGATGTTATCCCCAGGTATTTTATCGAATTGGAGATCGATACCCGATTAACAAGATTATCCGCAGACCCTCGCAGTTTATCTACAGGGAGAAGAACAGTCTTCCCCAATTAACCTCCAGACCAGAAGGATAAGAAAATAGGCTGACCAGTTCCATTATTCGAGGGAGTGTTTTTTCTGTTTGGTGAATAAAAAACAAGATATCATCTGCATAAAGAGATATGCGATCCTGTTTCTCCATTACACCAAAACCAGCCACTCTCGAGTCCTGCCTTATACTAGCTGCAAGAGGTTCAATATAAATATTAAATAAGAGAGGGAGAGAGGACATCCTTGACGGGTGCCTCTTTCCAGTCCAAAACTCTCTGTCAGCATATCATTAACCCTAATTCTGGCCACTGGACATTTATATAACAACTGAACCATCCCCATAAATTTAGGGCCAAAACCTATTCTTTTCATCACCTCCCAGAGAAACGTCCACTCGACCCTGTCGAACGCTTTAGTAGCATCCAGTGACAGGACCGAGCGGGCGCCCCCACTGGGGGACTGAAGATTCGTGAAAAACCTATGCAGGTTATGATGGGTGCCCCTTTTGACATAAAGCCGTTTTGATCTGGATGAATCAGAAGGGACATAACCTGAGAAAGCCTCTTAGCCAGAACCTTTGATAACAACTTAACGTCCGTATTTAATAGGGAAATTGGTCTATATGAGCTCAAGTCCGACAGATCTTTATCTTTTTAGGAATTAAAACTATCACGGCTTCCATCATAGACTGTGGTAGAGCCCCTTCCTGCAATGCTTGAGTAAATACTTCCAGTAGATGAGGGAGGATGACATCACTATACTTACGATAAAATTCATATGGAAAACCATCTGACCCTGGCGATGAGTTCCCAGAGATAGACCTCAAAGCCTCTTGAATCTCCACAAGAGACAGCTCTCCTTCCAGAGATTCTTTTGAGCTTCTGTTAGCATCGGAAGAGGAATTCTCTCCAGGAACTGCCTCGCCAGGTCAGGTGGCAAACCAGGAGAAGCTCTATATATTTGGGAAAAGTATTGCAAAAAGTGTCTCTAATTCCCTCTGGGTCTGATATTATTACCCCATCTAAATTACGAACTAAGGTAATAGCTTTCTTTTTTGTCCTGTTGTAAGATTATTTTAGCTAAAAGCTTACCAGGGCGTCCAGATTCTGAGAAATACTTCTGTCCCTTAAAAAGTAACCTATGATTTGCTTTCTCAATTACATATTCCTTCAGAGAACAACTAGCCTTCTGCATCTCTTCCTTATTATTTTCAGTAGGTTGATCAATAAATCGTTCTGTTGTGAAAGCCAGAATATCAGTCAAGTCCTCCTCCCTCTTCTTGAATGATCTCCTCGTAGCAGTGATATCACTAATAAGGACCCCCTCAGATATGCTTTCAGAGCATCCCAGACCACATTAATGTTAGCAGAGGGAGATTCACCTCCCAGAAGGAAGATACATGTATTTTAATGGACTGATAATTATCAATAATAGTAAGCCAATACGGGTTCAGCTTAAACCCAAATCCCCTATTGTCTTTATTCTCCCCAGTGCGAACCTCAATTAAGACCGGTGAATGGTCCGAAACTGTTCTTACTCCATACCGTATCTTTTTGATATTGTTCAAATTGTTCTCGTTAGTAAGCGCCAAATCAATCCTAGACATTGCTCTACCTCCTCTGCTTACACAGGAGTATACTCTCTTTCCTCTGCCAACATGTCCCCATATATCCACCAATCCAGCCTCCAAGCAGAATTGAGGCAATGGGGAATTACCCATATTCCTTCCCCGATCTGCGTCTAAAGTCAGTCTGTCCTTTTGGGATCCATAACAGTGTTAAAGTCTCCCATCAGAACAAGCCGGCATTCTGTTTTTTTTCCAAGAAGCGCAGTAGTTGGATGAGTGGACACATAGAGAATGGCGGAGGTATATAGAAAAAGGCAAAAATATAACTATATCCATATAACCTCCCATACAAAAAAATAAATCTGCCTTGGCTATCTATGTTAGATTCTATTAAGGAAAAATCTATGGAGTTATGGATCAGAACCGATACACCCCTAGAGGCACTGCTAAAAGTAGAATGGTAGGATTGGGAATGCCATCCCGTCATCAAACGGGACACGGTCTCTTCAGTGAGGTGAGTTTCAACTATACAAATAATTGCAGGAAGATATCTTTTCACTGCATCCATAATAGCTTGTCTCTTGACCCTCTCCCCAAGCCCTCTAACATTCCAAGATACGATTCTAACAGACATTAATTAAGGAGGGTAAGGAAAAAAAAAAAAAAAAAAACACCTTCCCTGCAGGTTGAATTCCCTCCCTCCTTCCCTCTCCCCCTTTGGTCCGCCCGATCTAGTCAGCAAACCTCTACCTTCCGGTCATTCTCCCCCTCTAGTCCCCTTCTCCCTCCAAGAAAGGAAAAGTATGAAAAATATATCAAATGCCCATTTGCTCCATCCAATCCAGCACATGTTGCGGTTTCTCAAAAAAGTGAGTAGTCCCGTTATAGATTACTCTTAGTTTCGCTGGATACTGTAGGGAGTATTTAATATCTTTTAACGCCAAGCGTTTCTTTATCTCACTAAAGCTTCTTCTTTTTTCCTGGGTCTGTCGAGCAAAGTCAGGGAAGAATAACAATCTGGTGCCTTGATAGTCAATGGGTGAGCATTCTCTTGCCCTTCTCAATATCATATCTCTATCCATAGATAGTAATAGTTTCATTAGAATTACTCGCGGCGACCTCCCTGGGGCGAGTTTCCCCCCTGGGATCCGATGGGCTCTTTCTATTTGAAACATGGAGGAAAAATGTTCACTACCCATATTTTTCAAGATTACGTCCTTAAGTTGTTCAACTAGCTGCCAACCCTCAGCTCCCTCTGGGAATCCAACTAGGCGGATATTATACCGCCTTGATCTGTTTTCCAGATCCTCCAGTTTATTTTGTAGGAGGTAGTTTTCCGAAGAAAGAGACAGATTTTTAGATTTAATCATATCCATATCGGATTGAAGGGAGTCAACCGTCTTCTCCATATTACATACTCGATCCCGGATTTTAGTCAGATCTTCTCTTATTAGGGATATGTCGCTCTGCATTGACCCAAGTTGAATAGACATCCCTTGTACTAGCATGCCATTATTTTCCACAGCGCACAGGATTTTTTCCAGAGCTGAAGGGTCATGCTCAATTTCTGTTCGCGCTGGGAGACTTTCCTCCCCTCCTTCCTGATCTAATGACCCCTCCTCAGATAGTTCTTCAGCTTGAGGGATTTTAACGATTTTCTTGGAGTTAGTACTCATTTTCCCTTTGGTTGACCCCTTTTCATTAAGGGAGGGAGATTTCAGAAACTTATCAATTTTACCCTCTGGTATCTTAGTCCCCAGCTTTATTCCAGAGGAGTCCACCGACCGCCGCTTTGGAGCCATTAAACATCAAAAATCCCTTTCAATATATATATATTATTATGTTTTTTTTTAATTTTTTTGATTTTAAGAAATCCTTGAATGTTTCCCCCCCTTTAAGTTTTTTTTTTTCCCCTCCTCCTTTTCTTTTCCCTCCTTTCACACCCACATCTACTACTGCTTTCAGCACCTTTTTTTAAAAAAAATAAAATAAAATTTCTTAATTCTTTCCTTTTTTTTTTTTTTTTTTTCTTCAGTTTTTTTTTTCTTCAGTTTTTTTTTTCCCCTCTTTTCTTTTAAATTTTCCCTTCTTTTTTCCCTTCTTTATTTCTCTTTACTTTGTTCCCCTTTTACTCTTCTTTGTTCTCTCTTCTTAAATACCAGTCACCAAAATCTGTAAGCAATATTAAGCAAAATCCCAGAACTAACACAAAACAGTAGGCAGATGGTAGAGCAAAGGAAAAAACACAGTTTCTTTTTCTCACGTGTCCAGCATTCACATTCCCAGCGTCCAGGAGCGGAGGTAAGCAGGGAGGAAAATCCAAAGCCGAAGCAGGACCGGAGCAGGAGGGGGAGGATAAGGCACGAACCAGGAGACCGGCCAGAAAATCAACAATAAAGGAAGGCAGGGGGGGGTGAAAACGCACTCCCTGTAACAACAGCAGCAGGCGGCAGTAAAAGCCCGGCGTCTCTCATAGAGGCAGGGAAGCTGAGGGCGACTGTGTGGGGAGTGAAGGAGGGGAGCTCTCCCCCACTATGAGCAGCAACAGGCAGCAAGCAGCAAGCTGGAGACAAGCGGGAACCAGATATGCCGGGGTCCGGCGTCCATCACAAGGCAGCAGGCGGTAGGCAGCAGAGGGCTCAACACACCCAAGGTTCAAGGCATCAACGGGGGAGCCGGAGGGCCAGAGAGCGGGGAGGAGGTAGGAGGAGGAGGAGGAGAGCGCGACGTGACGTGTTCACGTCATCACACCGACTTCCGACATGAGGATCATCACGCCCAGGGCCACGGCCTCTGCATGCAACATCAGCATTACGGCCACTTCCACGGCCCTTACTGGCCGCCTTCTTAATATTAAATGTTATATATTCTTAAAGGTATGTCACACGTACAGTAGTGTAGGATTTTTAAGTGAATGCGCCAATAAATTAAAAAAGGTATTTGGGATGCGCACACATTACACAGGAGATGTAGCCCTGATAATGTCACAGACTAGCATACACCGTCTACGGCTAAAGTACAGTATATGTCAGTGATATGTTTTAAACGCACACACAGTAGATGTGGCACAAATTATTTAACTTTGCGCTACAGACACTGCTTTCGGAAGTAGTACAGTATATGTCACAGAATGACACACAGTATGGAAACTAGATAAGGCACAGAATATTTAAATTTGCACTACAGACACTGTTTTTGGATGTAGTACAGTATTTGTCACAGAAAACCACATACTATGGACACTAGATTAGACCCAGATTATTTAAATTTAAGATACAGACACTGTTTTCGGATGTAGTACAGTATTTGTCACAGAAAGCCACACACTATGGAAACTAGATTAGACCCAGATTATTTAAATTCGTGCTACAGACACTGTTTTCGGATGTAGTACAGTATTTGTCACAGAAAGCCACACACTATGGACACTAGCTGTGGCATAACTTATTTAAATTTGCGCTACAGACACTGTTTTCGGATGTAGTACAGTATATGTCACAGAAAGCCACACACTATGGACACTAGATTCGGCCCAGATTATTTAAATTTACGCTAAAGAAATAGTTTTCGGATGGAGTACTGTATATGTCACGAATGTGTATTAAACGCACACACTATAGACATTAAATGTGGCGCTGATTATTTGAATTTACCCAAAAAGACACAGTCTGCGGATGATGTACAGTATATGTCAATAATAGGTATTAAAGAGAAATATCTTGCTGCTGTCAAACACACACACAGTAGTCCTGAAAAGGACTTTGGAGTCTTTGAAAAGCTTTTGGTAGTAAAAACAGCAAATTTCTCTCCTTGCAATATATGTCCCTTCCTCAGTATGGATGTCCCTGAGACTGATCAATTTAGCGCTCGTAAAATATATTGCTGATCTCACACACAGTAGTCCTTAACCTCTTATGGACCCTGCCATACTTCACCTTAAGGACCAGGCAATTTTTGCAAATCTGACCAGTGTCACTTTATATGTGAATAACTTTAAAACGCTTTTACATATCCAGTCCAGTCTGAGACTGTTTTCTAGTCACATATTGTACTTCATGACACTAGTAAAATGGAGTCAAAACATTTTTTATTTATAAAAATACCAAATTTACCAAAAAAATTGAAAAATTTGCAAATTTCCAAGTTTCAATTTCTCTACTTTTATAATACATAGTAATACCTCCAAAATAGTTATTACTTTACATTCCCCATATATCTACTTCATGTTTGGATATTTTTGGGAATGTTATTTTATTTTTTGGGGAGGTTACAAGACTTCCCAACAAAGATTGGTATTCCCAATAAAGATTTCTACAAATACCTAAGAATAAGGCATTTATTACTGTCTCCAAAAACTTTTACGTTTATCCCATCTAAATCCCCTCTATTCGAATGGCTTCTCTCGACCAAACCTACTGATAGAGGTATAACAAAAGGATATCAATTTTTAAAAGAATCCGCTCTTAATCCTTTAGCATATATCTTTGACCTTTGGAATTCGGACCTAGGTTCTACCATATCAGATTCAGAGTGGAATGAAACTTTTGCTTGCGTCTCTAAGTTATCGAGGTGTTCAGACCATCTTGAAGGAGCTAGAAAAATTCTAAATAGATTGTACAGATTGAGTGCCTCAATCACTAAACAAAACTTTCCCTGATCAAGCCATAATCTGTTGGAGATGTAATAAAGCCCCAGGTACTAACTTCCACATGTGGTGGGAATGCCCTCCGGTTAAAAAGCTATGGTGTCTAGTTTTTGATTTTATTTCAATTGTCTCTTCAACTCCTATTAAACCTTCACCTAAGATGGCTTTGTTATATATGGGTCTCAGAATTCTTCCCATTCACATAAGGTCGATAATAAGCCACACTATATTTGCAACCCATTCCAAAATAGCATCCTGTTGGAAATCGAGTGATCTACCAAATTTAACCAGAATTCTCAGAGAACTGGATAATAGCTGCTTATATGAAGGTTTATGGGCCTCCTCTAGAAATTCCAAAGCTTAATTTTCTCTGAAGTGGGAATTATGGCTCACTCATAGCAAATGTATGATTCCTCTAAATGCTTCCATCAGATCCTAAAATCTCTATCATTGCGATTCACGCTCTTAATAGTGTGTGCATATTTTCAACTATGCATGAAAAAGTTTCATGTTGAAATGAACGCTTGGCTTACTGTTTTATGTTGGTACTCACTGCACATAAGTAATTGTCCCAAACTTGACATTATTATTGTGGTAATTACTATTTTACCTTTGTATGTATTTGAGATATATCTGTAACCTTTTTACTTTTAAAATCTAATAAAAATCTAATGTTAAAAAAAAAAAGTATTAGGCAACAATATTTTGCCCCGTTCAAATGAGTAATGGAGCCAAATTACCCTTTCCCAATTTCCTATATTCAAGTATAAACTGAAATACAAAAATGAGATGAAACTACAGGTACAGAATACAGGTTACTGGTGCAGTCTCTGGATTTCTTGGACACTAGTTCAGGAATCAGGTAGAAATCCCATAGAAGATGCTAGGTAAGGTACAGAATACTGATACTAGTCCAGGAGAAAGGATTTGGGGAGTATTTTTACACTAACAGAGAGGTCTGGCTCTGCAGGCCTTTCCATGAATCAGTAAGCCAAGGCTAAAGGACATAGACAGAGGTCCAGGAATATGGGCGCTGGCTCAGATATTGGGATCCAGGATACAAACAGATATAGGGCTCATGACAAAGAGATAGAAAATTAGCGACCATGATAACAGACAGTAAGGCCAGAAGATTCAAATATCTAGTCCACCACCCTGATTGGTAAATAAGCTAAACCTCTTGGAGAACTTTTAGCATAAGTCAACAAGTAGTGTAAAAACTGTAGATTTTTTTCAGTGGACTTGCGTGCAGAAAACCCACAGCATTTACAGTAAAGGCAAAATGAATTAGATTTTTATAGTGAAGGTGGCTGCACTTGACTGCACTCTCCAGTCATTGTTACTTATACAATATATAATATATATATCATGCAGTATACTTTTTTCACTTTAAACCCTTGCATGAAGAATTGTAGTCTATTATGCTTTTCAATATGCAAAAGAAAAAAAAAATGGTACACTGAATTGGATGAAGTCCTATGTATACATTTGGCATGTATGCCAATACCTTTTCCAGGTATATTTGCTAAATGTAAGCTTGCGATTTCTTTCTATTATTCAGGTTCTTAGGTAACTACTGTTTTATTCTTAAATCAAAGAAAACTGTGGATTAAAAGTACAAGAAAAACTGTCAACTTACATGCCAGCTGCCAGTAAAAATCCATTCCCTAGGACTTTAGACAAGATGTGATATAAGCCAGCTGCTCCAACACACTAAGAATCTATTATTTAATCTGCTAGAATATCATTAGATAATGATATATTATTTTCAAGTTGGTAACAGGTTTTATGTAGTGTAGTTTTTACTTACATTATAAGGTCATTAGATGCCACAGAGGAATTTCTTGACCACATAAAAGCAAAAGACTTCTTTCCAAGTGCTATTAGTTTTGACATCTAATATCCTTGCAATCTAATCGGTATATTATATATTGATTCCTCTGCTGCAAGGGAACAGATTATTATTATTTTTATAGCATTTTCACATTTCTCTATAAGGCATATTTCAGGCTAAATAACAACCAAAAACTAAATGATTTTACTTCTTTCAACTGTACACTTGACTTTTTTCATATCTCCAGTAGGCATGTCTGCTGTGCCATCACTGCATACATCTTCTACCCACTGTGTACATCTCCCATTCTAACTATTGATAGGATCCTATCAGCAGACACCCATAATCTAACATTCATCATCTATTCTACGGACTTTTTATTATGCTGTACATGAAATGCATCTCTCTAAATTCAACTGAAAGGCCAGGAGGGCCAATGAAGAAGATGGGCATATGGCAAACATATTTGTCAGCCCCTTCTTTTAAATAATTGAAAGGTGTTTATTTAGAATTAGCACCCTTTTTCACTATTATAAAGTTAACTATATGAGCGATTTTACACAGGCTGATGATTGGCAACATGCTGGCAATCACCCAACATACAAGCTTGTTTGTCTGGTGATTGCCTCTTTTTTGCACCATTAAAATGTTTATTTGTTGGCAGCACTTTACCCCATGTATACATTGGTTACAAATTAAAACTGTATGGGTAATAAAGATAATTTGTGGTTATAAATGAAGGTTCCGAGCACTGAGTCACATGTCATTAATATTGGCCAGTGCTTGTTACCTAAGACACCCTAATATAATGAGGCTTATCCTGGTAACCAGTACCCTTAAAATTTTAGACCGCCTGCACACATTGAGGAATATGTGCTGTTTTTCAATGCGGACTCCCATTTTTAAAAACAGTAGCATATTACAGTACCAGCAAATATGAGTATGAAATTAGACAAACCTCATGTACTCCTTGCAGATTTTTTCTGAGTGAAAATTGACTTGCTGTGTGGATTTCCAAATCTAAAGCATGTCAACTATGTTTGCAATTTTAGCTGCGGATTTCACCCTTTTCAATGGAAGGGTGAGATCTGTGGCAAAACCGCATCTAATCTGCACCAAAAACCACTGTTAGAAATTGTGGATTTTGCTGCAGATAAATTAATGCGGTGTCCTTAGAGTTGCACAAACTCCTTACTTTGGTATACTGGTATTGTACTACTACTCGCATTTTTCCTCTATAGAGAAGTTGATGTCAAAACACTTGTCAAAAACAACAAGCGCACCAGCATTCTGCATTTTAGACAAGAAGCCTGAAATACAATAAGTACTTGTGTGGCCTGCATCCCAAATTTCCCATAGATCTTAAGCTACCATCTGGACCAGGCGTTTTTACCACAAAAATTCTACAAACAATGTAGATACAAAAAAATGTAGCAAAAAGCGAGAAAGTCTAGAAAAACACCAGTAAAAATCTATGTGTAAAAGCACCCTTAGTAAACACCTTTATTCCCCCCAGTATGAATGAACTCTGCATTGTACTATTCCTCTTCTATTCCTTCTGGAACTATATAAATAAGTACTGGATGTTGTAAATGTCCTTTTCAATAGGATGTTTCCCATCAAACTCTGTCTAAACAATGTTGGCAATGTAAATTATATAAGAACAAACACACGCTGTTGACTAGAACTATGGTAACAACCAGTTGTTAATTTTATTCATACATTTCCAAGAAGAATAACCTGAGCAATGGCATAATGCAGAGCTCTATGAAACATGCTCCAATATTGGGATTTCATAAGGAATATATTCCATATAAAATACTGCAGTGTGTAAAAAAGTGTAGGATACAGTGCCTTTATGTTGTTTATCTAGGCACCCCTAATCCATAACCTGTCTCAAAGAATAGAAGAAACAATGTAACAGACTTTGCAATTACAAAAACAGAGCTGTTTTTGTACTCAAAACATGTCATAAAACATGCTTTTTCTTTTTATTTAGCTGTGCTTGGTGAATGGGTGAGTTTGAAATCTTTATTTTAACAGTTTGTCAGTGTTCCTACCTGTCAAGCCAATTCAGCTAAGGATGATTAGGAGATTCTGAACACTTTCACAGAATTCTTTATATTATTTTGGACTGACAGTTTTCCGAATGGCTGCAATCTAATGTATAGTAGCCTGTTTCCCTTGGTATCCTTTATTGTCAATGTTTTAGCAGATTTTTATTTTAGTCAATGTATTTAAAAAACTAAAAAGAACAAAGATTCATTGAATCGGGGGCTTATAGCTGTAAGTGGTCATTTTGGGTACCTATAGAGGTTATTATTCTGCTGCTGCATAAAAGTGAGTTGGAAAATAGAATACTCTGACGAAGCCTAGTAGTTGATTATTTATGGCACTTTGTAGAAAAACGTTTTCACCCCATAAGACGGACCTAGGTTTTAAAGGGTGAAAATGGGAAAAAAATATTTGGAACAAAAGGTCAGGTTAATGAGTCACATTAACCCCAATCTTGCTGGCTGTCTGGTATATATGTTTTTTGCCTGGCTTTATTTTCAGGTAGACACTTGTACTGGGGGGGTGGGGGTTGATACCTGCTGGCTGCTGCTGAGTGCACACTGTGGGGCTGGGGCCTGGGCTGATACTGAGGAGGACAGGACAGTCAGGAGGGAAGGCTGCTGCTGCTGTTCGTCACACTCACAAGCTTAGACGGCACAGCAGTTTATTCCCTCCATGTCCCTCCTCCTTTTATAATTATCGGCTCATTCATTGATGGCAGCGGCACGGGATCAGAGCCCGCTGTTTTCATTGGGGCAGTGCCGGCTACATCATAGGAGAGAGGGACTGTGTGGCCGAAGTGAAAATGAAGTGTGCCGAGCAGATAGGCAGGAGCACTTCCGGCCAGACTGTCCCCTTATCCATACCACATAGAAGCGCTGTGCTCTTCCTCAGCAGGTACTGTACATGCCAGGATAGATGTCCGGTACATCACAGGCTGCTGTCCTTTATGCACTACAGCGTGAATACAGTGAAAGCAGATTTCAATGTCATTTGTGTGCTTAAAACCTGATTGCTGATATTTTTAACGGAAGTACTAACTATTCAAACTAGAACTGTAAATTGACTAAAACTGTCATACTCTTAGGGGGAAATTAATCAAGCCTTGCACTCCATTCTGTATTTAAAAAGTTGCAAAATATGGCTTTTACAACTTTTTGGGGTCACTTACAAGACTTTTGTGACATTATGCATTTATACCACTAACTCCAGCTTCGAAAAATAGGTGGGAAAGTGGGAATGGATAGATATGAGTTTCACTCCAGATTTATGATTGTAAATTTTTAAAAAAGTAAAAGAAAAGTCCCAAAGACACTCCAGTATGGGGGTGGTACATAAAACTGGAGTAGCATTTTTAGACTAAGGGTACTTTCACACTAGCGTTTTGGATTCCGTTTGTGAGATCCGTTCAGGGCTCTCACAAACGGTCCAAAACGGATCAGTTAAGCCCCAATGCAATCTGAATGGATAAGGATCCGTTCAGAATGCATCAGTTAGGCTCCGTTCCGCCTCTATTCCGTTTTGGAGGCGGACACCAAAACGCAGCATGCAGCAATTTGGTGTCCGTCTGAAGAGGCGGAGCCTAACGGATCCGTTTTTTTTTACAATGTAAGTCAATGGGGACGGATCCGTTGTCAGTGACACAATATGGTGCATTTGAAAACGGATCCGTTCCCCATTGACTTTCAATGTAAGTCAAAACGGATCCGTTTTGGACTTTGTTATTTTTCTTTAAAGCTAATGCAAACGGATCCGTTCTGAACGGATACAAACGTTTGCATTAGAGGTGCGGATCCGTCTGTACAAATAAACAGGCGGATCCGCACCAACGCTAGTGTGAAAGTACCCTTAAGTGTTAGGTTTAAAGATGTGCCAAATTTAACGTTTGCTGTTTGATACATTTGGAGGAAAGTATGCCAATGCAAACTCAAGCAAAACTGACTTCAAATATTACCCTCATGATATATCCCCCTGATTTTTTTTTAATATTTTAACAGCTGGTTCCTACGAACTAATTTCAAAAATTCTTTTCATGCCAACTACAATAAACATATTTCATATCTAAATGTAAACTATTTTCAGTAAAATTCCTACAATGTAGCCTTTGATAAGCTAGAATTTAATAACTAGGCATTTATATACAGCACTGGACTATATGAATACAGAACTGAGAGCCATAGCTTTTAATGAAAAACAAGTACAATTCAGCCTTCTTTCCTAAACGATTAAAACACTGAGTGTTCCATATGGCATAGTCATCCAGTCCAGTCAAATGGCATCCTTGTATAATTAGAATAAAATCTAAGTGTCAAGAGTTCAGCAGTAGGGAACACAGCAATAGGGAAAGTACAGCCTAAACTACCCAGCCCCACATTCCCTACCTACTTGCACAATCACCGTAAACAGTGACCCTTAACTGGATGACAGTCCCTACACTGAAAAAGTGAAGGGGGACAAACAGAAAAATGCACACAGAAAGACAATACAAGAACGGAGAAAATGAGCAAGAAAGGTCGGACTAGATGGGCCAAAAACAGGTGGTAGCAACAATACCAATATTCCACTAAGCTAGTCTCACGTTTGCAAATAGCTCTTACTTTCTTTTTAACCATTCACAAAATTAAAGGGTTTATGCCATGACTAATGAAAAAAGGAAAATCAGACATCAAAAGTACATGACAATCTCTAACAAAGCTAGAACCAGACCTGTACCTCACATAGATCCAGAGATCTCCACATTCATTGCTAGATTTAAATATAGAGGTTATTATTCTGCTGCTGCATAAAAGTGAGTTGGAAAATAGAATACTCTGACGAAGCCTAGTAGTTGATTATTTATGGCACTTTGTAGAAAAACGTTTTCACCCCATAAGACGGACGGATTGTAAATTTTTAAAAAAGTAAAAGAAAAGTCCCAAAGACACTCCAGTATGGGGGTGGTACATAAAACTGGAGTAGCATTTTTAGACTAAGGGTACTTTCACACTAGCGTTTTGGATTCCGTTTGTGAGATCCGTTTCAGGGCTCTCACAAACGGTCCAAAACGGATCAGTTAAGCCCCAATGCAATCTGAATGGATAAGGATCCGTTCAGAATGCATCAGTTAGGCTCCGTTCCGCCTCTATTCCGTTTTGGAGGCGGACACCAAAACGCAGCATGCAGCAATTTGGTGTCCGTCTGAAGAGGCGGAGCCTAACGGATCCGTTTTTTTTTACAATGTAAGTCAATGGGGACGGATCCGTTGTCAGTGACACAATATGGTGCATTTGAAAACGGATCCGCTCCCATTGACTTTCAATGTAAGTCAAAACGGATCCGCTTTTGGACTTTGTTATTTTTCTTTAAAGCTAATGCAAACGGATCCGTTCTGAACGGATACAAACGTTTGCATTAGAGGTGCGGATCCGTCTGTACAAATAAACAGACGGATCCGCACCAACGCTAGTGTGAAAGTACCCTTAAGTGTTAGGTTTAAAGATGTGCCAAATTTAACGTTTGCTGTTTGATACATTTGGAGGAAAGTATGCCAATGCAAACTCAAGCAAAACTGACTTCAAATATTACCCTCATGATATATCCCCCTGATTTTTTTTTAATATTTTAACAGCTGGTTCCTACGAACTAATTTCAAAAATTCTTTTCATGCCAACTACAATAAACATATTTCATATCTAAATGTAAACTATTTTCAGTAAAATTCCTACAATGTAGCCTTTGATAAGCTAGAATTTAATAACTAGGCATTTATATACAGCACTGGACTATATGAATACAGAACTGAGAGCCATAGCTTTTAATGAAAAACAAGTACAATTCAGCCTTCTTTCCTAAACGATTAAAACACTGAGTGTTCCATATGGCATAGTCATCCAGTCCAGTCAAATGGCATCCTTGTATAATTAGAATAAAATCTAAGTGTCAAGAGTTAAGCAGTAGGGAACACAGCAATAGGGAAAGTACAGCCTAAACTACCCAGCCCCACATTCCCTACCTACTTGCACAATCACCGTAAACAGTGACCCTTAACTGGATGACAGTCCCTACACTGAAAAAGTGAAGGGGGACAAACAGAAAAATGCACACAGAAAGACAATACAAGAACGGAGAAAATGAGCAAGAAAGGTCGGACTAGATGGGCCAAAAACAGGTGGTAGCAACAATACCAATATTCCACTAAGCTAGTCTCACGTTTGCAAATAGCTCTTACTTTCTTTTTAACCATTCACAAAATTAAAGGGTTTATGCCATGACTAATGAAAAAAGGAAAATCAGACATCAAAAGTACATGACAATCTCTAACAAAGCTAGAACCAGACCTGTACCTCACATAGATCCAGAGATCTCCACATTCATTGCTAGATTTAAATCAAGGTGACAGCTCAAGGGGAGTGTCTTTTCCACTACAGTTAGAGGGTGTGTCCTCTCTCTACTCAGAGGCACTCACATTTCACACACAAGGCAGTTGAAGGAAAAAAATTGAGCATTTACAGCTATCTTAGTGAGCCGGACAAAAAAATAAAAAGAACAAACAGCAGTTGACACTATAGAGATACTGTACATTTTATTTAATAACTCAGTGGCTATGCAACATTTTTAATTACATGCAATTACAAAACTATTCACATTCAGGTGATTGTTTGAAAACTGTAGAATATTTTTCATGGGACAACCTGTTTAAATACACATCATTTTGCTTTAAAAAAAAGTAAGTCTGTACCCCTCATCATCATGGTCGTTCGCTATTACCAATTACAATCAACAACAAAAGAACAAAAGAGAAAAATTACTAAATTACTTATAACACATTGTATCAGAAAGCACCACTTTTTGTATTTCCATATTTCTTCTGTATCTACGAAACTGTAGATTGTTTTTCCCATAAGCATACTATATAAAGCCTGCACAGAACTATTCATTCATAGATAAAATCTTACCTTTGAATACCCACAAAATTTTGCATATCCCACAAACTTTCTATCGCATGTGTGATAATTAATAACAACATAAGGCTACTTTCAAAACTGTGCTTTCCTTTTCCGCTATTGACATCAGTTATAGGATCCTACTAGTTTAGATCAGCATATAAAGGAACGCTATCCTACAATCAAACATCTATATCTCAAAAATACGGATGGCACAAAGTTCCATTAAAATAAATAGTTTATTGATAACATTATTAAAAACATACACTACAATTCATTATGCATGGGAAACCATTCATAAAAGCGCCACAACACATCCTGCAAATAAGTTGTACCCAGGGTAAATACGCCCAGTATAACTACTCCACGATAGTCTTAACTATGTCCTAACTAAGATAGTCCTCCTACTTTCTATAGTACAGCCCTTAAACATTGGTATAAGATTAATCACAGGTATGGCACCATCAGGCATCAAAATACATAAACTGCTGTATCCTTATCTTCAGTAAATGAACCTGGCTGACCCATATAGCATTAATAAATAGATCGAGATAGCATACCCTTGAAAAGTGCTCCTGTGCAGGAATGGCGCCCCCTCTACGCTCGTTTCGCGCGTAGAGGGGGTGCCATTCCTGCACAGGAGCACTTTTCAAGGGTAGGCTATCTCGATCTATTTATTAATGCTATATGGGTCAGCCAGGTTCATTTACTGAAGATAAGGATACAGCAGTTTATGTATGTTGATGCCTGATGGTGCCATACCTGTGATTTATCTTATACCAATGTTTAAGGGCTGTACTATAGAAAGTAGGAGGACTATCTTAGTTAGGACATAGTTAAGACTATCGTGGAGTAGTTATACTGGGCGTATTTACCCTGGGTACAACTTATTTGCAGGATGTGTTGTGGCGCTTTTATGAATGGTTTCCCATGCATAATGATTTGTAGTGTATGTTTTTAATAATGTTATCAATAAACTATTTATTTTAATGGAACTTTGTGCCATTATCAGTTATAGGATGTCAATAGCGGGGGGAAGTGCTTCCGTTTTGTCCCCATTTATTGTCAATGGAGACAAAACTAAACTGAACTAAATGGAATGCACCAAAATGTATTCCATTCCATTTGGTTGTGTCCCCATCGCAGACAGAATAACGCTGCAAGCTGTGTTTTTCTGTCCATGATGTTGTGCGGAGAAAGACGGATCCGTCATGACTCACAATGTTAGTCACTAGGGACTGATCCGTTTTCTTTGACACAATAGAAAACAAATTCGTCCTCCATTGACTTTCAATGGTGTTCATGACGGATCCTTCATTGTTCTGTTAAAGACAATACAACCGGCTCCGACATGAACACCATTGATTGGTCTCTCTGGAGCATCTCTGCAATTGGTAGTCACTCATCGACGCAGTTTTTTTCACTTTTCCACAAACTTTTCCATTCTCATGTACCAAACTGGGCACTTGAAAGCTACAGGCACGCTTGCATTTCTCTTCACCCAAGTCAAACAATAAAACAATCAGCCAGCCAAACAACTCATCACATACAAAATTTGATTGTTTTTCTCAACACAGACACAACTTTGATGTAACGCAACCCTCAAAACAACTCCTCATTTGGAAACGCCATTCTCACCCAAGTTTTAAATATACTCCCTTTTAAATTACTCCATCCTACTCCCCCCAAATAACATTTTTTCATTTTTTTTATTTCCCAGTTTGAAAAAGGGAACATATTTGCACAAAACAATTATATTGGCAGTATCACAGCTTTAATTATGAAAATTTTGACATAGTGAAATTACACATTCTACAACCTATCAGGTCCTTTAGAATCCTGATTAAAATTGAAATTTTCTCCATGTGAACAGAAATATCTCAAGCAGATCATCACCCATTATTTCCCATGCTTTTAAATGCTTTAACTCAATTAGAAAACCATCCTTATGTGGAGTTTTGTTCTTGCTTGCACTCATCACCACTTGTATCACTTCATCAAAAGTAATATAATCACACAAGACATCAATATCCTCTTTCATCGGTGCACTTTCCAATCCAATAAAAACACCATACATCAAATTTCTATCGTACCACTTATCATTATACAACTCTCCATAGAATAATTTCATTCTTTATATCCACCCAACTCACAATATCACCCCAACTTTTTATAGTCTCATCCATATCACCTCTTTACCAGCACACTTTTTAAAGTAAAATCTAATTAACTTTTCATTTTCAATTTGAGATAATACCGTATTTTTCGCCCTATAAGACGCACCGGCCCATAAGACGCACCTAGATTTTTGGGGAAGAAAATTAGAAAAAAAATATTTTTAACCAAAAGGTGTGTTATTGGTGGGTTTGGAACTAATGGTGGTCTGTGCATGACACTATTACTGGGGATCTGTGGATGGCACTGTTATGGGGGAACTGGGGATGACACCGTTATGGTGGATCTGTGAATGGCACTGTGATGGCGGATCTGTGGATGGCACTGTGATGGGGGATCTGTGGATGGCACTGTGATGGGGGATATGTGGATGGCACTGTGATGGGGGATATTTGAATGGCATTGTGATGGGGGATATGTGGATGGCACTGTGATGGGGGATCTGTGGATGGCACTGTGATGGGGGATATGTGGATGGCACTGTGATGGGGGATCTGTGGATGGCACTGTGATGGGGGATATGTGGATGGCACTGTGATGGGGGATCTGTGGATGGCACTGTGATGGGGGATCTGTGGATGGCACTGTGATGGGGGATCTGTGGATGGCACTGTTATGGGGGATCTGTGGATGGCACTGTTGTGTCATCCACAGACCCCCACCCCATAACAGTTCCATCCACAGATCCCCCCATCCTGCTGCTCACAGTCCTGCACTATAAAGTTATAAAATGTCCCCTCATTCATAAAATGTGACTCACTGACATCACGTGCCTGCGCTGCCTGCTTCACTCATAAAGTAGGTGGCATGAGAACGTGACATCAGGGAGTTACGCTGCCGTCCGCCCAGCCAGCCTGCCCACATTATTCGTAAGCTCTTACTATGTACCGGTAACTACAGTAATGAGTGAGGGGGCATGTTTTATTGAATGAGGGGACATTTTATGAATGAGGGGACATTTCATAACTTTATAGTGCAGGACTGTGAGCGGTGGGGCTGGAGCACAGTGAACGGACCGGCCCCGCAGCAATTGCCTGCTCCCGGCTCCTCCTCCCGGTCCCTCCCCGCTCATAGCAGCCTGCGATGTAAAAATGTCAGCATTTGCCCCATTTGACACAGGGACATTTCCCCCCCATTTTTTTGGGGGAAAAAGTGCGTCTTATGGGGTGAAAAATACGGTATATAATGTCCTTCTCCTTATTCTGTAATATCTGTCTAATTTCTCTCATGTTTCCTTCAGCAAATCTCCCATTTCCACACCCAATTCTCGAAGTTTCCTCAGCCACTCAATTCTAGTATTTAATTCACCTTATTTCTTCCACAAAATTTTAGCTTGTTTATATCCTCATTTTTACCAAAAATGTTTACACTCACTTTTCATCCAATCCCACCATTCAAGCAAATTCTAAAAATAATTTTTATGTACTTTCCACCCTGCATACCAACATTAAATCTCCAAATCCAAAATTTGTTCATCCTTCATCAAATTTTTGTATTTGATTTCCACACCCCAGCACCATGTAATGCATGAACAGCCCCCTTCAAAAGTTGCATACATGCACACAATCAGAAAAAGGTGCATCATTCTGATGATGAACACAATATTTTTCAAAACAACACACACTTTATTCTGGACATTACCCCTGTCAGATATATGAGTGGCAGGTAGTGGCTTCCCAAACTGTAATTCGACTCAATTTAAAATTGAAAAATACCAGTAGGATCCATACTCTCTCCTTCCATTACACAATGGAAAATCCCACACCACAGAAATTCTCCCTGGAAAAAAACATAATTTTCTCCAACAAATCAACTTTATCTTGTTTCCCAGAAGGCCTATATGTGTTAATTATCCTAAACCTCTACCCCTTTACACACACACAACAACAATAATAACACATCTCCCTATCTCCGAAACACAAGGGGGGGTCAGTCAGCACGTCCCTGTATGCAGGTGCACGTAGCTATGGCAATTATATATACAAACAAAAAAAAAATATGCAACAGCACTCTGCAACCAGAACTCTGCCCAAGATAGAAGCAGTAAGAGGACATTAGTGTACGTTTTGATCAAAAGGTAATAAGCCACTCGCCACGCCAAGGCTGTCCCGTGAGTGGTCCTAACGCTAAATCTGACCTGTTATGGGCCATAACAGCCACATAAAATCCTGCTAATGCTGAATCTTACCTGTTATGGGCCATGACAGCCACATAAAATCCAGGGAGTGTGGGCCCAGCATGCATGCTGGGATAAACCATACTTATTAACCCTTTCTGGTGCTGTAACAGCCTCCATTAGATCCAGGGATGCAGGTACCAACATGCATGCTGAGCCCACTGTGCACTCCTCCTGGAGCCAAATGGCTACTAGCAGGTACTGTGAATGCACAGTCAGCTTTATACTTACTCTGATTAAAACCAGCCTCTAGGGCAGACAAACTAGTCAGGTGTGCACGACTAAAAAGGAGGTTGCCACACCTCCAACACATACTAAACAGAAACACAAGGGGGGGTCAGTCAGCACGTCCCTGTATGCAGGTGCACGTAGCTATGGCAATTATACATACAAACAAAAAAAATACAAAAGCACTCTGCAACCAGAACTCTGCCCAAGATAGAAGCTGTAAGAGGACATTAGTGTACGTTTTGATCAAAAGGTAATAAGCCACTCGCCACGCCAAGGCTGTCCCGTGAGTGGTCCTCACGCTAAATCTGACCTGTTATGGGCCATGACAGCCACATAAAATCCTCCTAACGCTGAATCTTACCTGTTATGGGCCATGACAGCCACATAAATTCCTCCTAACGCTGAATCTTACCTGTTATGGGCCATGACAGCCACATAAAATCCAGGGAGTGTGGGCCCAGCATGCATGCTGGGATAAATCATACTTATTAACCATACTTATATGGTATAAACAATGCTTGGCAGGAAAACTAAAATATCCTGAAAGGATACATGAGAATTATACATGAAGAGGACCAAAGAAACTTCCCCTCTTCAAAAAGCAAGGTGAATGTAAGTTCACAAAGCTTAGGATGGTTGACATTTTCCATCAAATTGTGGTGCAAGAAATGACAAGCAGAAAGATCAGTGAAGACAAGAGTGTCGTGACTCACTTTATGTTCTTGCAAGCATGCAATTCTCCTTCATTCTACTTTTAAGACTGCACCTATGAGGTAGGTAAAGATAATAGCTTTCTCTAATCCTACATCCACATCAATCTTAATTCCAAAACTGACCAGAATTTACCCAGCTGCAGCATGATGTCCATGTTATTCACAACAAATGCTGCTGCTGCAAAAAAAAAAAACCTATAAAAAAAGTCCTCATGGCACTGGGACTAGGCATCTTTCTCAGTAGCAGGGTGGATGTGGAGCATGAACAATAAAGCTAGACAAGAATAAGAGTATCTAGAGCCGTTCTAGCTAACTTGGTCTAGGCCAAAGATAGACAAAAATAGAAATATGTGGCATTTAATAATAAAATAAAAAATAATACATAATTGGCACCACTGTACGATAAAATGAAAATTTTATTTGTCTTGGTAAATGCTACAAATGAGTGAATTTTGCTTAAATTTGATAAAATTTTTTTTTGATTCTATATGAATTTATTAGCGGCAAATCGAGTAAAAAAATTGCTATTTCCTGGCTGCAGTGAGCCTTTATAGTGATGTAGAACACTGTGCCTTGCAGTAACATGCATAAGAAGTCTGCTGTGGTAGTGAAATAATAGTGAGAGTCAGTAGGACATGCAGATGGTGTCTTTCTAAGAATCACTGCAAACTTTACTTATTTGGGCAAGTATGAGCTCAGCCTTACAGGTCGATGTTAGTGCCAAAAAGAAGCGCACTCTTTTTAAACCGTCGTCAGCTGATTCCGCATAGATGTCTACAGAACCTGTTTTATTAAACGCATATACAAGTAGAGCCCCCTGACAGAGTAGAGAGGGTGTCAGCAGTAAATTTGTATTGACGTCACTGATTATTTTGCCCTTCCTCTGATCTGTCACAACAATAACCCCCTAAAAACGGATCCTATCTGTTGAGCATCCACCATCAGTAATGGTCAGTAATCCATCACTATGGCTAATGCCAAAAAAAACAGGAGTGGATTCAAAACAGAGATGACACGTGAATGGAATATTTGCATGTCTGCTGTGTTTTGTACCCACTCCTGCTTTTGGCTACCAAATCACAAGCCAATTCTGATGGGACCATACAGGCTTTACAGCTGCTACACAGACAGGATCCGTTGTGTGTCGCATTTTGTCTTCCTTCTGACAGATAAGAAGAAGGGTCTAATAAATAATTATGTCAATCAGGCCAAAAGGCAAAATAGTGGCCCAGTCATAAAGTGGGGAGGGTGGGAACAGCATGAGAAGTCCACAGAGTGGCCCTATGACATAGTTGTGAGGTGGAAGCAGCATGAGGAGACTACAGAGTGGTCCAATGACAGAGTGTGGAGATGGTGGCAGTATCAGGAGGAGGCTACAGAGTGGCACAATGACAGTGTGAAGGAAGCAGCAGCATCAGGAGGCCACAGAGTGGCAAGGTGACATAGTGTGGAGGTGGCAGCAGCTTTAGGAGACCACAGAGTGGCAAGGTGACATATATATATATATATATATATATAAATTTTATGTATAAAAGTGGCAAAAATATTTTTCTTTTGCCACTAATACACTCCACAAAAGGCTTTAGAACATATAACTGCACCGCGGAATGGCAAATATATTTTTCTTTTGCCACTAATGCACGCCACAAAAAGCTTTCCCTACACCTTGAATAATCTTTCCTTGCACTTGTAAATCTTTTTAGCACAAATAAGTTTTTTCTAGCACTGTCTCTAGCTCCTGCTGGAATCTCTCTCTGCACTAAGTACACTGGAAAGTGGCAGAATCCAAGATGGCTGAAGCCATTTATAGGGCTAAGACATCACAGGGCTGGCTGGAATTATGATTGGCTGCATGCATGGCATTATGGGTGATCCCACCTTCCCAGAGTTCCTTGCTCCATATCCTCGCACATGTAGCAGCCATTTTAGGAAAAAATGCGATTTGTTACCACAAAGCGCGTGGGAATTCGGATTCGGTGAAAATAGAATAATTCCTAAAATTTGGATTGAATTCTACTTCGTCAGCTTTGATTCGCTCATCTCTAGTAAAGGCCATGAAAAAACTAACAAAAAGTGTGTTTAAAGTGTGTTTATTATTCATCCTACCTCCCAAAAATTGAAAAAAAATGTGATCAAAAAGTTGATAGGTGGGCCGACACTGGAACATTTAAATTAGTTTTTGAATTTCAGACATTGGTGGCATATCACTAGGACATGCTAGCAATGCCAGACAGGAGCTGGTCCCAGAGATGGGACTCTCACCTATCTCCAGAACAAGGTGAAGAGGAGAGCAGAGTGCAAGAAATAGAAGTGAATAGACAGGTGGCTGTGCATGTGTGGTGTGCTTTCAATTCACTTCTATGGTTCCTGGCTACGTTTGGAACTCACAAAGAAGTGAATGGAGAGCACATGGCATGCATGGTGCTGTAAACGTTGCCATGCTGACCAGCTAAGTCTTGGCTAGTTGACCTATCAGTTTGACTGGAACTTGAGCCAATCAGATTTATGTGTCTGTGTCTAATCCCAGAGCTAGGTGAGGGATTTAAGACTGTTGATTCCTAATTTACTTGTTGTAATAAACATCTGGCTCACTTTTGGATTTATCCTGCGACTGCTGTTCATGCTTACATTTACTCTCCTGTTAAAGGAACGTGGCTTTAACCTCTGATGTTCTGTTTGCCACGTGAGTCTACACCAGTTTTCTTTTATCAACTCCTCAGACCTAACCTGGGTCTCTAGCAGCAAAGTCTATCAAGCCTTAGGCCTTATTCACACGTCCGCAATGTAGTCCGCATGTATTCCGCAATTTTGCGGAATACATGCGGACCCATTGACTGTGAATGGGGCCGGGAAAGATGCGGAGAGCACACACTGTGCTCTCCGCATCCGATTTTGCGGAGCGCGCCGCCGATTTTCCGGTCCGCGGCTCCGCAAAAAAAATAGAGCATGTCCTATTCTTGTCCGCAATTGCGGACAAGAAGAGGCATTTTCTATGGAGTCCGGGCAATGTGCGGTCCGCAAAAATGCGGAATGCACATTGCCGGTGTGTCCGTGTTTTGCGGATCCGCGGCTCCGTGGATCCGCAAAACACTTGCGGACGTGTGAATGTAGCCTTATGGTGGGCCCTGGACCTCAAAACCTAGGAGTAGACTTAGTTTCTTACAACCTGTAGTGGTTTTGGAAAGCTGGTAGCAATTTTGCTACCTGATCCCTGCTGTTGAGTTCTGGCTTCATCACTCCACCTCGGTGGCAGGTTTTCCATGTCACCCATGTGTCACATGTCTTACATGTCTCAGTGACATGATGAATGGGTGACATATGACCGCAAAGCCAGAACTTATTGGCAGGGATCAGGTAAGTATGATTCCCAATGCAAAAGGTAACCTGTCACCATGAGAACACAATATAGGCTATATGTAGGAAGCATTAGGAAGTTATAGAACATGAGGTGCTGAGCAGACTGATATATAGTTTTATTGGAACAGATCCAGTAGAACTAGTATTTAATTTATTTAAATTCCTGCTCAATCACTGAAAGGACAGTCTCCTTGAATTCAAAATCTGGAATGACCTGGAATTTTAATGAATAAAATACAAGTTGTAAAGAACCTTTTCCCATAAATCTGTATTTCATTCTTCTCAGCATCTCCTGGTCTATAATATGCTGTCTGCAGCTCAAACTCTATGTTCTATGTGACAGGTTTCATTTAATTTTGTAAAAAAAAAGTTGCATAAAAGACAAAATAATAATAATATATGATACAATTTGCAAATTAAGAGTTAAACAATACAATATAATACAATACACTACACTACACAGCACACTTGTCTTAAATGTGCTGGCACAGTGAGTGTTACCTAAAGAGCACTAATACACAGCACAAAGCACTTTCTATAATCAATTGCTGTCTATTGACATTACATTTTCACCATAAAGGAGAAGCCATATGCCCAATTGGTTTCAAGAACATACCATAAACCTTTAATACATCTATAGCTAATGGCTTGTTAAGAGCAGTCATCATTTACCTCTGTGATGTGTGAACAATGTGCTAGGCAAGAAAAAAAAATCTGCTTATGTACTGATATATTGATGATTTTTTTGCATTTTATTTGTGGTGACTCTTTTATTACTTCAGTAGTAAATGTACTTGTGACTAATCTTATCTATGTTTCCATTTCTCTTCATTCCTAACACACAAATTTGATTTAGTGTTTTTTTTATGTTGCATGCATGTTTTATTAGGTATTTTGTTAACACATTTTTTTCAGGCATTTTTTTTTTCTGTAAGGAAGGGTATGCTACAATGAAAAAAATGCTGTTAACCAGAAAAAACACCATTACAGAACAATGTAGCTCAAAATATGTGTGTACTGCATTTCATAATCCCCATAAACTTGCAACAAACATCTGCTTTTTCAATGGCAAAAACATCAGAAAACACTATGAATGAAGCTACCCTTTGTGGGGTATGTGAGGTCTGACACCCTACTTCCTCACTGATAAGCTGTTTCACTTTCTTGTGACTATGGTGGCATCATCTGACAGTACTAGATTAAATGTCGCTGAGCTCTTTAGTAAGACCCAGGCTATTACTAGTGTTTATAAAGAATGCAGGGGTATGTGCTTTATGCACCGTTTGATTTGTATGCTGCTGAAATGCCTAAACTCAATAATTAGGAGAGATGAACAGATATTTTTGGCCCTGTTATACTGGAAGAGGATCCAGTGTTTCATGATTAAGAATAAATATTTCGCGTATGTACGGACACATTATGAAAAATATCTAAACATTATGAGGGGAATTTATTATGACGATAATATTTGAAGTCAGTTTTGCTTGAGTCTTAGTTGAAGTACTTTGCACTAAACAAAGTGCACTAACAAAGTGTGTGGTAAAGTGCTGGAAGGTTGTATATTTAACCCAGAATGCTTAGCTGGGTGATATAAGAGAAAGCTATGTTGTCTCAGCAAAGCATAGTTTGCTGAGACAGGTTATTTAAGAGTGTGTTGTTGGCTGAATTCTTTTGGACTGGTAGGTAGGTTTCGTAGAGGGACTTACTAGTCCACTCGCTTACTCCAGTACTGCTATTAACCCTGAGGAGATCCCAGGTGTGGCTACTGGGATAATTTCTGGGGATAAATAGTGGCCTTAGAGCCTTGGTCAGAGCAAGAGCATGGTGGCTATGTGACTGTGAGGGTGTGCAAGGCCGAATCCTCCTGACATGCTTAAGGCATAGTTAGAGCCCAGACAGGCAGGTGTTTATTTTGATGTTTTGTGTTCTGCTGTATTTGCTGTGGTTTAAGTCAAGTGGTAGATAATTTGAATGCTTTGTATACAGCACTGTTTAGACTTTTAACCCTTAAAGTCTTAGAGATTCATTGCCGACCCCACTGCTAGTATGTGATCCCTACAAAACCTTGCATATTGTTTGTTAAATTTGGTGCATCTTTAAGTCTAAATTAGTTGTAGTGATAAATCTGAAGTAAAACTGATTAAAAGGGTTGTCTCAAAAGAAATTTTCTTCATTTTTCAAAGCAGCTATTGGATCAGAATATTTTGGCTGTGTAGCTCAAACTGCTATTTTTTATTTTCCTTATTTCTCTGTCCACCTTGTTGAGGAGGTCGCATACACTCAGTTTTATCCTTTAACTGCCAACAGCTATATCTACTGTTAGAAGCTGTGAAAGTTATAGGGAGAGAGCTGCAAAAGAAAAAAAACACCCCCTTAGCTGCAGCAGAAAGGACAGGCTACTTGATATGTCAGCTTTAAATAATTCTAGCAGAGGAGTAACAAGAGCAATGAATGGGGAGATATTGGGATCCATGTAAGGTAAAGAGCTGGTTCTAGTTAGAAAGAGGATGCCACATACTATATGATGCCCAATATTAATCTTTACATTAATCATTAACCCTTTTAGCATAGCAAACCCTACTCTCTTTCCCACCCACTTTTCAAAACTGCAGTGAGTGGTGTAAAAATGTAAAACTCACACTATTTTTGTGCAAGTATGTCTAAAAAGTTGCAAAACCACAATTCTGGATTTCAGGACTTGCTTGATTCAGTCTATAACTATTCATGAAATGACTTATTATGTACACATGATAATAAGGGCCGCTATCAGGGCTGTAATGGTGGTACAGCATTCAGCCACTTCAGTCTTGGATATTGGCAGATTCATGAAAATGGTTTTCCGAGATTTTTATACTGATGAACTATCCTCAAGAAAGGTTAGCAGTATCTGATCGATAGGGATCCGACACCCAGGAATCCAGCTGATCAGCTGTTTGAGAAGACACTGGCTCTCCTGTGAGCACTGTGGCCTTCTCTAAGCTTTTCCTAGACCAGTGATGATACTTTTATCAGTCACGTGGCCTAGTTACAGCTCAGCCCCATTCAAGTAAATACGGCTGAGCTCAATACCAAGCACAGCCGCTGTACAATGTACAGTGCTGTACTTGGTGAGCAGGGAGAAGGCCACTGCGCTCACAGGAACACAGCTGCCTTTTTAAACAGCTCATTGGTGGGGGGTCCCAGGTTTCGTACCTCCACTCATCAGTATAAAAATATTGTGAAAACCTCTTTAATATCCAATTCAGTGCAGTGAATATTATTGAAGCTCTAGGGCCCTTGGGATGGATGTGGGTTAGGATAAGAGACATTCCACTATTATCGGCAAAATATTTAATAAGCAGTATAGTACTGAAATGAAGGGAAAAAATTGCAACATTTTTATTTCTGTTATTTACTGATCAACATAAATAATGTGTTCACTATATTGTGCAGTTTGAGTACAGATATTTAATAGTAAGCAGGTTACAAAAATTAAGTTATTTGGCTCATACAGAATATATATACCGGTATATCTTACAGTAAAAAATATTAAACAAATAGTAGTGCTGTCTAGCAGCTCAAGTTGCAGCCACTTCAACATTGTTCTCCTATAGGGTAGTGACTAAGGCTCTTGTTTCTTTATGGATGATCATGAGTTTGATTCCCAGTATATACCTAGAAATGATACTTAACAAAAGTTTTGCCAGTAAAATGGAACTTTTACTTTTCAGCTTTTCTCCCTTTAAAAGTTACATTTCTGAAAAGTTAACTAAAAAATATCTGACCAAAAACCATTACAATAAATGCATTTTAGCAACATACTATTAAATATCACAGAACAATATTTAGTATCCCTGTAAACATAATGACCTGTACAATATAGTGAACACATTATTCATAGTGGTCAGTAAACAGTGGAAATAAAAAATGCACCTTTTTACCCACAGCATTTCAGTAATACACTATTTATTATTTGTTAAATCACTTTCAAATTAGTTTTTTTCCCCATAATAAAAGTTAATAGAAAATAAATCTGTTCTTATGTCTATGGCAAAATGGCCTGGTTCAAAAAAGTTCTGAATGTGAGAAGGGTCGGTGGTGGTGGTGGTGGAGGGGGATAAGGGGGGGCTTAGGAGTTTAATGGTAGTGTATAGCTGTACTCAAATGATATTATTATTGCCTTTATATTGTTAATATCCTAAATAAGTATATTAAGAAACCTCAGTCCTATAAGGATATAGTCTCAAAGTAATCCTGAGAACTTGAAAACATACAGGAAAAAGCATGCCACATGTTGGTTCATCAAAACCTTTCTAATGTCTAATAGGACTTGCTACTAAATGTGAAGGGAAGCAGTTCATGTTATAAAAGAATTGCCAGGTCAAGTGTCTGATTGAACAATATATTTTACACTGGGCAAATACCAGAGGATGAAGACATATGCTTAGTTGCTTGAAAACATCCTTTACAGATTATTTCTAAGTGAAATTGATTCTGAAGGGATTCCACTTTGACTTTTAATTTCTGTTAAGGCTCTTAAAGCATAAGAGACAGTAAGTGTTAAATGGAAAGGGACAGTTCCCCATAGGAATTAGATTTCTATTCAATGTGTTCAAAGGGAACTATTGATCCAAGTGTGTGGAACAGATAGTAAGGCCAATGGAAAATGCTTGCCAGTTGTAAAACATATTGCACATTACTTTAAATTGGAGGTAAAAGTTAACAGTTATTGATCTATGGCCAAATTAAAATGTTACCCATTATAGTCATAACCCAGGGTAGTGGATCTGCTATAGCTGATATTCATTTCAGTACTGCTTCTTTTCAGAACATCATTTACAGCTAAAACCTGACAGTGCCAACCTCACAAGGGGCTTTGGAGCGAGGACAATGACTTATTAAACTGTAAATGTTGACAGAGAATTTACATTCTTCTTATAAGTGCATCTTTTGGGAGCTGAAGTCATTCAAAACTATTAAGTAATAATTAAATGGATGCCATCAAGAAGAATAAACGACTTTCTCATATAGGGCTCCAGAAGTTAAAGAAGAATTCAAGTAGCAGTATAATGGACAACATAATAGTAGAAAACAGTCAAGAATAGAAAAAGAAAACAGTACACTTTAGAGGGGACCTATAGGTTCTCCTGGTCTGCTTAAATAAATACTATAGATTGATGATACAGAAGGGCAATTATTGGATTAGCTCTAAACTTAAGTGGGATATCATGTTACAAAAGCCATTGAAAAGTCAAAAGTTTCTCGCCATTGTTTACTCATTAGGAATCAATCTGAACTTTTATTCCTCATGAAATAACAATCCTGGAACATTTTTACTTACAGCTCTTCATTTCTCTGTGCTCTGTGAACCTGCCAATCGTATGTGCATGCAAACTAATTTCAGCTGAAGACTTAGAGATTCAAAGGTGTTTGGAGCTGTTCTAGGCCTCTTTACAATAAATTATTAAAACTAAATATACAGACACACCATTCCCTCAGGAGAATAGCTATGTAGGGTTGGCAGGGCATGTGTCACTGTTGTTGCATCCTTTAGAGGTGCTAACAAGCCACTCTGCCTTGGCATGATGCAGTTCTGAAGCCAAAGCAAGGAGTAAAGGGAGAGAAATCATATATGACAGATTCTTCCTTTCTTTTAATCTAGTACTTTTGGTTTTAAATACTGGATCAAACAACTGTGTGAAGCATGAACGAAAGCATCCTCATTTAGACACAAAACATAACAATCTTTGCTCAATAACATCATTATAAAAATTTGCATTCTTTTTTAAATCTGCATCCACATGCATTTTTAAAATCACCAACATTTTATATGTGAAAGTACCCTAGAAAAAGAGAAAATATGACAGCATCAAGCAATGAAAAGAGGTTCTATTTATTCACATGCCCCATACAAAAATTGATTAATTCTTTGTCAAACATGTCTTGACAAAAATTTCTGGTGTGTTGGAACATTGTAGTTTTCATGTGGGAAATATGAATAAATAGAACTTCTGTTTATCATTGTTTACTAGAGAAGACCGAAGTTTTGAAAAATTTGATTTGTCCGATTTGCCAAAGTTTGCCAAGAAATTTGTTTTGTTCCGAATTCATTTGTCACAAATTGCTATAAATCAGGTATGCCCAGGCCTCTTGGTGGCACAATGTCAGTGTGAAGGTTTGGAAGTTAACCCTTTCCCAACCACCGAATGTATATTTAGGAGTCCTGCCAACAACCATTCTTAGTACCCTAAATACTATATTGTTGTAGTTTAACCTCAGACATTGAGTTTGGTACTTTGCACCTTGTTGAAAGATGTGCTCTTACCATTGGTAGAACCAGAGAGCTATTGAAAGCCTTTAGAGAAAAAGGTTATAAATGCCTAGTAAGAAATTGACCATTCCATGGACTACTAGCTAGGATATCATCCACAATTTGAGAAGATTTTAGACAATTATCTTGCCTAGCAAGTTCCAGCAAGCTCAGCCCGACAAACAGAATACATAATGCTGAAAGAAGTTTCTAAGAACCAAAAGTTACATTCCAGGCTCTTACCACTATTGATGTTAATGTGCATAAGCCTACCATTAAAAAGAGGCTGCACAATAAGATATACAGATGTAGCTGATCTAAAATTGACTCTGATAACTCTGATTACACATGTCACAGTATTATCTCATGAGTTAGTTAGAGTTAGTTAATCTTTTTGTGCCATTATTTACTTAACGCGTTACCATCAAGTTTAGTTTGGTTGCATCTCTACACATGAGGTGTTCAATGGGGAAATCTTGTTACTAGTAATGAGCGGCAGGGGCAATATTCGAATTAGCAATATTTTGTGAATATTTGGGCGAATATTCGCCAAAATCATCAGTGTAATATTCGCATTTTGCGCACGCAATAAAGGCGTGGGTCACTTTTGCTACATTTTTCAAGCTGCTAGAAGTTGACTGAGACTGGTGAAAATGGTTGGCACGGCAGAATATTACAATAGCTTTATATGCAGATAGAGTGCTCCCATATATTCGTGATTGTGCAGATCGGCAATTGATATTTTTGCGCAATACGGGCAATGTCACATTTTAGCAGGTCTGACTACATATTACTGATTGATACACTATGTATTGTTGTGAACTTGTGACATGACAGCACTATGTCTGCAGCATTTATGTATGGACAGCAGAACATATCACCCTACCTAACCTATTAGCTATATCTATATATATCACTATCTAACCTACACTGACTATCTCACAATAGCTATCTTTATTTTATATATAATAAACTATGTAATGTGACAGCAAAACACAGAGCACAGCAATGACACTGCTACATCTGAAAGAAGAAGGAACACACTGTGAAGAAATGTATAAGGGTTAATGATATGTGACAGGGTGGAATTTTTAAGCAAGGGCAAAATTTATATAAAACAAGTTTCCAAAACATCATAAGACAAGTACTCTAATGGTGACACTTGAGGCGTTTTTGTTCATTTCCATGACTGAGTGCAGCATGAGTGCTTTCATTTATCTGAGTTGACAAATATCACTCAATAAAGGACATTTGTGCAAAGCCAAGTGCTAAATATACATTTTTTCTTACTAAGGGCTTTTCTGGGCATCAACCATTACAAGCACTTAGCTAAAAGTTATACCATCCAAAAATATATCAAAGCTGTAATTATTTATTAGGCACTCTAGATTATTTACTCAAACCAATTTTCTTCCATGTACTTCCAGTTATGATTTTCCACATCTATTATCAGCATAAATAGTTAATCAGAAGTCATCTCAGCATTGAAAATGAGGAGGATTTAATAATAACCCATGCCTGGTAGTATTAAAGACAGGATTGAATCATTCCAGTCAGGGCCGGCTCCTGGTTCATGTGGGCCCTTGGGCGATGAAGTTTCAGTGGGCCCCGTTGTGGCATCTTGCAAAGGGCAACGAAACTGCATGTATTATAATTATATATACATTTATATATAGGAAAAGGACAAGCTGTAGTTTTTACCATTTTTGCATACATACACTTTTTTGATCGCTTTTTAGTCAATAATAAGGCTCACCATAATGCCTCCCCGTAGTAATACACAAACACAAAAATGCAACAGCACTCTGCAACCAGCACTCTGCCCTGCCTCTATGCTAGACGCTATAAGAGGTCGTTAGTGTACGTTTTGATCAAAAGGTAATAAGCCACTCGCCACGCCAAGGCCCCCTCTATGAGTAGTCCTAACGCTAAATCCTACCTGTTATGGGCCATGACAGCCACATAAAATCCAGGCAGTGCAGGCCCAGCATGCATGCTATGATCCACCGTGCTTATTAATCCTTTCTGGTGCGATAACAGCCTCCATTAGATCCAGGGATGCAGGTACCAACATGCATGCTGAACCCACTGTGTACTCTTCCTGGAGCCAGATGGCTACTAGCAGGCACTATGAATGCAAGTTAAGTTTTATACTCACTCTGATTAAAACCAGCCTCTAAGGCAGACAAACTAGTCAGGTGTGCACGACTGAAAAGGAAGGCTGCCACACCTCCAACATATACTAAACATAAACACAAGGGGAGGTCAGTCAGCACGTCCCTGTATGCAGGTGCACGTAGCTATGGCAAAATACACAAACACAAAAATGCAACAGCACGCTGCAACCAGCACTCTGCCCTGCCTCTATGCTAGACACTATAAGAGGTCGTTAGTGTACGTTTTGATCAAAAGGTAATAAGCCACTCGCCACGCCAAGGCCCCCTCTATGAGTAGTCCTAACGCTAAATCCTACCTGTTATGGGCCATGACAGCCACATAAAATCCAGGCAGTGCAGGCCCAGCATGCATGCTAGGATCCACCGTGCTTATTAATCCTTTCTGGTGCGATAACAGCCTACATTAGATCCAGGGATGCAGGTACCAACATGCATGCTGAACCCACTGTGTACTCTTCCTGGAGCCAGATGGCTACTAGCAGGCACTATGAATGCAAGTTCAGTTTTATACTCACTCTGATTAAAACCAGCCTCTAAGGCAGACAAACTAGTCAGGTGTGCACGACTGAAAAGGAGGCTGCAACACCTCCAACATATACTAAACAGAAACACAAGGGGGGGTCAGTCAGTCCCTGTATGCAGGTGCACGTAGCTATGGCAAAATACACAAACACCCCGTAGTAATAGCTTCCCTTATAATGTGACAGTAGGGAATGCCCCTTAATGTGTGCCAGTACAAAAAATGCCCCCTTAACATGAGCGCCAGTACAAAAAATGCCCGTTTATATTATGTGCTAGTGCAAAAAATGCCCCCTAATAATGTGAACTAGTGCAAAAATGTCCCCGTTGTGTTTGCCAGTACAAAAATACTCCCTCTTAGTGCACCAGTTGAGCTAATTTCCCCATAGTACCCCCCATAATGTCAGTATAAAATGCCTCCATAAAATGCCCCCAGTAAATGCCCCCATAGTGCTCCTCTTTCCCCCTTCCCCATAGTACCACCCATAATGTGTGCCAGTATAAAATGCCCCTATATAGTGCCCCCAGTAGATACATTCATAGTGTCCCCAATAATGTGCTAGTATAAAATACCCCTTCTTAGTGCCGCCATAGTGCTTTTGTCTTCCCTTTTTCCATAGTGCCTCCCATAATGTACCAGTAACAAATTCCCCTATATAGTGCTTGCATAGTGTTCCCCACAGTAGTGCGCCCAACAGCATTGTGCCTAATAAAATAAAAACAAACACTAATACTTACCTCTATGCTTCTGGCAGTAATGTGATGCAGGCCTCTTCCGGCCTATGTCCCAGGAGGCGCGTTGATGATGAGGATCTCATTTTCCATGAAATAGCAATCTTAAATCTGCATTGTGATATCCCTCTGTTATTTCTCCTGGAAATATATGAATATGACAACTGGATTTTATTAATCCTTTTAACTAAGTGGTATGTGCTTACTTACTTTACACTTAGTCCTGACATTGTCAGACTGTACACATCCGGTTGAGAATGGGGACACCGCTCGTCAATTTATTCATACTGTACATTTCCAGGCAGAAGAAAAGAGGAACAGCACATTTCAGCATTATGTAAAGTGTAATTCAAGTAATAACTAATAACAGGAATGTCAGGAAAGCTATAAAGGTCACCTATAAAGAGCAATCCCACTGGAAAATGCATGTTATAGTGCGGATATGGACCAGTCCATCAGAATATCCAGTTGGTATATATCTGCATGGGCAATAGTTAATGAAGGTGCGTAAGACTATAATAATGTAGCTATATCTTCCAGCTACTTTAGCACCATCCTAAAAAATGTCCCCGCTTACAACTAGATTTTGTGTACTCCACAGTTTTCTGTGAAGATACACAGCCATACATCAGACATTGTGCATTTTCTGTCATTTCCATGTCCACATTAGACACTCCCCCCCCCCCCCCCCAGTATACCTCAGGCTACCACATGCTATGTACATATATGTATACAGATAAGAAATGCACAACAAGCAGTAAAGCCATTATTCCTAAAGGCTCAGTCATCAAGTCCAGCCTCAGTCAGCAGTGAGTGAGTCTGTTATTACTGATAGATCACTTACTGCTGACTGAGGCTGGACATGCTGACTGAGCCTTTAGGAATATTTGCTTTACTGCTTGCTGTGCATTTATTTTCCTCATCCATATAGATGCATGTATGTACATAGTATGTGGTAGCCTGAGGTATATTGGGGAGGCTGGTCTAAGGAATTCCTCCACAAAGAAGTATGTTGCTCATTATTCTCCTATTAGCGGAGGCTGGGGGGAACCCTCCCCTAATACACCACACCATGTAGCATTAGTCACTCCACGGTCACCCACCCCTTAACACTGACAACCCCCCCCCCCCCACAGTGCCCTGCCACTTTAAAATGGGACTTCCATAGAAGTCCAGCCCCTTACTTTGACCTTCACAGTAGCCCGCCCCTTTAACAGTGAGTTTCACAGCACCCTACTCCCTTGACAGTGACCTCCTCAGGGGCCCTCCTCCTTAACAGTGATCTCCACAGCACCCCACTCCCTTAACAGTGACCTCACTGTACCCTGCTGCCTTAACAGTGACCTCCACAGCAGTTGCCCCTTCAATAGTGTCCCCTGCTCCCTTAACAGTGACCTCTACAGTGCCTGCGCCCCTTTAACAGTGACCTCCATAGTGGCCTGCCCCTTAACAGTAACATCCACAGTGAACGCCTCTTTAATAGTGACCTCCACAGTGCCCGTCCCTTTAACAGTGACCTCCACAGCGCCCTGCCCCTTTAATGTTAGGGCTACACGACAACATGTGTCGTGAGACATTTTGTCTCAACAATTTTAATAATGATAGGCTATGGTGTTGCACTGCGATATGTGACATGCTGCGACTGCGACACGACAGTCACAAAAAATCCATACGTCGCACATGTCGCAGTACAACACTATAGACTATCATTATAAAAATTGTTGCATGACATTGGTGCGACATCAATGTCGCGCGACACATGTAGCAGTGTAGTTGTGCCCTATGTGTCGTGCGACTTATTGTCGCGTGACACATGTCGTCGTGTAGCCCTAGCCTAAAGCTGACCTACAGCAGTGAAGAAAAATGGCTGGGTTGTTATGGAAACCTGGAGTAAAACTGTGTGTATGTGGAGACTAAGTGCTTGCAAGCTTATCTTGGCTGATAAGGGACATATGACCGTGTGTATGGCAGTTGGAATATGAAGGGAAAGACTTGCAGGGTTGTATTGGCTAATGCAGGTAATTTTTTTGGAATATCTTAGGAACGGTAAGTCCAGTCTAAAACCTTCCCAGACACCTGATGCTCCTATGTTCCAAATTTGGTGAAGATCAGTACAGTAGTTTGGTCGCGCATAAAGAACAGACAGACAGAAACTCATTGTGTACCAGCATGTTACCTCCACAGTATTGACCTAATTTCCCAAAGACCTAACCCGGGTAAGGTTGTATTTACTAAACAAACAAGCTAATGCCTAAACTAGGCTATGCAACCTATCTTGACCCGGGTGTAAATTTAAAACTTCACTTTTATTATATTATATATAAAAAGGTTTCATGTGTGTCTTATTTGGAACCAAACAAAAGGGAGGTGATTAAAAATACAGTCACCACTCCGCCAGTATCTGCCGATATCTATTGTGATAGGTAAAGGAGGTGTGCACACTCTCCCTCCTATTCGCTTTTATCCCAGGGCTCAGTAGTGGTAGCTATTATATAAGCCAAGAGACTGATATGTGATCAATAACCAGTTACAGCATTTGCTTATTGCTGAAACTGTGGCCAGGGGGGCGCTATTGTTAGTGCGCTCTCCCAGGCTATCACCATAGTAAAGGGTCTTCCCTTTCTTGGTGCTAGAGTGTAGCAGAAAAAAAGTACTGCATACACCTTAGACGCCAGCACCTCTGAGCCCTGAGAATAATTTGCTTGCTACCTAGCTTGAGCTATTGTATAGAGAGTTGGCAGAGTGGTGTTCTGATCTAAAATCTAGATCTGCCCCCCAACTCGTTTCACCAACATTATGGCTTCTTCAGGGGAATGGGCAGCATTGAATGTCACCGCTACATTAGGGGTTTAAATAGTGAGCGTTAGATTGACATGGCCAATATCCAATAGTTTCCTCACTTCATATTACGATGACCTATCAGATAATTTACCCAGGGTGCTATGTGTGTCACTTGTATCCAATCCTGAACGCTCTGCAGCTCGTCAGCTCGTGCAGCTTTTTTTTTTTTTTTTTCCCTCAGCTTATTGGGTTCAGTAGGTTGTTCTTCATCTGGTTAATAATAACAACTAATAATTCATACTGTCTCACATATATCTAATACTCACACCCACCGTCTTACACACATTTAACACTTTTGCCTCCCCTCTCCCCCCCCCCTTTCCCCCTCTGTTTCCTTATCCGTCCCCCCTCTAACATATTTTCAAATTCACCATAGAAGTACACTTACCATTTTAACTAAGTTGGCACACACTTTTTTGACATATTTCTCATTAGTTCACTACTATTGCGTATAGTCCAGATATAACTGGGCACTTTGGGGGTGTGGATATGCTGGACAATGTATACTAAATATTTTTATTGTATATGTCGATGTATATATATATGCACCTAATGACATATACATCCATTCACCATGTGAAGCACCAATAGGATGAGTCATTAATGGCCTAAGTGCAGCCTCTGTCCATCTCCTACCTTTATATTCACAGCGCACACACCCTAGATGACTAACATCACGCGCACCTACAGTGCGCAGCGCATGCGCGGACGGACGGACTCGCTGTGATTTTACCCAAGAGTACGCGCATCCTCTTACTGCGCACAGCGTCATGATGACGAGCTGCAGAGCGTTCAGGATTGGATACAAGTGACACACATAGCACCCTGGGTAAATTATCTGATAGGTCATCGTAATATGAAGTGAGGAAACTATTGGATATTGCCCATGTCAATCTAACGCTCACTATTTAAACCCCTAATGTAGTGGTGACATTCAATGCTGCCCATTCCCCTGAAGAAGCCATAATGTTGGTGAAACATGTTGGGGGGCAGATCTAGATTTTAGATCAGAACACCACTCTGCCAACTCTCTATACAATAGCTCAAGCTAGGTAGCAAGCAAATTATTCTCAGGGCTCAGAGGTGCTGGCGTCTAAGGTGTATGCAGTACTTTTTTTCTGCTACACTCTAGCACCAAGAAAGGGAAGACCCTTTACTATGGTGATAGCCTGGGAGAGCGCACTAACAATAGCGCCCCCCTGGCCACAGTTTCAGCAATAAGCAAATGCTGTAACTGGTTATTGATCAAATATCAGTCTCTTGGCTTATATAATAACTACCACTACTGAGCCCTGGGATAAAAGCGAATAGGAGGGAGAGTGTGCACACCTCCTTTACCTATCACAATAGATATCGGCAGATACTGGCGGAGTGGTGACTGTATTTTTAATCACCTCCCTTTTGTTTGATTCCAAATAAGACACACATGAAACCTTTTTATATATAATATAATAAAAGTGAAGTTTTAAATTTACACCCAGGTCAAGATAGCTTGCATAGCCTAGTTTAGGCATTAGCTTGTTTGTTTACCTCCACAGTATTCTTTCTCAGATAGTGAGTGATTAGTGATGAGGGACAGGGCAATATTCGAATTTGCGATTATTTTCTTGATTGCGAAAATCAGCAATGTAATATTCGCGTATTGAGCGCGCAATACAGGCGTGGGTCACTATTGATACAGTTTTCAAGCTGCTAAAAGTTTCTTGAGACTGAAGAAAATGGTTGGCATGGCAAAACATTACAATAGCTTTATATGCAGATAGAGTGCTCCGATACGTTCGCGATTGTGCAAATTGGCAATTAATGACTATCTCCCACTAACTATCTGCATTACATATATAACTAACTATATAGCTAACTAACTAACTATATAATATAATGTGACACAGTAAAGCACAGAGCACAGCAATGACACTACTGTCTCTCAGAACTCCATAAAACTACAGGAAATGGCTGCTGGGGAGGTTTTTATATAGTAAAGGGGTAGGCAACTTTCCTATTGGTTGCTAGGGATGTTGCTAATCTCAGACAAAGACATTGCAACCTTCTCATTGGCACACAAGCAAGAGGCAGGGAGGGATTATGGTTTCAGAGGGAAAAAAATCTAGAATATTCGCAAATACGAATTAATATTACTATTTTCTAAATATTTGCAAATTCTTGAAGTAGCAATATAAAAAACTATAAGTGATATGTTTATCAAGTTTAGTAGGAATTGATCGATGAGTGTTTGAGTTACAGAGCCATATATGTGTAGCAAAAACAGTTGGAGCATACAAACTCCATGCAGTTGCTGTGTAGGGGCATATGACCCCAACAAGATTTCTTTCCAGGTAGCAAGGGATGTGTATACCAAGTTTCGTTGAAATTGATGGTTGCGTTTTTCAGTAATTGTGGAACATACATACATACACACACACATATATACGTCCTTTTATATATAGATAGATTTTACTCATTTTGGACTAAAAAACAACCCAGAGGACAAATGATTTCAATTTTTTTTTATTAAGACATACTGAAAAAAAAATAGCCCAAAATAAGTACAATGCAATCATTAAAAAATTTATTATTATTATTAATAGTGTTGAGCGAACAGTTCGAGCATAGTTCGGGTTCGTACCGAATTTTGGGGTGTCCGGGACATGGACCCGAACCCGGACATTTTCAAAAAAGTTCGAGTTCGGGTTCGTTGTTCGGCGATTACTTCCCGCTTTCTGAAGGGCTGCACAGCAGCCAATCAGCTAGCGTTTTACTTCTTGCCCTAAGAGCCCATCACAGCCAAGCCTACTAATGGCATGGCTGTGATTGGCCAAGTGCAGCATGTGACCCAGCCTCTATTTAAGCTGGAGTCACGTAGCGCCGCACGCAGGGGCGTAGCTAGAAATGACTGGGCCCCACAGCAAATTTTTGTATTGGGCCCCCCTACCCACGCGTTTCGCTCCCCCTCTATAATTTGCCAGTCATATAGCCCCCCTATAATGTGCCAGTAGTCAGCCATATAGCCCCCCCAGCCCCCCTATAATGTGCCAGTAGCCAGCCATATAACCCCCTATAATGTGCCAGTAGTCAGCCATATAACCCCCTATAATGTGCCAGTAGTCAGCCATATAAACCCACCCTATAATGTGCCAGTAGCCATCCATATAGCACCAGATGCCCCCATAGTGCTCCTCTCCCCATAGTGCCCCCTATAATGTGCCAATATCAAGTGCCTCTGTCTTCCCCATCCCAATATCATAGTGCCATCCTCTCCCCTGCCCCCTAATGTGTGTGCCAATATGAAGTGCCTATCTCCCCCCATTTGCCAATATCATAGTGCCAATAGCCCCCTCCTCCCCTGTGGCAGTAAAGTAAAAGTCCAGTATTTAAAAAAAAAAAAAAAAAAACAACACATATACTTACCTCCATGTTAGGCAAGCCTCATTTATCCTGTCTTTCAGAAAAGTTTGTGAGGGGAATCAAACCTGTGACCATTAGGATGAAATGCAAGACACTTATCCACAAGACTGTATCAGTTGCATAGCCAGGTAGCTAAAAAAAAAAAAATACGACCTCTAGATAAGGAGAACTTTGATTGTGTATCTATACACATTACAGCTGCCCCAACACACCAAGCTCTGCTACATCCATATACAATGTGCTGGTGCAGCTGTAATGTGTATGGATACACTATCAAAGTTCTACACATCTAGAGGTCATATATATTTTTTTTTTTTCAGCTATCTGGCTATTTAGCTGATATAGCCTTGTGGATGTGTTTTGCCTTTGAACCTAATGGTCGCAGGTTCGATCCCCAGGGCAAGCTTTTCTGAAAGAAAGAAAAAATAAGTTTTAAATAGACAAGGGCGAGAGGACACTGCGATTCACTGTGTAATTAGCGATCGGGAGAGGAGTGAGGACACGTGCTGATTACCCAGGGGAGGAGAGGAGTGAGGACAACACGTGCTCGTCGGGCCCCCTGTAAGCCCGGGCCCCGAAGCAGCTGCTTCCCCGGTAGTTACACCCCTGGCCGCACGTCACACTGCTCTGATTAGTGTAGGCAGAGGACGCAGCTTCTGTGAGGGCGAGATTAGGCAGGGAAAAGTCAGCAACAGCACCTAATGAACGGATCGATCTACAGCTGTGAATGATTGAACTTCTGCTAGTTACTTGCTCACTGGTTTTTAGGCTACACAGAGCGTTTTTCTGTCACTTATTTTCTGGGGTGATCGGCGGCCATTTTGTGACTTGTGGTGCACCAGAACAAGCTGCCACCAAGTCCATCAATCCATCATTACTAGTTTTTTTTTTGCTATATCCTACATCATTGGCTTGGCTGTGCTAATTGTCACCCCTAGAAACTCAGGATAGCAATTTCTATATTTTATTAAGGGGTTAAATACAATTGCCCAAATACCAATACCCTAAATCTGGTGTTCCAGCTTTGGCTAGACAAGTATAATACTGTCTGCTGTCTGGCAAAGGATAGATTATTTTATGTGGTGAAATTCAATTGCCAAAATAGCAATACCATAAATCAGTGGTTTCAGCTGTGGCTGGCAAAGTATAATAGTGTCCGCCAAAACATATATTTTGTTCTGGGTTTAATTCACTTGCCAAAATAGCAATACCCTGAATCTGGTGTCCCAGCTGTTGCAGGCCAGGTTTTATAGTGTCCGCCAAAACATATATTTTGATCTGGGGTGAAATTCAATTGCCAAAATAGCAATACCATAAATCAGTGGTTTCAGCAGTGGCTGGAAAAGTATAATAGTGTCCGCCAAAACATATATTTTGTTCTGGGGTGAAATTCAATTGCCAAAATAGCAATACCCTGAATCTGGTGTCCCAGCTGTTGTAGGCCAAGATTCATAGTGTCCGCCAAAACATATATTTTGTTCTGGGGTGAAATTCAATTGCCAAAATAGCAATACCATAAATCAGTGGTTTCAGCTGTGGCTGGCAAAGTATAATAGTGTCCGCCAAAACATATATTTTGTTCTGGGGTGAAATTCAATTGCCAAAATAGCAATACCCTGAATCTGGTGTCCCAGCTGTTGCAGGCCAAGATTCATAGTGTCCGCAAAAACATATATTTTGTTCTGGGGTGAAATTCAATTGCCAAAATAGCAATACCCTGAATCTGGTGTCCCAGCTGTTGCAGGCCAAGATTTATAGTGTCCGAAAAAACATATATTTTGTTCTGGGGTGAAATTCATTTGCCAAAATAGCAATACCCTGAATCTGGTGTCCCAGCTGTGGCAGGCCAAGATTCATAGTGTTCGCCAAAACATATATTTTGTTCTGGGGTGAAATTCAATTGCCAAAATAGCAATACCATAAATCAGTGGTTTCAGCTGTGGCTGGCCAAGTTTCATAGTGTCGTGCAAATTATATATTTTGTTCTGGGGTGAAATTCAATTGCCAAAAAAGCAATACCATCAATCAGTGGTTTCAGCTGTGGCTGGCCAAGTTTCATAGTGTCCGCAAAAACATATATTTTGTTCTGGGGTGAAATTCAATTGCCAAAATAGCAATACCATAAATCAGTGGTTTCAGCTGTGGCTGGCCAAGTTTCATAGTGTCGTGCAAATGATATATTTTGTTCTGGGGTGAAATTCAATTGCCAAAATAGCAATACCATCAATCAGTGGTTTCAGCTGTGGCTGGCCAAGTTTCATAGTGTCCGCAAAAACATATATTTTGTTCTGGGGTGAAATTCAATTGCCAAAATAGCAATACCATAAATCAGTGGTTTCAGCTGTGGCTGGCCAAGTTTCATAGTGTCCGCAAAAACATATATTTTGTTCTGGGGTGAAATTCAATTGCCAAAATAGCAATACTCTGAATCTGGTGTTCGAGCTGTTGCAGGCCAATTGTAAATCTGTCCATAAAAGGATACCTTTCATCCAGGGCCAAAATATTAGCCCTAAAAGAGATATTCCCCTAAATCAGTGGTTACTGCTGTGCCTGGATTAGTGTAATACGCTACATAAATAAATAGGCAGATAAGTGTTAGGTGCCTGTAAAAAAAAGGCCTGAATTTGAAATCAATACATTGGGCCAAATATTTTTTTTCTTATTGTGGTGCTTGGTGAACGGTAACAATGAGGAAAACATCTAGTAAGGGACGCGGACGCGGTCGTGGTGGTGTTAGTGTACCCTCTTGTGCTGGGAGAGGACGTGGCCATTCTGCCACAGCCACACGTCCTAGTGAACCAACTACCTCAGGTTCCAGTACCCGCCAGAATTTACAGGGATATTTGGTGGGGCCCAATGCCGTTCTAAGGATGGTAAGGCCTGAGCAGGTACAGGCGCTAGTCAATTGGGTGGCCGAAAGTGGATCCAGCATGTTCACAACATTATCTCTCACCCAGTATTCTGCAGAAAGCGCACAGGTGGCACCTGAAAACCAAGCTCATCAGTCTGTCACATCACCCGCATGCATATCAGGGAAACTGTCTGAGCCTCAAGTTATGCAGCAGTCTCTTATGCTGCTTGAAGACTCTGCTGGCAGGGTTTCCCAAGGGAATCCACCTAGCCCTTCCCCAGTGGTGGAAGACATAGAATGCACTGATGCACAACCACTGATGTTTCCTGATGATGAGGACATGGGAATACCACCTCATCGGAGTCTGCATGTCTCTGATGATGACGAAACACAAGTGCCAACTGCTGCATCTTTCTGCAGTGTGCAGACCGAACAGGAGGTCAGGGAGGAAGACTGTGTGGAAGACGATGAAGGGGACGATGAGGTCCTAGACCCCACATGGAATGAAGGTCGTGCCACTGACTTTCATAGTTCAGAGGAAGAGGCAGTGGTGAGACCGAGCCAACAGCGTAGCAAAAGAGAGAGCAGGGGGCAAAAGCAGAGCAGCCGCCTCCAAGAGAGTTTGCCTGCTACTGGCCACCGCCACCAGGGACCGAGCACCCCAAAAGCAGCTTCAAGGAGTTCCCTGGCATGGCACTTCTTTAAACAATGTGCTGAAGGCAAGAACCGAGTGGTTTGCACGCTTTGCCATCAGAGCCTGAAGCGAGGCATTAACATTCTGAACCTTAGCACAACCTACATGACCAGGCATCTACATGCAAAGCATGAACTGCTATGGAGTAAACACCTTAAAAGCAAGGAACTCACTCTGGCTCCCTTCTCCCTCTTCTGCTGCTGCCTCGGCCTCTTCCTCCGCCTCGGGAGGAATGTTTGCACCTGCCGCCCACTAAACAGAGGATGTGCCACCGACAACACCACCTGCGTCACCAAGCATCTCCACCATGTCACACGGCAGCGTTCAGCTCTCCATCTCACAAACCTTGGAGGGAAAGCGTAAATTCCCACCTAGCCACCCTCGAGCCCTGGGCCTGAATGCCAGCATTTCTAAACTACTGGCCTTTGAAATGCTGTCATTCAGGCTGGTGGACACAGACAGCTTCAAACAGCTGATGTCCATGGCTGTCCCACAGTATGTTGTTCCCAGCCGCCACTACTTCTCCAAGACAGCCGTGCCTTCCCTGCACAACCAAGTATCCGATAAAATCAAGTGTGCACTGCGCAACACAATCTGTGGCAAGGTCCACCTAACCACAGATACGTGGACCAGTAAGCACGGCCAGGGACGCTATATCTCCCTAACTGCACACTGGGTAAATGTAGTGGTGGCTGGGCCGCAGGCGGAGAGTTCCTTGGTGCACGTCCTTAAGCTGCCAAGGATCGCAGGGCATCATTCTTTGCTTCCTGTAGCCTCCTCCTCCTACTCGGCTTCCACCTCCTCTGATTCCACCAGCTCATCCAGTCAGCCACACACCTTCACCACCAACTTCAGCACAGCCCGGGGAAAACATCAGCAGGCCATTCTGAAACTCATATGTTTGGGGGACAGGCCCCACACCGCGCAGGAGTTGTGGCGGGGTATTGAACAATAGACCAATGAGTGGTTTCTGCCGGTGGGCCTCAGGCCCGGCCTGGTGGTGTGCGATAATGGGCGAAATCTCGTCGCAGCTCTGGTACTAGCTGGTTTGACGCACATCCCTTGCCTGGTGCATGTGCTGAATTTGGTGGTGCAGAAGTTCATTCACAACTACCCCGACATGTTAGAGCTGCTGCATAAAGTGAGGGCCGTCTGTGCGCGCTTCCGGCGTTCACATCCTGCCGCTGCTCACCTGTCTGCGCTACAGCGGAACTTCGGCCTTCCCGCTCACCGCCTCATATGCGACGTGCCCACCAGGTGGAACTCCACCTTGCTCATGCTGGAGAGACTGTGCGAGCAGCAGCAGGCTATAGTGGAGTTTCAGCTGCAGCACGCACGCGTCAGTCGCACTGCGGAACAGCACCACTTCACCACCAATGATTGGGCCTCCATGCGAGACCTGTGTGCCCTGTTGCGCTGTTTTGAGTACTCCACTAACATGGCCAGTGGCGATGACACCGTTATCAGCGTTACAATACCACTTCTATGTCTCCTTGAGAAAACGCTTGGGGCGATGATGGAAGAGGAGGTGGCCCAGGAGGAGGAGGAGGAGGAGGATGAGGGGTCATTTTTAGTACTTTCAGGCCAGTCTGTTAGAAGTGGCTCAGAGGGAGGTTTTTTGCAACAGCAGAGGCCAGGTACAAATGTGGCCGGCCAGGGCCTACTACTGGAGGACGAGGAGGATGAGGAGGAGGTGGAGGAGGATGAGAATGAAGCAGGTTCAAAGCGGGGTGGCACCCGACACAGCTCAGGCCTATCACTGGTGCGTGGCTGGGGGGATACGGAGGACGATGATGATACGCCTCCCACAGAGGACAGCTTGTCCTTACCTTTGGGGAGCCTGGCACACATGAGCAACTACATGCTGCAGTGCCTGCGCAACGACAGCAGAGTTGCCCACATTTTAACGTGTGCAGACTACTGGGTTGCCACCCTGCTGGATCCCCGGTACAAAGACAATGTGCCCAACTTACTTCCTGCACTGGAGCGTGATAGGAAGATGCGCGAGTACAAGCGTACGCTGGTGGAGGCGCTCCTGAGAGCATTCCCAAATGTCACAGGGGAACAGGTGGAAGCCCAAGGCGAAAGCAGAGGAGGAGCAAGAGGTCGCCAACGCAGCTGTGTCACGGCCAGCTCCTCTGAGGGCAGGGTTAGCATGGCAGAAATGTGGAAAAGTTTTGTCTCTACGCCACAGCTAACTGCACCACCACCTGATACGGAACGTGTTAGCAGGAGGCAGCATTTCACTAACATGGTTGAACAGTACGTCTGCACTCCCCTCCACGTACTGACTGATGGTTCGGCCCCATTCAACTTCTGGGGCTCCAAATTGTCCACGTGGCCAGAGTTAGCATTTTATGCCTTGGAGGTGCTGGCCTGCCTGGCGGCCAGCGTTTTGCCTGAACGTGTATTCAGCACGGCATGGGGCATTATTACTGACAAACTCAACTGCCTGTCCACAGCCAACGTGGACAAGCTGACGTTCATAAAAATGAACCAGGCATGGATCCCACAGGACCTGTGCCTCCCTTGTGCAGAATAGACATTTATAACTGCCTCCCCCTCAACCATGTATTCTTGTACTCCGGGGCACTTCTTTATTGAATCCTCATTTTTTTAACTTTACCATGATCTTGCGGTGCAACCCAAAGTTGAATGAACCTCTCCTCTGTCTGGGTGGTGGGGCCGAAATAACTGAGAGTGGCCTTCTCCGGTGGTGATTGATATGACGCATGATTCCTTGCTGTGGGACCTCTCTCCTCTGTCTGGGTGCTGGGCCGAAATAACTGAAAGTGGCCTTCTCCAGTGGTGGGTGATATGACGCATGATTCCTTGCTGAGGGACCTCTCTCCTCTGTCTGGTTGCTGGGCTGAAATAACTGAGAGTGGCCTTCTCCGGTGGTGGTTGATATGACGCATGATTCCTTGCTGTGGGACCTCTCTCCTCTGTCTGGGTGCTGGGCCGAAATAACTGAGAGTGGCCTTCTCCGGTGGTGGTTGATATAACGCATGATTCCTTTCTGTGGGACCTCTCTCCTCTGTCTGGGTGCTGGGCCGAAATAACTGAGAGTGGCCTTCTCCGGTGGTGTTTGATATGACGCATGATTCCTTGCTGTGGGACCTCTCTCCTCTGTCTGAGTGCTGGGCCACAATAACTGAAAGTGGCCTTCTCCAGTGTTGGGTGATATGACGCATGATTCCTTGCAGTGGGACCTCTCTCCAATTGATATTGGTTAAATTTTATTTATTTTATTTTATTTTAATTCACTTCCCTATCCACATTTGTTTGCAGGGGACTTACCTACATTTTGCTGCCTTTGGCAGCCCTCTAGCCCGTTCCTGGACTATTTTACAGCCTTTTTAGTGCCTAAAAGTTCGGGTCCCCATTGACTTCAATGGGGTTCGGGTTCGGGATAAAGTTCGGGTCGAGTTCGGATCCCGAACCTGAACATTTTCGGGAAGTTAGGCCGAACTTCCTGAACCCGAACTTCCAGGTGTTCGCTCATCTCTAATTATCATTATCATTATTTAGACAGTTTAAAACTAGACCAGGCAGGCAGAAGATAATCCAATCTATTAGGCTCATGCTTTGTGATTCATTTCATGCATCTTGCTAAACATGTTAGACACTTTTCCTTATGCCACCTCTTGCTTAGCTTACATTAGGTCAACATTTTGTGCTAACATTTTGGTGCAATTCAATGTCTGCAAAGCCACAGCCCATTTTCTAAACCATACTCTTCTTCAAGACACTGATCAAAACTTAGTATCCAACTGATGACACCCATTACCCTCCCTTCCCTTTCCTATAGTTGGCACCAATTACAAATGCCAGGAAGGGAGCAAGCTCCTTTCCTTTTTACTGTGACATTCTTGGCGGATTGGCCCTCATGTTAGACTTATTTCCAATTCGCTGTGCCCATGTTTAAGTCATTATTATGATTTCTTTTCTCTATATCATATGTTATTAACTGTTTATAGGAGGTTATTGTTGGTTATATTCCGTGATTGATTCTCACCTAACATAGAGGATCTAGATTGCTGATCTCCTTGAGATTCTTTATCTCCTATTGTTATACTTCGTGCGTATAATTAGATTACAGTTGCAATGGAGATGTGTTTTATCACTGTACCCTAACTTCAGGAGTCTGCCTTATTGTGTATACTTCCCTTATAGTTGTCCTTTTATGTAACATATTGATGGATACAGCGTTAATGTATCTAACTGTATTCTGCTTCATTATATCTTTCAGTGTCTGATGAAAACCTTTTTGGCTGAAAACATTCAATTATAATATTACAGTGGAAATTACTTCAATAAATTGTGTGTGTTTTGCAATTTAACTCTCAGAGTGCAGAGTCTTCTTACTACAGTATTGAATGGTCTGGGATCCATCTCCTGCTACCTATGGTGATGGTGGTCTGCCCATTCAACTAATTTTAAAACTGCTAAACTTAAGATAATTTCACTGGATATTTATTTGAATATGGCAATTATAGTGCTTGAAAAGGTACTATATTGTTATTACTTATCTTACATTTTATTCTTCTCCAGTTTTCTACAATTATTGCAGCCTTAGCCGCTTTACGTACAGGCACTGTTCAAACTACGTTTTGAAGTTCTCAGCTCTTGTATTTTTGGAGTTGATTCGATTTATAGATGGCAAAATTCAGCGATTAATACAGGCCAAACCATTTAGCTTACAGACTCCATTCAAGTTACTAAACGCATGCCACTAAGAGAAATGCTATGAATTTTTGGAATCAAAAGGATTTGTGATTTGCAATTTACATAAAAAAAAAATGTAAAAACAAACATAGAAGCAAATTTCATAATTCTGCGATTGATACAGCCCGAACCAAAGCATAGACTCCAGTGATAAGAGGTGTGCTATGTATTTTTGGCACGTGAAAAGTAAATAGATAAAGTGCGGCACTCACCAATAGTGTTGAGCGCGAATATTCGCATAGCGAATTTTTTTTGCGAATATCGGCACTTCGCTAATGCGCAAATATTGCGAATATAGCGCTATATATTCGCTATTTTGAATATTGTTTTTTTTTTTTTTTTATTGTTATATTTTTTTCTTTCCCACTTCCCAAAAGTAGTTCTACATAATACATTCGTCAATCGTCATCTTCTTCTACCAAGACAACCATAGTAAACCAGGTCTAAGCTTAAATCGCAATGCGATTAATTCAAGTTATATTAATCGCATTGCAATTACAACTTAGCACTGCTATCTTACATATTAGGCTAGAATTAATGAATATGGAATATAGCAGTGCTAAGTTGAAATCGCAATGCAATTACTTCAAGTTATATTAATTGCATTGCGATTTCAACTTAACACTGCTATATTCCATATTCGTTAATTCTAGCCTAATATGTAATATAGCAGTGCTAAGTTGTAATCGCAATTCGATTAATATAACTTGAATTAATCGCATTGCGATTTAAACTTAGACCTGGTTTACTATGGTTGGCTTGGTAGAATTAGCGAATATGACGAATGTATTTGTCATATTCCTCAAAACAAAGATAACGAAGTATTCTCCATCTTCGTTTTAGCTACCTATTTGTCAAATTCGCTAATTCTAGCAATCAAATAGGAAGGTTGACTATAGAGACAGCTGTGTGTAATTCGCTATGCGATTATATTACTTTGCTTTTTTTTTAAATAAATAGAATAATTATAATACTTGATAATTATTATAATTATTCTATTTATTAAAAAAATAATAATAATATAATCGCATAGCGAATTAAACACAGCTGTCTCTATAGTCAACTTTCCTATTTGATTGCTAGAATTATCGAAGTTGACGAATATGGAGCAAAAACGAAGATAGAGAATACTTCGTTATCTTCGTTTAGAGGAATATGACGAATACATTCGTCATATTCGCTAATTCTAGATATCAAACCAATAAACCAATAGGAGAGTAGCCTTAAGTCACAATCGTAATACGCGATTATTTAAATCTCATATTAATCGCGATATTGACGAATATTCGATTTTGACGAATATGAAACGAATATTCTATCGAATATTCGCGAATTTCGTCGAAATCGAATATGGCACCTGCCGCTCATCACTACTCACCAGGGCTGATATCAAACGATCTTTATTCTTCCATAAATGGAAACAAAATGCGGGCGGGGAGCGGACTTGCCAGGTTCACAGGTAATCGGCGGCGATGACCGTTTCGTGCTAAACTCAGCGCTTCGTCAGGCCATACTATGTATTTTTGTAGTTGATTAAATTTCTAATTTGTAATACATTTATATTAATAAATAAAAATGAATAGAGGATTTTTCAGAGAATCAAATTTTAACTGCCACCGATGATGTCCCAAGCACAGTCTAACTACCTCCAAGTTTCACAGACAGCAGACATGAATGGCATATCTCTCTCTCGCATGCACACACAGTCAGCTCCTTTCAAGCAGTACTTACTTCCGCCAATCTAGTTATAAATAGAGATTCTTATAGATTCTTTTTCTTCAGTTAAAGTAAGTCTTCTGATCCATCCTTTTAGATAGGCCCATTTATCTCCATATATTCGCAATTTACCTAATATCTTGCTCAGTAATCTTCTGCTTTTCGTATGATCATTCCAGCTTTACCTTTATGGAAATCAGAAATCTCTGAACTGAGTTCTTGGTGAATTTATGGTGGGCTTATAGTTATACACAGCAACCAATCTGAGCCTACAGAAAAACTATGGGAAAGAAAATGCAGTGGCCTAGGTGTATTTCAGACAACTCTAGCCATCCAATGGGGAATTCAACCAAGCTACAGTCTTTGGGCATAACAGTGATCTACAGTAACTGAGCCAAGTTAAAAGGCAGCCAAGCCAAAATAAATGGCATGCAAGCAGACTAGAGATCCCCTTTAAATAAAAGGAAGACAGTATAACTTTATAATTTCTTAAAGCCAATCTATAATCTCAAACTCCCACAACCCAACATGTAACCCACTACCAATCATACCTTAAAGGGGTTTTACGAGATATTTTTATTGATGACCTATCCTAAGGATAGGCGATCAATATCAGATCTGAATGGGACGGCTTCTTGTAGTTAAACCTGCTCACCAATGCGATGTCAATGGTGAGCAGTTAAACAATAAAGGGAAGGCTGCACTGGCACGGCGCGCGGCCTACTCTTCAACCAGCTGATAAGTGGGGGTGCCAAATGGGTCATCAATCAAAAAAATATCTTGGAAAACCCCTTTAAGCTTGCTGGGAAGTAGTGGAGGGAGTAGACTAAAATAACTTTATTGTGGTCATTTGTATTTCATACATTAAAATCTAAATCTGATTAAAAAGCAAGACAATTCTGATCCCCTTCCTCCCGAACACATTACAGAATACATTCAATGACTGAAAGAAACTCAGATGTTGGAATATGAATTATGGAACAGAATAAAATTGTAGCAGTGCTCATTAATGGATGAGTATAATCATTTTTATTTCTGCTGCAATATCCGCAATACACACTTAAATTACTTCAAAATTACATTCTCAGGCAGCCTTTAAAAAGTGAGCAGTGGCTAAATGTCAAAATCTGCAGTATCCTATTTCACTAAAGAAGCATATACCATACAGCTTATTACAGTTACTGTACATAGGGCTGTTGTATGCAAGAAGAACCTATGGGCCGATTATACTTCTCTATAATTTATTTTGTCCACTACTAGTAACAAGTAAGCGTACTATATAGCCTGAAATATCTTTTTCCTATTTTGTGTTTTACAACTGTTATCAGTGATCTGAAGTTCATTGACATTTAACTCTTTATGCCTAGTTTGATACTTAAAAGGTTTCCCCCGGTAATAATGATTTTTAAGAAAATGGTTGTAGCCTGCGTGATGAAATAGAAGATTCATACTTTTCTGCTCCATGCCTCTCTATTCTGCATTGCCTCCACTTTCCTCATTTACATCCAGTGGCGCACAGGCATGGTTATATGCAACGATCCAGCAAATGACAGGCTTCTGAAGTGACGTGTTGCTTGTAACTATATCACCTCTGAAGCTACTACAAGGTCCATACAACACTATGGGGTTAAGTGTTGGGATATATTGATAACCTATCCTCGGGTTTAGAAAAAAGGCCTAGAAAGGATAAAAGAATAAATAAAAATATCATGACTCCCATCCATCACCAATCCCCTGCCACTGCAATTTTTATGCTGTTCCGTTGTTCACTATCTCCTTGTCTTGGCTTGATATACGGGAAATGCTCAATTAATGACTATCTTTTAAAAAAAAAATCCTATACTCATAGTAAATTTCTCTATTCTTTTGTACAATCATTTTTTTTAAAACTAGAACCACAACTATTCTTTAAACAGGCTCAAATTTTGGCATATCTATAAGTTACCCATAAGTAAGCCATATTAAGCATAGACTAGCCAATGTCTATGTCTGCTTGTTTCAGTTATGTTATTTCTTCCTCAAAAAAGCATTAAAAAGCATTTATGAGGGATTATTTGAAGGTTCTAAGTAGTGATGAGCTGCAGAGGCAATATTGGAATTTGCGATATTTCGCAAATATTTTGTAGAAAATTGGCAATGTAATATGCAAATATTGCGCGCGCAATACTGGCATGGGTCACTTTTGCTACATTTTCCAAGCTGCAAGAAGTTTCCTGAGACTGGAGAAAATGGTTGGCATGATAGAACATTAAAAATGGCTTTATATGCAGATAGAGTGCTCCAATATATTCGCAATTGCGCTAATTGGAACTAATGATGTGGAATATTTTGGCGCAATACATGCAACTTCACATTTTAACAGGTCTGACTACATATTAGTAATTGGTGCACTAAGTATTGTTGTGAACTTGTGACATCACAGCACTGTGTCTGTAGCATGTATGTGTGTATGTATGTACAGCAGAACCTATCACACTACCTAACACCCTATCAGCTACACTATATCACTATCTAACCTACACCTGACTATCTCACACTAATTATCTGTATTATATATATAAGCTAACTAACTAACGATCTAATGTAATGTGACACAGGAAAGCAGAGAGCACAGCAATGACACTGTTGTCTCCCTCAGAACTGTAATAAACTGCAGAAAATGGCTGCTGGGGAGGTTCTTATATAGGAAGGGCGTAGGCAACTTTCCTATTGGTTGCCAGGGATGTTGCTAAATTCAGACAAAGACATTGCAGCTTTCTCATTGGCTCTCAAGCAAGAAGCAGGGAGGGATCATTGGTTCAGATTTAAAAAATCTAGAATATTCGAAAATATGAATATATCACTATATTCTAAATATTTGTGAATTCTTAAAGTGCCGATATTCGCGATTAATATGCGTGATTCGAATATTCGCGCCCAACACTAGTTATTAGGTCTTTACTTATAATACTACACAGCTGGCCATGGACATGTCAGAATAACTCTACAGTGTCAGCAGCCTGAACAGGGCTCAGAAACATGCTACATAGTCAAGGTAGCATAGTTCATGAATCAAGTACACAATGAGATAAAAAAAAAAATGGCCCAAAAAAGGTCCTCTGAAAACTTTTTTTTTTTTTTATATAACTTTTTAGGGCTGATTTATGCCAGATCAAAATAGTTCATACTTCATTTTTATTGTGGAGTGCAGGGCTTGATAAATTCCCCCACAGTGCAAAGAAGCCGTAGCTATTACTGCTGATAAGTTAGTATTAAACCCCAAAGTGCGGGTTTATATTTAGTTCAAATGAAAAACCCCTTCAAATGCTGAATTACATATTTTCAGGTGAGCTCATACCTAAACAGTCTTTTTATGTTTGTCACTATGAGTTAATAAAATGCATATCTAAGTGTAGATATTTTATACTAAGGAAAAAGGGGACTCTGTTTTTTTTTTTTTTTATGGCTAGCATTATTATGTTCTCTAAGTCTTAAATCTCTTTACAAGCATGCAATGTTGAATACACAAGCATTGTTCTTCTCCTGATATATTAGCTTATTATATATTTGGTGCTTTTGCTTTAGATTTGTTTTATTCTAGGCACCTCTGTCTGCCCTCTTGTACTGAGCTCAAATAAAACTTCTGGAAAATGCTGTTCTTTCTGTATAATTTGACACTTGTGACATGTGTACTTTGAACAATTTGACATATGTACTTTGTCCTGTTCTCCTAAAAGTTTCAGGATATATTTCCTTCACAAGTCCTTCTCAGCACATTTCTTTTGAAGGCCACATGTGATTCCATCTGTGATTCCATATTGTCAGTTCAACAAAAGAGCAAATCTTAGTGATGTTTCTTCATTGACATCTCTGTTTCATAAATCTTTATACTCATCTGTAGAGTTTTTTAACAACTTATTGCAGCGCAGTATAGCCAGTAGTCCCGAATCCCGAATATTTATTGCGAATATCGGCACTTCGAGAATTTGCGAATATTTAGAATATAGTGCTATATATTCGTATTTTTGAATATTTGTCATTTTTTTCCATCTGAACACATGATCCCTCCCTGCTTCTTGCTTGTGGGCCAATGAGAAGGCAGCAATATCTTTGTCTGAGCTTAGCAACATCCCTAGCAACCAATATGAAAGTTACCTACCCCTTTACTATATAAGAAACTCCCCAACAGGCATTTTCTGCATTTTTTTGCAGTTATGGGAGAGACAGCAGTGTCATTGCTGTGCTCTGTGTTTTGCTGTCACATTACATAATTAGTTACTCTTCGCGAATATTACACTGCCGATTTTTGCAATCAAGAAAATAATCGCAAATTTTAGAATTTTCGAATATATGATGAATATTCTCGAAATATCGCAAATTCGAATATAGCCCCTGCCGCTCATCACTAATAGCCAGTATATTCAGCATATGATATGTCATCAGTATAAATGCCAATGCTTATTCCTAAAATTATTTTTTTAAACTTTTTCTGCCCAAACAGTCAAATCTCTCTTTTCATTTTTCATTGTAGTTAATGAAATTAAATTTTTTTTCTGCCTTTTTTGACCTGAAGCCAAATGTTCTACCACTGAGCTACAACCTAAGGTGCCTCCTGAATACTGTCTGATTTTGTTGAAAATTTTTGTTAATTTTTTCTATTTTTTAATATGGAGGAGCCCAATATGAGTTGCATGGTAATTAACCATTGAATTTTTTTTGCAGGGAGTTTTAAAGACATTTCATCAACAAGTTTCATCCAGACACAAACCATTCTTGCCATTTTTGTCGAAATGCAGGTAGATCTCCATCGGACCCCATTAAACATAATAGGGATGGCGGGCATTTCGGATCCGGAGAATTCTGGTAGGCTGTTCTCCGTCAGAACAGCCTGCTGGAATATATTCTGCAGATGTCAGAGTAGCCTTACTCTTTTCTTTTAGATCCTGCGAATGTAATAAAACTACTCTCGTGTCTAAACAGTGCTGTTTTGATACCCTCCCAGAATGTCCACCTAAGGTATCTTTTGTTGGGGCTCACAAAATCTCAGTAGCCAAGTCTCATGTATTGTTTTCTGACCTCCAAAATAGTTGATAATATAATTATTCTTCAAAAAACATTCCAACATAGGCCCTAAAGGTACACTTCCAACAAAAATGAGTATGTTTTTACACTCAATAATCATAAATCAACAGTGTTTTAGGCTTTTTATCTGCTTTTTAATTGAAAATTAAATACAACATAATTTCTTTCTGTAGCAGTCAATCCAAATGATAAGAACTCCTAGATAGATAAATAATCATCAGTTTACTGCTGCTGTAAGGTTAAAATAATGTTGTCTGCAGGGCACTCTTAATCATAATAGTAGGTGCATAATTGGGATATAGTTATCACGGCTGTTTTTGATTATTATTTTGATAGGTCTAGATAAAGATGCCCATGGAAGAGCTTTTTATTGATTAGTCTAATGTGTAATGCTCTAATTGAATTACCACAGGAAGTTTGTCAATGGGCACAGTAAATGGTCTGAGAAAGTTAAGTGAGACTGTCTGCCATGCTTAGAGTCCAAACCAAAATGAAGTCATATAGATTGATGTTAAAAAAATCATCTACAGAAAACTATCCGCTTTTAGTATTAAAACATTTTACATATATAGGTTGCACATATGTGATAAAAATCTTTGATGGAAGGTTTAAGGATTAAAAACTTCATTTTAGATTAGTAGAGAGTATAAATGACTAGGAGAATTCATGTTGTTTAAAACACCATAGTCTAATTTATTTTTATGATGACAGGAAAAGTGATGTTCAATTATTTTCAAACTGCACTACCACTATAGCTTTACAGAATAAAACCTTCCTACTATCTACCTCACAAAAGTATCGATCCACAATTTGTACATGAAAGCTATGCCCAGGAGGGTTCAATTATTTTTATTTATTTTACTTGCTTATATAGCACCAATATATGCCACAGCAGTTTACAATATTATCATCACTTGCTGACTCACATTCTAAACAGTATTTCTTTAAATTGTGGGAGGAAACCAATGCAAACATGGGTGTGTGTGTGTGGGGGGGGGAGGACTACAGACTCCATTAGTTCAGCCTTTATAGCTGCCTAGGTATCCCGGTGAAACATTTGTGTCACAGATCAACGAGTGTGAATCCACTGTGCCACTGACTTGCTATACTCTGGAGGGGCGTGTCTAAGCAACTACCTGGTTTTCACCAGAGGCTCAGATGGTGAGGATGGACTTGAGCCATTAGGGTAGTTACCAGGGGCTACTCCAGAACAATCCCCGAGTCAGTGGCAGCTGGTCCAGGTGGACCAGGGGGTACCTGAGGGGGTACCTGAAGTATAAGCATAGACAGGTGAGCAGAGACATAACTATGAGCAACGGTGCTGGACCAAAGGATAAGGTAGAGATGTGGTCAGACAGGCAATAGGTCAGGGCAGGCAGCACAGGTACAGGTCAAGCAATCAGGGTCGGCAACAGGAGAGACAAAGCAAGTAGGCAGGAATGAGATGATAAGCAGAGTCCAGGAACGAAGTACAAGTCAGCAACACAAGTGGGGTCTGGGAAGAGGGCTGAGCTACTCAAATTCCTGTGGGGGAGACAGGTTTGGTCAGTGAGATCACCTGACCTAACCCAGCCCACCCAGGGAGTGATGCGTGCCGCCCCTAGAGCAAGGTAACATGAAACCAGCCGTAATTATGCTGCAATCAGGCTGAGTGGAAGCTGTGCAACGGAATCCTCAGAAGCACCACACACACACCCTGACAGAGCCCAGGACTGCAGCGGTAAGCAGGGGAACAGCAGTGCCCCACAGCCGCTGTTACAATTTGTTAGAGAACTGCTATATAATGATGGCCTTGCACTTGTCAATTAAATGTGGGACTTCAAGGGTCCCACATATTAAGGGACATTTATTAAGCTTATTGCGCCACATAGACCTCAGCTTCTGGCCCATGCAAGGGCAGAGATGGGCCTGATTTCTTAAGAGGCATCTGCCTCTTAATAAATTAGGTGCATCTCATGCTAGTGCAGGGAGATCAAGACTGGTGTATGGATGCACCAGTATTGATAAATGTCCCCATGATCTCTTCTTTTGGCTGTTACAATGGGAGCCCAGCTATAACAAAAAGAACTGTATAGCTTAACTATACACCCCAAACATGGTGTAAACAGAGTCTTAGATACATAAACCTATAAAACTGCCTTCAACTCTATCATCAATGGGTCACTTCCCAATCCATTGTCAGAAAATCTACACAAAATCAACAAGAGAAGGAGGTAATACTATCCAGATATTTATAAAAATATCAAAATTTTATTTGATGCATCAAATCACATATCATTAAAGAGAACCTGTCACTAAGCAGCCACTAATTCACCCCCCCAATGGTGCACACACAGTGCATGCAAGTGCCGTGCTGCAGTCACCATGGAGACTAAAATATGAATGGCTATATCGAATACCTAAGCCAGAAATAGTCACAATATGGACAAATTAACTTGAAGTTTACAGCAGAACCGCACATTCAAAGCCAAATAAAGGGGAACAACAATGTGTAACATTAAATGTGACATAAAAAATCTGATTATACAATTACATAAAATAATAGAAAACATAGTTGCACACATTGAAAATAACATTAATGACACCTAATGTGCAACAGTGAACAATGTGTAAACATGTTATAATAAATAATTAAAAATAATTAATCATACATAACAAACATTTGTGACAAATATTAAAAATAATTAGAAGCATAAATATATGTAATGTGACATATATAATTGATAAACTATATCACCTCTGCAAGTATAAATACAAAATATCCCTCCTAAAGGAATTGCTTTCCAATCATTATCTTCAACCATAGCTTCAATGCAGTGAGCACAAGTGTACTACATTAAAAAACAATGAAAAAATGTCAAAGAATAAAAAGCATATGCAAATAATGAAAACAATAAACACCCCACCCATAAAAAATGCTACTAATTAGTTAATATTAATATTTTTCCACAAATGTTTAATTGCTATGTATTATAAATTATCATATGCATTTATGCTTAATTAGTTCTATTAATTATAACATGTTTACACTTTGCTGTTCACTGTTGCACGTCAGTTGTCTTTAATGTAGCTATTTTTATTGTGGGCATCTATGTTTTCTATTTATTTTATGAAATTATATGATGGGTTTTAGGCTTCATGTTTAATGCAGTGATAGATTGCTATTTTATGTAATTACATGATTTTGGTGTCAAATTTAATGTAGCGATTGATTGCTATTTCCCTTAATTAGGCCTTGAATATGTGGTTCCACTGCAAACTCAGGGTTAATTTCCATCTTGTGACAATATCTCTCTTAGATCTTATCTATACAGGTATTTAGTTATTAGTCTCCATAGTGATTGCATTGTATCACTTGTGTGCACTGTGTATGCACCATTGGGGATTACCGATTTAGTGGCTGCTATGGTGGCCACATGCTACAAGTGACACTACACGTCAGCCTGCCGCTGCATAGATGTGCTGTAACAGGCATTTCCTGGATGACGTACATGTCATGTCCCCTATAATAAGAATCACCTGTCTCAAGGGGCACACTCCTGTCTATATATTGCTGTGCTAGCCCACCGCTCATTTGACCTTCTGATGAATCTTATCTAAGAGAAACATGCATCGAGGCTGATTGATCTCACAGACACAGCATCCCCTAACATGTCCAAGGGTGGGTAGTTTTTGGGGTAAGGGGCATATTGGTTTTCCACATTGATTTGAGCTTTTAGCAGTGCTGTACTTGAGTTAGTGCAGAACTGTTAAAATATAATGTTATGTGTGTAATGTTTTGTAAGCATTCAGCACTACAATACAGGTGACATGGTATGTCTGTAGTACACTGCTGACACATCAATGTGGTCTGTTTATTATTTGACACTCTTTCTGGGGTTATTTTTTATCCTGTTTCTGACTTGAAGTATTATTGATGTGACTTCATGAGTGTGCCAGCATATTGTTGCTTCCATAGCCCTTGGTCTCTCTTCTACCTGATTCTGACTACAGTGTATGTGATATTATCCTTTTGGGGGACTCTGTGGTATATCCGGGGAGAGTGTTTTTTGGGGACAGATTATGTTAGTATTTTCTCATTCTATTCATCTAAACTAAATTAAACTTTTCTGTTATTAATGATATGTGATTTGATGCATCTAGTACAAGTTTAATACTTTTATAAATAAGTCCTTCCCTTCTGGGGTAGGTTTTCAGAGCCGTACTGTATACAGCCTAAAATTCTGAAAACATCATTCTTACATCTGATTTTATAACTTCTGTTCTTGACAGTTTTCACTGTGTGCGTTTTTAAAGGAGTTGTCCAGGGTTAGAAAAACATGGCTGTTTTCTTCCAAAAACCAAGATGCAACTGTTCAGATTTGTATTGTACTGCAGCTCAGCTTTATTCTTTATAATAGTGCTGAGCTGCCAAGGCCAATATGATTATGGGTACACCAAAAGGGGCATAGATGCCTGTGATGAGAACATAGTCCTGGCACTTTACAAATCACTAGTCCCATGGAGTACTGTGTACAGTACTGGTCTCCTGTGAACAAGGCAGACATAGCAAAGCTGTAGAGAGTTCAGAGGAGGGCAGTTAAAGTAACACCTAAATTGGATGGCCTACAGTAACCAGAAAGATGATCAAAATTATAGTTATTCACTTTAGAAAAGAGACGACTGAGGGGAGATCTAATTCCTATGTATAAATATATCAGGGGTCAGTACAGAGATCTCTCCCATCATCTATTTATCCCCAGGACTATGACTGTGACAAGGGGACATCCTCTGCGTCTGGAGGAAAGAAGGTTTGTACACAAACATAGAAGGGGATTCTTTAAAGTAAGAGCAATGAGACTATGGAACTCTCTGTCCTAGGAGATTGTGATGGTGAACTCACAGAGGACTCCTCATGTTGATAAGCTTCTGACTTTCCTCACCCCTCTGACAATATTTGCCATTTTTATTTCAGGTGATGGATGGGTGGGGAGGGCGACTCCCTAACGAGTGCTGTGTATCAAACAGCTCCAGTGCCACATTAGAGCTGTCCACTACAGATTTTAGCAAAATCGGTCAATTCAAGTAATATTATCTGTTATCAGTTTATGTTGACCTCAGATAGAGCACTATAAAACTGGTGACAGATTCCCTTCATTGTTAAATGTTGCTTTTGTCACAAGAAATATGACTCAGGAAAATAATACATTCATATGAAAATAATGCTGCAATAAGGACAGTACTGACACCAGGGCAAGTAATGTATGTGCTGAGTATGGGCAATAGGTGTTAAATATTATTTATGATTGCAACTAAAAAAAGTTCATTTTAAAGTCACCATTTTATTACATAAAAAAAGCTTATTGTAATGATGGCTACTATAAGTTATTCATCCTAGATTAGAAGAAAATTTGAATTGCACACACAAACATCCAAATAATGAATTTCCTTTGTAGGGCTTAGTTTGTCTTCATTACAGAGCTAGTCTGCATGTATCGTTTTAACTAAGCTGCAGTTGTTCATCAAACTCAATGTTGTAGAAAATGCAAACAGAAAATACACTAATAAAAATAGAATGTTTACTCAATGTCCTTGCCATTAATACTCTAATTTAAGAAAGCACCACATAAAGTCTGGATTTTTTCTCCACTTAAAAATATGAGGCTCAATAAAATCAAATGTTTTACCAACTTTAAAGATGTAGGCAAGGCACAAAAGTGCATTAAAGCAAGTAATGAATTGAAATATTTACATCGTGCATCACATCATTGAAGAATGAATGTACCAATGTTAAAGTGCATTCGCAATCATTATTTCTTCTAAGGGAATACAAAGAATATATTTAGTGCCCTTGGAGAGAAGCAAAGAAATTAGTAGTCTGAAATAATTTATTAAACTGCTTTGAATGGATGTGACTTTTTATTTCAGTGTAGTTAAATTTCATGTTAATGTCTTAGTAGCTATGTGCATTACAACTTAGTAGAAGAGCATGACTAATAATATGGAAAGTGGATTTTTAATGAAGAACAGTATGTTGAGGCCGCATCCACGTGAAAAAGACATATACATAGACCCAGTGTGACAGCACACAGTAACTATAGTTTAGTATTATAAAGAATCCGTCCCGAGCTTTATGCTGCCCTAAGGGTATAACCATAAGCTGTGTTCATGAGCCATTCGGGTCGCAGTCAGCTGCGGTAGAGATTTTCGCAACCAATTAAGCCACATCTGCCTTTAATTTAATTAATGAGGCTGTACTGTATAGCCGGTCTTCACTATTAACAACTGGGCAGTATTGATAGTGCCACGGTGCCATTAACAATGAAGACTGGATATACAGTGCGGTCTTCTTTGGTTAAATAAAAAGAAGCTGAAGCCATGTGGTTCTAGAACGCATCCGGCTTTGACCAAAATGGCTCACGACTATGCCATGTGGCGGTAGCCTCACTCCTAAGTTCTAACACTTCTAGTACATCCTGATTAGTTCCCACAGATGCGGACTCATTCATACGATCGTGTGAATGTAGGCTTAACGCCAGGGCAGAACCTCAAGAATATCAGGACTCATCGGCATGCACTGCACAAGATTTTCGCAAAAATGACGGGTCATTAAAGAAAGCTGCACAGTACTTTGCAAATTGGATCTATCAATATTTTAAGCTGCCCCACGTTAGGACAGCATAAAAGTGGTGACGGATTCCTTTTAAGGCATTATCTCTCTATAAAGAAGACCTAAAGAGTAAGCTCACTGCTTGACAGCAGAAATCCTCGGTCGTCACAGGAAAACATGGATATCCAGAAAAGAGGCAAAAAAGGTTTCTTCCAGCACTTAAATAAAACTCAAGCTTTTATTATTACAAGTTAAAAAATATCAAAGGGTTCAGAAAAGACACTAACGCAAAACATTTCAAGTTCTTTAAGGTTTGATAATAAAAGCTTGAATTTTATTTAATATTTTTTGCCTCTTTTCTGGATATCCACTACCTCTCTATACGTCTCCTGTATTATACTAAATTTCCCCCCAAGAAGCAATGCTTGTAGGTAAGAATACAGTACTTTTGCAATATGACATATGCTTCCTCATGTATATCAAAAAATTGTCCCAGAGGGGACATAGTGACCACTATAAAAATGCACATCCACCAAATAATATGTAAAACGCATTAATTTTATTGTACAAAAACAGGACAAATACACAAACACACTTTAAAAATTGTATACAATTTTTAAAGTGTGTTTGTGTATTTGTCCTGTTTTTGTACAATAAAATTATTGCGTTTTACATATTATTTGGTGGATGTGCATTTTTATAGTGGTCACTATGTCCCCTCTGGGACAATTTTTTGATATACTTCAGTTCTTTTGACCACTTTTGCACTCCTGTTGGATACTCTAGTGTGCCCCCTCATTGCATGTTTTATTTATATGCTTCCTCATAAAAATGGAGGCACATAGATGCACAGGAAAGGTCCATTGCAGGTTATGTTGTCCATCTTACAGATCTAACCAACACATGTGCATGAAAACTTAGGGCAAGTTCAGACGTTTCATTCCAAAATATGCATAGATTTAGGAACAGATTTAGGAACAGATTAGTCCTGAATTTGTATCAATTACCTAAATAACTAAAAGCTAATAATAGGGGCTACATGGTGACTTAAGACCTCTTTACATGGGCTAATGATTTGGGCAGTTATTGTAAAGGATTATAGCTAGGAACGCTTGTTTCCTAAATTAGCTTTCAAAAAACAGAACATTTGAAACTGTGTTCTAGTTTCTTAATATTATTTACTGTGTAAAGGTTTGGCCAGTCACCCAAAGAACAAACAAACATTTGTTCATCAGGTGAAAGCTTCGCTGCTGCTGACACCTAAATGATATATTTTCTGGCAGCAGATCATGCTGTGCAAACAGCTATCTGCTGCCCAGAAGCAATGATGGGTATGAGTTATTACAGTAGCAACTGCTAGCCCCCATCTAGAGGAGATAATTGCTGTATGTGAATGTGGCTCTCCTCCTCTGACAAGCAAGCAATTGCATGGAATTGTGGTCATTTACCTTTCATATGGGAAAAACCATTACAACAAATTGAAGTCACATTATGATCTTTTTTTTACATGATTAATATACAACTTTTCTGTAAAGCCTGACTAAAACCCACAATGAATATGAGTTGTCTGTTGTCTAACAACAATAGTGTAACTTGAGCATGGATAAAAATATGAGAATTGTAATCAAAACAAATAAACATTTTATATGGTAAATCAAATGGAAGAGAAAAAACTAAATTTATCCCTGTATCAAACAATAAATAATATTAATAAACCTTAACACAGTTTCAAATGTTCTGTTGTTAGAAAGCTGGTATCACTGATATTTGGAGCTACAGTTGAGTGAAGCGAAGCATTCCAAGTGGAATTCAGTCCGAAGTTTGGTAAAACTTTTTTCGTGCTTCGTGGTACTGAATCAGGTCTTCCTAAAATGGTGTCTGCACGTGTTACAAAAGGGAAACTAAATGTAAAGGAGACAAGCCTGGAACACAAGATCACCCATAATGCTGTGCAGCCAGCCGATCCGCAGATAGCCATCCCCTCTGATGTCACAGCCCTATAAAACCCTATCCCCGTGCGGTCTCCACCATTGAGCATAGGGTCAGTGTTGGTGAAAATTATTAATAGATGATTATTGAAGAGGAACAGTGCAAAGAGACTTAGGGTCCATTCAGACATCCGCAAAATGAGTCCGCATCAAAATTGCAGAACGGTTGCAGACCCATTCATTTTCAATTGGGCCTCAAAGGATGCGGATGTGCTGACCACATCCGTACTTCCATTCCGCAGCCCTGCAAAAAATAGAACATGTCCAATTCTTGTCCGCAGACACGGACAAGAAAAGTCATTTTTATTAAAGTACCAGCCATGTGCAGTCCGCAAAATGCGGAATGCACATGGTCGGTGCCCATTTTTTGTGGATCCGCAATTTGCGGACCACAAAACAGTTACGGACATGTAAATGGACCCTTATTCTGCATCAGTTTTATTTATTAACCACTATAGTAACCGCTATAAGTAGCTCAGACAGCAGCTAGCCGGGCCCAGAGGGACTCAGTAAGGTCCTGGTAACAAGTATCTGGAGCCATGCTGACAGCAGTGCATCCCACAGCTGCTGGAGAGTGCATGGGGAAGGATTCACTGAGTGAACATGACAATTAGGGTGTTCCAACAGATGCTCAATTGGATTCAAGTCTGCTGAATGAGGGGTCCAGGGTAATACTTGGAAGCATTGGTAATGCTCTTCCAACCAATATCGGACATTTCTATCTATGTGTTGTACTAGCTTGCGCGAAGATCCTATCCACCCCAAGGCAGATAATAAGTATGTATGGGTATACGTCATGTGCAAGGATCCCCGGCAATCAACCGTTTTGTATAGAGACTGTGCCTGGCATTTTTGCTCAGGCCCATTCACATGAATAGGAGTGAGCTGTGCCTAAGCCATGTGACTTATGTACAGTGATGTTACTGGCCTCAGAAGAGGCCACAGCGCTTACCAAATGTCAAGTGTCTCTTCAAACAGCTGATCGGCGGAAATGCTGAAAGTCAGACCCCCACTGATAAGAAATTGATGACTTATCCCGAAGATAGGCCATCAATATCAAAATCTAAGACAACTCTATTAAGTTCTCACATCACTGAATTGCTTTAAATGTTCTTAAAATACTGTAGAAGGAGCTCAGTGATTACTTACTTCTGTTCCAACAGTGACAGCTCAATAGCCTACAATGTGTTTGTAGGTCAAGGAAACAAAATCATTGGCTAGTACCTTGCTTACATTTTGTCAGTTTTAACCACCTCAGCCCCCCTAGCTTAAACACCCTTAATGACCAGGCCACTTTTTACAATTCTGCACTACGCTACTTTCACTGTTTATTGCTCCGTCATGCAACTTACCACCCAAATGAATTTTGCCTCCTTTTCTTCTCACTAATAGAGCTTTCATTTGGTGGTATTTCATTGTTGCTGACATTTTTACTTTTTTTGCTATTAATAAAAATTTAACGACATTTTTGCCAAAAAATGACATTTTTTGCTTTCTGTTGTAAATTTTTTTTTTTTTAAAACTACATTTCTATATAAATTTTTCTCTAAATTTATTGTTCTACATGTCTTTGATAAAAAAAATCCAATAAGTGTATATTTATTGGTTTGGGTAAAAGTTATAGCGTTTACAAACTATGGTGCAAAAAGTGAATTTCGGCATTTTGAAGCAGCTCTGACTTTCTGAGCACCTGTCATGTTTCTTCAGGTGCTAGAATGTCAGGAAAGTATAAATACCCCCCAAATGACACAATTTTAGAAAAAAGACACCCCAAAGTATTCGCTGAAGGGCATGGTGAGTTCATGTATCATTTGATTTTTTTTCACAAGTTAGCAGAAAATTACACTTTCTGAGGAAAAAAAATATATAATAAAGTTTCCATTTCTGCTAACTTCTGGCAAAAAAAAATAAAATCTCAGACGGACTCCCTATGCCCCTCAGTGAATACCTTGGGGTGTCTACTTTCCGAAATGGGGTCGTTTGTGGGGTGTGTTTACTGTTCTGGCATTTTGGGCGGGGCTAAATTGTGAGCAGCCATGTAAAACCTAAAGATACTCGTTGGAATTTGGGCCCCTTTGCGCACCCAGGCTGTAAAAAAGTGTCACTCATGTGGTATCGCCGTACTCAGGAGAAGTAGGGCAATGTGTTTTGGGGTGTATTTTTTACATATACCCATGTTGGGTGAGAGAAATATCTCTGTAAACTGACAACTTTGTATAAAAAAATTTAAAAAGTTGTCGTTTACAGAGATATTTCTCCCACAAAGTATGGGTATATATAAAAATACACCCCAAAACACATTGCCCTACTTCTCCTGAGTACGGTGATACCACATGAGTTTACCTCCTGAGACGCGTGCGCGCGTTCGCAGGAAATCTCGCGTCTCGCGAGATGACGCGCCGATGCGTCAGATCAGAACTGCAGGACCGCCCGCCAGACGCATCCGTGCGTTAGGCGGTCCTGTAGTGGTTAAAGATATCAGCATTATAGTGTATACTGCTCTAAATCTATCGTACTCATATTGTATTGATGGCCTGTGCGAGCAGGAGTGAGAGATTGTAGTTAATCTGTACGTAAGCAGCACTCCTTATGGAAATCACAAAATATTCCCAAAGGGGCTGTGGGAATATGAAATAAAAATAAATCTAGTAGAGATATACCTTCTACCTTCATATTCCCATGGTGGACAGACTCCAGGGGCGCCCAGGCAGACCACCAATACAGAGGATCGTTGGATCCCCTGACAACCATCAACAGCATCTACAGTTTTGTTGTTCACCATCCAGACAAAGGTGGCATCTTCATTACACACTCCTGTCTCTGCACAGGAAATTTGGTGCTCATTATGTGTGCTGCTATTTACCAACTCATTTGCAGTCATGCCTTGAATCAGAAACCTGGACTGCTATCCCACAATTGTCAGGTTTGAATGTAGAGGTCTGGTGGTAAGTGCTTCAGTCCTGCCTTTGGTGTAGAGCAGGCATCCTCAAACTGCGGCCCCCCAGCTGTTGCAAAACTACAACTCTCAGCATGCCCAAACAGCCTACAGGTATCAGCCTGCAGCAGGGAATTGTGGGAGTTGTAGTTTTACAACAGCTGGAGGGCCGCAGTTTGAGGATGCCTGGTGTAGAGTGACACACTGCCCAAACTGCTGATGTGATGATCTGGAGAGCCATGACATACCAAATTCGGTTACCCCAAGTAGTCATACAAGGGACTCTAACAGCTCAGTGATTTTTTGCAGGACATCCTGCTGCCACATCTGTTGCCTCTCATGGCAAGGCTTCCAACTGGCATTTGTCAGCAGACTAATACTCCCCACACAGAGTAAGGGTTTCCCACCAGATTGCAAAACTTCCTTAGTCTGCTGTGTCACTATATTTATTGCCAATCAAGCATTTATGGGGCCAGCTGGGATGCCAGCTTCAGCAACCTATGAGTGTCCAGGATCTACAGGCCCAGATGCAACATCTGTGAAGAAATGTGCCGCAGAATACCATATGGAACCTGTATGCCTCCATGCCCAATCATATCTCATATTGTATCTAGGCTAGAGGTGAACTGACAGCCTCTAGAGCCTCCTTTAAATTCTACAGTTTTCCCCAATAAACATATAATATTGCTTTAACCCCTTAAAGTGACAGCCACTTTATGTGGTAATAACTTTGGAAAGCTTTGACTTACCCAAGCCATTCTGAGATTGTTTTCTCGTGACACATCGTACTTCATGTTAGTGGTGAATTTGAGTTGATACGTTTTACCTTTATGCATAAAAAAATCCCAAATTTTCAGAAATTTTGGAAAAAATAGCTATTTTCAAAATTAGAATTTTTTTGCTTTTAAGACAGATCGTGATACTTCATAAAATAGTTATCACTTTACATTCCCCATATGTCTACTTTATGTTGGCATCATTTTGCAAATGTGATTTTATTTTTAAGGAAGTTAGAAGACTTTAGAAGTTTAGAAGCACTTTTTTAAATTTTTAAGAAAATTTCCAAAACCCACTTTTTTAAGGATCATTTCAGTTATGAAGTTACTTTGTGGGGCTTACACGGTAGAAACCACCCATAAATTACCACATTTTAGAAATTACACCACTCAAGTTATTCAAAACTGATTTTACAAACGTTATTAACCCTTTAGGTGTTCCACAAAAATGAAAGCAAAATGGAAGGGAAATTTTAAAATTTAATTCTTTTGGGCAGATTATCAAGTTAAATCCAATTTTCCTGTAACACAGCAAGGGTTAACAGCCAAATAAACCTCAATATTTATTACCCTGATTCTGCAATTTACAGAATAGTCGTAAACTGTTTTATGGGCACACGGCAGGATGCAGAGGGAAAGGAGCGCCATATTGATAACGGAGTGCAGATTTTGCTGGAATCGTTTTCAGGTACCATGTCACATTTGAAGAGCCCCTGAGGTATCCTTAGAAAGAACACCCCTAAAAGTGACCCCATTTTGGAAACTACCCCCCTCAAGGAATAAATCTAGTGATAAAGTGAATGCTTTGACCCAACAAGCGTTTCATAAAATTTAGAAACACATACCTGTGAAAATGAAAAATTAACTTTTATTTCTAATATAAAGTTACTTTAGCTGCAAATTACACCTCATACATGGTCATAAACCGCTGTGTACTGGCACGGCAGCATTCAGAAGGGTAAAAGCGGCATTGGGATTTTCTAACATGTAATTTGCCTAAATTAGTTTAGGGCCCATAACATTTGTTTTTTTTCACCAATGTAGCTGCGTGGAGACTGCATGGGCAAAAATGTCAATTCTGTCAGTGTTTTTTATTTTTATTTTTTATCGGGTTCCTCCTGTGGCAAATATTATATGATTATTTTATTCTGCGGGTTGATACGGTTATGGCAATACCAAATTAATGTAGTTTTTTTATGTTTTACTACTTTTTCAGTAGTAAACCCCATGGATGCCGTGGGCGGCTGCTGACCATGGCATCTTTGGGGTTAAAGGGCCAGCACTGATTTCGTCCATAGCAGCAGAGTGTCAGATGTAAGTTACAGCAGACACTCTCTGCTGATGGCAGCGACTCAGTTTCTTAAGCCGCTGCCATCACAGCCGGCAGAGGCAGCAGGAGGCGTCTGGGGGCGATGGGGGGCAATGGCCGCAGTTGGGGTCACTTACATTTATTAGGGGCACGGTGGCAGTCATGCGTGGAGATCACAGCCTGAAACCAGCATTTTTCTCAATCGGAGCGCTTTGCCGGCAAGGGAAAACTCTGATTGGTCTCTTGCCGGCTTCCCCTCTTTCTCTACTCTCCGGGAGAGTGGAGACTCCGGGTATGTGGCACTTTATAGTGTCACAGCTCTGATAAGCAAATTGGACGTGACTGTATGTACAAATGCAGAAAGTCACTTGCAATTGGGAAGTACAGTTACGTCCAAATGCGTGAAAGGGTTAATATTGTAATCATTTACATATATAACCATTATATTCAGGAGTGTATATAGAGTTCATACTGCCCTAGGCATTTAACCCCCTCCACACATTGATGTCCATACAGTTTAGAAAAACTCTCCTAGGCTGTCAGGTATCCTTCCTAACTCTCCCATATACATGCACACTTAACTGAAAGGCACACCACACAAACTATACAAAACACAATGGGACAGATAAGGCTGACATTTTCTGAAAGTGTTACTAAGAAGCCCATTGATGTTAGGTGTATTTAATCTATTAAGAAGTATACACCACTTAATAAATTTGGTGCCTTTTTCGGCAGTCTATGCAACTACTGTAAGTACTAAACAATGTCAGCTATGAACTATGCCAATTTTTTTTTTCTGCCAACGATGTTAATGTCACAGATGAGATCATAAATTCTCTCTCCTATACACACCAGAACCATACAAGTCACTATAAGGCTACCTGCACACAGTGCCGATTTGTAAGCAGAAAATGCAGATGAAAACTGCATCAAAATGAAATAAAAAACTAACATAAACCCACAATATTTATAATGGTTTTGGTCTGTTTTTTGTTCAGTTTTTATGTGGTTTTTGTTATGGATTTTCTGTTTATGTTAACAAACCCATTGAAGTCTACGGAGGAAAAAAAATATATGTAAGATGCAGAGTCGCACAAACAATTGACATGTTAGGGAATTAAAAAAAAATGTAAATCCTTACGACATGTTAATTTCTGTGGGTAAAAATACACAGTGTACATGAGATTTGTCAGATCTCATTCATTTTGCTGGCACTGTATTGTACTGTACTTTTTCCACACGAAAATCCACGTGATAAAACAGAGTGTAATCTGCAACGTGTACAGTTACCCTAATACAGTAAAATCTGTCATTTATATATGTTTCCAGCCCCAATGGCCACCTCTAAGTAATACACATTTCATACTACTCAAAAAGCTTGAAAAACAGATTAAAGGGGTTTTATGAGATTTTGATATTGATGATCTATCCTTAGGATAGGTCATCAATATCAGATAGGTGCGAGTCCAACACGTGGGACCCCCACTGATCAGCTGTTGAATAGTGGCTGTGCTTGTTATTGCAGCTCAACCCCTGAGCTGCAACTAGGCCAAGTGACTAATAAACATTATGTCACTGGCTTAGGAAGAGACCGTGGTGCTCCTCTGTGACCATTTTGACAGCTGATCGGTGAGGTTTTTGGTGTCTGACCCTCGCAGATCTGATATTGATGATTTATCCTGAGGATATGCTATCAATACCATCTTGGACAACCCTTTTAACAAATGGTGTGCTCAGTGGTGACTCTAGGAACAATATATAGGGGGGGGCACATAAGATACCACAGTAAAAAATGGGGGGGCACTAATAATTTTCACCACTTATTCATACTACTGAAAAAAATGAAATAAATATATATAAATAAAATAACAAAATACGGTATTGCGGTATGCAGGGAATTTATAATTAAACAACTTACTTACAAAAGAAGCTATTCAGTTGTCTGCTGTACCGTTCTCTGCTTGCTTCTGCGGATTCTTTCTCCTCCTTTCTGTCTCTCATCAGATGTGCGGCATCAGGCGGGTGGCAGCATCAGAATAGTAGCTGAGGCAGGTAGCCAGAAGAAACCGGTCTCTTTTGTGAAAGTGTTGGTGTGGCACTATGCATGATCTAGTCAGATGCATCAGGCATTGGTGGGTGGAAATTCTGGCTGATCCATGCCTGATTCATCTTGACAAAGGTTAGTCTCTCCACATTTTGGGTGGACAGAGGAGTTCTTCTTGGGGTAACTATGGCTTCCACTGCACTAAACACCCGCTCTGATGTCACATTACTGGGCAGGACAGCTTTTCCAGGGCAAACTCTGCCAGTTATGGCCACAAATCCAGTTTGTCTGCCCAGTAGTCCAGCAGATCTCCAATGTGGAGTGGAAGGGTACTGTCCAAGTATACCTCCACCTGCTGGTTCAGGTCCTGCTCCAGGTCTAGCTGCTGCTAGAGAGTAGTTTCTTCACTAGGCAGGTTAAGAAAGCTGCTCATCAGCGACAAGACTCAAGCTGCTGCTAATAGAGCTAGAACTGCTCCCACCCCTCCACATCTTGGCTGGCCAGTATCTGCTGACTGTCCTCTAGTAGCTCGTCTTTGCTGTATAGTGGAGCTGAGCCCACAGCATATAATACTTCTCTGGCTGAGGGAACAGAAATGGACAGAGGCAGGTTGAGGACAGGTGAGGGCACAGGGCCTGCTCCTGGGTCATGCCAACTAAGGGGTTTGTCTGACAAACCCAACGACTCTATGCTAGGGGTGTCTGTTGTCACTTGGGATGAAGTGGATGACCAAGTCAACCATTCAAGAACCGCTGGGTTGCTGATCAAGACATGACCGCTAGATGGAACCGGGAGCTCAGGCCTCTCACTGCGACTCCTGCTGCCACGCCCCTTAACTCTGCTGCTACCTGTGCTTGCGCCAGAAACATTTAGTCCTCTGCCACACCCCTGTGCAGGACCTGGCACTTCTCTGTCTGACATACTGTTAGATTAAATAAATAAATTAAAAGGAAATTAAAACACCCCCAAAAAGTCTTCAATTTTCTCACTTCACCACACAACGACTTATAAGCCCTTATTTTTTCCACTTATACATGCCAAAGAAAGATTTAGGCCTGCACTCCACCGCTGAACGGCAAAAAGGCCTATACTTTTTTCCACTTATACACCTCGGATAAGGCTTTAGAACATATAACTGAACCACTGAACTGCAAATAGGCTCTTACTTTTTTCCACTTATACACATCACAAAAACCTTTAGAACATATAACTGCACCGCTGAACGGCAAATAATATACATATATCTCTTGCCACTGATACACGCCAAAAAGGGCTTTATAACATATAACTGCACAGCTGAACGGCAAATAGTAAATATTTTTTGCCACTAATACACGCCAAACAGTGCTGTAATTTTTTCACTTCATCACACAACGGCTAATAGGCCATTTTATTTCCCATTAATACAAGCCAAAAAAAGCTTTAGAACATATAACTGCACTGCACAAGGGCAAATAAGACATAGAAATATTTCATTGTAATAAACCCTGTTAATGGCTGTATCAAACAGCACTTGCACCCCAATAACAAGTACTGTTCCTATTACACAGGCTGTAAATTCCCCTACTGAACCCAGTTCTGCTTCAATACTGTGGACTGATTCCTCCCTATCCTTCTATACAGCAAAATAAAAGTTTTAAAGTCTTTTCTACCACTGTCCTTAGTGCCTGTTGATGTCTCTCCCTGCACTAAGTACACTGGAAAATGGCTAAATCCAAGATGGCTGAGGCTATTTATAGGGCTGTGACATCACAGGGTTGGCTGGCTGCTGATTGGCTGCATGCATTGCATTGTGAGTGATCCCTCGTTCTCAGAGTTCCTTGCTTCATGTGCTAACACGTGCAGCAGCTATTTTAGGAAAAAATGCAATTCGTTACCATGAAGCATGAGGAAATTCGGATTCGGTGCAAATTGAATTTTTCCTGAAATTTGGATCGAATTCCACTTCGTCAACTTCGATTCGCTCATCTCTAAACATGATGTAATCACAGGTCCTTCACCAACACTTCTCCTCTTCACTGCTGAGCTTCAACCCTTCCCTCACTCATCATATGATGGTGATTTCATCACAGGTCTTTCAGTTCTTGCAGTTTTGAAGATTCAGAGCAGGTCCTGGTCGGAAATAATTACTGTTGAGTCTGGAGCTCTTTTGTTCTTTCTGTTACCAGCCATTAGCAGAGCACCATAGCCCCACAAACCCCTTGGTGACCTGAGATTACCTTGTTGGCAGGGGAGGGCAAAGTATAAAAAAAAACCTGTGTTTGGCGCCTTCCTTCCTGCAGGGCTGCACCTTAGGCACATCCCCTCAGGGGCCTAATTGAAAATATTGCCCTTATTCCATTAACACATATACAATTTCATTTGATTCCATCGACTTCCTTATGATACATTATTTATTTATTTTGGCTCTGATTGCATTAACACATATACAATTTCATTTGATTCCATCAACCTCTTCTTGGTACATTATTTATATATTTTATTGTCAATGAGTGTAATTTTGCAGGTTATCCTTTGGAAGCATGTTAGTTTTGTATGCATATGAAACACACTGACTACTGCACAAATACTTAAATTGGCTGTCCCACAAAAAACATTTTATAGTTTTCTAACAAGCACCTGAATCTAATTTTTTTTGTAATTGCATGTAATTAATGTAGTTTCATCCTTCCAACTGCCTCCTGAGTTGTGATAGGGAGAGCATAGACATATCCTCTTAGCTGTAGCAGAAAAGACACCTTAGCTGTCAGCTTGATATATATCCAGCAGAGCAATAAATGGGGAGATCTCTGGACCCATGTGAGGTACTGGGCTGGCTCCAGCTTTGTTAGAAAGAGATTGTCATGTACTATATGATCTCAGATTTTTTTTTTTATATTAGTCATGGGATAACCCCTTTAAATAAAAATGCTCACCTACAGTTATTGTTTTGGGATATATCTGTCCATTGTTTGCGCCAGTAAGAATAGATCTATCAAACTACAATAAGCCTGCTCCAACTGTGATACATCCCAAACTGCAATATGACCTCATATCTCCAGCTGCATAACTGCTTTTAAAGGCTCGCCTCTGGATTTTACATGCTGGAGGTGTTCCTATTTTTCAAATTTAGACGGGCCGGGCACATCAGGGGGCGTTCCTGGGCACCTTGGAAGAGGAAAAACGTCCCTCTGTGCACCTTACAGCCTAATTTGCATATGGGATAAAGCGTTTTTTTGAAGAAAATACAAGACACACAATTAAAAGAAGACGACATATCGAAATAAGGTAATTTATTACACCTGGATTAATGGGAAGCAAAATTGGGTAATATGCAGGTGACAGATTCCCTTTAAGCAATAAATATCTGGGAGTATTGTTCTCCAAGCACAACCCCCAAAAGGTGAGTGCAATAGCGCTAGAATATATTGTAGACTAGGTATTTGCCAAACATTATTAACCCATAAGATGTTGCTCTCAATTTTTGTCTCTGCAAACGAAATGTCCCCATTGATGATATGTTTCTTTCTCTTGTACACTGATGAGCAAAAAGATAATGTTTTGAACTTTTGACTTTCAGGCTCTATATCTCACCATCCTCTACATCTTCAAACTTGAGATTACCATCATTTTATAGACAATCATCTTGGCTATGTCATACATAAATTGGACTTGCAACTATTTAGCACATAGTTAGTTATGCAGATTCTTGTCATGTGACTGCATTGTTACTGTTTTAATTTTTATTACTGTATTAGTATTTTGTAAATCCACCTTTGGCTTTCAACACTGCCTAAATCCTTCTAGGCATACTCTTGATCAGATTCAATCATGTCTCAACCGAAACAGACCTCGACAGGTCTCTTCTACATGTTCCCAATGTTGGTGCATACTGGTCAACTCATTTGGGTACAAATACAATTCTTCAACTCTACCCACATGTGCTAAATTAGGTTGAGGTCTGGGGACTGTGAGGGCCAATCTAGCACTTCTGCTTCATTGTCATTGAACCATTTCTTCGCCAACCTCGACTTATGCTTCAGGTTGTTGTCCTGCTGGAACACTACGTCCTCCTTTTCATGTTGTATCTTTTAGGATACTCACATATAGCTCAGCATTGAGACCACCATCGATCCTGGTCAAGTATCCAGGCCTTTGGCTGTGAAACAACCTCATATGATCAGGCTTTCTCCACCAAACTTGACAGTTCCTTCAATTTCTTGATCTGTTAACCCCTTTTCTCTTTTTTCTTACAGACCCATTTGCACCCATGAGAGCCCAGTCTATTGACTTTCATCTCATTGCTCCAAATCACCCATTTCCAATCTTCCACTGTCTACTGTTCATACTTTTTTTGATCGAGCCAACACTTCTTTTGATGATAATAAAGTCGAGGCTTCTTCATCTTTTTTTGGGCCACCATTCCAGACTTGTGTAACACGCATTGCACGGTGCTTTCATGGACATATGTATGTGATCTTACTATTATGAAGCATACGATAAAATGATGGTAGTCTCATGTTTAAAGCTGTAGTGGATGGTGAGATATGGAGCCTGAAAGTCAAATGTTCAAAACATTGTTGCCCTTTTGCTTGTCAGTTGTATCATAGCTTGAAAAAGGGCAGATGTGCCCGAAAGGTCACTGATCATTATTACCTTTGGTGACCAAAGATTAGCAATAAATAACCCTTTTAGTGCGGTCTCTCATTTGGGATTTTTTAAGACTGGGACTTGCACCACTAGCCACAAGACAAGGTAGTGCTACTTACAACTAGATATGATTGTACCTACTGTCGAAGCCTGCAGCACATCAATTCCATATATCCTAATGGAAATTGTAGTTTGTTTAATCCAAACTTGAGTTTTCATATTTGAATTCATTTCTTTGGACAGTTGTCATTCTTTCAAGGCTACAGGAGGTTAATTAATCCCACTGTATGTAAGGTTGTGGAGATACATGTTAAAATTCGATTTTTTTTGACTATTTAAAGAATGGGACTATTGAAAAGACCTAATATGTTCACACAATGATAGTAGGCTTAAGATATTTTACTGCTGACTTATTACACTGCATGAATTTCTATGAATATAGAGAACCTGGCAGTTAATGAAGGAGATTATACAGTAATTTCCATATGCTTTGACTGTTTCATTTGTATTGTCGAGTTATTATACGAGAGGCCAAAAAATACAAATCTGTGTAGACCATAAAAACTCTTAACATGTGACATTTATTTCCAATCCAATTTATCATACATCAATTATGCTATAGAGATTGTCCTCTTAGTCATTCTGCATATGATGAAACAAATAAAAAGCCTGTTGTTCTGGAGACTGAGGCACATTCTAAATCAAATGTCATGACTTCATGTTACAGGAGCCACATCATTCTACAGTCTTGGAATAAAATAATTACTTGGCAAACTGCCACATACACATAGCTTTATTCCCAAGGTGATAGGTAATTGTGTCCAGAAAGACATTATAAAATAGCACCTGAAAACTATGTTTCGGGCTGTTCACAATCCTTTCTTGAAGTGGGAATGGTAATATGAGTGTACCACATATGATTTTCATTTTGGCACTAGGACACTGCTAGGATCAGCAAGGGAGCAATTCTTTCCTCTTTAACTTCGAATTAGACAGATTTGTTGGGCTTCAACTTCTCAAAACTTTCTAATGCGGACCCTTTCTGCAAGAGAGTCAGGATGTTTTCTAAAATGCGGACAACATATTTCCTAGTTATAATAGAGAATTGCAAATATTTTCGCCTAGATTACATGTTAAAGTACAAAATCTACTTTTCACAAACATCTGACCTGTCAAATTCTTATCATGACAATCTTACCCCAGTGGCCTCTACCATATTACTTTAGCAAAGGCTCAAATACAGGCCATTGATATACTGTATTATAGTCGACAGGACCAATTTTGTCCTGTACTTAAACTAAGAGACCAACAGGAGCCAAGTGGTAATAACGCCTGCCTTCTTTAAAGTATTCTCAACAATGGGAATTTCTGACATCTCTTTATGACATTTATCAATTCTTTCAAACTGGATTTACATTTGCTGCTTTGAAATACTGTACATTATCAGGACTGCTGTGCATGCTCTCCATTATGTTATAACAGAACAGTGTGTATTTCAGTGCAGCTATGAGCGCTGACAACACCAACTGCACCAACTGTTTTATCTTGCAATTTTCCATCTTTACATTTTCACTTTTCACTACCTGCCTTCCTGGAGCCATTTTTTTTTTTTTTTGTGCTGCTTACATAGTCATATGAGGGCTTGCTCTTTGTTGGATAAGTTGCACTTTCTAATGGCACCACTTATTACTGCATACAAACAATGTAGTGGGAAGCAGGAAAAAAAATCAAAACAGGATAAAATTGGTAATAAAAAAAAAACAAAAAACACTTTGTCATAGTTTTGTGGGTTACGTTTTTAGGGTGTTCCCTATGAGGTAAAACTGACCTGTTACCTTCATTCTTTGGGTCAGTATTATTACAGCAATACCATATTAATTATTTTTGAAAAAAATTATTCTTTCTTCGCATTGCCATATTCTGACCCTCCTAACTTTTTTAATGTTTACATCTACAAACCTGTGTAAGGAGTCATTTTTTTGTGGGGCAGTATGTAGTTTTTAATGAGACCATTTTGAAGTGTGTGGCTTTTTAATCACTTTTTATTCAACTTTTTTTTTGTAGGATGAATCAACAAAAACTGTCTTGATTTTTTTCAGTTACGGCGCTCACCATGCGGAATAAATACATTGATATTTTAATAGTATGGGTGTTTTTAAATGTGGCTTTGCGAATGATCTTTAATTGTTTATTATTATTATAGGGAAAGGAGTGATTTGAATTTTTTTATTTTTGAATATTTTTAAAAACTTTTTTTACTTCTTTTTTACCGTTTTTAAGCCTCTTAGAGAACTTGAATATAGGATCCTCAAGTAACATTGCATTCTATTGTAAATTTGTTATTTTGCTGCAACTTGTAGGGCTCTATAGAAACTACAACTAAAATAGCCTTAATTTCTTCAGAGAGACTGAGGCTATTAGACAGAAAGGACAGCTTACCCGATCTCCTCACAGGGAAGCCGTTTCTGCTATGGGAGCTCAGTGCTCCCAGGGAAAATCGCATCAGTTTTCTTGGCCATGATCAAAGTCTAATCTTTACAACACATTTGTTTAGGTCTATCAGGAAGTCAAGGTAACCTCTAAGCAGCTAAAGTCTTTTCCCACACTAGCTAATGTTGATGTTCATGAGTCCACCATCAGGAGGACACTGAAGAACAATGGTGTGCATGGCAGGATTTCAAGGAGGAAGCTGTCGCTCTTCAAAATAAACATTGCTATGCAGTTTGCTAAAGATCATCTGGGCAAATCAGTAGAGTTATTAGAAAAAAGTTTTGTGGATGAATGAAATCAAAATAGAACTTTTCATTTCAAATGTGAATCATTATGTTTGGATAAAGGAAAACTGCACTGTATTCCAGCATAAAAACCTTATCCCATCTGAGAAACACAGTCGTATGGGCCTGTTTTGGACTTATTTTGCTTCATCTGGACCATGGTTGTCATTGTTGGTGATGGTGAATTCTAATTTATACAATGCTGGGCACTCTTGTATACTGGAAATGTAGAACACTTAATGCAATCGCTGAGGAATACTTTAATAAAACTTCTTCAATAATATGTAACAGTAAAATAATAGCAATTGTCTGGCCAGACTGACGATGTGCAAGAATACAATTTATAGTAATACAGTTGTTGCAAATAAAACATAAATTCTTAGGGAACCATTCAGTATTGCACTAATATGGTGTACACTAAAAATCCACTTATTGTAGAAGTTTTATTAAATTATTCTATATCTTCAGTGATTGCATTAAGTGTTCTACATCTACAGTATACAAGAGTGCCCATCATTGTATGAATTTTAGTATTTTTTTATTTGGGTGAGTCTATCTGCTGTGAGCACCTTTATCCACAAGCCACTTTTAGTAGTGCTATCCCTTTCTCTTCTTCTTTTTTATCCGAATTCTAATTTATACCAGAAAATTCTAAATGAAAATCTCAAGAGAATGAGGGTCACGCAGCAAGACAACAACCCTAAGCACACAAGTTGCTCTACCAAAAATGGAGAGAAGAATAAAGTTAAACTTTTAGAATGGCCTCACCTTAATCCAATAGAAATGTCGTGGAAGAACCTGAAGTGAGCAGTCCATAGGAGGAAACCCACCAAAATAATGAGTTGATGATGTTTTGTATGGATTACAAAGTGCTAAAAGTCCTCTAAGCCCAATGTGCAGCACTAATCAACAAATGCTAGAAATGTCTAGTTGCTGTTAATGCTGCACAAGGGGGTCACACCAGAAAGCAAACATACACATCATTTTTCCACTCAGAGTCAAATGAATCATTTTCCTCCTCCTGAAGGGTTCACAAATTATAAGCATAAATGTATAGTTGGCTTTCCCATGCATCTGCACACATATGCTTCAAAACGAAATGTTAAAAGGACACGGTGCCCTATTGAAATTATTATAGATTTGTAAGCTTTCATTTCTGCATTATTAAATTGCATTAGCTATATTTTTATTTCATATGCATACAATGTTCCTGATCTAATCAATAATATTCTTAGAAATACTACTTTACAATTCTACAAAATGTCCAAAAACTGCCAAGTGCTGATCTAATTATAAAAAGCTATTAAAAGTATGTGCTTCAGTTCATCATATGGCCATTTAAAAGATCACAGATCATGGATAAAAGCAGACTGGCCAGCACAAAGACAGTGCAGATTCCTATCTTGACAAATCTGATTGTCTTTATATTATTGTGGATAGGAGGTGTGCTGAGCAAGCACTGTGGTTTATGACTGATTTCTTTTGTCTTTGAAGCCAGTATAAATCTTATAGATCCTGTGGAAATAATTATAGATAAGTAAAAGGCTCTTAGAGTACATTGATTGAGAATAACTTAAACTTGATTCATGTCTCTTCATGTGTTTTTCTACTTTCCAATTGTCTATAACACATAAAAGAGAACACGGACAACAACATAATGACACCTATATAAAAATCTTGGGTAGTAAATGTAAATGCAGCTGTCCGAGAAATAAAATGCGTGCTTTGGGTTATTGATTTTTCTTAAAGCGATGTGCCCAGAAAGAAATGGGTGAAGAACACATAAAAATATACCTGTGAAGAAAATACAAAAGGGATTAAGATAACAATAAGGTATTATCAGCAATAGGAGTGCTTTCAGCCTATATAATAGCAGGGTTCATTCCTGACTTGGCATCCACTATGTTAGAATGTCTATGTTTAACCACCTACTGTATGTAATCAGACAGCTTAGAGATGACAAAAATGGACAAGGACACATCCCTGGTGAGTGACTAAAATCAGAATTTTATCAATGTGGCTTTTGTTCAACAAAGAAAATATTTTACTTGTTACATGGCAATATATTTTAACATTTTATGCTAATATACTCCCAATTAAAATTCCACATTTTAATTTGGAAAAGCATTGTAATTGTGGTAAATATGATAGAAAGACTTGAAACAATCTCTTCATAATACTCTGCAGTATGAGTTGTGTTAATTAATGCCATCATTTAATTTACCATAGCATGTATTGGAAAATGGGGAAAAAAAATTATTTGTGGGTAAAATAAAAAAACTAAAACACAATTAAGCCAAGTTTTTTGGGGGATTGATATAACGACATTCACTGTGCGTTAAACATGATATGATGTCCTGATTATATTGGGGGATGTAAAAAGATGTTAGTTAGTCAAAGGTGACAAAAGGTGGAATTGTGATGGCAAGATGACTGGTTAAGATTAGTGATGATCGAGCACCAAAGTATTTGGGTGTTCGGGTGGTCGGCCTGAACACATTGCTATATTCGTGTGCTCGGCCGAGCACCCTAGTATAATGGAAGTCAATGGGAGACAACCAGGCACCCCCTGCTCTGAAGAGGGGAGGGTGCCTGGTCCATTGGAAAAGGTCAAAAAGTGACAGAAACATAACTGAAATGCATCAGGAACAGCATGGGGACAATGTCTGGATGCATCTTGGACTCCCAGGTCGCTGTTGGGAACCATGTTGTCCCGAGCTGATTTGGCTGCTTTGTCGAATTTCACAAAGAAATTATATTTGTGACGAATTACTTCAGAACGAAGCACTTTTTTTGTATGTAGCGAGCTCAATGATGTGAAATGGTGATTGCACTGTCCCCCGTCATTGAACACCTTAGATACCACATTTATCATTGATCGCGGCATCTGAGGCTACAATTTTGGCCTTTCATGGGTTAATTTGGGTTTAAAAAATACTCACCTTACCCATTTGCAGGAGTAGAGGCCGTCGCAGCCATCTTGATTGAATACACCACGTAAAATCTCGTTCAGTGACTTGATGGCGTGATTATGTTCGGCACCCGAGTATAATGGAAGTCAATGGGAGTGTCACGACTGTGACTCATCCAGACAGGTCTGGGAGGAGAAGGTCGCAGCGACTTGCTACTCGCAATAGCTTGTGAGTTTGCTCCGTGGTTCAGGGTATGGCTTTCGGGTTTTGCCTTGTGAACCTTTTTGTCCTGACTAAGAGTTTGTAGGCATCCTTCTCAGGTGAGTCCTGTCTGCCACTCCCAGCTACTATATTAGTTTCAGTTTCACTTGCAGTCATTTCCAGATATAGTCCTTACTTCCAGTGCTATTCTGACCTTTGAAGGAGATCGTTTGACGGTATTGCTGTGGAGCTCTTGTCTGGCGTGGACTGTCGTTATTGGGATCATCTTCTCTGCTCGTGACTGGATAAGTCTATCTCTGCTGGAGATTGTTTGTTTGTTGCTGTCTTTCCCTGTTGTTCTCCTAGACATGAGTGATGGTGACTAGTGCTCACATCTGCCTTTCCCCAGTCTAGTCTTCTTAGGGTGACTGAGGGTTTAGACATCCTGCTCGCCGTACAGGTTTACACCCTGTCTAGGGTATCAGGGCAGACAGGTGCCAGCTTAGGGTAAGTCAGGGGTGGCCGTTCTATTTCCCATCCGTAGATAAGGGTCCCCCTTCCCCTCCGTCTTGTGCGACACGACTGCTGCTGGGATAGCGGTCGTGACAGGGAGACAACCAGGCACCCCCTGCTCTGAAGAGGGGAGGGTGCCTGGTCCATTTGAAAAGGTCATAAAGTGACAGAAACCCCACTGAAATGGATCAGGAACAGCATGGGGACGATGTCTGTATGCATCTTGGACTCCCAGGTCGCTGCTGGGAACCATGTTGTCCTAGTTGTACACCACTTTTACAGACTGAAAAAAATAAATTATAAATTTCACAGGAAAAGTTGTTAGGAAACATTATTTCCTGTATATTCAATTGTATATAAAGTGCAAGTGCTGCAAAAAAGTACAAGCACCCTTTGTTACACAAAAAGGAGGGCATCATACACACCCTTGAAAAATTATCATTGATGGTCTGCTGGTGACCCTCCAAAACATTAGGAGCAAGGTCCTGCTGTTGACCGTCTAAAAAATTATGGGCGAGTGCCTGCTGCTGAGCTGACCCTGTAAAATATTGTAGGTGAGGGCCTGCAGGTGAGCTGACCCTCAAATATTATTATAGGTGAGGGCCTGCTGGTTAGGTGACCCTCCCTGAAGAGGGACATGAGGAGATCTTGTGCACTGATTCCCAAACACTTTAGCATCCACAGTCAGAAGAAGATGACGGTGGGGAATGCCAATTAGTGTTTCATGGGGTGAATGATGTGGATCAGACACAGTTGTCAATAAGCGAGGGTCTTGTTAGGTCAACAACACAAGTCAGCAGGATGACCCGAGTGAGGAAGTCAAAGAGGGGGTGGTGGATGATGACATCACTGACCCAACCTGGGAAGGTGGCAAGCCAAGCAATGACAGCAGTACAGAGGGTGAGGGATCCATAGCACCGCAATAGGCTGGAAGAGGCTGTGGGATGGCAAAAGGGAAAACACGAGCCACACCAAATAGGCCCGCATAAAGATGCCTTAACCCAGGCAATTGAATGTAAGCGCAAATTCCCAGCCTCCCACACGCAGTCCATAGCACTAAATCTAAAACACCTTTAAAAATTGCTGGGCCTGGAAATGTTGCCATTTAGGCCTGTGGACACTGCCTCATGGCGGCGGACGTTCCTTTATTACTCAGTCCCCAGCCGCCACTATTTTTTTATTTTGTCCCGTAACATCACCCGTGCCCTGACCAACGCAGTTAACGGTTGACACACGGACAAGTGCTTTTGGCCAGGGATCCTACATTTCCGTAATGGCACACTGTGGATGCCGTTAGCTAGTCATACCCTGGAATGGCACAGGTGCTACCAATGCCAAGGATTAAGGGCCCCCATTCCATCAGACTTTTAACCACCACCTACATTAGTTGCAGCAAACCCCCTTCTCCTACTCCTACTCCACTTCCACCTCTGAATTCTCACCTTGCAGCATCAGCCAGCCATCAGTCAGTAGCTGGAAGTAGTGTAACTGTGGGGAAGCGGAAACAGGCCATGCTTAGGTGATTAGGTGACAAACAGCACACCGCCACAGAGCTGTGACAGGGTATAAGGGACCTGACTGAGCTGTGGCTCTCGCCACTCAACCTATAACCAGACATTGTGTGTTGCTGTGTCTTATAATGGCCGTAACTTGTTGGTAGCTTTGGAGTTTGGCAAGCTCACACACATGGCAATCATACAGCATATATGTCCCATGCACAACAAACATCCCAAACTTATACATTAATATAACTAAAAACATAACACACGAGAGTGGAGGTAAACCATGGCCTGTTAATTAACTCATAAATAACCAAATAACCATAACATAGTTTAAAACCATAAACCATAATAACAATAATAATACCAACAAGAATACAACCACAAACCATAATAATAATAGAACAAAATGTCATTGCAGATAAATTTACAGCTGACAACGATGGCAGCAGAGTACGTAGTTACTAGTGCAACCCAGGAGGGGAGATGAGGGGAACACACAGCAGTTCCAACAGAGGCAGGACAACACTCTCCAAGGCCTGGAACTGCTTCATGACAACCCGCCAGCACCCTCACCCTGATGCGAGGACTAGTGTCACAAGGCGGGAACATTTTTGGAAGATGGTGAAGGAGTACATAGCAGACCGTGTCAGCATCCTCAGTGATCCCTCTGTGCCTTACAACTATTGGGTGTCCAAGCTGGACACGTGGCACAAACTACCACTCTACTCCTCAGAGGTGCTGGCCTGTCCTGCCGCCAGCGTTTTGTCAGAGTGAGTATTTAGAGTTGCTGTGGGCATAATAACTGATAAGCGCATCCGTCTGTCAACTGAAAATGCTGACAGGTCGACTCTTATAAAACTGGCTTGGATTGCCCCTGACTTCTCTCCCCCTTCTCCTCCATCATACCAACATGCTTTTTAGGCTGCCCTCACTCATAATGTTTTAGAGGGTCAGATCACCTGCAGGCCATCACATATAATGCTTTACATGGTCATCTCACCTGCAGGCCCTTGCAATTCATGTTTTTAGGTTCATTTCACCTGCAGGCCCTCTCATATAATGTTTAACAGGGTCAGCTCACCTGCAGGCCCTCACATATAATGTTTAACAGGTTCAGCTCACTTGCACGCCCTCACATATAATATTTAACATAGTCAGTTCACCTGCAGGCCCTCATATATAATGTTTAACAGGGTCAACTCACCTGCAGGCCCTCACATATAACGTTATAGTGGGTCACCTCACCTGCAGGCCCTGGAAAATTATGTTTTTTAGGGTCAGCTCACCTGCAGGCCCTCACAAATAATGTTTTACAGCATCAGCTGCCCTGAAGGCACTCGCAAATGATGTTTTACAGGGTCAGCTGCCCTGATGGCACTCACAAATTATGTTTTAGAGGGTCAGCTGCCCTGAAGGCACTCGCAAGTGATGTTTTAAAGGGTTAGCTGTCCGGAAGGCCCTTCGAAATAATGTTTTTGAGGGTAAGCGCACCTTGAGGCCCTCAGCTACATTCTTTTACTCAGTTTCATTGCATTTCCATGGCCCTTACTGGCCACCTTCTTAATATTAAATGTTATATATGCTTAAAAGTATGTCACACATACAGTAGCGTAGAATTTGTAAGTGTATTAAAAAAGGTATTTAGGATGCGCACACATTACCCAGGAGATGTAGCCCTGATAATGTCACAGACTAGCATAAACTGTCTACGGAAAAAGTACAGTATATGTCAGTGATATGTATTAAATGCACACACAGTATATGTGGCACACATTATTTAAATTTGCGCTAAAGACACTGTTCTCTGATGTAGTACAGAATTTGTCACAGAAAGACACACAGTATGGACACTACATTATGTTTAGATTATTTAAATTTGCTCTACAGACACTGTTTTCAGATGAAGGATAGTATATGTCCCAGAAACCCACAGAATATGGACACTATATTAGGCCCAGTTTATTGGAATTTGCAATACAGACACTGTTTGCAGATGTAGTGCAGTATTAGTTACAAAACACCACAGATTATGGACACTATATTAGGCCCAGAATATTGGAATTTGCAGTTCAGACACTGTTTGCAGATATAGTACAGTATTGGTTACAGAACACCACAGATTATGGACACTATATTAGGCCCAAATTATTGGAATTTGTAATGCAGACACTGTTTGCAGATGTAGTTCAGTATTTTTACACAAAGCCGCACACTATGGACACTAGATGTGGCCCAAATTATTAAAGACACAGTCTGCGGATGATGTACAGTATATGTCACTAATAGGTATAAAATAAAAATATCTTGCTGCTGTCACACACAGTAGTCCTTAAAAGGACTTTGGGGTCTTTGAAAAGCTTTTGGTAGTAAAAACAGCAAATTTCTCTCCTTGAGACTGCAGGAGGTAAATAGATTGCTGCTCCCTACTATATCTCTCCCTTCCTATGCTCTGCTCTCCCGTTCCACGTCTGAGCCGAACATGCGTCATCAGGTGCCATATAGCATCTGATGATGCGTTCCGGCCAGCCAATCATTGTAATGCCAGTAGCCATGTTACAGTGAGGGCAGTAATTAGCTGCACCTTTATTGGCTGCTTAAAACCTTCTAAATGTGCGGGGCGGAGACTTGAGTATTGCACTCGAGCACATGCGGTACTCGGTCAAGTACCGCCATGTGCCGAGCATAGCGGTGATGCCCGAGCCGAACAAATATTGGGCCGAGCATTCTCGCTCATCACTAGTTAAGAGCATTTCCAAAATGGCAGTTCTTGTGGGGTGGTCCAGTCACAATGATGAAAACATTTATTCTGATGGTGATAGAAAAGTCTCAAAACACACTGTGTATCACAACCTGTTGAGGGTGGGGCTGCATGGCCACAGTCCTATCAAAGTGACCTTGCTGATCCCTGTCCACTAATTAAAACACCTACAATGGGTATGTGAGCATAAGAAGAGGACCATGGAGCAATAGATGAAGGTTTCTTGCTCTAATTAATAGTGTTTTCTCTTATATCATGTGGACAGCTGTGCTTGGGAAATGCTGGCAATAGAATGCATTATGTACGAACAAGCCAACCTGACAGGGGTAGTGTGATACTCTGAACAATGTTCTGCTGAGAAAACTTAGATCCTGGCATTCATGAGGATTTTACTTTTATATCTACCACCTACCTAAACATTTTAACCACTTGCCGCCACGCTAACGCCGATGGGCGTCAGCGCGGCGGCTCTCTCAGGTCTCACTGCCGCCTATCGGCGTCATCTCGTGAGACCCGAGATTTCACATGAACGCGCGCGCGTCGTGCGTGCGCGTTCATGTGATCGGAGCCGGGACAACTGAAACTACAGCCTGCCAGCGCTGATCATGCGCTGGCAGGCTGTAGATGCGGAAAAAACCGCATTTAAATCGCATATCAGACGCTGTTTTTTAAACAGCGTCTGATATGCCTGCTGTCTGCTCGCCTGGTGGTCCCTTTGTTTGGGACCACCAGAGGAAACATAGGAAAAGTGCACCAATCACTACACACACCCCCCACCCCCATCACTGATTAACCCCTGATCACCCATGTCACCCCCTGATCACCCCCTGTCACCCCCTGTCACTAATCACCCCCTACAGGCTCATTCAGACGTCCAGTATGTGTTTGCGGATCCATGGATCTGCGGATCCATGGATCTGCGGATCCGCAAAATACGGACACCGGCAATGCGCTTTCCGCATTTTGCAGATCCGCGACAGAACTATATAGAAAATGCTTTTTCTTGTCCGCAATTGCGGACAAGAATAGGACATGTTCTATATTTTTGCGGAACGGAAGTGCAGACTCGGAAGCGCGGATCCGGAATTCGGATCCGAGCGGGACAAAGTCTGTCCCCATAGAAATGAATGGGTCCGCAATTCCGCTCCGCAAACAGAATTTCGGACGTGTGAATGGGGCATAAGGGTCCCGTTATCACCGCCAGTTAGTTAGCTACTTGTTAGTTAGCTAGCGCCCACCGCACCGCAATCACTGATTTGGCAGAGATTTTTTCATCCACATTGACCGATGCGAATGAAAAATCTGTGCCGTTCATTTTTTTTTTTTCAGCGCAGCGGCTGAACGGAAAAAAATCTCATTACCCGTATGCTCAATATAAGGAGAATCGCAGAAACTCCTAATGCTGGCCATACGTGTAATGATTGCGGAGACCCCTAAAATGCCAGGACAGTATAAATACCCCACATGTGACCCCATTTTAGAAAGAAGACACCCCAAGGTATTCCGTGAGGGGTATGGTGAGTTCATGTAAAATTTTATTTTTTGTCACAAGTTAGTGGAATATGAGACTTTGTAAAAAAAAAAAAAATATATATATATATATATATATATATATATATAAATTTCCGCTAACTTGTGTCAAAAAATTTTTTTCTGTGAACTCGCCATACCCCTCACAGAATACCTTGGGGTGTCTTCTTTCCACAATGGGGTCACATGTGGGTATTTATACTCACCTGGCATTTTAGGGTGCTAAAGTGTGAGAATCCAAATGCGTAAAAATGCCCTGTGAAATCCTAAAGGTACTCATTGGTTTTAGGGCCTTTGCGCATCTTGGCTGCAAAAAGTGGCACACATGGTATCGCCGTACTCAGGAGAAGTAGGGCAATGTGTTTAGGGTGTATTTTACATATACCCATACTGGGTGTGAGAAACATCTCTGTAAATGACAACTTTTTAAAAATTTTATTCAAAGTTGGCAATTTACAGAGATATTTCTCTCACCCAGCATGGGTATATGTAAAAATACACCCCAAAACACATTGCCCTACTTCTCCTGAGTACGGCGATACCACATGAGTGACACTTTTTGCAGCCAAGATGCGCAAAGGGCCCAAATTCCAATGAGTACTTTTAGGAGGGCATTTTTACGCATTTTCTTCTCACGCTTTAGGGCCCTAAAATGCCAGGGCAGTATAAATACCCCACATGTGACCCCATTTTGGAAAGAAGACACCCCAAGGTATTCGCTGAGGGGCATAGTGAGTCCATGAAAAATTAAACTTTTGTCAAAAGTTAGCGGAAAGGGAGACTTTGTGAGAAAAACAATAAAAATCAATTTCCACTAACTTGTGCCAAAAATTTTTTTCTATGAACTCGCCATGCCCCTCATGGAATATCTTGGGGTGTCTTCTTCCAAAATGGGGTCACATGTGGGTATTTATACTGCCCTGGCATTTTAGGGGCCCTAAAGCATGAGAAGAAAAATGCGTAAAAATGCCCTCCTAAAAGGTACTCATGGGAATTTGGGCCCTTTGCGCATCTTGGCTGCAAAAGTGTCACTCATGTGGTATCGCCGTACTCAGGAGAAGTAGGGCAATGTGTTTTGGGGTGTATTTTTACATATACCCATGCTGGGTGAGAAATATCTCTGTAAACTGACAACTTTGTATAAAAAATTTAAAAAGTTGTCGTTTACAGCGATATTTCTCACACCCAGCATGGGTATATGTAAAAATACACCCCAAAACACATTGCCCTACTTCTCCTGAGTACGGCGATACCACATGAGTGACACTTTTTGCAGCCAAGATGCGCAAAGGGCCCTAAAACCAATGAGTACCTTTAGGATTTCACAGGGCATTTTTACGCATTTGATTCTCACGCTTAGGTTCCCTAAAATGCCAGGTGAGTATAAATACCCCACATGTGACCCCATTTTGGAAAGAAGACACCCCAAGGTATTCCGTGAGGGGCATGGCGAGTTCACAGAATTTTTTTTTTGGCACAAGTTAGCGGAAATTGATATATTTTTATTTTTTTTATTTTGTTTTTTACAAAGTCTCATATTCCACTAACTTGTGACAAAAATAAAATTTTACATGAACTCACCATACCCCTCATGGAATACCTTGGGGTGTCTTCGTTCTAAAATGGGGTCACATGTGGGTATTTATACTGCCCTGGCATTTTAGGGGCCCCTAAAGCGTGAGAAGAAGTCTGGAATCCAAATGCGTAAAAATGCCCTGTGAAATCTTAAAGGTACTCATTGGAATTAGGGCCTTTGCACCAGGCTGCAAAAGCGTCACACATGGTATCGCCGTACTCAGGAGAAGTGGGGCAATGTGTTTTGGGGTGTATTTTATATATACCTCTGCTGGGTGTGAGAAATATCTCTGTAAATGACAATTTTTAAATTTTTTTATACAAAGTTGTCAGTTTACAGAGATATTTCTCTCACCCAACATAGGTATATGTAAAAATACACCCCAAAACACATTGCCCCACTTCTCCTGAGTACGGCGATACCACATGAGTGACACTTTTTGCAGCCTGGGTGCGCAAAGGGCCCTAAAACCAATGAGTACCTTTAGCTTTTACATGGCGGCTCACAATTTAGCCCCGCCTAAAATGCCAGAACAGTACAAACACCCCACAAATGACCCCATTTCGGAAAGTAGACACCCTAAGGTATTCACTGAGGGGCATAATGAGCCCGTATGAGATTTTTTTTTTTTTGCCAGAAGTTAGCAGAAATGGAAACTTTATTATTATTTTTTTCCTCAGAAAGTGTCATTTTCCGCTAACTTGTGAAAAAAATGAAATGATACATGAACTCACCAAGCCCCTCCGCGAATACTTTGGGGTGTCTTCTTTCTAAAATGGTGTGATTTGGGGGTATTTATACTTTCCTGGCATTCTAGCACCTGAAGAAACACGACAGGCGCTCAGAAAGTCAGAGCTGCTTCAAAATGCCGAAATTCACTTTTTGCACCATAGTTTGTAAACGCTATAACTTTTACCCAAACCAATAAATATACACTTATTGGACTTTTTTTTATCAAAGACATGTAGAACAATACATTTAGAGAAAAATTTATATAGAAATGTAGTTTTTTTAAAAAAATTTTACAACAGAAAGTGAAAAATGTCATTTTTTTGCAAAAATGTCGTTAAATTTTTATTAATAGCAAAAAAAGTAAAAATGTCAGCAACAATGAAATACCACCAAATGAAAGCTCTATTAGTGAGAAGAAAAGGAGGTAAAATTCATTTGGGTGGTAAGTTGCATGACGGAGCAATAAACGGTGAAAGTAGTGTAGTGCGGATTTGTAAAAAAGGGCCTGGTCACTAGGGGGGTATAAACCTGTGGTCTTCAAGTGGTTAATAATAATAATAATAATAATAATAATAATAATACTATATTATGGCTGTGCAAACTATCATTATCGAATCTGAAAGGTCCACCAGGCCTCTTAATCCTATACTACTGCATGTAGTACCCTCTTTTTTACTACTGTAAACATTTTATAATAGCCTGTAATTCTATGATATCTATTTTGGTCTGTACATGCACCCTCTTAATTGTAGATGGTGGTGCTATATAAAAAAAAAAAGTTTATTATTATTATTATTATTAAAACAATGAATCATTCTTGCAATCACTCGGTGAAGGATAGATAGTGCTGCAGAACCCAGGCTGGTACTGCCTACTGACTAAATAAGATACCAGATAATACTATATTGTGGCTGCATAAACTATCAATATGGAACCTGACAGGTCTACCAGGCCGCTTAGTCTACTACTGCGTGTAGAGATACGGTGCAAACAAGTACACCAAAAATGTGGTGTATTCTCCTATATAAGCAAGTCTCCACAACCTCAGTGGTCCAGATAGTGCTGGGAGCATGTCCCAGCCAACAGCCTGCATGTCCCTGGTGAAGAAAAATGACAGCTTTTTCTGAAACACATTGTACTGTTTTTGATACTCTGCAGCTTTCATATCTCTAGTGAAGTCACTGTGCGATCTGCACAGAGCACAAGCTTGGAGTATGGGAAACATGCTGCTGGCTGAGACATTCTCCCAGGACTATCTGGAATTCCTGACTTGGGATACTCCAAACTGTTCATTGTTATGCATTGTATTTTACTGTTTGTTTCCTGGTTATTTCGCCAGCAAGGAAGGTATGGCTAAAGTTGGCAGGAACAGAGTTAGGGTGGAGGGGTAGTGTGCTGTTTCCTGCCAAGAGTTGTGGAGTTCCTGTCTAGATATGACGGGAGAAGAAAGAAGCCTGTATTGCTTCTTTTCTTACACAGATTTCTCTGACAGAACCATCACTAAATTGCCCTGACAAGATAAGAGACAGTAAAGTGACATGCTACTGTATATTTAGCTTCTGCAGAGCCTGCTGTGAGGTGAGGAAAAACAGGCTAAACACTCCCTCATTACCAAACAAGCACTAAGACAGTATCACCTAAGTGCTGAATTGCCATCAACCAGCCGGACTCAATATTCTTGTTGTATTTTTAAGTTCTTCGTTGCACTTAGAAAAAGGACTTTCAACTGTGGCCTCATTCTTCAGTGCTTTAACTTTCACTGCAATAGATCCCAGTGAGCGCTGGCCTCAGGTAGGACACTGGGAACTACAACACTACATCAGGACCACTAACATTCCCATCCTCTATACTGGCTCCCACAGGGGCTCTTTGCACTACCTGATGCTGGCGAGACTGAGGACACTTGCTTATAAGGGGGAATACACTATTTACAGGACCAGTCAACCCTTCTTATAACCATCTTCTCTAGTAGGTGTTTCATGGTTCAGTAGTTTTGAAGTTCTCCTGTGTCAATAATGGTAAGTTTTTGGTGTGCTTGAGTGTATCTGTACATGCAGTATTTTAGAACGAAGCGGTCTGGTGGGCATGTCAGGTTTCATATTGATAGTTTGCACGACCACTATATAGCATTATTTGGTACTTTGTTTTTTAGCCAGTAGGCAGTACCAGCCTGTGTGCTGCTGTAGAGATGATCAAACCACTAGAGATTCGACTTGGGCCCAGTTTGGAGAGTTTTTTTAAAAAAAGTTCAGTTCCAATTGCCCTTAAAGTTGGTATATACCCTCCTCTTGCCTCCTAGGACTCATATTTTCTTTTTAATTAATTTTTTTTCCTCCCCAAGCTCTGGAACGCAATAACAGCAATAGTTAATGATGTCTGAGTGACACTGACATACATAGCTGTGGGTAAACGCACGGTTGATGGTGTTAACATACAACATGTTTAAAAACACACACTGTGTTGGCACGTCTCATACTTTTTAATATTCCAAAGCTTCCAAAAAGTATCCCTTACCAGGGGCAGATGATGTTTAAACAAATATGGTGTTCTGGGATTAAAACAAAAAGAAAAAAAAAGTGGCTTGTTGGGGAACCAAGCATTCAAAAATGATGCCTTGACAGGGTCGGAATGCCTGTCCATACAATACGCATAAGTGTGAATTGTTAGAAGAAAAAATGGCTCATTGTGAACAAGCCTAAAAAAATTCTCCATTTTATTTGGGAACAGCAGTAGTGTAGTGTGGATGTGGAAAGGGTACGGTATAAATATAGTGACATGCAGCCTCAAAAGTAGTGGCAGCAGAAGCAGCATAGCATAGAACATCAAGGCTGTCTATGGGTATTAGTAGTAATAGTAGTAGTAGTAGTTATAGTGGTAGTGGTGGCAAATGCTTTGGCTCAATTGTGGTGGCAGTATGGGTTTAGCAGAAAGGCAGCAGCACGATGGAGGCAGCAGCAGCCATACGGAAGATGATGGTAGACAGATTGCAACAGTGGCATCACGGAGGTGGCAGCAGCATCAGCTGTACAGAATGTGATAGTAGGCAGGTTGCAGCAACGGCATGATAGAGGCGGCAGCAGCAGCAGCCATACAGAATGTGATTTTAGGCAGGCCACAGGAGTGACTTGATGGTGGCGGTGGCATGATGGAAGCAGACAGCCAGATCTATTCAACGGCCTCAGCTGGAGAAGTTTGGAAATCCTCCTGAATCTAAGTTTGGTTCGTTTTGACAAAAGTGATGTTCTGGACACTGGCAGAGGACAGATTTGTCCGTTTAGATGTCACTATGACCCAAGCAAGGCCAAAAACCTACTCCAAGATGACACTCGAAGTTGAGAAAGAAAGAAGAAAGGGATTATGCTGTGCCAGTTTAGGCCACTGTTCCTGTGTGCCTGCCCAGAAATTCATGGGGTTAGGGAACAGGGTATGCCCAAGAGACTGGCCAGAATTTACGTAGGCTTGAACTGGGCATTGAGGCAGGAGCTTTTGGCTTCCTGACTGGCCTCAGCCTAGCTCTGCACGTGGAAAAACTGCTCCATCATGTGGAGGAGACTAAAATGGCTGCTGCTACTGCTGCTAAGGCCTCTGCTGGTCATGATGATGATAGGGAGGGTAGACTTTGCAGGGGGAGGAGAGAGGCCTCCTTTTTAGACACTCTGGTTGCAGACGTCTGCTCGTCGTAAGCTGTGGCAAGCTGCATATGCATTGCTTCCTAGTAATAATGTAATTTGTTCTCCCTTTCTGTGAGAGGAAAACATTGCTCATTTTGCTTTGGTTGCGAGGGTCCAAAAGCATGGCTATCCTGTAATCATCAGACTGCTTGATGTCCTTGAATCACCTGTCAATGCGTAAGGAAGTGAGTCTACAGGTCGCCATTCTGGCCAGCATACCCAAAAGTTCTTTCCACCTCCACCACTGAGACAATTGGGAGTCATGGCCGGTGTCACTATCATCATCCTTCTGCTCCTCCAACTCCAACTCCTCTTCCTCCTTAAGTGTCAGCACCTCCTCCCCCATGGAAGTTTTTTCTTGGGGGCCCCTAACAGCTACAGGGCAGACAATAAGATGTGTTAGATGTTCTTCTTCCTCCTCCTTCATCGTCACCTGTTGCATGAGCATCAGCGTCTCCAGGGCCGGTGCAAGGATTTTTGCCGCCCTAGGCAAAGATCCATTTTGCCGCCCCCCCGCCATGTCACTCACACACTGACAGACACGCACACGCTGACAGACAGACACGCACACACTGACAGAAAGATCCGCACACACTGACAGACAGACACGTACACACTGACAGACAGACACGTACACACTGACAGACAGACACATACACACTGACAGACAAACACGTACACACTGACAGACAAACACGTACACACTGACAGACACGCACACACTGACAGACAGACACGTACACACTGACAGACAGACACGCACACACTGACAGGCAGACACACACACACTGAACGACACACACTGACAGACATACAATCACTCAGATACTCTACTGACAGACAGGCATACACACTCACTGACATACATACACTCACTCAATGACAGACATACATACACTCACTAACAGACAGACAGACACAGGCAGACACTCACCTCCCTGGGGTCCAGTGTGGTGCAGCTCCTCTGTCCTCCAGCACGCCGTTTAGTATGCTCGGGCCGGAATGACGTCATATTCCGGCTCCCGGCATCACAGATGGGCGCACGAGGGAGGAGTGGGGAGCTGCTAGAACAGCCTCCCTTGCCGCCCACCTCCTCTGCTCCGGTAATTTACTGGCAGAGCAGGCACCTGCTATCAGGGTAAGCAGGTGCCTGCTCTGCCATATTTAAGAAGGACCTCCACCTCCTGGCCCCCCTGTAATGGCACTGTGGGTGGCTCAAGAGCCGCTCACTCAGCGCTGCAGCCCCAGACAGGGGGAGGCCACCAGGGCGCCCCCAGCAGGCCGGCGCCCTAGGCGAACGCCTAGTTCGCCTAACAATAGCGCCGGCCCTGAGCGTCTCTTCAAATGGATGAGGGACAACTGCAGCATGAGCA